>JAJTUV010001405.1:0-650053 GCA_021653895.1 Mastomys natalensis | reverse complement strand
TGTATAAATTCAAATAGATTAACAGTGCTAAATACAGTATCCATTTTATAGATTCTAATTTTTCTAAGTCTCACAACAGGATAAGTTTTTCATTAATTCCTTGCCTCTGGCTCATCTAAAACCATAATTCTTTTTTTTTTTTTTGTTTCTTACTTAACTGTTTAAAGGACTTGATTTAGCACCATGGTGAACATCATACACTAAGAAGAAATTTACATTGTTTTATAATATATTTGTATTTATTGTTAGAGAATTTTATACATATATACAATGTATTTTCATCAAATCTATCCACACTCCCTTCCATCCATTCTCCTATGACTAAATATGGCAAACAATGGGGTTTGTAATATTTTGTAATATTTTTCACTTACATATTTATTTGTTCTCTCTCTCTCTCTCTCTCTCTCTCTCTCTCTCTCTCTCTCTCTCCCTCTCTCTCTCTCTCTCTGTGTGTGTGTGTGTGTCTGTGCATGTGTGTGTGTGTGTGTGTGTGTGTGTGTGTGTGTGTATGTCTGGGAATGTATGTGCAGCAGCAGAATGCATGTAGTCATGAGGTGAGAGGACACTATGTGTGTCCCAGGGATCAAATTGAATTCATGAGATTGGTAGCAAGTGCCCTTACCAACTAGGTCATCTCTGATTTAAAATTAGTAAATAAATAAATAAATAAATAAATAAATATCAATGTCGATTTTAAATTAGAAAATTATGAAATAAACAATAATGATAATAATTTCTGACTAAGGAAATAGTTCACTGAAGGATTACTGAGCATCCAAATACTCTAAGCTGTCTTTTTAGTACTGAATACTCACAAATAGTTACCTGTCTTGTTCAAGTTACTTTATTTAAATGAATTAGAATGAATCTATCTTATTTCACCAGTGTTGCCATATAAATACATCAATCATAGAAGATTTGGAAAAAATTGTCGTTAATGTCTTCATCACTAATGCCACATACAACATTCTTATTTAGTAGCCAGGGATATATGTTCAAAATAACTCTAAATTTGTGTGAAGAGATAGAAAGGGGAGCTCAGCAGATTAGTATATTTGAACATTCAATGTGTAACTTTTATAGCATTTTCTACACCTTGCAATCATTCTGTTCTGCGTGAATGGAAAGAAATGAAAAGAGAAGCAGATCTAGTTTCATTTGTAGTTGATTAAACAGCACAGAAGTAGGCACTAAACAAGCAGACCCAAACAAGTCTATCTGTCCTGCATTTACCCAGGAAGAATTGAATGGGGTTCCTCTTCTAGAAGAGAAAAGATTACTGAGAATCTTCCAGCAAGCCTGGAGAAATAGATTGATGGAGTAAGACACATTAGATCCACTTAGGAAGACAAGATTTAAAGATGGGCATCTGAGTTTGTTTTAAGTGTCAGAACTGGGGCAAAACGATGTCAGACACATTGGAGCAAAGGCTTTGCTAAGCAGCTCCATTTTGGATTCTCTATCTTTTCACCAACCCACATGTTAAATAATTTTAAGAGAAGTATTGACATCATTGTGATTGGAATATAATCCACAGAGTAAGTAAATCAGTAGGTTACAAGGTTTACATCAACCCAGATGTGTTTAGTGATTTTCTCCTCAGAGAAATTAATACATATGTATAAAGCAATTGTTTTGGCTTAAAAGTGGTCAAAGTGGAGGTGTGAACAATAGAAAGAAGCTGAGACCAAAGAGTTCTGGAACATTCACAACATTCTTGACACCATTCGATTGGTCACATTGCTATTCTAACAGGTTCATAAGATACAGTATTTCAAAACATTGGAATCATATCCCTCACTCCAGTCCCTCAAAGAATGTCAGAGACTCTTATGTACAACTTAGGCTCATGTCTGACTTAAAGGTGTGTGTGTGTGTGTCCAGAACCTCAAGACCAGCTTTTGTAGTTTTAATACAACACTAAAACTCCACTGTGGTTTGTGATTGATGTTGTTGAAATAGGGTTTTACTAGTATTCCAGGGTAGACTGAAATATAGTATCCTTCATTCTTAGCCTCTTAAATCTTAGAAACTGAAAAAGGCTTACCCACATCCAGCATCAAAAGTTGTGCTATAAACCTCAGCCTAGCACCTTTACCGTTCCTAGAACTCACTTCCATGCCTCAGCACATGTCCATGCATGATCATTGTCTTCTTCTCAAGTAGTCTACTTGTCTGAACATTTCTACATTTGTTCATGAATGCTTCTTTCCTTCTTCCTTTAAGATTTATAAGTCTGGAAGAACAGCAACGACAAAACCAAGAAGAACCAAACCAATCTAGATAGAAAAGAACATTATAAGAGACACTATCCCAAATTCAAATCTACAACAGAGATAGAATCTTAAAAATATTATAGTACCAATGTAATTAAAGCCTACATATCAGCCGGGCAGTGGTGGTGCACGCCTTTAATCCCAGCACTTGGGAGGCAGAGGCAGGCGGATTTCTGAGTTCGAGGCCAGCCTGGTCTACAGAGTGAGTTCCAGGACAGCCCGGGCTACACAGAGAAACCCTGTCTCGAAAAACCAAAAAAAAAAAAAAAAAAAAAAAAAAAGCCTACATATCAGTGGAACATAACAGAAGATGCAGATATCAGACTCAACAAATATAGTTACCTAAGTTTTAACTTAGATCAAAAATACATATTGGAGCAATGACAAAATCTTCAGCAAATGAAGCTAAGAAAACTGGATTCCACCACACAGAGAAGTGAAACTAAATCCCTGTCTCTCACTCAGCACAAAGCAGAACTCTAAATAGATCCAGGGTACCAACATAAGAGTGGATATTTTAAACTTGCTAAAGGATAAAGTAGGGGAATATACTTGAACTTACAGGAACAAGCATGAACTTTCTGAGTAAGATTCTCATGGTATAGGAAGTAAAAACAACAACCAATAAATAAATGGGACCTTGTGAAATTAAAAGAAGTTTTATATAACAAATAAAACTGTTAATTTATTAAAGAAGTTGTCTATAGTAAAAATCTTTCTCAGCTATACATCTGACAAAAGATTACGTTCTAGACTATGGATGGAACTCAAAACAGCAACATTATGAAAATTAACATAAGAGGTGGGGGGAAATAGGATGAGTTGGAAGAAAATAAGGGAAGAAAGAAGTAATATAATTATATTTTAAATTTTTTTGGTAAAAATGAAGTGTGGAACTGATTCTCAAAACAAGAAACACAATGATTAGTGACTACTTTAAGTGTTCAGCATCTTAGTGATTAGGCAAATTTAGATTAAAACTACTGTATAAATCCACCTCACCAAAATACAGTTTTACTGCTGATAATCTCTTAAATGATGATGTTAGCCTTACCCAGACAGGCATGTGACCAGAAAAGTAGTTTGTTTGCTAGGTAAACATAAGCCTAAGCTGGGCATTCATCAAGAATCTCATAAGGGGTGTTTCTGTTTACCAGTAAAGACACTACTTCCATATCCATTTTTGTATCACTACAGTCAACTACCTCCAGTAAGGGCATCTAGTTCCTAATTAACCCAAATAGCTCTAAACAGATCAAAGTCCTCTGTTAACTCCAGTCTGCTCTAGCCTATTTACTTTCAATCACACTACCATTCCCCCAAAGCTGGAAAGCTTTTCTTGACAGATCCTGTACTCTACTCTCTCTGCGATTGTCCAGTATATTGTTTCTGAATAAACTGTTCTTTTTACCCATAGAATGATCTAGTTCAGTTGTTTCACTGTGCCTCACATATAAGAATAGCCAAGATCAGGAATAAAAATGACAGAAAATTATAACTGTCTTCTCAGTGGCTTGCTGCTGCATAAGCTGATCCTATTCCAGTCATAGATGGAAAGTCTGTCATTTCAGCTAGATCACATCAACATATCATGGAAGGAATCATGGCAGGGACACAGGAAGAAATCTGGAGGAGAGAAATGAAAAAGAACCATGGCAGAATGCTGCTTACTGACTTGTTTTCTGCCTAAGATACAACCTTTTATAGTAGATCTGAACTCTGGCTGACTGGTTAAATTTAGTTGTTCTGGCTCAAAACTCTTCTGCAAGCTGACTGATTCAAATTGTCTTCTCTTGGCTTCTGACTGAATTGCTCTGTGTGGAGAAACTGCCTTTGAAGTCCACAAACTAAACTGCACAGACTTGAGTAACTGCATAAACCTAACAAAACTTAACAGAAGTTCACACTCAACTGAATTCAGCTGACCTCCACTGAACTAAACTGTGCTCAACTGAAATTCATTTCATTGCCTGAGCTCAACTGAACTTCACCTCACTGGACTGCGTTGCTTTCTTGATTCAACCTGTGCTACTCTTAAGTACTCTCTTTCAAGTCTCTTCTCAAGAGAGTTGGCAATAGTCTATCTCTGATTCATTCTGTCAGATCTTATTCTGACTCATCACTTTGTATGCCCCTCACTTAGATATCACTTTTAAACATGGCTACTTCATTCTACAAACTAACTTTATGTTAAATGTTAGGGATTAAATGTGTGGACTAAGGGTATGTCTGTATTCTAGTCAAAAGGATGAAAAGTGTGTCATTCCAGCTGGATCACATAGACCTAGAAGATCTTTTGATGTGATCCCTTGCCATAACAAGGCATATTAATGGATTAAATTCCTCCACAGAAAATGATGGTTATAGATGTAGGAAACCCTTATACCTTGTTGGATGGAATGTAAAGCAGTATATATATATGTATGTATTAGTTGCCTGAAGTCAACTTAATTGCACTGACTGAACTTCCCTGCTTCCTGATTCACTCTGTGCTGCTTTTAAGTAGACTTTTAATACTTAAGTATTATTAAGTATATAATTATTAATTTATATATATATATATATATATTATATATATATATATATATGTGTGTGTGTGTGTGTGTATGTGTGCATGTATATATATTATATATATATTAATAATAATACATATATATATGTGTGTGTGTATATATATATATATATATATATATATATATATTTCTCAGCTACTTCATTCATAGATATCTTCCTAATTTGATTTCTGTTGCTGTGTGAGAACACTCTGATCAAAAGCAACTTGACCAAGAAAGGACTTATTGGTTTACAGTTCTAGTTAACAGCACATCAACACATTATGGAATGAATCAAAGTAGGAAGATAGGAGAAATTAATAAGAACCATGAGGAAATGTTGCTTACTGGCTTCTTCTCTGCCTCATGTTTAGCTATCTTTCTTGTATAGTACAGGCTCACCTGCCTATTGATGACACCTCCTACCGTGGCTTGAGTCTCCAAAATCAATCAGCAATCAAGACAGTGTTAGACAAACATGCCCACAGTCCAATCTGATGGAGGGAGTTCTTCAATAGAGGCTACTCTTCCCTTGTATCTCTAGGTCTATGTAAGATTGACTGTAGAAACTAATAAGAAAGATGCTATATTCTTCAACAGAAATAAATGCATATCCATATTCATTGCACCTTAATTCACAATCTGGGAAATGTGATCAACCAAGATATCAATCAACTAATGAATGAGAAAAGAAAATATTCTACATATATAGAATTGAATTTTACTTAGCTGTAAAGAAACATTAATTTTATAAGTAAATGGATTGAATTTTAGAATAATCATATGAATGTCTGATGGTTTGAATATGCTTAGACATATTAGGTGATGTGATCTTGTTGGAGTAGTTGTGGCATTGTTTGAGGAAATGTGTCACGATGGTGGTGGGCTTTTAGACCTTCCTCCTAGCTGCCTGGAAAACATTTTTTTCCTAAAGTCCTTCAGTTCAAAATGTAGAACTATCAGTTCCTCTACTGCCATGCCTTCCTGGACACTGCCTTATTCCCACCTTGAGAATAATGGGCTGAATCTCTGATCCTGTAAGCCAGCCCCAATTAAATGTTGTACTTTTTGAGTTTCCTTAGTCATGGTGTTTCTTAACAGCAATGGAAACCCTAAGACAAATAGAAAGACAAATCTTTTAAGTTCTCTTATATGTGAATCATAGTTTCAAATCTTTTGTATTCTATGTTGAACCTGGAGTATGCATGGAGGTCAGGAAACTAGAAATCCAGAGTGAAAGGAGAAAACAGTAGAATGGACATAGCCATCACTATGTGGGAGAGAAGAAAGAATGATAGAATTTGGAATTAAAAGAAGAATCACATCAAAGTAGACTTTGCTAGGTAAGAACATGAAACAGTGCAGGAGGTTGGCAAGTAATGGAATCCATATTCAAGCCTATCTACCCAATAATGACAGGCTTATTTGTAGAGACACTCCTTTACCCAGCAAGTCTGATCTGATCTTCAGAGATGTCATGTTACCTGCTTTACAGCCTTAGTTGCCCCCACCCCCAGTCTCAGTGTTACTCTGTCAAACATGCCTTCTCCCTCCTCTCTCCCTTCAGCTACTGTAACATTTCATTTTTATTTTATCCACTAACCTCCATCATATTAGAGCATCTGAGAGAAGACTTTGTCTCCGGCATACTTTCATATTCTGACTGCTGTCTTAGTTAGGATTTTAATTCTGTGAACAGACACCATGACCAAGACAACTCTTATAAGAAAAACATTTAATTGGGGCTGGCTTACAGGTTCAGAAGTTCATGGCAGCATGCAGGTAGGCATGGTGCAGGCAGAACTAAGAGTACTAAATCTTCATCTGAAGACTGCTAGAAGAATACTGGCTTTTAGGTAACTAGGATTAGGGTCTTAAAGTTTACACCTACAGTGACATACCTTCCCCAATAACACCAAGCATATACAAACCATCACAATTGCATTTCACATGCAGTTTTGATTCACACTTATAAAATTATGCATTTATTGCATGTTGAATATACACTATTTTAATAGAAATATTATTCAATTAGTGTAGGAAAGACAGTTTTATTATGCTTTTAAAAATAGCATATAGATGCATGAATATTAATATACAAAAATGGTAAATTGAATATGTATAAATTCTTTGCCAAAAATATTATTTTCAATAAATTTCTTTATTTAAAAATATATGAGCTAGAGTAATCTTTATTTTCTTTTACTGTATACAGACAGAATTCAAAGTCCCTAACACATATAATTATTTCACATTGACATCAGGTTTATTTTCTAGCCAAAGAAACCAAGACACTAGTGAACACATGTATAACTCATAGGAGACCTGGGATTTGGACAGCCAGATGCTGAACATTCACTCCTCTTATATACAGCATCTTATTTCTATATTTCTATATCCTGAACATAACAGCTTCCCTGCTTGTGAGCCATGACAACAGAATACTGGTTTTGTTGAGTCATCAAAATCTACAGTGCTCAAACCTTAGGTAAAGAAAGACTAACAGAAGTCAGCCCTATCTCTTAGTATATGATAAAGGAATTAAATAGCATATATTGATGAACTCTTTTAGGTTCACACCATCACAACAACAGAGGTCTAATTCAATAAGAACATTTCATACAACTGCCATAAAGATACTTATAATTCTGCATAAGAATTTCCCTCTAGGTATTAATATTAAGTACAACAGGAACACACACAGGGGTGATCACTCTACTTTTGCTGGTGGTAGGGAGACAATGATTTTAATACTGTTTTATATCCTGACTTCAAGGAACATGTTTGATCTGTGTTAACACAATACTGCCTTGATGTCTGACATCTGAACTATTCTGAATCAAAGTAACTGCCACTCAAAGCTATATACAGAATGTTACAATATAAAATCATATTTTGTAGTCAGAAAAACTGAAAGCTAAGTGTGTAGAAGTCAAATAGGGACATATTTTCTTTTACATTATCACATTTTGAGTAGGAAAATCAATGGTTTTAATGTTTCAAGTGTCACACATACATGTATTGCCATCATCATTCATGAGAATTAGAAAATGTTCACATACAATGTATATGAATGATAGGGATATAATTAGACTGCATAGAATATAGATCTTTCTAATTTTGTTGTCTTTAGAACTTTGGAGTCTTACACAAATCTCTGAAGTGGGTAACATCTGGGTTGAGGTGACATATTAGCACAACCTCTCCATTCTAATTTGTACTGATTGAGAAATGGGAGACAAGAAGATAAATTTTTAGACAAATTGCATTAGAATTGTAGCGAATAAAATCTTTCATAAGAACTTAAAAATATTTCCATAAATCAAACATACTCATTTTGAAGAATATAGTGGTTTTAGAACAGGAGAATCTTTCACCTGCTGCCACAAAAGGAGAAGCTACACATTGAGTAAGCAGTTTGATCTAAAGAATATAGAAGTCTGAAGGGGCTGGGGAGGGGTAGCAAATATATTGTCTTGTAATGAAATTAGAGAAATAGAACAGAACATGGTTAGTTACTTGTTTAACAAGTCAAGTTACAGAAGTAACAATAATAAGTATAAAGGAATCTAGAATCTAGATTTTGCAGCACATGTTAGAAACCCAAACCAAATGCTGCTCAGATCAAACAAAACATTATCTGCAGCTATGTTTCCTTCCAGCCCAGGGCTAATTCTCCATACAGGCCCCATAGTAACCAACTCCAAATTATCAGGGACTTCCAGTGGCATAATCCTTATGATAGATACACATTAATTAAATAATTTCTTTTCCCAACTTCCTCCATACCAATGAGATCACATATATCTACCTTGTGATTAAAGATCTCTGTCCCTTATTCTGCACTGCAGAAGTAAGAGGCATTCTGGCTACAGACACAGAGTATTAACTACTCATGAACTGCATTGGCCCAGACCTCCCTCCTTCTGAAATCTGTCAGGAGAGGTTTCTATTTTACAACTTAAGCCTGAACTTACATAAATCCCTTACAGAAATAGAAAACTGGTCTCTATGTTTATCTTAAGCCATATACCTGAAACTATTCATCATCTGCGTATAATCCAACCCTTGAGACATACAAACTGGAGGACCAAAGACTCAACACTAGTCTCACACAGTGAATTCAATGTTAACTTATATTATATAACACCTATCTCAAAAAGTTAAAACAAACAAAATCTGAAAATGGAAAGAAAGTGACCTTGATCATGTAAGGTAAGAGTGATCTAGGGACAGTTCAACACCAGGAAGAAAAGGCCCCGGTGTTTCTCAATAGAATCTTACACAAGAAGTAACAAAATTGTTCTGGGGAGAGGGCATTTAAATGCAATAAATAAAGCAAGATGCCTGGAGTAGGCAGAAAGCTGTGTAGACACAAAGAAGAGATACCTAGAGATGCTGGCTTGCATGATCAACAGGCTCTCATGAGGGTTTGTTGTGTTTGCCTGTAGAATGAGCACTAATGTGCTAAATAAGTCATCATCAAGATACTAACCCAAGGCTCATAGGGAGAGTGAGTAATTTATGAGTTCTCAAGAAAACTAGCAATATAGCTATGGATAATTTCATAAGATATGAAGCATCAGTCCTGATTTGAATATGAGAAAAGGAATTTTCTG
Organism: Mastomys natalensis; assembly: GCA_021653895.1. Lineage (NCBI taxonomy): Eukaryota > Metazoa > Chordata > Mammalia > Rodentia > Muridae > Mastomys > Mastomys natalensis. The sequence goes on along the minus strand of JAJTUV010001405.1, from coordinate 640,603 downwards.
AATCACAAGACAAGTTGGATAGATTTAATCTTCCAACTAGTGTGAGTAGTATGAGTGCTAGTGCATAGTCAAACAGAGGCCTATGGTGTGTGAAATTCACACCTAAGGAAGACCAGATGCTCCTAGGTTAACACAAGTTTCTTGTTGTTTTACAGAAGAGAGACAGGGCATGTGTTTTTATGAAATTGAAATGCTTACCATCAATCTAATGATATGTACACACTTTCATTGAGGGTAAATGTAGGGATGGTCAATAAAGTGTTTCCACATTTTAACTTCAATGAAGCTCTTATAAATATTCCAGATCATACTTAGTTTTCTGTATGTTCTTCTTCCTACACCAGCACATTATCAACCATTATTTTTTTAATATTACCCAAAGATATCATACACATCTGACTCTAAATATTCATAGAGGATCAAATCTTTTCAGAAATATATGCCAGAAGCATATTGTAGCAATTTCTTGTCTCCTTTTCTTTCCTTTTTTATTTTGTGTTTGTTTTGGCTTGGCTTAGTTTTTGTTTTGCTTGTTTCCTTGCTAGCTTTAATTTATTCTTCTATCATATACTACGTCCATACCACATTTTCTCCTCCCACTTCTCCTCCTAGTACCTGCTTCCTTCTTTCCTCTTACACAAATCCCTTTGCCTTCAGAAAAGAATAGGTCTCCCAGGGACAGTAACTGAAAATGGCATAAGTTACAGTTAGACTAAGCACATAACTTCATATCAAGCCTGGACAAGGGAACCTAATAGGAAGAAATGGTTCCTAAACACAGGCAAAAGAATCAGAGACAGCCCCAACTCCCACTGTTAGGACACATGAACACAAAACTACATAACCATAACATATATGCAGAAGACCTACCTCAGATCCATACAGGCTCCATGATTGTTGATTCAATCTCTGTGAGCCCCTGTAATCTCTTGGTAATTGACTCTTTGGTGTCCTTGACCCCTCTACTTGTATCTTTTTCAAATGTGATTTGATGTACTTTCAAAGAAAGGAATATCTTTTGACCAGGATGATTTTTAAAAGCATAAGAATTTGTCACACCCTCAGTCTCAAAAGGAAATACCAGCAACACTGTGAACAGAGGGAAGAAGCCTGCTCTCCATGTACATAAGATTTCAAAACATTTTGGCTTGGATCCTGTGCTTCCATGATTAAAATAAAATTAAATTAAATGCTTAGTTTGATTTTTCATATATTCACAATTGCCTCGGTATAGTTTAAGTTCCTCAAACCTATTTGCAATATAATATAAAAGGCAAGCTTGCCAAAATTTCAATGTTCTTAATTTTTATTATGAAAGTTTAACACTGGAGAAGAGGATTTTGGGCACATTCACCGCTATATCAGCCAATTGCTTACCTTATGCTAATGAAGATGTCATCAGTCCTGTACAATGAGCACAGGACATCATTTTGCAGTAAACAGAAACAAAAGTCCATCAATTTTGGTATTTGTCAGTTGGTAGTCTCTCAACAATAACAGCAAGGAGTAGAAAGAGCAAAGGTGAAAAATCTGTGGTTTCTGAACTGTCTTATTTGGGGTCCTATTTGTGAGCTCATTGGTAAGGCCGGCTGACGCAGGATTTCAAAGGCAATTAGGGTGAATCAGGCTGCAGAGTATCCCTAAGGGCTAGTTTGAAGATACCTGTGCAAGATGCTCTTTTTCTTCCTCCTGCTAACCCTGCTTGCTGCCACATCTAGCAGCTGCTTTATTTTTGACAATTCGTCACTCCTGAAAAATGTTTGCAAGCAGTTTGGATAATTTCCAATTCATTCTTGCAGGAAATGAGGATTTGTTCCCTCACTTGGGATACCTGCTGCTAGGTTTATTCACTAATAAGCATGATAAATGTTTTAGCCTTTGATCAGTGCTAATTTAACAAGTAAGCTTCTCAAAAAAAAAGGCTTTGAGGCTCAGGGGCTCAAGGCGGCACATGAGTTGGAAATATGATTGATTGCATTGCTCTGAGAAATTTCCATAAAAAACTTTTTATCACACTGCTCTGTTCCGAACAATTAAATCAAAAATGAAAGATAGTTACCCTCCAAAGAAGGACAGAGGCAGCTCGGCAAACGTTATGAGATATTATTTTTAAACTGGTTCAGAATAAATTTCCAAAGAAATAGTTTCATTTCTTATCAACTTTGCTGCATATTAGTTTATCCACTGATTTTTTTTAAAAAAACATAGTCTTGCTTACCATCTTCAAACATCATTCTTTTACCTTTCCTATCAATGCTCTAAGTAATATTTTAAATAAACTTTAGTGTGAAGTACATTATGGAAACAGAACAAAGCAAGTGGAGAAAATGGACTCCTTGAGTTTGGAGTCTACTAACCCAGAAGAGACTCAGGCATAATTTAATGCTGAAATAATGGAAAATTCATGCCACTGGCTCATTGAAGAGCAGTCCACATAGCCATTAGTAGCCACCGAAGTACACAGAAAAAGTGAGTGGACACGAAAGTGACAGGTCCCTTGGCTTCATATCAAGTTCTGAAAGCTTCCCAGCAGGTAACTATAGCGATTGCCCACAGTTAAAAAGGATCAGGTTATTATGTAGTAATGCTGATGACACTAGGTGAGTCTTAGGTGAGTTCTTAGTACATTCAATCTGGTGTCATAAATTGTATTTCCAGTGATTTTCAAAATATCTAATTGTTGAAAAGTGAAGGAAGTAAGAGTAAGTAAGTCACTGTGGATCACGTGATATCAAGCATAATGTTCTCTTTGAATGATAAAGTATGTGGATATTAGCTGTGCAAATGATCTACTAAGTCAATGATTTTATCTTTATGTTGTTCAATTATCATCTGACACTACTAGGTGAAATTGGAGAATTTACATTTTTCTTATTTTTACATATAACTCTTTTCTATTATAATAAAAACGTATACAGTATATTTTACTCATAGTCTTCTCTTCTCCCAATTCCTCCCAGATTTCTCCTTACCTCCAAACATACGCAAGATGATGATGTTGTTTCAAAATAAATAACATTAGTAAATATTAGAAAATATTGTGTGGAGTTAAGTGTATGTAGGAAAAGTCTAAAGACACAGAGTGCTCTGGACTTCCATGCTGCAGAAGAGAGGAGATAGACAGAAGACTAACCATGTAAATGGTTCTCCTTCATATATAGCTTTATAGAGAAAGTAGTATTTATCATTTGTTAAGAGATTTTTTCACAATAAATCATATTATGTATTAAACTTATCATAAATTTATGTGATAATTATTGTAACTATAGATAAAAATTGACTACCTGTTAAAGAGGAAAAATCTCAAAACATATCTTCATTTCTTTCATTGCTATGATAATATTTAACTTTTATTCCTTCAGGATAATATGAAAAAATGTGATGGCAAAATTATATAACAAGTTCAAAATATATGTCTATTTCTAAGACAATTCTCCTAACACTTGCCATTTCTATATGTGATGGTCATTATGGCCTGTAGAAAATATTCCAAGATCAGAGTACTATAAAATTAGGAATGTCCTGGAAACTAAAATGGTATTTTGAAGTAATATGTAACAAAAAAAGACTATAATTAGTAACTATGAACATGATAAATGTGCAAACATAGTTCATTATCTTTACTTTCATGAACATTATAGACATGAGAGGAAATATGACTTAGATAACCTCTTAGTCTACACAGAATGCACTGCATGGTTCACTGATGGCTATGGAGGCTCACAGTTACATATCTGGGCAGGCGCCAGGAAATGATATTGAGAACAGGTAAAATTTCTGAGCTTTGAACAACTCCGTTGATTTCTATTGTCATTACAATATCTATGAAAATGTTGTTTTAGCTTTTCTCCTTGCTTTTCTTTTGACAAAGAACTCCCAAAGTTGATTCATATCAACAATATGTTTATCATCATATATGTATCAGTGTTGCTATGCAAAACTTTCTAGTTAAAGAAACAAATTCAAAACAAAGAGATCATTGAACTAGGATTTAGGAATTTAGGGTGATCTCTGAAGGCATATCACTCCTATCTTCTTGTCTTAGTCTCCAAATCTGTGTATTCAAGCCACATATAGGGATTTTATGTGGTTTTGTTTTGTTGTTTTGTGACTTGGCACATACAGGTGACATCTGGGAAAAGTAAACTTTCATTGAAGCGTTGCCTTCATTAGATTTGTATACATGGATTTTTTTTATTAATAACTAATGTAGGAGAGCTTCTCCCACTGTGATCAATGTCACCCAGGTCACCTGTACTGTATATGAAAGGAAGATGAAAATCAAGAGAAAGCAATACAGTAAGCATAATTCCTTTTTGTCTCTGTTTTAGTTCCTGCCACTAATTTCCATCCTTGATCTCCTACCTTGCCTTTGCTTATTGAAGGAGTGTAACCCATACACAGAAATAAGCATTTTCATGCCCCCAGTTGATTTTGTGGATGTCTTATCTCAGCATCAAAGAAGCAAATTAAAATAGTAATTCATTCCAGAGAGTATTTTTTGGTTATGGACATGACCATGTGGTTTTTAGGTCTTGGAATGTTTTGTGATTGAAAGGTGAAGAATTTTCAAGCTTTGTGTTAACCTTCTGAGTGTTCTATGTACCTAGGCATAGAACTTTCTGGAACATGACATTTCTTGAAGCCTTTGAACATTTTACAGGATTTTCATTACATTCAGTGGAACAACTCAGTTCTCAAGTCCAAAGCCTTGGCAGAATCTGTTTGCCATACAACATCTGTAGACATTACAAATTGTAATTCTGTGGCTGTAACAAATATCTTCTACCATATTCTGTATTGTATTTACTTGTTGATAGAATGATTTATGTCTGTTGGCTTTACTTCTTGGCTTTGTCTTCAAAGGTAATCACTTACTTTGTCATTGATGAGCAATGTAAATAATTTTGTGTGCAACATGCCTATATTGTGACTTAGATTGGCTTTATGTTTTATAAACCCCAGGGAACATTAAGAATGTTGACATGTGGCCTCGAAAAATGGCTCAGTGGTGAATAGAACATTTTTCTTACAGTGGACCAGAGTTTGAATCCCACTATCCACACTAAATTGCTGCCTGTAACTCATGTCTTACAGGCAATTATTCCTCTGCCTGTTACAGGCAGTGATACTCATTTACACAGAGCCATCCCATGCCCTACTCAACATACACATACTCTAAAATAAAATAAATTTTAAAAAGTAAATGCTTATATGAAGATATCCCAATTATAACAAAACTGGAGACAGGAAGATGATTTACTGGGCCATGACAATAGCTCATATTAATTATTGATATGTCCTCATGCATATCACTGAATAAAATGATACCAACTTCTGAGCCCTAGAACTCATTAACAACAATTTTTAGTAAAATATTCTATGATTATTTTTTTCTCACCAGGACATGTTTCCCATGCAGTGTTTCAGGAAGACTTGGTGTTTCAAAGGAGAGGAACAGGGAATAGTTTTATGACAATCTTGGAGAAGCAACTCTTTAAAGTTTGCCTCTGAGCCTTAATTTCCACCAGGAATATTAATGATTTTAATTTTTGATTTGTATATAGTTTTCAATTTACTATATAAGTATAAACTGGTATAACATTAATATACTAATTTATTTTAATTGTGTTAATACACTCAGCAATGGTCTTTATGTTGTGCAACATCCACTTTTATACCAATTATTATTTTAGTTTTAATATCATTGATCTTCCTAAATTTAATATTATTCTATCTTATTATTTAAGTATCTCCTATAAACTTAGCATTAAAATCAATATGTTGGTGAGGAGGTAATAAGGATCTGGAAGGAGTTGGAGGAGTGGAAACCATAATAAGAATATATTGTGTGAAAAAGGTCTATTTCAATAAAAAAAAGAATAATAATTTTATGATCTGTATTATTGATCTAGCAAAGAATACAAAAGAATTAATACCAACAGTTTTCCACAAAGTTTCTGTATAAAACAGTCCTCTCTTTTATCGTTCTTCATCTTTTCTCTACAGAACTTTTAAGAAGTTTATTTTACTCTCCCTTTTAGGTACAGAGAGCTTAGCTTTCTACCATCTGTCTTCTGACTTCACTACTCTGTGAAAGGGGTTTTGAAGTCTATTAATGACTTCAGAAATCGACCACTCTTGCACCCTGACTGCTTCTGATCTTATCTTAAGTATTTTTTTCCCATTTGCTATCTCCTTCATGCAACAGTCAATTTCTAACATTGTACCATTGACTCTGGATTCTCCTGTTTTTCTTCTTCATCTTTCTGAAAAAAAAAAAAATCTATCTCAATGGATGCCTCATATTGCTAATGTCTTAAAACAGGAGCTTTATAAGCATTCACCCTCAGTGTGTTGGCAATCTCAAGGAATCAACAATTTTCCTTTCTGTAAATAAAATCTAATTAGTTGTAACAAATCCAGTATGAGCTGAGTATTCGGATTCGACTTTTAATCTCTTGCCCAATGCCACCTAGTTTCACTATCCAAATACTGCCTTTAGCCTTCCCTTCCAGAATGGTTTCTGGGCTTCTTCTAAATAAGTGTTTTGCTTAGCTCCGAGGATGTGGTGAGGATCCCAGCCCTCTTCACACTAACCCTACCCCCCTTCCCCCAACCCCATGTTTGTCACTTGTAGTACTGTTACTACTCTTCTCCTGCCATTTCCACCCTCCAGTCTGTGATTACTCACAGCCCATTAGATCTGATTGGATGATTCTACTTCTTGTTCCTTTCCAATTACAATTTTTCTCTATTATTGAATCATATTATTTTATAAAACTTTATTTTTTATTTTATTGGATATTTTCTTTATTTACATTTCAAATGTTGTCCTCTGTCCTGGTTCCCACCCCCCAAAAGCCCCTTATCCCATCCCCCTTTCCCCGCTTCTATGAGGGTGCTCCTCCACTTACCCACTCACCACTGCCTTCCTGCCCTGACATTCACCTACATTGAGGCATTGAGCCTTCACAGGACCAAGGGACTCTCTTCCCACTGATGCCTGACAAGGCCATCCTCTGCTGCATATGTGGCTGGAGCCATTGGTCACTCCATATGTACTCTTTGGTTGGTGATTTAGTCTCTGGGAGCGTTTTTTGAGGAGTTGGGGTCTGGCTGACTGATATTGTTTTTCTTCCTATGGGGTTTCAAACCCCTACAGCTCCTTCAGTCCTTTCTCTAACTCCTCCACTGGAAACCCAGTGATCAGTTCAATAGTTGGCTGCGAGCATCCACCTCTGAATTTGTCTGGCTTTGGTAGAGCCTCTCAGGAGACCGCTTTATCAGGCTCCTGTCAGCAAGCACTTCTTGGCATCCGTAATAGTGCCTGCGTTTGGTGACTGTGTATGGGATGGATCCCCAGGTGGGGCAGCCTCTGGATGGCCTTTCCTTCAGTCTCTGATCCACACTTTGTTATTTTTTAATTATTAGAGTTCTCTCCTATGGCATATCTACAATATACTTCTGATGTGTTAATTTTGTTAAAATTGCCACGTCTCTTTGCTGTGAAAGAAGTAAGAATAAATTGTTTGTTTATTATGTCCATTGTTATTAGTCCAAAATATTTTCATAAACCCTCTGTTTGAATTTAAGTCTTTCATGATGTATTCTATGTGTCTTATATTCCTGAAATCTCACTCTTTATCCCACCTGTTGTGTTACTCAAAATTAAAATGAAATGTTCCCCAGTCAAGAAATTTTCTTAAAGTTGTCACATGAAATAAATCTCCTTATCCTGTTAGACACCATTTAATGTGTGTGTATGCGTGAAACTTCTTACACTTTAACATGGCACTTCAAAGAGTCCTTGATTAATGTCATGATATCTCATACAGATAATAGATCATAAATTCTATGTGGGGGTATTTGCCTGAATAAGCCATTGAAGGTATGAAATGTATGTGAAGAAAAGTATGTTCCAAATGAAGTATTATATTGATATCTGACTTTTCTAACCAGTAGTACAATTTTATCTTTGAAATGATATTGCTTTCCAATTGCTAATGGATTGACCACGTTTAACCTGGCAGCCTCTCACACTTTCAGTATGTAGAGGCACCAAGGTATCTGATGAGACTCATTACATGAGCCTTTCATATTGTTCTAGAATGCTCCTGATACATTCATGAACTACAAGGTGGTCAATCATAGTGTAAAGGCTCACTGATGCTGTGGATGACATATTTCCATATGTTAACGAATTAGACAATACGATGAATAGCGTTATATTTTGCTTCAATGGCAGAGACTACAGATCAGTACTTTGCAGTGGAGCTATTCTTAGAAGCAGCCTTTCTAAGGATTGACCTTCATGGAGGCTTTTGTTCCAGCCAGTATCCAATGAGAAGCAAGTGAAATATACTGTATCTGTTATTTTCTGATGGTTACAATAGTAAGGATTCCATGTATACAGATCTGCATTTTCTAAAATTTTGACCTTATAAAGGCTAAGTTCTTTGAGTTCCCTCCACCAAATGATAGTTCATTTATGTTGAGAACAAGTAAGATATAAGTGGTTCTTAAACATTAAAGAGCATCACAGTTACCTGATGAGCTTGGTAAAATGCTTGATAGAAGAAAGCAAAATAGGAAACCTGCCCAAGACCCAGGAACTTGCTTTCCTAGTAATCAATGGGTTCAGAAATCACATTTTATAGCTTATTACTCCAGTCCTCATGTCTACATAGAGTTTCTTCCAGGAGCCATCAAGGACATGCTGAAAACTAGCACTTGATCTTCCTGAGATGATTCTGCCATGGATTGTTAAAAAATAATGACAGAATTTCTTCTTTAGGCAAGGCTGAGAAGAATTTAATTTTAAGAAAGATTCCTGCTATTAATAAGCTTTTCCTATTATTATAAATATATATATAACAATCATTAGGTATTAGCCTACCCCTTTGAGCAGATCTCTAGAGAACAATGAAGATGTACTTACTGTCTTCTACTGATGCTACATAGGCAAATAAATAATTTCTTAACTCTTTATGACAATTTTATAAAAATTCCTAAATTTATATTGTAATTATTATGCTTTTTTATTAAGAACTGCTATTAAGCCCATTGTGATGTCAAAACTGCATTGAGAACTCTGCTAGTCTTCAAATATCATGAGTTAATTGCTTCTGAGATAGCAAGAAGACATTACAACTTTGAGCACATTTCAAGAGGTAGTAAAACCATTAACCAAATGTCAAAAAAAGGGAACTGAGGATTTACTACAGGTGCAAGGAGAGAAGACAAATATTGACTGAGTTTATCTATACCAAATTTAAATGGCAACCTAGTTATGGTCTTTAACTCTGCATGAACCTGTAGAGACAGATGATGAATGTTTAGTCATAAAATTACTCTTAATGGATATACAGGTAAATATTCTCTGTTGTAAACTTCTTATTCAACTTCTGATTTGAATTTGTGTTTGAAATTTTAGTGAACTTTTATAAAGCAAAGATGCTTGGAAAAACCATGTGATTTATTCTCCTAGGAAAGGTACACAAGACTGGCAAAGATTACATTGTCAGATATAACTTTGGAAGGCATAACATTGGAGAGACAGCATTTGGGAACACAGCATTGGGAGTAAGACATTAGGAGCAAGAGCATTGCTACATCAGAGCAGGATGAGAGAGCAAGATTAGGAGAATGCAGAGAGGAATAACGTAGAAATTGTAAGACAGCATAAACATTAAGAAAGCAATATGCAAAATGCAAAGGAAAATAGGAAAAAAGAAGCTGAAGAGGGAGCAGAAGACAGAAGATGCAGACAGGCTTCTTAGCATGGGGCAGAGCAGGACTTAATAACAAGGCTGGCTTAGTCTTACTAAAGAGAAGAAAACCTTCTTCTTACAAATTTGGTTTAAATTCATTTAGTAATAAAAGGGTAGAAGCTTTTTCTTTCTCTGTGTAATAAATATTGGAGCTCATTTTTCATCCAGAATAAGTGAGTTCTTTCTGCACTGGCACTTGGTCTTTTGCTCCATATACATATGTAAGTATGGATGTGTATTTGTAAGTATGTGATTATGAGATAGTATGTAAGCAGGACCCAACTGGTTTGAATGGACATATATAAGTATATATTCAGGAGTCTATATATTAATTTATGTGGGTTTAATTCATATTTGCTGTTATAAAGTTTTTCCTTCTGCAAACATGATAACTCTCTTCTCCTGTTCAATAGAAGTCTAATGCTCAACTCTCACCCTAGCCTGACAAGTGTGAGGCATCTAGACAAGAGGGAAAAGGCTCTTGCAATGAATGAATCCTTTACTTCTCCCCCTGCTGTTTTACAATAACGTGCTAAGTTCCAGAAACTGCAGTTTCTGGCCTCAAGGGAACTCAGGCAGGTCAGCCACAGTTGCAATAACTTAGACTTAAAATAGTTAAGATACAGCAACCCTAAATATCCTGTAAGACCAAGTCTTTCTCTCCACCAAAACTATTCCCAGTCTGCTGCCCCAACAGAAACCAAAGAAGAAAGAACAGGTGGGACTGGCTCCCAGCAAGTTCCAACATTACCACCCCTGCTGTCTGCCATACAGAAACATCCATTGACAGCTAATTGTAGGGATTTTTCGGGCAGGTGATTCAGAGTTGAAGGCATACTATACTACAGTCATTTTTATTCATTGGTTATTTTCGCTAGAGATTAGGAGGTGAACCTGTAGCATAGTCATCTGTACAAGTAATGACCATGAAAGCAAAGTAGAATACTGAAATGATCAACCTCAGTAAGGCCCTTTTAGTTATCTTACATACAAGCTATATATGGTAAGTAGAAATTTGTTGTATGTTCCAGTAGATCAATACTGTTACATATTTTTATCCTTTATATAATAGCTATTAACAATAAAGCCAAGACACAGTTATCATCTTAATAGAAATTCATGGAAACCCCCCTAGGACAGTGGATTCTCTTTTCTGGACGATTCACAAAAATGTAGAATTAGGTTTTGAGGTCACTGAGAACATGTTTTTTAAGTGGACAGTGTGACATCTTCTTCCCTTTTCTTTTTGTTTACAATGAAATAACAGTTTTGTGGCACCATGTACTCCCACCATGCTATGCAGTTAGGCCACAGGTCCAAAACCGTGAAGACAACTCTTCATGTACTCAGATTTTAAAAACTATGAACCAAAACATCTCTCTTTTTTTTTTCCCCAAGAGCATTATTTCAGATGTATGTTACAGTGCTCGGAAAAGAAATAGCACAATAGAATAGTGAAAGTTTCATTCAGTCTCAACACAATAAGAACAATACAAAGTATATGTACACACACACACACACATATATATATATATATATATGATGAATATTCACTAGTTATATATACACATTCATACACACATAGGTAGGCGGTAGATGTATAAGAAGATACATAAATAGATGATTGACAGTTTCAGAAGAAACTTGTTTTAGTACAAAGAATGTTATATTACGCCAGTGATGTAACTGCGATGTCATTGTTTCAAACCCAGCTTCAGTGCCCAGTCTATTTGTGATGTGGGCTAGCTATTTAGCACCTTGGTAATGCTAATATGAATGCACAGTCAGTTAGCATCTAGAAAAACTCTGCCAAGTAAATAGAAATTAATATAAAAGTGTTTTTAAATGAGAAAATGTGCATATATGCATATTTTTATGAGATGCAATCACATATCTTCATATTATTCTTTGACATTCCAATTTAATTTTTTAAAAATGTTCTTATTTGATTTTCTTCTTTAAGAGAGCTGAACACCCCCACAAGACTGCACCACTGCCTACAGGTTCCTCGCTAAATACACAGAACTGGGTTAAAATTTCCATTAATCTTTGGTAGGCTCTTATTTTATTTTTCAGCTTAGAAAATGTGTCTTTGGAGTCAAATTGTCAGGGAAAAGGAAAAGCAAAATAAAATCATCATTTTTCTTGCCTCTGCTCGTCATGCAGAGTAATCCTGAAGTAATCCCCCTTCTGCCCAAATGGAAAGGGAAAAGTTTAGAGGGCTGCTTTCATTATTATTTTTTTCCCACATCTATCTTTCTATCCTTTTTTTTCAAGTCCCAGTCAGACCCCTACACTGAAATCCTGAAATACATCAAGAAAAGTAGAGCTGATGTAGGGAATAAGCAGAGACTAAATCCTCACATCTCTCCTCACTTCAGAATCCCCTGTGAGGCTTCCTGACCACGTGGTCCTTCTTTAGTCCCTTGAAGAATTTGACTTCACAATCTGAAGAATGATATTGATGGAATGGAAAAAGTTTTAAGAGTAGAATTTAAGCCTGGTCTATATATCCAAAACTATTGTATCAGACAGCAGAAACGGCTTCATTTCTAACTTGAAGGCATTTTAATACACATACTTTAAACTAGCAGATTAGTGAAAAGAGTCATGCTTTTTGCTTAGTGCTCGACTTGTAATTTCATTATAGTTTATAACTGCAGACAACTTGGGATCAGGAGGTTGAAACTTAATTAATGAAATCATTTTAATTATGGAGTTGAAATGGCATGAAAGGCTAGATTTGTTTTGTTTCTCCTTTCTAAGGTTTCTCTTATGAATTCTATTTCTGTGGCTCCCAGAATTGAATTAATTCTTTGATTTAGCTTTCAGTTCCTGGGGTAGAACTAGGGCTGTCATTACACTTTGTAAATCCCTGTGATGGTTTTCATGATAACACTCTTCCCTCACCATTCTCCCTTCTCCTGTCTAGTCTCTGCTACTTGATGCTTGTTCCTGAGTTGGTGGTCTTGTTTGGAGAAGCTTAGGAGATACAGCCTTGCTGGAGGAAGTATGTTTCTGGGCATGGGTTTCGAGAGCTTAAAGACTTGAGCCATTTTGAGTTTATTCTCTGTTTTCTGCTTGCGATTACAAAGATAACTCCTCAGCCGTTCTGGCCACCAATCCTTAGAGCTTGCTGCCAGGCTTCATGGTGGTGATTGGGATGAACTGCTAACTCTGCAACCATAACTTTCAAATATAACCTTCTATAAATTGTCTTTATCATGGTGTTTTATCGCAGCAATAGAAACATAATTTAGCCTTCCCCAAAGACCTCCAGGCTCCAGGCTCCAGGCTCCAGGCTCCAGGCTCCAGGCTCCAGGCTCCAGGCTCCAGGCTCCAGGCTCCAGGCTCCAGGCTCCAGGCTCCAGGCTCCAGGCTCCTCCAGGCTCCTCCAGGCTCCAGGCTCCAGGCTCCAGGCTCCAGGCTCCAGGCTCCAGGCTCCAGGCTCCAGGCTCCAGGCTCCAGGCTCCAGGCCCAGGCTCCAGGCTCCTCCAGGCTCTAGGCTCCTCCAGGCTCCTCCAGGCTCCTCCAGGCTCCTCCAGGCTCCTCCAGGCTCCTCCAGGCTCCTCCAGGCTCCTCCAGGCTCCAGGCTCCTCCAGGCTCCTCCAGGCTCCTCCAGGCTCCAGGCTCCAGGCTCCAGGCTCCAGGCTCCAGGCTCCAGGCTCCAGGCTCCAGGCTCCAGGCTCCAGGCTCCAGGATTTCTTTACACCGCTGATCAATGTGTTTCGCTGCTTAGTTTTGCTTTAGACATATCAACAAAGCCAGGAGCTGGTTCTTTGAGAAAATCAATAAGATAGATAAACCCTTAGCCAGATTAACCAGAGGGCACAGAGACAGTATCCAAATTAATAAAATCAGAACTGAAAAGGGAGACATAACAACAGAAACTGAGGAAATTCAAAAAATCATCAGATCCTACTACAAAGGTCTATACTCAACAAAACAGGAAAATCTGGATGAAATGGACAATTTTCTAGACAGATACCAGGTACCAAAGTTAAATGAGGAGCAAATAAACCATCTAAACAGTCCCATAACCCCTAAAGAAATAGCAGCAGTCATTAAAAGTCTCCCCACCAAAAAAAGCCCAGGAACAGATGGTTTTAGTGGAGAATTCATTCTATCAGACCTTCAAGGAAGACCTAATACCAATTCTCTTCAAACTATTCCACAAAATAGAAACAGAAGGAACACTACCCAATTCGTTCTATGAAGCTACAATCACACTCATACCTAAACCTCACAAAGACCCAACAAAGAAAGAGAACCTCAGACCAATCTCTCTTATGAATATTGATGTAAAAATACTCAATAAAATTCTAGCAAACTGAATCCAAGAACACATAAAAACAATCATTCATCATAATCAATTGGGCTTTATCCCAGGAATGCAGGGATGGTTCAATATTCGGAAATCCATCAATGTAATCCACTATATAAACAAACTCAAAGAAAAAAAACACATGATCATCTCATTAGATGCTGAGAAAGCATTTGACAAAATTCAACATCCCTTCGTGGTAAAAGTCTTGGAAAGATCAGGAATTCAAGGCCCATACCTAAACATAGTAAAAGCAATATACAGCAAACCAATAGCCAACATCAAACTTAATGGAGAGAAATTTGAAGCATTCCCACTAAGATCAGGGACTAGACAAGGCTGCCCACTCTCTCCCTACCTATTTAATATAGTACTGGAAGTCCTAGCCAGAGCAATTAGACAACAAAAAGAAGTCAAAGGAATACAAATAGGAAAGGAAGAAGTCAAAATATCACTATTTGCAGATGATATGATAGTATACTTAAGTGACCCCAAAAACTCCACCAGAGAACTCCTAAACCTGATAAACAACCTCAGCAAGGTGGCAGGTTATAAAATCAACTCGAACAAATCAGTAGCCTTCCTCTACATGAAAGATAAACAGGCTGAAAAAGTAATTAGGGAAATGACACCCTTCACAATAGTCACACATAATATAAAATACCTCGGGGTGAATCTAACCAAGCAAGTGAAAGATCTGTATGACAAGAACTTCAAGTCTCTGAAGAAAGAAATTGAAGAAGATCTCAGGGAATGAAAAGATCTCCCATGCTCATGGATTGGCAGGATTAATATAGTAAAAATGGCCATCTTGCCAAAAGCAATCTACAGATTCAATGCAATCCCCATTAAACTACCAACTTAATTCTTTACAGAACTAGAAAGAGAAATTTTGAAATTTATTTGGAACAACAAAAAACCCAGGATAGTGAAAACCATTCTCAACAATAAAAGAACTTCTGGAGATATCGCCATCCCTGACCTCAAGCTGTACTACAGAGCAGTAGTGATAAAAACGGCCTGGTATTGGTACAGAGACAGGCAGGAAGATCAGTGGAATAGAGTTGAAGACCCAGAAATGAACCCACACAACTATGGTTATTTAATCTTTGACAAAGGAGCTAAAACCATCCAGTGGAACAAGGACAGCATTTTCAACAAATGGTGCTGGTTCAACTGGAGGACAGCATGCAGAAGAATGCAAATCGATCCTTTCCTATTTCCTTGTACAAAGCTCAAGTCCAAGTGGATAAAGGACCTTCACATAAAACCAGACACACTGAAACTAATAGAAGAGAAAGTGGGGAAGACCCTCGAATACCTAGGCACAGGGGAAAAGTTCCTGAACAGAACACCAATGGCCTATGCTCTAAGGTCAAGAATTGACAAATGGGACCTCATAAAATTGCAAAGTTTCTGTAAGGCAAAGGACACTGTCAATAGGACAAAACGGCAACCAACAGATTGGGAAAAGATCTTTACCAATCCCACATCTGATAGAGGACTAATATCCAATATATACAAAGAACTCAAGAAATTAGACTCTAGGCAACCAAATAACCCTATTAAAAATGGAGTAAGGAGCTAAACAAAGAATTCTCAACTGAGGAAATGCGAATGGCCAAGAAGCACCTAAAGAAATGTTCAGCATCCTTGGTCATCAGGGAAATGCAAATCAAAACAACCCTGAGATTCCACTTCACACCAGTCAGAATGGCTAAAATAAAAAACTCAGGTGATAGCAGATGCTGGCGAGGATGTGGAGAGAGAGGAACACTCCTCCATTGTTGGTGGGATTGCAAGATGGTGCAACCACTATGGAAAACAGTCTGGCGGTTCCTCAGAAAATTGGACATATCACTACCCGAGGACCCAGCTATACCACTCCTGGGTATATATCCAGAAGATGCTCTAACACATAACAAGGACATATGCTCCACTATGTTCATAGCAGCTTTATTTATAATAGCCAGAAACTGGAAAGAACCCAGATGCCCTTCAACAGAGGAATGGATACAAAAAATGTGGTACATTTATACAATGGAATATTACTCAGCTATTAAAAACAATGAATTTGATAAATTCTTATATAAATGGATGGAACTAGAAAATATCATCCTGAATGAAGTAACCCAATCACAAAAGAACATACATGGTATTCACTCACTGATTACTGGATTTTAGCCCAGAAGCCTGAAATACCCAAGATTCAACTCACAGACCACATAAAGCTCATGAAGAATGATGACCAAGTAGGGGATGCTTCAGTCCTTCTTAGAAGGAGTAACAAAATACTCAAGGGTGCAAATATGGAGACACAGTGCAGGACAGAAACTGAAGGAGGAACCGTCTACAGACCATTCCACCTGGATATCCATCCTATGTGTAGACATATCTGAAGCTTTGATTGACAACTCTACATGAATCTTGGTTTCCTGTAAGAATAAAAGCTAAGGTTCGAAATTTTATATATATTGTTGGAGCTGAATGAAGCAAATCTGAGATGCAACGTAAAAGATTTTTTTCTAAAAATTTATCGTACCATGCATAATTTTGCTTTTTTTCCTTTCTTTTGTTGGAGGCTAAACTCTAACAAAGTCAAGCCTTTTGGATGGAGGTACATAGGAAGTAAATGACTGAAAATGGTTTGAGGACTGGCTATGGTACTTCTCTCAGGACTAGGTTCAAGAGAAGTAGGCTGATTCTCTACCTACGTTCCTGATAATTATTTTGGTCAAATTTTGACATCCAATTCCTGGGTGATTTTATTGCTCAATGTTACACACTTTATGGTTTTTGTTAAGAAGATGCCCTTTGAACTACTTGAATCAATCTGGCCTTCACCCTTTTAGGAAAATGTACTCTACTGCCTTGGGTGTAAAGGGTCTAACATAATGATGGGAACATCCAGGGTCATGAAAACCTGTCTGTGTTTTGTATATTTCCTTTCTCTTTATTTTTCAGAATCTTAATGTAATTTATTCTGTAGAGATTCTGGTAGATCTAAGTGAAGCAAATTCCTCAAGATCTCACCTTGGCTTGGCTTACTGCCCTCTGTATCAGTTAATTTCATGTCACAGTCATTAGAACATCGGACAGAATGATGTAAGGAAAGAAAAATGCATGCTGGCTCATAGTTTCAGGGAGAATTCAGTCTATTCTGATGGGGAGGGTGTTTCTGCATCTGATGGTGGAAGTCTAATCATGTAGCAACAGGTAAGAGGCAGAGGATGAACCAGGACTAGAGCTGGATTTGATGTTGAAGACTTACGCTACTAATTTTCTTTCTCCAGACAGGTCTGACTTTGTGAAGAACTCCATAGCTGTCAACATAGTGCCACAATTTGATAATTAAACATTCAAACATTAGATTTAGGGTTGCAATACATCAGCTTCAAACCATACATGCTGAGTAATTTTATCTTAACTTGACACAAGCCAGAGTTGTTTCTAAAGAGAAACAACTCAATTGAGAAAATATCCCTACTAGGTTAGACTATGGGTGTGACTATGGTGCATTTTCTTGCATGGTGACTGATATAGGTCAGTCAAGCCCACTGTGCTCACTTCCACCCCTGTCTTGTGGTTCTTGATGCTACAAAAAAAAGCATGCTGAGCAAGCTAGGAGATAGAATCCCAATAAGCATTGTTCCTCCAAGGCTTTTGTTTTGCATCAGCCTTTGCCTCCAGGTTCCTGGCTTAAGTTCCTGTCTTGATTTCCTTTGATGCTAGACTACAATCTGTAAGAAGAAAGAAACCTTGTCCTCCTCAAGTTGCTGTTGCTCATGATGCTTTATCCCAGCAATAGAAACCCTAAGACATCATATCACTTCCACATATGACTTGCCTCCCTCCTGCTTCTCATTCTTCCCTGATTTAGGCTTTTAACAAGCTGTCAGCATCTGCATCTTAGTGGAAGTGGCTGCTTACTAACCTACTTAAGCCAAAAAGCAGTAAAAATACAGGGAACAGTAAAGAGAGTGATGATCTCGTCATATGAAATTGATTGATAATAATTAGAAACGTTGTAAGACATAAGAGCATGATAACTTCTAAATGGCATCCACGAGAGAGAAGTGCTTGTGTATACGTACATCCTAGAGACTTTAATCAATAGATCTAGAGAAATAAAACTGGTGAATGCAAACAGAAACCATTGACATCAGCTGAGTGTAAGAAAACAATAACACCACCAACAACAGCAAGGACAGCAACAAAACTGCTTTAGTAGTTAGTCCCAACATACAATTGGAAAAGAGGAGTGTGGGAAACCTAATGAATTTCCATTATTGAAGTCATGTACAATTAAAACCAAAATGTCACCTATTGTTTATGCCTTGAAAGCTGAGCCTTGGTTGAACTATACATACTGGATGGAGTTTTAGAGAACACATCTGTCTATAGAACTGACACTGGGTACTGAATTACAGGACCATTGAGAAGAAACTGACAATTTCTGTCTAGAATTTAACAGAGAGAGAGAGAGAGAGAGAGAGAGAGAGAGAGAGAGAATATTAAAGTAAAACTTGTAATATAATTGACATGAGAGATTAAATACTTTTAAAAGCATGTTCTGAAAAATCACATATATAGACATTTGCTGGCTACAATGCGAAGTAAATTTTAATGCAACATGGAACAATCAAATCAGATCAAGCAAGCTCATCATCACCTCAGACATCTGTCATCTCTTATAATAAATAGTGGAGATTCATAATCCTAGTGGCGCTAACACTGCATCACTCAGATGGTAAGATTACTATAACAGACAGATCCCCAAAACAACTCAAAGTATCATCTCCTTGTTCTTGCATGTGCACAACTTCTGTGAAGATCTTCATTGTCTCCCCTTTGTTCTTTACACTCTACATGTAAGTGATATTTTATGATTTCGTGTAACATAATGTTTTCCAGTTTCAACCATGATGACCCATGTGATAAGCTCATTGGCCAACAAGCTCCAGGAATCCATCAGCTTGCCTTCAAGCTCTGGGATTATAGCTGTTCCGTACTTTGAAGAGATCTCTGGGAATTGAATTATTATTCATGACTGTGTGATTAACTCTTTGCACAACAAGTTGGCTTCCCATCACCTATCAGATTTTCATAATCTTTTCCTCAATTTGCATTGCCACCTATAACAAAATCTTTCTTGCTTTTTGTCCTATCTCTTCACTCTTACTTACTATGGTTTCTTCCTTCTGAGAAGTTCACTCTAGCCAATGATGGTATCTCATTGTGGTTTTAATGTTTATATTCCAAACAATTGATGATGTCGAACGCTGTTCATTTACTGGCTGGGCCCGTGAATGTTGGTTGTCATTTGAGAAAAATCTCTTCAGCTCCTCTCTTCAGCATGTCTTTACGAGAGCAATTGTGTTCTTTGTATAAAATCGTTAGGTAAGATCTTACAAAAAGTCTTGCCAGAATAATAAAAAAAAGAAGATTGAATTAAGAGCCAAGCAAACAGGAAAGAAACAAGACAAAATTGGCACTGACTCAGGAAAACAAAATCTAAGCAAAAAAATCTGAAAGAATCTACCAAAAGTTCTTAGAATTGATAATAAATTCATTGACATTGCAGAGAACATCAACAGGCAAAATTAACAGTGTTAGTGTACTCTAAAACTTTTTTAAAATCATTAACAATTTCAAAATATATTTAAGAAGACAAGATACATGTTTGTCTAAAACTACTTCACAGTAATTAAATGAAGTCACAAATAAATATATAGATGTAAGTTAAAGGGCTAGAATAATTTATATTGTTAAAATACATAGACTACCCAAAGTGATCTATACATTTACTACATCACCTATTAAAATTCCAGTCATTTTTATATTGAAAATGTTTCCCTGGAGAATTATGAATTTACATAGAACCCCCAAAAGAATTTTGTGTAAGTAAGGTAGTTATTAAAAAGAAAAAAAAAAAAGGAATGGAGCTGGGGCCTGAGACATCAACTACTCTTGGTTCAAGCTGTACTACAATGTCATAATAGTGAAAACAGAAGGCTATTAGCATCATAATAGATACACTAACCAATAGGTTGGAATAGAGATCTCAGGAAGGCAACAAAGCTTCCTTTTGTTGTTGTTAATTTAAAGAGTTGTTTTCATACAGTATGTTTTGATCTTGCTTCCCATTTCCCTAAGGTTTCCAAGATCCTCTCTACCACACTCAACATTATGTTCTCTGTCTCTTTCCCACTCTCTTTAACACACACACACACACAAACACACACACATGTGAAAAATGAAAACCAATGAAAAGACAATAAGAAAAAGAAAAGCTCAAACAAATCAAAACAGAAAAGAAAAACTCCACATGGAAAACAACATGGGGTTTCTTTTATGATCAACTAGTCCTGGACATGAGTCCTGCCCTGGAGTGTTGTTGAAGTACCCAGTAACAGTCCACTGAAGAAAACGAATTTTCCCTTTGCCACCTTCTTAGTTAAGCATAAGAGAGTTTCCACTTCCCTTTGTAAGTGCTGGGACCATATCTGGTTTGAACCTCGGCAGGTTCTGTTATGTTGTCTCAGTCTTATGCACTTTAGTCCTGCCAAGTCTGGAAGAACTCTTACCAAGGTTTCTAGTATAAGACCCCATTATCTTTTTATTGGTATAACAAAGAAAAACTAACAAATTAAACCAAAATAGAAATTGTACAAATTTCTATGGGAAACAGCCCCTTTCTCTTTCACCTATAATCAATCATTTGATTTTTCAACAAAATTATATGAAGATAAAGTATTAGAAAAGGACATAGAGAATCCAGTTTTCCTTGCACTATAGTTTGAGACTGCCTTATTTCACAGCAGATATGTTATTATTATTATTTAATCTTTTTTTTTTTACAGTCCAGTCATTATCCCCTCTTGATGCACCCTTTGACCCATTCCTCATCCCCTGCCTCTAAGAGAATGTTCCCAACCCTATACACACCCCACCAGACCTCCCCTCTCCAGGGGGCTTCAAGTCTCTAAGGGGTTAGGTGTTTCTCTCACTGAGGCCAGAACAGAAAGTCGTCTTAACAGCAGATATTTTAAAAACTGTGGTATGAATGCAGTTAAAGACTTAAGAACAAAAGTGGAGTTTAATTATGTATTGAGAATGTACATAGGATGAATATCATTGTACCCACTCTCTATCATGAGTAAGCTGTATTCATTTAGTTTATAGTAAATATTTTCTCGAGAGTAGTATGGGATTATGCAAAAGAAAAACACCACCACCAAAACACAAACAAAACAAAACAAAAGTAAAATCAATTGCTAGTTTCCTAAGATTAACCTCTGATGTAATTGTGGGTAGTCAGTCCTGCAGTTTCTTTACAAAGAAGCAAATCTGACTTCCGGGCCTGAATAAAGAAGGCATCAGGGCGGTAATCAGTGATGTACATAACTTAACCAGACCAACTGTGCTCCACACCTTCCTGACTACCCTTTAGTGATTCAGTACTCTATGCTTGAATAATATTAAGAGAGGGAGAGAGAAAGAGAGAGAGAGAGAGAGAGAGAGAGAGAGAGAGAGAGAGAGAGAGAGAGAGAGAGGAGAAATTGGGCTAAAATTACAAAGAGAATCATCTTGGTTATATTATATTTATTTCCAAATGGATAATGTAAAATTTTAGATAGTATGGAGAATTCAAGAAATGAAGAAGAAAAAAAAAAAAAACCCAGAACTTTCTAACCAAATATTCCCTACCTTGAAATACTTTCTCTGTCATTTCTGACTTGAGAAAATTTCAGTGTGCTTTCTATCCTCTCTCTATATATCTTCAGTTCTTTCCCCTTTCCTAATGACTCTGGAAGCAACATGGCTTTCCTTCCATATAAATCATTCCTATTAAACGGCTGGATTATGTTGATGAGTTCATCTTGAAGTAGATTTACAAAGTGTCAGAAAGTTAGAACTCTCAATTTATTCTAGCAGGATGCATCATGCGCCAGGAGCAGGTTTACGAGGCAGTAATTGGGCAGTCATTCTGTTCTCTGATAGCCTCAGGAGATTCAATTCTACTACAAGAAAAGACATTAAAAAGGCATAGTCTTTTTTTCTATTAAAAGCACACCCTGAATAACAGGGCATTTATTTTGCCTTTTTCTTTTAAATCTAACCCTAATACTTGGATTTTCTCTCTCTCTCTCTTTTAATATTATTCAAGCATAAAGTACTGAATCACTAAAGGGTAGTCAGGAAGGCGTGGAGCACAGTTGGTCTGGCTAAGTTCTGTACATCACTGATTACCGCCCTGATGGCTTCTTTATTCAGGCCCGGAAGTCAGATTTGCTTCTTTGTAAAGAAACTGCAGGACTGACAGCCCACAATGAATCATGCACAACAACATGCTGACAAGCTGGCAAGAGGCAGCCTGCACGGTGACAAACACGGCTGACAACAAATGCACACATCTGTTTGGTAGGATTTATGAGAAAGGAATACAAACAAGGAGGAGATGGGCTGTGGGTATTATAAGAGAATTTAGAAACTCTCTTCTTTCTATCCAAATAGCCACAATATAAGGAATACATATTAGCCCTCAAGATCTATTTATGACAAGTAGAACGAGATTTCAAATGGCCTGTGCAGATTAGCATTTTGATTATCAAACTGCTTGTTCCAAACGTCTGATGAACAGATATTAGAATAGTTCTTAAACATACTGATTGAACGCACATCCATGCTGCTATTTTTAACACTTGCTTATGTTCAGGTGTAAATCGGGTTTTGTATCTTTCTTTAAAGCATCAAGGAAAAACGTAAAGTATCTGTAACCCCACAGTCTTTCTGAAGGACTGAACAATCCAAACCACCCTTTATATATCAGTGATAGAGACTAATAGTTAAAATTTAAAAGGAGCTCATCAGATACAAATTTTATAATCAGGTATTGAAAAGAACCAGTGATCAGATTTGCCATACTGCACACCACTCTTCCCACTTGTCTACCAGACAGAATACATAAAAAGCATTGCCTTCACTAAAATGCAACATGCTCTCTTGTGATATTATTTTTATTTATTTGTTGAGAGTTTTATTTATTTATATAATGTGTTTAGATCAAATGTATACCTCTACTCCCTCCCATCTAATGCCCCCTTTAGTCTCCTGACACATTTTCCTAAAACTTCATGTACTGTATATTTAACATACTGAGTCCACTAAGTATCCCAGTATAGAAATGGATGTGGGTGGTTCATTTAATGGGGCATAGACTTTGTACCACAGGCAACATCATTGGATAAACTGACTTCCCTCCCTCCCCCAGGAACCTTCAGTTTTCAATTGGCTAATCATTCCTTCTTCTGGCTTCCAGAAAAAAAAATTCAACTGGAAATTTTGTATTATGTGCTATCATAATAACAATAACAAAACAACAACAACAACAACAATCCTTTGTTCAACTGTGAGAATCAGTCCTTCCCTGGTATATTTCACAGAGCTTATATAAAAACAGAAGAACCCTTCACCAAAGCTGAACTCAGCAAGAGGTAAAGTATTAAACCCTTCAGGTGATCTGGGTACAAAGAAAACTTAGGAATTTGGTTTTAGACAATCTGATTTCCCACTTTTGTTCACAATCTGAGAAAATTGGACTTATGAAGGTAGATGCTGGTTCCTATTTATTTACTCTTATTCTGGAATGACTTTACAGATAAAACCACTGTTCTGCAGATATCAAATGCTTATCAATGCTTTGTTAAGTAAAATGAAATGGGGAAGCATAAGGTTGGCTTACATGTTAGATATAATGTTCCCTCCTCTTGATGGGGTTTCTCCATCCTCAGGACTCTTAGGGGCAAACTCCTCTAGGAAGCAGAACAAACTGGGTATCTTAAGCCAAACACCTGAGGAACCAAGTCACCACCTTTGTCCCACATTACTTAATTTACAGATATGTGAAAACAGATGACTATTCTGAATCCTAGAGGATGTGTAAACATGTTATTAAAAACTTGAATGAAACAGATTAGCTGAATTTCAACCAGAATGCCTTCTATCCTGTTATTCCTGATTCTTGCATTGGGGAAAAGAGCAGATAAGAATCTTTATTACAGGGAAGACACTGATTAAAAAGGGGACAGTCTTCTTTTCAGGTGTGAAATTTTATACTCATGTTACCAGTTTAGACAGATTACTGATTTCATATTTACTCATATTTATATTAAGAACATTGAGAATATGCCTTTATAATTATTACTTTCAGAAACTCTTCATCCAGTATTCATATAAAAAATTAAAGAAATAGTCCAATATAACAAAATGAGTATCATAATGTCAAATATATTGATTGGTGTCTGCTGTGTTGTTGAACTAGAGAATTTTAGAGCAAAATAGAGTTCAGAGATAATTTATTCAAGACCATTTCCTCTTTCATATTTGGCACATGGTTCTACCATCCAGTTCATTTTGCTTTTATTGAGTGAGTTTCAAAGTAATAGTTTATCAAATGTCATGTATTTACATAATTAGCATAATTGCATATAAGTGCATAATTAGTGTAAATATATGTAATTATATTATTATAGCATGAAATAATCTTGTAAAAAGCTTTTTTATCTAACTTTTCATGCCAAGGCACACATTAAACACACATATGAGTTGAGATTTTGTATTCAGTATCTTGTTCTTCCTTACTGATTTAACCAAATGTCAAATCTTAGTTATATATATTTGAGAGACATCATTCTTTCTTTGGACTGTTGACTTTTTTCTAAACATCAGAAATCCTAGAAACAAATAGAAATATTTTCTCTGTCATTTGCTGTAGTCTGTTATATACAAAAAGTAATCCTTAAAGTCAAATAAAAACCATAATTCTATTTGCAAACTTCCTGTGGAGATAAATAAATATCATTTTAAACTTAATCCCTTGGCAAATAACAGGAGCAAATGAAAGTGTCAGCTGCCTCCTTCTCCATGCATGATACCCCAGTGCAGCTGAAAAAGATGGTGGTAATTTTAAATTATAGATCAATGATAAAGATCTGACTAGTAAGTTGTTGAACCTACAGCTTAAACACTGGAACTAGGAATATAATTATTTATTAGAATCTTTATATTAGACTTTATAGTAATTTATCTAATTACTTCAATACATATTATAAATTTTATAACAAGTTGTGATAAAGGTAGAAACAAAGTCAGTAAATGCCTAAAGATTAATTTTTAGTAGAAATATTTAACCTTATTATGATGAATTAAAATAAAATATTTGGAATTAAGCTTAACCATTCAATAAATTTATAAAAGTTATTGCTAAACTGTAAGAATTTCTGGGGAAAAATGAATACCATAGTCAGGGTTAGAAACAAACAAATAAATAGCAAAAATCTTGGGTTATAAAGATAGGAAATCTCACTGGAAGTAAGACAAAACAATTGTATAAATTACTTAGGGATCCTTACACGGATCCATTAGCCTCTCTTTCACCAACACACCCACTATTCGCTCTATCCAGAGGTCTGTGCTAATGATTTTCAGCTAGCCCTACCTGATCTGCTACCCTTGTAAAATTGGCAGATATCTGTATTACAGATAATCATATATGAAAATATTCCACACGATTGTGGTCCCACTTGATAATAAGACCTCCCTTCACTCTATTTCGCTTTCTGTCTCAGAAGATTTAGAATACAGTCCCATAGATAGGTATGCACAGGGTGCCAGACAAGGGCATGCTGTCTTTTCCCAAATGAGCCTTTCTTTTGATCCCATAGTCTCTTCTTCTTTTTCAGTAGTTTCTATGTATCTTACTGTGGTTTCCTAGAACAAAATTAAGCATAAGGAATAATCCAGACACAAGGATTTTTTGCAAGAGGTGATCCTAAGAGGCGTTGATAAAGTTGTTGAGAAAAAGGATAGGAAGGAGAAGTGAGGAGCAAAGGGCTTGCTCCCACACTGCAGGAAGTCAAGTTGTTTCCCATTTGTTAACTCTAGAGCCCTGGATATCATAAACCCAAGAGCCTTCCAAAGGAGAAGGAGGCTGCAAGTACACATATATTAACTGACATGATCTAAGATCCTGTTACTCACATATTTCCTGTATGCTTAAACACATGAGCTTCTTGTTAAATGTTGTGAATTTACCTTTATTTAGTTATATGCTTATGCACTTATGTGTGCATTTGTTTGTTTATATACTTTATATATTTGTATATTATTTATTTATTTATATACATAGTTTTGTCTTTGGATGTGCATGCCGTACATGCCTGTTAGCAACTTTCAGAACTTAATGTTCTTCTTCTGCCAAGTGCATTCCTGGAATTGAAATTAGCATCAGGGAAGTGCCTTTGCCTACTGAACCATCTTGCTGTTGCCTTTAAGCACTTATTCTTCTATTTACATTTTTCTTTAAAAATTGCCATTATTCTATTTATTATATTTCTCTCTGTTCTTTCCCCCTCTCTAAACCATCCCAAATACCCCTCTACAATATCCATTCAAATTCATGGTCTCTTTTTCACTATTATTGAATTATATATATATATATATAATATATATATATATATATATATATATATACTCATAAATATAGCCTGCTCAGCCTTTATAGTGTCACTTGTACGTATGTTTTCAGAGCTGATCAATGAACAACTGATTGATGTGGTATTCCCTGGGCAAGACCACCTATTCTATTTTCAAGATTTCCTCAGTTACCTATAGCTCTATGTGTATGGTTGAGGTCATGTAGGCTTTTCTCCATCCAGTTTGGCCTGTTCTTTGGTATTGTTCTTGTTTGAAGAGCTATGGAGTTCAGTCCCAATGGATACAACTAAAAATACTCCTGCTCCTGAGGCTCAGGTAGCATCCAGAACCAGGGGAAGAAAGAGAGCAAGAGCCAGATGATTAAGGAGTTTTCTGTGAGATTGTTTCTCATTATAACATCAGAAACTACAGCCTGAAATAATTATTATATTCATGTTTTTGCACATACTTGCCACATTCTGACCAAATATCAGAGTCACATGCATCACAAGTGTTACCTCAGGTGTTCAGAGGACAATGGCAAAGGGTTTCTCTAAGTTGTCCATAGCAACTCAGATGAAATCTGTCTGAATGACTGAGCTAGCAAGTTTGGAGACCATTCCTGACTTTGTTACATCTTTAGCATCTAGACATTTGACAAGTTCTATTAAATCCCTATAAACAATTTCTGTTCTCTCCCACTCACATTTTTAATCTTGCCATCAGTAAATAATTTCCTTTAGAATCATTATAACAAACTTCACATTGATTTACTTTGATATTTTATTGCTATCATTTTCATGATACGATATTTCTACCTATTCCTTTACTGTGATTTCCCACTGTATACCTGTCTCAGCCGAATTAGAATATTCAAAGCCATGCTTCAGCCACCACACCTACAGCTCAACACTATTACTAATTACACCATCTTTGCCATGGAATTTGTATTTTCTAAGGCCCATTTTTCCCTCCTGGACATTAGAAATGTTTATAATTATTTTACAAGATTTTTGAATATCGGAAGTAATACACATAATTTGTTTCTCTTTTGGGAGCTCATTAAATGAAGATTGGTTTTTATTACCATTAAAAGTGGCTGATCTCACTAGACCTTTAGAAAATCGTGCCCAAGTATACATCTAGATGCTGCTCTATTTCCTTATGCACTATAGATTTCAGCTACTGTAGATTAGACTGCTCTCCATGATTTGACCACATTCTATCCCAACTCTAGTCTGGTTTTTATCTCTAAAATTCTTGAGAAAACGCTTCTTCAGACATAAAGAGCTAGATCAAATACCATGTCCTTTCTCAATTGTTTTTTCAGTATTCCAGGCAATTAATCAACAGTTTGTAAGTTGTCATCTGATTATCTAAAATGACATTTTTGTATATTTAAAATCATGTTATGTATATTTTACTGATTAGATTAGCTTCTCTATGTTAAGAACACAATGGCTTTAAATTTTCTATGACTGAGTTCAGGCATATTGTCATCAACAACAAAAGTCAAGTAACGAGACAAAATAGACAGGTGGAAGGATAGCCCAATAGACAATGTGCTTCCTACCATGGACCATACAGTTTAAGTGACTGTAAACAGTGTTTCTTCTGTCATACTGACATAAAGAGAAGAAATAAGTATTGATTTTTCTAAGGCAAGATTTTGATGTAAAAATGCAGACTTTTCAGTGTGGCAGGTTATATATGAAGTATTTTTTAAAATATGAATATGAGGAATTGGCTTAGTTTCATCTGTGAAATTAGCTTACACTTTAAAATATGTCAAATTATTCAGTGATTGCCAGATCACACTTAGTAACATGCCCTATAGTCAAGATTATAAAGTCTTATAGCATTCATCCCTCTGGAGCCAATGAGGACTGCAGTGCAATATTGAACTCCATGTATTCATCCAGAAAGAAGATGGCATAAGGACAATGCTAATTACTTCATAATCTAAACAAGGATGTATAAATACATCCAAGCAAATATCTCACATATATGAAAATCTGAAAGGATTGACCTTTCCACATCAGAAAGTAGAGGAAACACTGGCTCTTCTTCTACTCAGGTAGTCTTCTAAAAGTAAATGACCTCTTGAAAGTGATCAGGCTAATCACATCTCTTGAGAAGTACCAGCTTTGATGAATAAGACATAGAAATGCTTAAAAGTGCCAGTAGAAAAGCTGAAAGCTGTTAGTATAAATGTCCCATTTACAAAAATGTTCTTCAGTATTGTTAGAGTAGAAGCAGGCTGGCTCTATAGAGATTTGTTAGTTAGAACCTCGAATACACCTGCATTTAGCTCTCATGAGCTTCCTGCAGCTAAAGTTGGAGAATAAACACCCCTGACTCTTGTGAAGAAAGATTCATTTGTGTTTAGGTGTTAAGTTTCTTATAGCAAAAGTTTGAAACACCTTTTGTCATAAGAGCCATTTATATTACATATAAGGAAACAATTTGAAAACCATTCATTCATATTATAAAAGTGCCATCAACACAGGAATTGAGATCTGGAGTGATGTGAAGACTCTTTCCACAAAGGGAGTTATTTTGGTCCTCTTTTCTTAGTTGCTTCTGACAGATCTGTTGTCAGCTAATTTATTGTTGGATATAGAACTTTATGCCTTCATTTGAATCTTGTTCTTCGAGATTCAAGTAACTTAAAAGGAAGGAAAATTCTGCCTCTGCAGAAAATGGGGAGGTAAGAGTTCTCTAATAAAAGAAATATGATAAAGGAAAGCAATTCTTTAAAAGGCTTCCATAATCCAACATAATTTTTCTCTAATTATTCATAAATATTTAAAACTATTATAGAATTTGCATTAACAATTTAAATTTAAGAATAATCACATTTAACTGCTGGTAAAATTTCATTTTCACTACTAAGATCAGGACAGATATTTTGACATTTTATCTTTGTCTTTTGAGTTAGCAGTTAATTTACAATAGATTTAAAAAAAACTTGGTAAATCAGTCATTGGGGGCTAGCCATTAAAAGTTTGAACACACCCTAGTAAGTATATGTGCAACACAAAATCAACTTGTTTTTTTTCTTCTTTTTTCTAAGAAGAGGTCACATGGTGCTGGGAACATGTGGTCCATGAGGTGCTAAGAAGTGAGTTGGATTGGGGTGTATAATGTGAAATTCCAAATAATAAAAATTAATCTGCCTTCTCTATTAGCATATAGCTATAGCAATATATGTCTACTGCTAGTAGAGGCATATATAATCAAAACAGGCCATTTTAAGGATAACATTAGTACTGTACTACAGATGGCACCAAGAAAAGCAAAAAGCCCTAGTTTGCAGAGATTCATTCCATTGAAAAATATTTTTTTAGATATGTTGAGTCAATGTGTTTAATTGTTAAAAACCATCAGAGAAAAACTGGGCATATATGACTATATTCTGAACTTCAGAAGCCATGAGTTAAGGAACAGGAGTTCCAGGCCAGCTTTGGCTACATTTTGAGACCTAATTAAAAAAAAAAAAAAACAACTAAAATAGATGATAGATGAGTGTTTATGAAGAGCAAACATAGTGATTTACTTATAAGTGGCTTATCAGATCACAGGCATTTGATAAACATGAAAACAATAGTGACAATGTAAGATAACCATTGTAGATGATGTTCTTATGTCTACATCTGCAAGGAGGTAAAGATTTCATGACTGTAGTAAGAATTCTGATAGCAGTTTCATGGTGAACTCACAAAACAGGCATTTTTCTCATTGCCAGGAGGTATACAGAGAAGACAATCTGTATTTCCTTAAGAAGAATATATTGCCTAACTCCACATGCTATAGAGGATTTTTCTTTCTCTTTTATAAAAGCATAAAAAGATGATCTCTATACTACAAGATGCTTCAGGAACTGGAGATTCTGAAGAATTGATAGAAGATTTGACTCAAGTTAATTTTCTGGCAAGAGCAGCCTGAATAAGGAATAAAGTAATTGAGAAAGAGATTTGTGACTATCTTCTAAAATGGAAAGGTTTATGTCAATTAACGATATCAAATAGATGAATACTTTATAAGTGTGATATTTCTTTATATTCAATTCATTTGGATAAGATCAAAATGATAGAGTATTTCCTATTTTTAAACTTTTTGTTAAAATATTTATCTCTAGTCACAGTTGCTACTCATACAGATTTATAGGAAATAGTACATGAGGATAAATCATCTATGCATGATAGTTTTAAAATATGTAAAAAGACTTTAATATGCTTGAAATTAAAGCTTTAAGTGCCAACTTAACACATCTTCATCATGTAAGAAGGTAATTTAATTAAGGGATTGTGTGAATCAGTTTGGCTTCTGGACACATAAATGGGGGATTGGCTTGATTTTTAATTGATATAGGCAGATGCCCTCATTAGGGGGCATCATCTCCTGGACATGTGGGTCTGGGTTGTATTGGAAAGCCAGCAATGCACGAGTCAGTCTTCAAACAAGCCGTCAAGTACTGATCATCTGTAGTTTCTGCTCCAAGATCCTGCTTAAGTGCCTGCCTTTACTTCTCTCAGTGATGGACTATAACCTGTGGTCTGAAAAAAATCTTTCTGGTCAGAGTGCTTTATCATAACAATAAACAGAAAGTAGAACAACTTAAATGTAGAGACAAAATATATGAATAAACAAAATTATACATTGGGTTATGGGCCTAACTTATATTGTGAATATTTGACTGCAAGTTTTGAATATTTTTTACAAGTGTAATGTTATTACACCTTATCAACAAAATTACACACTGAGAAACTAAAGAATGTATTTATGATAAATTAGTTCTGGGTGGACTGATGGTGGAATCATAAACTGAGGAAAAGTAGGAGACTTGATTAAATTAGGAGTGAGGAGAGAGGGTTCTACTAAATATCTTTAAAGGTCAAGATGAGTCTTTCATCTTTCTTCATGAATTTACCTTTATATCAGACTAGGTATACTAATTTGCTAAGAACGGATGCCTATGGTCATGTCCAATGCCAATCTTTGCCATAGCAAAGGAAAACATCTACCCTGTATGTCTATTTTCTTTACACAAGAAAAAAGACTATGAATTGGCAAATGCAGAAAACCTCAATCTTCTTTCTGCCCAATTTATATCCAATTTCTAAGGTTTATTCTTCAAGATTATAGATTGCCTAATTTTCTAATTTGAGTAGAACAAATGGATATATTATAGAAATAGTAATATAATCTTTTTGAGATTATATAAGAATAAATATTTTGATTCAATTCAAACTCCATTTGAATTGAAGGTGAATAAGAGACCATGGAGTAATTTGTGGACATTTTTTCCGCATCTCCACCAGAAGACATACTTGATGAAGACAAGGTTCTCTACCTTCACTGCTCAGCCTTGAAATGTGCTGTGAAAAGTATTTAGCCAGAAAGTTTCTAAGGGTTATGAATTGCATGTCCAATATTTCTGAGAAGGAAGTGAACATCCCTTCCTTACATTTTGTCTGGTCCTTCAAGACACCGACTTTCTTTTGTACAAGCCTGGTAATTTCAATCACTGTGAAAAAATGTTTCACACAGGTACAACCTTAGCAGATTACTACAGCTGCTTTATCCACAAGTGATATAAAGTATAAAATGATGCTACTTGGTATACAAATTCCAACTAATTTGCTAAGTGTTGCTAATTTCCAACAGTGTTTGGTTTCTTTGCTGTAAAAACTGAGTCATAAATGTTAGGTCTTCCCACAATGCTGTATTTTCACAGAATACTTGTTTGGGATTTTTAATTTGTTTGTTTGGGGTCATGTCTATTTATTATACTCCTAACCTTTGGTATGATTCTAATTCCTGATATGTAAAGTTTAGGCTTTTAGCTTTTCCCTGTATAGTTGATTTTTTATTTGTTAAAATGACTTCTCATTTATTTTGCTATTATCCTTACTTAATCCTTTTAATACAAAAATTTCATGTAAGCAGATGTGACAATTGATATTATCAACTTGATAGGATTTAGAAGTACCTAGGAGATACGTTTCTGTGTGCCTATAAGGAATTATCTAGAGCAGAGATAATGAAATAGTAATGCCTATTTCAAACATAGGGGCTGGTTGGCACTATTCTATGGGCCAGAAGCCTGAACTTATCAGATAGATAGATAGATAGATAGATAGATAGATAGATAGATAGATAGATAGATAGATAGATCAAGTTGAGCACTAGCATTCATTACCCTCTGCTTTCTGACTGTATTCATAGTGTTCCCAATTACCTTATATCCTGTGTGTCATGTTTTCACCACTATGATGGACCTCTTGAAATCAGGCAAAGCATAACCCTTTTCCCTTATGTGATTAAAGTCTGGTATATTAATCACTGCAATGAGAAAAGTAACTATACACAGTGCTTAATGAATATTCACAAATTTAGAGCAAACCATTATTAATAAATAGCCAACTATAAAATACACTTGGTATAAAATGAAAAGGCTCAACATAATATTTAAATTTTTCATTCCATTATCTTAAAACCTCTTATTTAAATCTGTGCCAAGAAAGTGATAAATCCAATGACTCTGCTACTTAAATGTCTGCCTAATATGAGCACCTGAACCAATAACCATTTCATAGTTAGCTAGTGGATTTTGATGACTTAAAAGATATACCAGATAAATAATAATAGTTTACTTCATAATAAGTGAGCAGAAATGAATAAACATGTAGCTACAACTATCATGCTGATGATAAATATTAGGCAGACATCCATTCAACTGTTTTGGTGACATTCACGATTTTCACGGGCATGGAAGATTTTCTCTTCTATTTGTAGTTTCTCTGCTGCTCTTCACTTCTCTTCTTTAGTTGAATGCTTTCCAAAATTCCTTTTCTTAATTAAGGTTTTCTGATCCAGTGTCTGCCTCTTGTAAGCAAATACATCTAAACAAACCAATTTCGAATATTTAAATGAATAAGATTTTGATGTACATATGTGTTTATTGTATGTTATATTATACATAAGATATATAATGTTTGTTATATACATTTTATATGTATGCATTTTCTCTATCACTCTGTGTGTGTGTGTACATAATGTGTGTGTGTGTGTGTGTGTGTGTGTGTGTGTGTGTGTGTGTGTGAATCATCTGACTCTGATGCCTGAATACTGGAATTACAGGCAAGGCCACCTTACCCAACTGGTATTATGTGGTGCTAAGGACCAAAATTTAAATTAAGTCCCTGTCTTTGTGCAGAAAGCACTTTAGCTACTGAACCATGTACCTATCATAAACAAGTGTAGCTGTAATGGCTATACATGAGGGTGCTGGTCAATATGGTGGCAATTTATTTTGGACAATTTTATATAACATAAATATAAAATTTGATTATATGAGTAGTCCATTCTGCCTAGTTCTTAAGTGAGCTCTCTGTTTCTTTTCCATTGATAATTAGAAATATGCATAAAATTGTACATATTTTAAGATTATCCATGTCATAAGTTGTTTTCCTGTGTCAGATAATTAACAAAATTGCAGACAATATTGACTATCCCCACCAATCTTCCAGAACTAAATTTTTACTCTAAGGTCTTTGTCTCTGGCTGAATAAGTGAGCTTAACTTACTTACTAGTGGTTCTTTTCTTCGTTGGACACCATGTTATTCCTTCTACCCTGATCCAGTCCCCACTTCGTCCTCAACCTCCATTTCTTTAATTTTCAGTTGCTATGTAACTAGGCACAGGTCTTGTTTCTGGGAGCTATGACCCTAAGTCTCTTTCTCAAATCAGACTAGCTTCTGTTGTCTCAGCTACCAGTAAAATAGCCACAAATTGAATTATATATGTATGTATGTATGCATGTATGTTATATATATATATATATATATATATATGTATATAATTATTTTAACAATTATTTATTATAAT
This sequence comes from Mastomys natalensis, assembly GCA_021653895.1. Taxonomy (NCBI): domain Eukaryota; kingdom Metazoa; phylum Chordata; class Mammalia; order Rodentia; family Muridae; genus Mastomys; species Mastomys natalensis. Next base: position 606,135 of record JAJTUV010001405.1, on the reverse strand, counting down.
TATCAATTAATATTAAATAACTATTTAATTATATATAGTTAATATATATTCCATCCTTAACAAAGTAATATATATAATAGTAACTAATACAACATATCTTGACAAAAAATGAATACATTTGTGGAAAATTAAATAAAAGATAGGAAACAATCTGCTGACATAATGAAACTAAAAAAATTATACTATTTCTGTGAGAATTTACATCAGGTAACAAATTGGAAAAAGTCCCCTCTTGACTTGTTTCTGTATCCCAGCCCCTACCTCCAGCAGGTACTCTCTGCTAAACAACAAGGCTGGTAAAAGTTATTCCAAACACAGACTGTCTCTGTCTCTCTTCCTTCTCTCTCTTTCTCTTTCTCTCCCTCTATCTCTGACTCTCCTCTATCTCTGACTCTCTCTCTCTCTCTCTCTCTCTCTCTGTGTGTGTGTGTGTGTGTGTGTGTTTCTCCAAACTTAATCTCCCAGTCTTTTCTCTAGCACTCCAACAGAACACCAACTACTGTCTTTTCTCTCATCTCATCACATCTTCTGTGGACCCCACAGCATCTGAATAGTTGAATAGTATTCCATTGTATAAATAAATGAATCACATTTTCTGTATTCAGTCCTCCATTGTGGGACATCTGGGTTGTTTCTAGCTTCTGGTTATTACAGATAAGGCTGCTAAGAACATAGTCAATAGGACAAATTGTCAACCTACAGATTAGGAAAAATACTTCACTAACCCCACATCCGATAGAGGACTAATATCTAAAATATATAAAAAAACTCAAGAAGCTAACCACCAAAAAAACCCAATCAAAAAATGAGGTATAGAGCTTAACAGAGAATTCACAACAGAGGAATCTTGAATGTTTGAGAATCACTTAAAATAAATGTTCAAAGTCTTTAGTCTTCAGGGGAATGCAAATCAAAATGACCCTGAGATTCCACCTTATACCAAATCAGAATAAGATCAAAAACTCAGATGACAGTAGATGTTGGCAAGGATGTGGAGAGAGCTCCTCCATTCCTGGTGGGATTGCAAACTGGTACAACCACACTGGAAATCAATCTGTAAGTTCCATAGTTTAGTATTTTATGGGATTTCTGACTATGAGAACTAGTGAGTCTCTGATTCTTGTGCTAGTCTTGGGACTCTTTTCCTCCTGTTTGGTTGCCATGTCTAACTTCAGTATAAAAAGGGTTTTCTGTATCATATTATTCTTTATTTTTTTCATGTTTGGTAGTTATCTCTTAGAAGTTTATTCTTTTCTAATATGAGACAGAAAGGGAATTAATGGGGGGGAGGGGAGGAGTTAGGAGGAGGAACTCGGAGGAGAAAAGGGAGGAAAAACTATAATCAGGATTTACTTTCCATAAAAGAAAAATAATAGATTAGTATAGCAGAATATCTTTGACACAGAGGAAGAAAAAGGGGCCAATAAAAATAACATGAAGGAGTGTTATCTTGATAGTGAGTGAATTATCATTGAATGTATTTTTATCAAACTCACAACTCATTTTTATCATACATTATGTATGTCATCATTTTTGATATGTTATGACATAATAATATAAAATTTGCATGAATAAGTGGATAAATGTTGTGCATAGCCCTGGCCTTGTATTTTGATGCTAATTCTGCTTTCCTAGGAGGGACTGCAGAGGAGGAGTGAGTGAATCAGTACACAGGTGATTTCTTGTGAACCTTCAGACCAACTTAATTTGTAAAATAAAGGCTTGAGCCAGTGATTGAGCAGTAGAAGGGGAGGTAGAGAAAAAAGGTTTGGGGGAGGAGAGGAAGGAGGGTGAAGGAAGAGGAAGATGATGGAGGAGGAAGACTATAGAGGAGGAGGAGGTGGAAGGATAATGGAGGAGAAGCATGTGGCCTGGAAAAACTGCAAATTATAAACTATCTCATAGCTGGGGAACAGAGTATTGTAATGGTAAATCTGCCCAATCTAGGTGTGCAGTTTATATTCATACTTATTGAGTTGTGTTTTCTTATTTGGGTTGGTGATTTACCATAACAGATAAACTTTTATTTTTATAATGTTTTACAAGTTAAGATATTGACTGTCAACATTAGGAAATTACCAGGATAATCCTGCTTCAAGTCACAGAGGGACATTAGTTATCTTGGTATACTAACAATTTAGATAAGATTTTTGAAATAAAATATGCCGTACAGTGTATGTTTAACAGAAGTATCTTTATAAACATTTTATTAATATGTTACAATTGTTTAATCATTAATTTGTAATTATTAAATAATTATGTCTTGAGTCAATAAATTTATCATAAACTGTTTGGGATTAGATTTAGAAAAATTTTAAAGTCCTTTTCCTAGCTATTTTTTTTAATTTTTGAAATTATAATATAATTACATTATTTCTCTCTTCCCTTTCCTCTTTAAAGCCTCCTATTTTCTCATTTTTGTTATTTCAAATAATAGCCTCATTTTTTGATTATCTGTTGCATACATTCTGTGATTGTATAAAAATGATCTCCATAGGCTCATATATTTGAAAGTTTAGTCATCAGGGAGTGAGTGGCACTACTTGAGAAGGATTAAGAGTTCTGGACTTTTTGGAATAGATATGGATTTGTTCAAGGAAGTATGTTACTGGGAGTGAGCTTTGAGGTTTCTAAAGCCCATACAAGGTCCGGTGGCTATCTCTTCTTGCTGCCTATAGATTTGGATGTAGAATTCTCAACTACTGCTCTGTCCTCATGTCTGCCTACATACAGACATGTTCCTTCCCAGGGACAAAAATCTCTGAAGCTGTGAGCAAGTCCCAATTATATCCTTTCCTTTATAAGAATTGCTATGGTCATGGTGTCTCTTCACAGCAACACAACACTGACAGAGATACATTCATACATGCACAAATATATACATACATACATGCATATATACATACATATATATTCTTAAATACACAAATACTGATAAATCTATATAATATTACTTTGATTTTACGTTTTCATGGCTCATCATTTGGTACTGGCTAAACAATTCGTATGCTCTTCCTTGGAGAAGGCTGTTTCTTCATTATTTCCTAGTTTTCTTTAACTTTATTTGCAGAGTTGAGGTTTTATAGTCTCACCCTATTCACATCATATCTATTGTGGTTACTCTTGTTTAGCTCATGTTCACTCAGTCACGATAGTGAGACTTTACGGGTGTAGCTTCTGAAGAAAATATTTTCATACTGATTTATTGAAATATAGCACATTACAGTTTATCATTGAAACTTTCTAAAATAATCACATCTAATGAACACTTCTTGCTTCCAAGCCATTATTAATAAAAAAACATACCAAAACAGGTGATAGTAGTAAAGTGATATTCAAAAGCCATCTTTAATGCTTGCATATGGCTTACAGTCATTGCAAGAATTATCACATTGCTGTTCTATAACTCAGCAGACAATTACACTAGAATTATAAATCTAGGCTTTAAAAATAATGAGTAGTCATGTTTCCTTTTTACTTTTATGTAGTAAATCGTTGACTATATGTGGATGACTCATCATGGTGTGAAACAGTCACATGATAACCTAATGTAAAATTTATTGCTTTATAAGACAAAAATAGCTTTTAAACCTGCTTTCTTATTTTATAACAGCTAAAAATGAGGCTATATATTCTTCCCCAGAGTATTTATGCATGGAATCAGTCTTTATGTTATTAGTATCATATATCATTAGCCATTAAAAGTGTGATACAAAGGCTGTAGAGATGTCATAATGAGAGTGTCAATATGAACTTGTTGCTCTAGCACACCAGATCCAATCTGACCTTCAGATTTTTGTCTAAACAGAAAATGACTTGGCTGGATTTTGTAAAATAATAGTCAATGATTGTTTTATGCACATTTCCATTTAAGTGGAAGTGTTTCTTGTGGGCTAAATTTCTGAGATTATGATGGGGTTAGGAACTTACTCACCATTCCAGTCATAAATGACCTCAGTTGACAAAAATGACTGACTGTTCTGCATTCTTTCCTTGTCTGACCACCCAAGGAGATAACTACCAGATTTCAGTACTCACTATGATTCCTAAGAACCACCCACTCATGAGATTTTTCTTGTTGGAACTCTCCCTTCGTGGTCAGTATCAGTCTCTTATTTTCCATACCCTAAGTCTTATCCCTCCCTCACCTTCATTTGGGGACAATGTGACTGTCACTCAGGATGTAAACAAACTTAGATGAAAATATGCTTGAACATTGCTCAGGAATTAAAAGCATTTCCTGATTCTCCAGAGGAATTGGGTTAGGTTCCCAGCACTGACATTTGGAAACTAACAACCAACTATGACATCAGCTCCAGAGAATCCAATGCCCTACTTTGGTCTCTTCATTCAACAGAATACACGTGGTATACATAGATACATACTCACACACATATACATAAATAACGACAAGTCTTTGGTTCTGAAGAGATAGCTCAACAGTTCAGAGATTTTACTGTTTTTGAGGAGATCCCTGTACCCACAGAACAGCTCAAACTGCCAGTAACTCTAATTCCAGGGAATTGGAGACTTTTTGGTCCCTATAAATAGTAGGCACATATGTGATCTACATACATACATGCAGGCAAAGATTCACACACATAAAATAAAAATAAATAAGTCCTGTCTCTAAATATGTAAAAAAACCACATTCTTTTGATTATTTACAAACCTTTTATTTAAGTTATTCTGTGTTAATAAAGAATATTAGATAGTCAAAGTATTTACGTTGTGTTGTTAAAAATATAAGGATGTTTTAAGTCATGGAAGAAGATATACTGGTTTCTACGCAAATATTTTACCATTCTGTATAGTACTTAAACATCTGTAACATTGATAGGCTCTGGGTGTCTTAGCATGCCTTGGATGTGTAACAAAGAATATGGGTGGATTTAGAGTATAAGGCATGTCCTTATTTATACGAGGAATGAAATATCCAATTTCATAGAAGTTGAATTTATAATAGTACTTGCTGTGATGGATAGGAGATGGGACTAGGTAGCTGATGACTGAAGGGTACAACATTTCCTGAAGCTGGACACCAAGATTGAACTTTTATCATCTATCTCCTAACTCCATGACTATATTACATTAAATAGTATAGTATTATTTGATGCAAAATGCTTATTTGAAGAAATGTCTAACGATTTATGAGGACATACTGATTTTGTAGAAGTCCTGAGTTCTATTCCCAGCACCCATGTCAGATAGCTCACCAGAAGCTATAAATATAGCTCCAGGGCATTGGGAACCTTCTTCTTGCATCCTTGGTCACTTGCACTCTCTCTCTCTCTCTCTCTCTCTCTCTCTCTCTCTCTCTCTCTCTCTCTCACACACACACACACACACACACACACACACACACACATGCACGCACTCATGCATGCACACACACAACCATGCAGAGAGAGAAGAGAGAGAATTAAAAATATATAAAAATAGGTAAGTGATCATTCAAATGTCTCATCATATAAAATAAGGTGAATGATATAATCATATTCATAATCCTTGCAGTATATGCTCACATCATTTTGTACCCTGTGTTGTATTTAATTATGATATTTTCATGAACCTACTAGGAACACTTAAGATAGCCATGTTGTTTCCCACACGGAGCTTCTATGTGACATTTCAGTTTAGAAAGATTTCCACCAGTGTAGCATGTTTAAACCACTGTAGTCTACAACGTGGTAAAATCTCAAACATCCAGGGAAATGTAAATTAGTTTTTCAAAAATAGTAGCATTTTCTCCTATATTAATCTTCCATGACTACTACAATGAATTACAACAAGCTTATGCTTTAAAGCAGCACAATATTTTCTCATAGTTTTAGAAGCTACACATCCGAAATTTATTTTTCTGGGTTAAACAGTGACAGTAGAGTAGGCTCTCCCTGCCCCAGATGAATCCTTGTCTATGTACCTCCTAATTCTAGTGACTGATCAGTCCCTGGGATGTAAACACATTACTGACATTTATGTTTCCTTTATCACTTTGCTTTCTCTATGGTGTTAGAACTCCCTCTGCATTCTTCCTGCAGGAGCTCTTTTTGTTACATTTCGGGTCTATGTAAAACATTTATAATAATCCTTCCAAGTCAAAGTCTAAGGTCAACTCAATGACATCTGCCGTCTCTTTTGGCAATCACAATATCTAGGAATTCGGATTTTGATACTGCATTGTAGGGTAGTGGTTCGGATGCTTTGATTTAACTGGGAATCTGTGTGTCCAGACGCTGAAGGTCCTTGTCTCCAACTGGGTTTTGATCTTTCAATAAAGATGACAGTGGCTAATGGTTGGGCACAGGGCAGGACAATTGGAGTTGTACGGATAGGAGTCAGAGAGGAATGGGAGGAGATTGACATACTTGCGGAAGAGAGAGAGAAGAGACTCAGATCTCTCATCAGCCAGGGTAGACAGAACAGGTAAGATTATCCAAAATGTAAGCAGATAGGGAAAGTGGTCCCTGGAAGGGCAACCTGGAAATGTCTTGGGCATCAAAGACCAATGGACATTACAGAAGTTAACAAGGCAGCAACCTTCAAGGTAAATTTGGAAGGTGTTTAGCCAGGAGTACTAGAAGGAAGGGCACACTAGCTGCTAGAGGCTTAGAAGTGCACAGCCACCAAGCCAGTAAGGCATGTTAAAGATAAGCTAATGTGTATATGTGTCTTTCATCTGAGGATCCAAAGATCTCCTGGGTGGGTGCACGGCCCACCCAGGAACACAAAGCAGTACAGCCAAAAACTCCCACAACACAGCTTGTGCATCATTCACCATGCCATAAAACCTACAGTTAATAAATATCACAAACTGTGTCCTGGAATCCATTAACAGAGGGTAAAGCTGTTGCCAGTGGTAATAGAAGTAGCACTAGTAAAAATTATACAGATAAAAATCTAGATATCTTGCCAGGAATAAGTGTAGCCCATTTTCTAATTGACTGTTTGCAATTCTTGTGTTCTCCACAAAGTCTATGGACACATTCAACATTCAGTCTTCAAGATATTTTTAAGAAATAGCAGTCAATATTTCATTTCAATTGTCAATGTCAGATGAAGAAAATAAAAATAAAATGACTAAATAGCTTTCAGAAAAATCTCAAACCTAATGATAAGCAGAACCTAAATTTAAATGCAAGAGTTACTCTGTTATCTGAGCAGCCATTTCTGGCCTTGACTGTGGGAGGAACTGTGTGTCTAAGAGTTATACGGATACCATTATTTCCAACCAGAAAAAAAGAAATTTCACAACTTTGTTAACGTAATAATTTGTATATAGTGAATGTTTCTATAAATCAAGACAATATTATCCCACAGGGAAATTTTAACAAGTACAACTAAAGGCTTAATACACTTTGTGTGCAAATTACAAATTGAGAAAAATATTAGCAGCCATTAAATATGTCTTTAAAACATAAATTGGTTTACTTCTACCAATCCCTCTTCTGACTATTTACAGGTATCATTGAGAAATATTAAAAACCAATATGAGGTAGAATCTTAGAAATAGAAGAGTAGCTTGTTAGAAATGATATGAGCTGATTTTAATAAATAATGTCTGAAATTTATCACATTTGCATTGGAAAACAGAAGGAGCCAAAGATATTCCATTGTAACACGAATGTAAATGATGTCAGAAAGGATAGGATGTAAGACTAAGAGTTGACAGCATTACCATGAGAAAGGTGCATTTTTCTCTCTGATGGCTAGTACTAGAAGACAAGTCAGGGGGGCTCAAAGCTATGTTTTTTTCATCTATAGCCCCAGTAGCAGTCTTGCTTATATTCTTAACCATCATGTGCCTTTTTCCAGGAAATGGTGATGTACTTGTTCTGTGTCTCAATCATTTTTGTGTTCGACTTTGGAATTCATACTCAGAGTCAAGCATGCTCTAGGCAAGTACTCTAATGCTGAACTATCCCACTCTAGGCACTCTAGGCACTGTTGAAATGATTTTCTTTATGACCCAGCATTCAGATATGTGCGTCTGCTCATGCATGTACTTTCCATGCTGATGTTCATGAAATATAATTGTATTCTCATATTTTCTGTTTCCATAGTGTTTTCTTTAATTTACAAAGACTGATTTTGTAATGTCGCCCATCATCTGCCCGGAGGACAAAGTATAGCCAGGATGAATAGGTAGGCTCTACCAGGCTCTAGTCAAGCCGAGAATGCTGGGAGTGGAGTGTTATAGCTCTTAGAAGAGAAGTGAAGAGGTTTGCGTGGCCTGCGCTGGGCAGGTAGTAGAAGTCTCCAATTTGTCTTCAGCTACCAGGGCGGCAGTGACAGAGCCAGTAGTAGCAAGCCAAGGGTGGTATGAGCCTGGCCAGCCAGGTGGGTCCAGATGAACAATAGAATGTGATAGAAACCAAGGAACCTTGATAGAATGAAATGTCACACAGTATAACCATATTAACACATTTATGTAAAACTAAATCACTATTACACTATCTATATTATGTATTATATACTACAGTTTTAAAATATTTGACAATTTAAATTTTATTTTTGAGTCCCTGAGCATTGAAAAAGAGAGTATTATTTTGCCACATTTTTACATATATGAATGTGAAATGTGTATTCCAATTTACACAAATGCTAAGAGAGAAATCAAAAATTAGATAAATAATATAGAATGGGGAAGACAAAAGTGGCTGCATTCTTATGAATGATGATAAAGCCTAACTGTTAGGAAAATGAATTATCAGAATCATTGAACACAAGGATGAGTCCAGCAACTCCCTTGCATGTTCTATCCAATGAACATCACATGACTTTCTGCTGAAGTGACAAAAGTGTTCTACTTTCCAAACAGGAGCTCTGTAGTACATTGAATCAGAAAGGCTCATTGAATCAGAAAGACATGTGTGAACATGAACAAATGAGTTTTGTATACAAGGATTCAGAGTAGTATGCATAAGTCCACATCATATTGGCTGTAAAAGTAGCATTATGAAAATTTATAACAGGTTATTTTTAATATTTTTGAATTTGTAATGTTTTCACATAATCTCTGCCCTGCCTTTTTTCCCTCGAATCCATTGCATATACCCTCATTGTACTCAAACTCATGGATGTGTTTTCTTTAAGTGTTTATGTGTGTGTGTGTGTGTGTATGTGTGTGTGTGTATGTATATAGGTTTGGACATGGAGTGTGGGTATGTATTTCTAAATATATAAATACAACTTTTTCAGTATACATAGTGTTACATGTATGTATATTCAAGGCTGACTATTTGAAATTGAACAAATAGTTGTGTGCTCTTTCCTAGAGAAGAGTATTTCTGCTCTTAGCATCCCTTAGTTGTCCTTAGTTCCTAATCTAGGGTTAAGGCTCTGTAACATTCCCACCTTCCAAGTTATCCTTCTTATTTTTGTCATCATTGTCCAAATCTTGCTTAAGAAGCCATGTTTCTCAGGTTTCATGAGTAGCTTCTCTGAAACTTCTAGGAAACACAATATTAAAACAAATTTTCTGTTCCTCTGAATCTTACAGCTTCTCCTGTTCCACTTCTATAATGATTCCTAGGCCTTAAATACAGGATTTGTGGTATAGATTTATCAATTGGGACTGGGCTCTACAACTTTTTATTTTTATCATTACTGTTTTCCACGGTGATCTTTTTCTGTTGCCAAGTGAAGATTCCTTAATGAGAGTCGAGGAAGAACTCCATTTATCAGTGGATATAAAGACAAACATTTAAAATACAGTTAAGGATTATGTGATTTGATAAAGTAGCCATTGTAGATTTTCTTCAAACATCTTTGACTTCACTAACCCTGGGTAGTTGGCTAGGTTTTCAATAACAGCACAATTTTACTCTTGTTGAGTGAATCTTATACTCAATTAGAGACCAGTTGGTTACAGCCTCACAATGTATGTCACTCTCGTACCCTTGGGGTTACCACTGTTGTGGTTCATATGCATGATGTCTAGTTAGGACTGCTGGTTACTTCCCTCCTTTGGAAGATTGCATGGTACTTTCTGGTACCATAAAAGCTAGTCCTCAGGGAGGCAGAATTCAGGACAAATTCTTTTTGTGTTCTCTTTGTCCACTGTCTAAAGTTCATGTCATCTTTAGCTATAGAGACTTTACTTCTACCTCTCGGAGTCAACCAAGGACAGTAGCAATAGACTAAATGTTTTGGGAGTCCCTTAGACAACCTTGATGAACGATTTAAAAAGATGACTTCTCATGCAGTGTTTTAAAGATTTAAATAGCAAGTTCTAAAGAAAGAAGGCATTAAAAGTTACAAGGTCTACTTCTTTCCTTTAGTGATGTCATATCTAAGTCTTCCAAGATTGAGTTGAGAGGAAACTGAATTATCATTTCATCTTTGAGCATTCTGGGCCAGTGACTTCACAGCTACTCTGAAGATCAAGTAGAGGCTCTGGATTAGTAGAAGCAGGATACCCTCACAAAAGTTCCTCAAAGAAGACAAATCCAAAAAGGCAGAGAGAATAAAGGTTTCTATATGTGCTCACCCTCACCCCCCACCCCCATACAGTTTTTTTTCTTTAAATATCAATGTCATCCCTTATAATAAATATGATACCTAAACTACTAACAAGAAACAAAAAAATTCTTCTTTTCTTTTTGTATTTGAATAGAACATTTATGTTCAAAACATTAACTATAAGTAAAAAGTTGGGAATGTTGAAACCAGGGTATGAATTATACAGTCTCCTTTTCGAAATTTGTCTGCCCTCTCTTTAATGCCAGTTGTAATTATAATATGTACATCTTTTATGGTGTCACATGAATTGTCAATATCCTTTCAGTTACCCCTTCACAAGGCGCTTACTGTGCATGTACTTTCAGAGGATGTACTGCAATGTCAGAATTTTATACAGGCCTCTTAATATTGAACACTTCAGTAATATCTTGCTTTATCTTTTGGCAGTAAAAATCTTAACTAATCAGTTTCTTCTAAAATCTCACTGGACAAATCAGAAATAAGTATAGAAAAATCATTCTAAGCCAATGTTTCTAATCACAAAGATATATTGTCAGAATATAATAACTATTACAATATAATAAATATTTGTCAGAATAAGCTAAGCATCTGGGTTCACTTTGACCTTGTCAGGTAGTTGGACATAAACTCTAAGAACATTATTTTTAAACATAAATCATACATGTTCTCCAGATTTGTAAAATATTCTTTTCTTAAATCTAACCTATTTTGAGAGATATTTTTCTAAGGAACCATCTAGAAGATTTAGAGAAAGCATTTATCCAATTTAAAAAGTAGGAATTCTTATTCTTTATCTATATTAAAATCTGGATTTTTGAAGTCTAAACTGCCCTTCGTCTTATTTAACATCTTCCTCTGCTGTGAAGGAGTTAAATGTCCAATAGAGTTAAAGTAACTAAAATTTTCTTTTCCTTAGTAAAAATGGCATTTGTTTCACAAACTTACCTTGAGTATTAAAGAGCATAGGTCACTATATAATTGGACCTTTCAAGTAGGAAAGAAGGCCATTCCCTACACCCCACAAGATGTCTCTTAGGAAACACCATTTTCAGGAACTTGGTAGTAAATACTGAAAAACATAATGGTGGAGGCAAAAGAACTAGATCCTTCCTATCTTAATCTGAAATGCAGACATTACCTACCTTTGTTTCTTAGTAAAATGTATTAGTTATGTAGTTTGTCTTGTCTAAGTCATTTGCTGATTTTATATTTTCTCTTCCCATCACTGAATTATACAAATCCTATAGTGTCCTGAGGACACAGGAGCTCTCCCAGATCTTCAGGTTGCAGTCTTTAACAATTCCTCTCACTTCAAAGATTAAGGCTGTTGGCATCTTTCATGAGCAGGCCTGGTTTTCACCATACATTTCATAAAATCAATTATAGAACTTCATTTCAAACTTTTGAAGCTTTATAGTTTGCTTTCTGTTGATCATACAAGATGTCTGAAGAGATTTTGCAAGGCAAACAAGAAGATGATGAGCTTAGTAATCACTGCAGTACTGTGAATAAAAATGGCTTTGTATGTATTATTGAGCCAAGGAACAAGTACATTTTAATGGAATTTATGTTTTGAATATTTGCATATGTCTTCTTCTATTTCACTTTACAAATATCTGCAACCCAAGGCCACAACTAACTGAGGAAAATAAACTATTCTTTGAATTCAAAAAATGTGGCAGGTTTATGATTGTAGTACGATAGTGGGAAAATGGACAAATCTATCAGATGTTGGGTAATTCTTCCATTCATCTGTGAAACATCAATAAAAAGCTGTTAGCCAAATGTGCATGTTACCTAAAATCATGCATATAAAACACACACAGACACACACACACACACACACACACACACACACACACACACACACCACAGATGCTTTTAATTTAATTTTGGTCTCATTAGCAAACATTTATAACTAGTCAATTGCTTGAAGTATCTTTATTAGCGTGGAACTCAGTCATTTTACTTAAAAGAAGGAATGTTATGTGGGTGAAGATAAAAAAATTCTTTGTCCAGCTGTTTATTATGAAATCTTATTTCAATCTACATTGCCTTCTGGTATTTATTCCACTGATCAACCAAAAATAAAATACAGAGAAAGCCCATTTTGTAAATTATAGTCTTCTGTGTCCACACTGGCATAGCCTAATTTAAAATAGACACACTCTTTCAGCAGGTAAGTGTTATTTCACAATTTACCTTTTCTTTTTCATTTTCTTTCATTCCTGAAAAATTATCACACAATTATCCTATAAATGTGAAGTCCACATCAAAGTCAATGATGTTGCAACCAGCAAAATGATAGAAACAAGCATCCAAGAGAGATAGAATCAAATGCACTTGAGCAAAATATGGTGGAAAGAACATTTTTAAGGATGTCCTATGTGTGAAGACTAGTGTTATTTGGATTATTCCTCTCCTTTTATAATGACTACTGAAAACTTAAAGATAGTCTGAGTCTCAGGTTACAACTTCCATTTCAAATATATAGCTGCTTCATCTTTGTCTTACTTCTTCAAGCCTTTATATTTTCCTTCATATTTTTACTTTTAAAATGGTCTTGTTATAATCAGATTATTATCATAAATACCTTTGGAACAAACTGGATCTATAACAAATAAATAGACAAAATAGGTAAAGCAAATAACTTCCTGGTTAAATAAATATATCATTCTCAGCTTGACCGACGATAGTGATAGAACCTAGAAAAAAGACCAACAATCAGTACTTTTCAAAACACAATGTACAAGCATCATGTACCTATTCTATACCTGTCTAGTGCAGCCAGATCACTATCTCCTTCTCAAATGCTAGTGAATACTTGACTGTGAGGTAAGTAATATTCTTGTAAGAATATTAGTTTTCAGTGAGTGCATACCATGTGTGTTCTTTTGTGATTGGGTCATCTCACTCAGGATGATATTTTCTAGCTCCATCCATTTGTCTAAGAATTTCATGAGCTCATTATTTTTAATGGCTGAGTAGTACTCCATTGTGTAAATGTACCACATTTTCTGTATCCATTCTTCTGTTGAAGGACATCTGGGTTCTTTCCAGCTTCTGGCTATTATGAATAAGGCCGCTATAAACATAGTGGAGCATGTGGCCCTGTTGCATGTTGAAATATCTTCTGGGTATATACCCAGGAGGGGTATAGCTGGGTCCTCAGGTAACACCATGTTCAATTTCTGAGGTATCGCCAGACTGCTTTCCATAGTGGTTGTACCAGCTTGCAATCCCACCAACAATGGAGGAGTGTTCCTCTTTCTCCACATCCTCGCCAACATCTGCTGTCACCTGTGTTTTGGATCTTAGCCAATCTGACTGGTGTGAGGTGGAATCTCAGTGTTGTTTTCATTTGCATTTCCCTGATGACTAGGGATGCTGAGCACTTCTTTAGATGTTTCTCAATCATTCGAGTTTCCTCAGTTGAGAGTTCTTTGTTCAACTCTCTACCCCATTTTTTAATAGGGTTATTTGATGGTCTGGAATCTAGTTTCTTCAGTTCTTTGTATACCTTGGATATTAGCCCTCTATCAGATGTAAGGTTGGTGAAGATCTTTTCCCAGTCTGTTGGTTCCCGCTTTGTCCTGTTGACCGTATCCTTTGCTTTACAGAAGCTTTGCGGATATTAGCCCCAAAACACACAATACCTAAGATGCAATGCATAAACCTCATGAAACTCAAGAAGAAGGAGGAAGTGAGGGTGCTTTTGTCCTTTTTAGAACGAGTATCAAAAGATTCAACCAGAGCTCCCAGGATCTAAACCTCCAGCCTGAGAACAGACAGGGGCAAGCTGTCCTCTGAGAGGCTCTAACCAGCAGCTGACTCAGACAGATACAGACATCCAGAGCCAAACAGTGGATGGAGCTTGAGGACTCTTAAAGAAGAATAGGTGGAAGGATTGCGGGCCCTAAGGAGATAGGAACTGCACAGGAAGATCAACAGAATAAACGAATCTGAACCCTTGGAGCTCTGAGAGACTGAATCACCAACCATGGAGCATACCTAGTCTACACAGATCTACCTCCATGGGCTAAACTAGGCCTCCCTGCACATATGTTGTAAATGTGAAGCTTGGTTTTCATGTAGGTCTCAAACATCTGGAGTGGGGCTATCCCAAAACATGCAGCCTGTATATGGAGTATGGTCTTCTAAAAAAAAAAAAAAAGAAGAAGAATATTAGTTTTCTCCTAGCATTCCACATGTTATCAAGAATTCTACATCCTCAACAAAGTACAGACTTTTAAATCTTGTCCTTGTGCCACAATTTCAAGGGCTCTAAATGGAACAGTATAGACTATATGTACCCTAACTCTGAAATTTGCACAATGAAATTTACAATCTCTACAGCCCTATTACAGGTCATACACATGTGTGGCTCAGCAAACTGAAAACATATGGGAACCAGGCTATCCTCTTCTTTACACACCCTCATCAAGGGAAAGAAACTGAGGAAAAGCTTCAAGAGTTTCACACAGACTGAAGTCAATTACTTTCATAGGAAAGATTAATTGTATCTTATGGCCTCTTTATAAAATATTTATTCAGTATGACTAATTGCTGATTGAAAATTATTCTCTGAAAAGCAATTGTTGACTCTGGATGCAAAGAGGGTGCAGTCAGTAGCTTCCATTTTGACCATTTCTTTGCTTACAGGTAAGTGGTGATTTGCTTATTTAACAAAGTTAATGTAATTTACATGAAATATGTTTTTCCCTTGGGGTATTGTACATTTCTGTAAAGAAATATCAAAGAAATTTAAATGTGTTCTCAATTAAATACAGTGGCCCAGATTCTGGGACTGAGCTGAATTTCTCAAATCATACTTTTGATGCTTCCATCTTCCCATGACTTTTCTTGCTCTGTGTGTGCATACAGTAAGAGAAACTTCATTATACAGGGGAGTTTAGAGACAAATTTAGCTCTCGAATGCCCATCGTCCAAACAATGGCTTCCGATTTAGAAGGACTGACTTGGTTTGACCTATGCCCTTTCGGCATATTCAGAAGATTCTATTCAATTTTCTCTGGAGGAAAATCTGAAAGTGATAATAATAAACAACCTCATGAGAGTATCATCTGGCTAATATTATCTAAATATCATGAGTCTCAACTAACACTGTTTTCTTCTTATTGTAGACACAGCATTCTTCAGTCATCACACTGGAACATAAGTCACTGGTCGCTATCCCTACGTAGTGTTTGGTTTCAGTTCACCTCATGATCATCACGCTCTGGCTCTCTTCCTAACATTACCAGTTTTCTAAGCCTTTGCAGCCAACGCAGCTTCCTCATTATTCTTGGTACTGCTATTTAATGACAACTTCAAAAAATGGAAGTACACAAGGGGAAAAAATGTCCCTGCTGTGTCTGTCTTGGTTCCATCGCTTCACAGGTTGATTCGTATGGAAATACAAACAGTAAGAATAATATTTCGGTGAGAGAAAGATGCAGAAAAAAAATCTTTATTGATGAGTTGAGGGCCAAGTCATTGCATTCACATCCACCACATTGCAAAGAAAATCTACAATTTAAAAGATATACCATATAAATTCCTTCACACACACGCTGTATAGGCAGATTCTAGCTTTATCATTGGGTGGGGTGAACAGTTGAAATCCTGAGGTTTTTTACCCACAGAGATAGCACCATGGAGTTTTATTTAATTGTTTCCCATAATATCAGTTGCCTGAAGGAAACATTTCCACATGTTATGATAAATTATGGAGGATACCATATGTGGTTAGCCTAGCAGTGTCATAATGAGCAGATATAGGCAGTAGGTATATTAATACTAATGCAGCTGCCATTTGTAGGAAAGAATTATCAGTGTTAATAAAGTTTCTAAGTACAAATATTCCCTTTGTGTCTCAGGATTCTGTTCAGCAGTCCTATAAATCAAGAACAACTCCTTTTAGTGCATTTTGCATTTAACATGGTTATGTGTTTAAAAAAAAAAAAAACTTGTGATTGTAGAATTTGGCTGAGTTTTTCCAAAAATCACCTGAAACACAGCTGTGGTCCTTAAAGAATAGTTTTCAAAAACAGATAGTTATAGTGTGCAAGTTCAATTATATGGATAAAGCAAAAATGGTTAATGTTGGTATATATGAACTATAAGCAAGAACACAGGTGACCCTTATCTTTGCTAAACCTCACATTGCTTAGCATAGCTACCTACTTGAATTGTAAATATCTTCTCATTCTTATGAAACCCCTCTTAGCAGAACAGTAAATCATGCTAGAGTTGAATTTGTCACATTTCCACCTCAGTGTGTCACTTTGAATATGTGTCATTGGTGCGGATAGTTTCTCTTATGGACCCCACATTTAGAAATTTTGTGCAGCTAATGATGTCCCCAAACTTAAAACAAATTATTTTTCTACTAAATGAGGGCTAAAAACAAACTACCCTAATGTATTCACTGGCTCCTCATTATGATACAAAATTTCCATTTTCCAAACTGCAAGTGTGCTACCTAAAGTCCCTGTGTTTTTGTTTTGTTTATTTTTTTTTCTTTTTCAGTTTCTAAAAGCTGAGCATAAGAACCAAGAAGCAATAAAACTAAAGTGGTTTCAGGACCAATGGATGTCACTTGGAGTTTATTATTTCCCTAGGGTCCCACCTTATATTTTCCTTGTCAGAAAGCATGCAGACATAGGCAAGCTTAATTGTCCTACCAAGATCCCTGATATGAAATTTAGCATATCATAGTCTCTGTGGGCATGTACAACAATCCACCATGATCACAGTGGCATTTGAGATGCAAATAACTGACTGGAAATCAATAGATGACATCAAATTTAGTTAGAGAGAAAGATCAACTTGATTTAATGTTAAATTGACTAATTAGATAAGAAAGATAACAATTTAGTTTATTTAGCATATTTGCCTTGTATTGGACTAACTGTTTTGATATGTGAAATTAGAGTTCCTCTAAATTCTTCTGAAAGCAAGGTTTTATTCTCTGAGTAATTTGAATTTATAGAATAGGTCTCATTCACCACTACTTACAAAAATATGAGATCCCTATTATCCCAGTGCTATGATATGGCCATGTATGATAGACATCAATTCTTAAGAATGTAAAAGACAATATTGATAAAGAAAATGAAACGAAACATGTTGTGAGTTGTATGTCACTGAGTCTAATGCAAGTTTCTGTGATAATGGATATGTTTGATGCCTGTGCTTCCTAACACTATAGGCATTGGCAGCCTGTGGCTTTTCAGCACTTCAAATGTGGTTAGTATAATTAAGTAATTGAAGTGTTAGTTTACTTAATTTTTATTTTACTGCTCACATATAAGTAGTCACTGACACAGTAGGCTGCTAAGTACATCACAAGTACTCAGAGAAATTTTCATGGAGGGATATTTGAAGAGAACATTCTAATAGAAGACAAAATTATACAAAATGCAGGAGGAAATAAAGAGACATGGCTTATTAAAGGGATCAAATACTGGAAAAGGGCAAAGTTATCGAGGAGGAAGAAAAAATTCAAGTCGGAGAAGGAATAATTTTCAAATGCAACCTAAAAACTTAGCTTTCAATCTGATCATTAATTTCCAGAGAACAGTTTTAGCAGTCCCACTAAGGTCTGAGAATAAGGCAACTTTTTGAATGTTTTTACTTGTTTGCTTGTATGTCTTTTCAGTATAGGCTATCCAAACCATGGCCTCACACTAGCAAGTATTCTATCTACCCCTGAGGTATATTCCCAGCTCCATCACAAGGCTCTTCGAACTTGTCAGAGCTAATAAGGAATATGCAATTGGTTTTAATTATGCTTTAATGAGATTATATTGCTGCATATATGAGCACAGATATGAGTAATTAATTGCCTGCTGAACAAATTCTAAGCAAAAAATTATCTCCACTGGGAGGATTTAGGAGACAGGTTAACTATCTACATTTTCAAGGGAGATATGAAATTTCAGCACTCCACTACAAGAGGAATTGTTTTCATTGTAGCCTCATGACAATAGTTATGAGATTTTGGGGAATTTGTTCAACAGGAACTTTGTTACTGAATGGTTGGCTATTTGGGGAAATAATATCTTGTCTCAATTTTCATGGTTCTATTCATATGAAGTCAATGACTAAAGAGAATATTGTAAATATTTACGGATTCAACAGCAAAAGGATGTTTAGCTATATTTAATATGTAAAGGTCCAAGAATTTCAGTTTCTTGGTGGGAACAGTGAACAATGAAATGAGGTTGATTATTGCCCAAGTCACCTCCTCCACTGTTTATTAACAGATTCTTGGGTCTTTAATGCTTCAGCTGTTGCCTTCTTTTCTGTGGGTTTAATGGTAGGCAATCTACTTTGGACTTCACATGGCTTATCTGCTAATAGAAGAAACAAAACAAAGGAAAGAAAAATAACAAGCCCCCACAAATTCAGTAACACACAGTCTCTTTGTTTCTAAACTATTATTTTATTGAACTGTTACCATGAACCAGGTACAGTTATGAGAATTGAGAATGCAACACAGTGAATACATACATACATACATGTCTGTGTGTGTGCTTGTGTGCTTGTGTGTGTGTATCTATGTTGAAGATCTATACATCTCTTTTGAACAAAGATCTATTAGAATTATTTCACAGGTTATATTACTAGTGTGAAAAAGTACATAAATAAAACTATCAATTTTGGATGGAAAAACTGGGGAATCAGGTTTGTCATGAGCTTCTTGGATCAGCAGAGACTGAAGGAAAGGCCATCCAGAGACTGAACTACCTAGGGATTCATCCTATCTATAGACACCAAACCTAGACCCTATTGCTGATGCCAAGAAGAGCCTGACATAGCTGTCTCTTGATAGGCTCTGCCAGAGCCTGACTAATATAGATGTGAAAGTTTGCAGCCAAACATCGGATTAAGCACAGGGACACCAATGGAGGAGTTAGGAGAAGGACTGAAGGAGCTGAAGTGGTTTGCTACACCACAGGAAGATCAATAATAGCAACCAACGAGACCCCCAGGAACTAAACCACCCACCAAAGAGTACACATGGAGGGACCCCTGGCTCCAGCTGCAAATGTAGCAGAAGATTGCCTTATCTGGCATCAATGGGAAGGGAGGCCTTTGGCTCGATGACCCAGAGTAGGGGAATGCTAGGTTGGTGAGGCAGGAGTAGGTGGGTGGAAGAGTACCCTAATAGAAGCAGTGGGGAGCAGGAGGGGATAGGGGATTCGTAGAAGGGAAACCATGAAAGACCATAACATTTGAAAAGTAAATAAATAAAATAACCATTTTTTAAAAAGGAAGTAAAGATAAAATAAAAGTGTAATAATCAGGATGTTAGTTAAACAAGTTCAGAGATCTTGGAAGCAAAGGGTTATGGCTTCCATTCTTCTCATGTAAAGGAGCTCAGATAACAGAGATGAGAAAATGTTATAGTATTAGAATAGATGTTAAAATGAGCTTTAACAGAAAATTATTGGAAATTCATTATTCACATCCTAATCATACTGCTCAACAGAGTCAACTTTCTTATATCCATCATTCCAAACACATGTTTTTAGAATAATTTGGTTATCATTGTAGGAAATGATACATAAAAATAAGTGAAATCCTACTGAAAAAGTAGAATCAGAAAAAAAGATCCAACGGTTTCCCATCTCACCAGTAAGAGCAATGTAAACCAGACTGCCCAATAGAATCATCCATAAATAAAAAAATAGATAGCTGATCTATAAACAACATACTGAGTATCATCAGGACCACCAGCATACGATAACTCATCTTCATTGTGTGTTTTTTCTATTTAAAATAGATTTTTTTACCATATGTTATATTCTGATTTGATTTCCCCTTCCCCAGCTCCTTCCAGTACTCAGTACCATTCCATCGAGATCCATATCACTTTTGTCTCTCAATAGAGAACAAACATGTGTCTAAGGAATAATAATAAAATAAATAAAATAAAACAAAAGAAACAAATCTGAATAGAACAAAGTAAACAAAAGCAAAGGTGCCAATGAGATTCCTTTGGAGAAAACCAGTTTTGCATGTATAAGTTTTTCATTTGATGTCTACCAAATGAAGTAGCTTCTGAGTTAGGAATGGGGTTAAGTCCACTTCTCTCAGTGTTGGGATTCCATCTAATGCAGACCTGTGTAGATATCATACATACTGCCACAGTCTCTGTGAGTTTACATGTGAAATGGTCATTCTGTGTATAGAAGGTTTTATTACCATGGTGTTCTCAATCCCCTCTGCCTCCCACACTCTTTCAGTCTTGAATTCCATAGAGTTTCCAGAGCTCTGAGAAGATTTGATATAGACATACCATGTAGGATAATGGGTTCCAGGGTCTCTCAATCTCTGAATATTGTCTGGCTCTGGGTCTCTGCATTTGTTCCAATCTGTTTCATGAGACTTCCCTTATAATGGTTGTTAATCATCCATTAACATAGTAGAATGTCATTAGAAATCATTTTGTTACTATGTTTCTTTAATGGAACAGCAGTATTTGGTTTTTCCCTATGGCCCTGAGCCAGGTTCTTGGCTACTCAAACCATGTCAGGTATGGTCTTCATCTCATGAAATTTGCAGCACATCAAATCAGATCTTGTTTGGTTACTCCCACAAGCTTTGTTCCACCATTGCACCAGAGTGCCCTGTGGACAGGTCACCATTTTATACTGAAGGCTTTTCACCTAGGTTGGTGTTCACCTTTCTCTTTCTGTAGAATTCAGAGTACCTTCTGTAACATAAACATTAGTCTAGAGGAGTGAAAGATCTAGGTAGGTACCTGCTCAACCTTTTTACATGTTCAGTGAGTTACATGGTTGTTTTCTTCAGCAATAGGGCTTTACTGTCAGTTTGTGGAGAGCCACCAATAGCCTTGAAAATACTGTGGGTTTCTTGAGGGTTCACATAGGACCCCTTTCTCAAATAACTCAATTATATGTAACACATTCCCAGTTCATTTAGTGACAAGATATGTTGAAATGGGGCTTTTCTCCCTATTACTTAGAAATTTCATTTAGAGTGAATTCATATATGTATATAGTTTTAAAAGATTTTTACCTTATTATATTTTATTATGGCCTCTCAAATAGACCTTAGTTTTAACTGTATCTCCTTCTCCCTAGTTGATCTTATAGTTACAGATAGATATGTGATTTTTAAGTGCAAAATATGAACTATATCTTGAGATTAAAAAGAGAAGACTTAAAATTGAACATTTTGAAATGTAGCTATCAGAATATAAGTAGCTTCATAATAAGTCCTTCCATAGTGCTCCAATTCTAATTTACCTGATTGTTGAAATACAGTCTGTTTTATTGCTATGATGCAACAGATATTTCCAAACAAGACTGTCCTGTGGCAATAAAGAATAAATGATACCAAAGTATACAAAATTATGTCTAAACTTAATTCTGTGAGACCATTTGCATTGCTAAGTATAACAAAAAGAAGAAATCACTTTAAAATAATAGATCTCATTAAAATGTTCTTCTGCTGTATTTTCCATTGTTATGCTGTACATGTCAATATGCAAAATGCTTTATTTTATTTATTTTGATATTATTTTTCACAATCAAAAAGCATCTGAATCAGAGCTTAGTTGGGTTTTTGTGGTGGTGGTGGTGGTTGTTATTTTTTTGAGCTTAGAATTCATCTGTAAGATTATTGATACCATCTATGCTAATCCAAATGGACACTGCATTTCATGAACTTTACTTGATAGTCTGCCCAGTTTTAAATCTGTTCTGTAGTAAAATAAGCCCAGAGAATGATTCCCCAGAGCTTGGAGCCTGAGGCATGGTTATGGGCTTTTGACTTCATGCTTGTCACCACAAAATGGAAGGAGTAACTGGCTGTAGAAAATTTTGTTTCCATCAAATGTCTGAATCCTAACATGAGTCAAACATATTGTTGTAATACACTTCCTTAATCCACACAGAGAAATGAATAGAGATACACATCTAATGAATTAATTAATACCAACTCTTTAATACATGAGCTTTCAGGGACAGTCTACAACAGTAAACAGCTTCTTGGGGTGAAGAATAGACTTTGTATTGGTGTTAATTCTAAGCCTATTAAAAAACTAAAGCTAACATTGAACGTTAGAGACCCAATATACATGCTTTATTTTTCTCTAATACGCACTTTTATGGACATGCCCACTTTCAGTCTCTCCACTAGCTACCAGCGACTTCAGAAAAAGGCTCCCCAAAAAGCAGCACACACTGCAGTGGCTTTCTTGGTACTGCTCCCAGTCCAACAGCAACATCAGCACCCAGAACCTTGCTGGAAAAGTTTAGACAATACTCAGATTTACTGAGTCAGAGACTCTGAACATGATCTTTAAGCAATCTTTGCTGAAATGAACTTTCCAGATGACTATGCTATCTACATAGAATATATGAAACATTCTTCTGCTCATCATTCAAGACTCATAGGTAAGACATTCTAAGTCAGAGGAAACTGTAATCTGAGACTAAACCTAGGGCTCACTGGTCAACAGTCTCCAGAATATCAATAATTCTTCTTGAAACCCACCTGAGAATATATATTTGGTATGACAGATGTCCATTTACTTATTTCTATTTCTACCAGAATTTGTTTGTAGTAAAATATCTACTTTATGTTTGTGTATTTCAGGAAAAGTTGCTTTACTTTTAGCTCCTACAATATCATTAATTTCTCTAAGTAACTCAGATTGGAAGCATGGTCATTGCTATTGGTTGGTTTAGAATAGCATATGTGAC
The DNA here is from genome assembly GCA_021653895.1 of Mastomys natalensis. Classification (NCBI taxonomy): domain Eukaryota; kingdom Metazoa; phylum Chordata; class Mammalia; order Rodentia; family Muridae; genus Mastomys; species Mastomys natalensis. The sequence continues at coordinate 582,907 of JAJTUV010001405.1, read as the reverse complement.
CAGATTCTAGAAAATGAGATAAAATGGAAACTTCTGAGAAGCATCTGATCACCCCTGACAAGAAAATATAAGAATATAGAAGGCTTCTTAGGATGCTTTCAATTTGAGACTGAGTGCCTTCTTCTGCAGTCATTTAGTGACTGAATGCTTCCTATGGGAAATCCAATGAGCAAGTAGTTATGATAATTAAACACAAAGAAGTCTCAGCACCATGACTGGGTAGCTAAAGCAACATAAAACAACAACCTAACTACATAAGAGCTATTTTCACTGGTAAGTGCCCCCTCTTTAGGGAGACTCAATTATCTGAGAAAATAAATGCCTTTAAGATTTAAGTCAGCATGAGTCAAAGTTCCTGAAGTTAACTTGGAATAGCCTATTGAGCGAAAAATTTCATTTTTAAAACACTTAACTATTTGAGCTGCTAAGTTAAACAAGAAGAAAAGCCCAAGCGAGGGTGCTTGAATCTCACTTAAATTAGGAGGTGAGATAAAATAGTCATAGGAGGCAGAGGGAGGGAGGGGACTGGGTAAGAGAGGGGATACAGTGGGGAATAAAAGGTTCAGGGTCAGATATGGGGGATAACAGAAGAGAGGGCCTGAGGACTAGGAGAATGAATGGAAATCTGCAAATACCAGAGGTAGGTGGGTAAGGGAAGAAAAGAATCTCTAGGAGATGAGGCTGTCAGGACTCCATGTGGAGGACCTAATCCAAGTTCCCTAACAGTTGGGTTATGGTACCTAAACAGGCTACCTCCTGTAGCCAGGTAGGACTCCCAGTGGAGGGATAACGACATGAACAAAAGGAGACAAACATGACTGTCTTCTGAGATACTCCACCCAGCAGCTGACTGAAACAGATGCAGAAACCCAGAGCCAAAGGTTGGCTGGAGCTCAGATACCCTTGTTGAAGAGTTGGGGTCACAATTGAGGGCCCCAGAGGGGATAGGAACCCCACCAGATGACAAACAGAGTTGACTAACCTTGACCCTTGGGTAGCTGGTTGAATCACCAACCAAAGAGCATACCCATGCTGGACCTAGCCCCACCCCTTCACATATATTGCAGATACACAGCTCAGTCTTCATGTGGGTCTCTCAACAACTGGAGTGGTTGCTGTCCCTAAAGTTGTTGCCTGTCTCCATAGACATCCCCTTCCCCTAACTGGGCTGCCATGTCTGGCTTTAGTGGGGGATGATGTGCCTAACCCTGCAGATACTTGATGTGCTAGGATGAGGGGATACCCAGGGAAGCCTCTACCCTCTCAGAGAAGTGGAGGGTGGATGGTGAGACTGTGCAAAGGGATTATGGCGGAAGGGCAGTGCCCAAATGGAAATTGAATAAATAAATTAATTAATGGGAAAATACTTTATTTTAAATCATAATTACAAGTAACAGAAAGATAATACCAAAATTTTTAATAAAAAAATGTTTTACAACTTCATCCAACTTATTTTCTTATTCTTAGTATATAAATAACTTTCATTCTCTTCATTTTAATTTTCTTATAATTTTAAATAGTCCTAATGTTTATTAATTCCTTCTTTAATATCTCTATTTTGACTATGCAATATATTTATTATCATACTTACATATTTTTAATTTCCTTAGAAATCACCTACTCCAAGATTATATTTTCATTAATTTACTATATATGCTATATATACACATATATATACACACACACACATATATATTTGTGTATATATATATATATATATATATATATATATATATATAATTGGTAAATGTATATGTACATTAGTTTTTGTTGTAAAATGCAGTACACTTTGACTTCTTAATTTCTTTGTATACTAGATAAAGAAATGACAATACTTTTCTCTTGTATTTTCTTTTGTTGCTATCATTATCTGCATTGCTAAATTTCAACTTGATAAAGTTCCAAACAGTTGCATTTTATTTGACAACATTGAAAGTCATTAGCATTTGACTATGTTAATGCTGTTTCCTTCAGAGTTGTTAGGAACTAGTGGAGTCAACATTATTCTATTACCACAAAAATGTATCCAATTCAACGATTAATCCACCAGCATTGTAGTAAAAGTAATTTTCTCATGTGTGTGTGTGGGGGGGGGGGGGAAAGACAGACAGACAGACAGACAGACACAGACACATATGCAGAGACACAGAGAGACACAAACACAGATTGTATTTCAGTCTAGCTCTTTGCATCTGTGAGGCAAGAAAGGGGACACTGGATTCCTTAGAGCCACAGTTACAGACTTTTGAGTCATTTAATGTGGGTTCTTGGATCTGAACTCTGGTCCTCTGATAGAGCAATTGGTGCTGTTGCTGGTAACTTTCTCCTAATTTACTTAATTAGCCATCTTTTTAGCTCTGTCTCTTCTTTCCTTCATACATCCTTTCCTCCTTCTTTCATCCTTCCCTCCTTTTTTGTCTTTCCCTCCTTCCTTTGTCTTTTCATTCCCCCTTCCTTCCTTCCTTCCTTCCTTCCTTCCTTCCTTCCTTCCTTCCTTCCTTCTTTCCTTCCTTCCTTCCTTCCTTCCTTCCTTCCTTCCTTTCTTTCTTTTTTTCTTTCTTCCTTTCTCTTTCTTTTGTCTTTTCCACTTCTCTTCCTCCTTTATCACTATCTTTATCTTTTCTTTTCCAACATTTCATCATGACACAGTTTAGTTTATATTTAGTCAAAATATTCTTGTTTTTCTATTCTGAAAGATTTTTTAAAATATTATTTATTCCTTATTAGAAACAATTCTAAATAATAGAAAGTTACCAATTAATCTTAGTTTTAATGATGTAAAAGCCCTTTGAGTTCTCTTCTATAGGTCCACATTGTCATTTTTTAAAGTATCTTTTAAAATTTGTGGCCTAATTTGAAAGAATAAAAGTTAATAGCTGCTAGATTGTTGCAGTAAATCTCCGACCCAATCAAGACCAGTATGGAAAACACAACTCAGTAATTATGGTATAAATTGCACGCCTAGATTGGGCAGATTTAGATTATACTACTCTATTCCCCAGCTATGAGATCCTTATAACTTGCGGTTTATCCAGGCTGCGTGCTTGTCCTCCCAGCTCTGGCTCCTCCATCTCCATCGACTTCCTTCTGCCATCGACTTCCTTCTGCCATCGACTTCCTTCTGCTTCTACCTCTGCCTCTGCCTCTCCTTTTATATCGAATTCCTCTCACTCTCTCCTCCCTTAAGTCTTTTTCTCCGCCTCCCCTTCTACTACCCAATCACTGGCTCTAGCCTTTATTTTGCAAGTTTAATTGGACAGAAGGTTCACAAGACATCACTGTGTACAAATTTAATCATCCTCGCAGCCCCTCCCAGGAAAGTGAAACTAGGATCAAAATACAAAGCTGGAGCTATCCACTGAGAACTAGGATCAAAATACAAGGCTGAGGCTATCCACACCACTAGACAACTGTTTTTCTGGCATATTTGTTTCTAAAGAAAATGATAGGTAGGCTTCTTGAAGACTTTTTGGATCTGATCATTTGGTTTCTCTTGGGAGTCTCTTTTAAGTTTTTCTAGATCATGATTTTAAACAATATTTTAATGATTTAAAGTAAATTTGAAATGTTTGTAAATAAAATATGCAATTAAAAAAATAAATGCAAGTAAATATCATTGCTAATCTAAACTATGCTTATTTTTCATCATGTCTACTTTATAGTTTCTAGATTCAGATCCTGAATTTTTACCTTTCCTCTTTAGTTTCTAGCTTTTATTCTGTTCATGTGATGATGTCAAAGTCAACTTTTGTCGTTATAGCTTTCCTAACTTTTTAATTAATATATTAAACCTCCTTTTTACAATTCAATGCCTTCAGGATACTGTATTTGGTTGTGATTATTTTCTACTTGTGTTAATTTATCATTTTATTTATTTTATAATACCCCTATATGCCACAGTCAAACTCAATATATTTCTACTAGTTCTTTCCAGATATCTTTAAGCAAGCAATACATGTTTTTGTTGTACAAAAACACTAGGTTTAAATAGCATTGACTTGGATCTTACACACATAATGTTCTTTCAAACATCAAGAATATTAATTTTAAGCAGGAATAAATCATTTTAGCCCCCTCTACTTTATGCACTCTCTTTAGCCAAATATTTTATTTACTTATTTAGTTCTAATAGATATTTATTTATTTATTTATTTATTTATTTATTTATTTCAGGACTTTCATCAAATAATTTTCCATCTGCTAGGAGATTAAGAGACGGTCCTATTATAGTAGTGATTCCTACTGTGATTTTAGCTCTCCTCCATGGAAAATGGGGGACACTGAAGAAAACACAAACCACCTGCTTTTCTGCTTCTGTAATTGTTAGTTGCATTTATCATCTCTATTTGTTGTAACAAAATGCTCTGCAAAACCTATGGGAAGTAATATATATTTTGATTCCCAGTTTTAAAAGTTTCAGCCCATGGTCATCTGGCTCCTCTATATTTTTAGACCTCTGTCAAGACAGGAATCTGGTAAAAGGTATAGGGAAGGAAAGCCACTTGCTTCAAAAAGTGGGGACAAGAGGAAATGTTTCTTGGGCCTATTTTAACCTAACAAAGGGATGCACATTACCAACTGCTTCCTCCAATAAGCCTGCTGTAAAGTTTTTTACCTCTTCAAATAGCTCTAACAGCTGCTAATGCATGTGCCTTTGTGGGACACTGCAGATCCCAACTATGTCACCAAAATTAAATTGACTTCCATGCCAGGAGGGCAGCCCTGCTTTGCATTAGCCTGAATGTTACTCTTACATTGCCTTTATTAACTTTATTTTTCAACCTTGAACTCTGCTACTTCTTTCTCTTCAGTTCTGGCTCCTAAAACATGAATGTACTTTCTTTGAAAAACAGGTAATTGGAGTCTTCCTCAAGGTCAGATTACCCCCCTTCAAGGTCATGAATTCTCAGAACCTGTGGTTCTTTCCTCAGCTACAGCATTTTTAAATTAAAAATGAATTTATGTTCATACAATATTTTGATCATTTTTTCCTCCATCTCCTTCTAGATCCTCTCTACCATTACAACTCAAAGACTTCTTCCTATTTCTTAAGAAAACAAGAAGGAAAACAAGGATAAAACAAAACGAACAAACTGACTAACAGAAAAAAATGAAAGTATGAAAGAAGATGAGAAATGCACACACACACATACACACACACACACACACACACACACACACACACACTACCCATAAAACCATAAAACTCAAAATTGGAAACCTTAATATACAAGCAAAAGAACAATAAGCTTTAAAACTATATGCCCAACAAAGCAATTTGAGACAATCAATCTACTTGAGATGCAGATATACAACTTTTGGACATGTACTTAAATGATGCTTTATCCTTGCCCAACTTGCTCAACCATGTTTATTGCTCCTCTATACATAATAGCCAGAAACTGGAAAAAAATGTACAATTACACAATGGAGCATTACTCACCTTTTACAAAAAAATGACCTCATGAAATTTTCAGGCAAATGGGTAGATCTAGAAAAATCATCCTGAGTAAGGTAAATATGTTATGCATTTACTTGTATGTAGATATCAGCCATTATATAAATCATGGCCAATCTAATCTGAAGGCCAAGAGAAGTTAGTTATAGAGGAATGGGCTAGCAGGGACACATGGATATCCCTGGGACAGGAAAATTGAATAGATTTTATGTGTGGACGGTGGTAGGGTAACAGGAGTAGGATAATCAGTGGGGAAGAATGAAAGACAGAATTGAAGCAGGAAATGCAGAGAAAGACAACTAGAAATGAGAAGCATTTGAGGGGTTTATGCAAACCTAGTACAGTGGAAACTTTCTAAAATGTATGAAAGTGATCCTAATGAATTTTCCAAATAGTGAGAGAGACAGAGTCACAACTGGCCAACTCTTGAAGTCAAATGAAGCTTCCAGTACCAGAACTATGTTACATCCATTTAGGTACGATCCAAATTAATTTCTGGCCAAAGGGTATCATGGAATTGCCCAAATACCAAGAGTACTGTAAACTCGTTGAACATAGAAAGGCTGTGCTGATGCCTACATAGAATGCTCATTCCATGTTACAGTGTCTTTAATAAAGGGATATGTTCTGCAGGCTACCAAAGGAAAGAAAAACAACCCATCCATAAAATTTTAATCTATATTCTGTCCTGCACGCAAATCATCCTAGGGTGATGGTGGCAGAAAACTTATAGAATTAACCAACCAATGTCTGATTTGACTTCAGGCCCATTCCATGAGATCAAACCCAATACTTACTGTGTTACCAAAACCCAGGGACCAGATAGTCCAGAGACCTAGTGTAAAATTAAATACTATAGATCTTTCTTTTCTTTTTTTTTTTTTTTTTTTTTTATTTTTCGAGACAGTGTTTCTCTGTGTAGTCCTGACTGTTCTGGAACTCACTCTGTAGACCAGGCTGGCCTTGAACTCAGAAATCTGCCTGCCTCTGCCTCCCAAGTGCTGGGATTAAAGGTGTGCACCACCACTGCCTGGCTATACATCTTTCAAAAATAAAATGTAACAATAAAATTTCTCTTAGTAATGATATTCTTCTATACTAACAGATCAGTGCCATATTCAGATATCATCAGAAAGGCTTCTTCCTGCAGCAGGTGGGAATAAATACAGAGACCCACAGCCAGACATTACAAGGAGAGACCATGGAGCACATAGCTCAAATTGATATGTCACCAGCTAATCCTTTCCCTCAGAACTTGGGAACTCTACAGAAGAGAAAACAGGGTGTAAGAGTCAGAGGGATAGAGGACATCAGGAGAATAAGACTCTCTAGATCAACCGAGAAAAGCTAATTCAAACTCAGAGAGACCTTAGGGGCAAGCACAGAGTCCACATGAGTGTTCACCAGGTCCTCTCTATATATAGTCTAGTTTTCAGTTTAGTGTTTTTGACGGAAATGCTAAGTATGTGATTGAGAGGGTCTCTTATTATTGTGCTTTCTCTTGAGGCTCTTTTCCTTCAGCTTGCCTTGTCCAACTTCAATGTAATATTTGTTTTACTTTATTATACATTACTTTGTTTTGTTTAGTTATAATCTCTTAAAAGACTGCTCTTTTCTGAGAGACAGAAGTAGATTTTGATGGGAATGGAAGTATAGTGGAACTGGGGGGGAATAGAGAAAAGAAAAACTGTAATTAGGATATACTGTATGAGAAAAAATCTATTTTTAATAAAAGGGAACAAACATCTTCAAAAAACTTTTCCTTTGTTTTGTTTGACCATCTAATGCTTGACATGGGACATGCACGTATTTGTGATTTAGACACTGAGTGAGACTCCCTGGGAGAAACCAGATTTCTTTTATAAGTGGTTATTAACCAGAGATTTCTTGTTAGTTATGGACATATTTCCCCATCTCAACACTAAGACCCTGTCAGATTTGAATCTGTACAAGCCTTATATATACTACTGCAGTCTCTGTGAGATTATTTCTGCCTAAATCTGTGTGTCTACACCATATTACCATCTATTCCTTGTAGCTCTTACAGTGTTTCTCACCTCCATTTCTACAGGGTTTTTGAGCTCTAGGGGAAAAGATTTGATGAAGACATCCCATTTAGGACTGAGTTTTTCCAAAAAAGACTCACTCTCTGCATATTGTTCAGATATGGATCTCTGTATTAGTTACCATCTAATACAGGAGATAGTAACTAATGACACCATACCATACTTCTTTGAAACATATGAAAGACACTGAACTATGGTTAAAGTGTTTTGGGGACTCAGTTTTATGCTACATTCATTTAGAAGAACAATATTTGATTTTCTCTAGGTCGATGAGCTATCAAGTGTCAGATTCTTGCCCACCTGAACAGTGTTGGGATGAATTCCATCGAATGGAGTAGACTTTAAATCCAATCAGACAGTGAGTGTTTGCTTACTCTCACAGATTTTATGCCACTACTGCACCAGTATATCATGTATGCAGGTCACTGTTCTCGATAGAAAGCTTTGTAGCAGGTTGGTAATTACATTTCTCCTCTGGAAACATGCAATATATCTTTTATGTTCATGAATAGTAGTAGCCAATAGGGGTGAAGGCTATAGTTAGGCACTATTCAACTTTTCTGTCTCCAGTGAAATATAAAGTCTTTGTCCCTAGTTACTGCTTTTTAAGCTGAATATTTAGGCTCTGGGTTCTTCTTCATCACAAATACACCAGTATAATATTACCTTATTTTTTCCTCAGAAACTGTTCAAAGTATTTCACTTACTGCTCTACACATTTGGGTTTAAGAAAGATATAAATTATTGCTTGAAAGGACAATCACTATCATTATATTATTAATGTATTAGAAGAATTTATGAATGTTATATGATCTCAACTAATTAGACTGATTTGAGTAACATGCATCCATGCATATACACATATACATAGACTTACATATATACTATACAATTATATGTCATATAATATATGTTATAACATAATATACATTATATGTATATATGTAAGCTATATATTATACATATATACATATAGTATATATTACATTACAACATATATAAGCACTTATGTATACTATAAAACATAGAAATTATAGTGAAATGTTCTTAGTTATTGATTGCCTATATGAAAAAAACTATAACACTATTCTGTTGAAAAGTTATTATACCAGAGACAAAAATCTCAATCTTTCTCACAGAACAGTACTAATTTAAACAAGGAAGAACACCTGCTAAGATAATATGACCAAAGTGATGACAAAATAGTGACATTTAGCAAAGAGGAACAAAGCGTGACATGGCGATGAAAGCCAGATTTGCTTTGCAACTTCAACTGTCAGATACACAGTGCTTAGGAGTTTGTATTCCAAATCACTTCTTTTGTAAATTATTCTGTCATATAAAGTACAGGATTCCTTATAGACTATTCCTTATAACCTTTTATTTGGATTAGGATAAGAGAGCAAAACCATCCTTTTGTATATTTGAAACAAGTAAAAACTGTTTTGTTTAAAACTACAGTTGCTTCTTCTTCCTTAGAGAATTAAATGCCTTGCACGTAAGCAATTTGAAGGTTAAAACTGCAATGCTCCTTTTCCTTACAAGCTTCAAAATCCTTTCATAGACACTTGGCCTGAAGGCCAGAATCTCATAGAAACCTTGTGCTTTAGGTGGTTTTTTAAATGTGTCCCTGTAACTTTCTACAATTAGACCTTGTTGAATGAGCACAACAATAGGGCACCCAAAGAGGCCCCAGTGAATTTGTCCCTTTTTTTTTCTTTGTTTTTTGAACCTTCCAGGGTTGCTTAATCCTGCAGTTTTAACGCTAAACTGGCTGTTGTGTGTAAGGTACTGTTGTACAATGCTTTTAAGGTCTCTGATAACAAACTTTCTTCATTGTCCTTTGTTTTATTAACCAGACCACTGGGGCTATTCCAGTTCTTTCCTGTATTTGGTGTACTTTCCCTGTAGGCTCAAAGGCAGCCATTTAAGACGTCCTTAAATGTTTCAATTATATAGAAGACCCACTTTAGCTCTGAGATTGCTGGACCATCAGCCTCTCCAAGAGTTGACATACCTAGAGACCAATCAGGAAGTCACAGGAGATAACAGTCACGGGTTGCTAACTCAGCAAGATACAGTTGTATGGTGAGGAATTTTCTTACCATGCTGGTCAGCATTTCTATCCTTTAACCATACTTTTTCTACTTCCTTAAGAAGTTTAGGGCAGTATCTACCTCCATTTCCTAAGCATTAAATTATGATGCCATAACCACCATGTACGAAGCAGCTTTAAGATTTTGCACTTTTACAAAACTGCTCTGCTGCTTTATCATAAAGTCAGTGGCTTTATTTCAAATGGCTACTGTTAGAGCAACAGAAACCTAGTAAGACACATGAGAAAAAGGAGAAAGGAGGAAATCTCATTTTGTTCTTAGTTTAACTTTTTTCTTTCAGAAATTTGGTTTATCTAGCATGGTGAGAATTGGAAAACAATTACAAATCTCGGTAAAAGACTACGTTGTAGGTTGTGCTGTATATATTACTTTCCCGATGTCTGTCAAAACTCAAAATCAGTATGAATTATGTCAGGCACCTATGGTAAGCTCACAATAGCATGATTGACTTCGGGTACGTATAGAGGTTTCCAGTTGTTACTAATTTGCCTCAGTAACATTTTTTTCTTACCTCTACCTTTGATTGTTTGTATGCCCTAATTTAAAATATACACAGAAATTATATGTGAAGTCAAACATAATTATTTTCATTCCATTGTCATTTCTAGAAATGATTTGTGATGGGCATCAAAATATTTATGGAGTAGACATCGTAGTTCCCTCACATACCCCTCTTCTAGGATCATGTGCACAGCTCTGTTTTCAGGAGACAAGATAGTAACTAACCTGAATCATCACTTTGACAGTGTTCAAAATCCCAAGTACCATATGAATTTCCATGGAATGTATTGAACTAGTTCTCATGCCACCATGACAACAATGGTTGTTCTAATTCTGTGGAAATTCAGCTGCCTCTACTACACTTCTCTACATTAGTTAGTTCTTTTTGTTCCTTTGTGTTGTAATTACCTTTTTACATATCATTTTCCTCATGGAACTTCCCCATATAAACTCATGTTGCCTTTATTTATAAAGAAATGATATATAAAATGTACAAAACATTTTTGTTGTAGTATAAATTGTATGATTTTCACATGGCAATTATATCCATATTACTATTCTGTGTTGAAATAAAATTGACAGTTCTTTTATTAGTGAATGATGAATGTTTGGGCCACATACATTTCTTTGGAGGGAAGAATATTTGTCCAAGTTTTTTTTAGCAGAGTTTTAAATTGTTCTTCATTCCTTATCTACTATATAATTCATCTGTGTGATTGCACTCCTGGTGACATATTTGTCCACTTAGCCCTAGAATCTCCATAGCCAATTCTAAAGTGGCCAATGAGAGTTACTTTCTGGTAATATGTTTCAGAAATAACATATCAGTGACTACATCCAAAATACTCAAGGAGGAACATTAGATGAATTAGCTGGTAAGGGGATTGCCACACAAGCTTAGAAATCTGATTTTGATCTTCAAAACACACATAAAAGTGGAAGAAGCTTCGATACCCATGTGTACCAGGTCATGTGTTTCCACTCATTCATAACAGCATGTTCACATACATAATTCACACATATAAAATCAAAAATTTATGATAAACAAGAAAGTGAACGAATACATTAAACACTAAAGAGATGCTTCTTATTTTGTCAGTAAACCCTCCAATTTCAAATTTTAATCTTTACTTTACATGAGGTTTATGTTTAATTTTTAAGTGTTATTCATCTTGAGGTGTCCATTCTTTTTATAAACCGCTTAATTGCTCTTGCTAATTTTTTGGAAACCTAACAGATTTTCCTGCATAGCAATGACTGGCTATTTGAAGTGATATAAGTAACACCATTGAGTGACTTAAGCTAGTGAAGAGTACAACTCAGTTTTAAATATTGGTTTATGCACTGAAGGTGAAGATTCTTGCCCACTTATTTGAATTCCCTTAGGAAGGTAAATCTACATTATCAACTTCTCTGGATTTAAAGTCATTTAAGGAATTGTAGAAGTCCAACTATAGGTGTGTCTGCAAGAATATTTTCACAGATTAACTGTTTAAAGTTCATCTGATTGTGGGTAGCACCATCCCTCCTGCCAATGGTCTCAACAGAATAAAAGGAGTGAAAGAAGGTCAGCCAAGCAGTACTTTGTACCTCTTTCTGTTCCACGATGACTTAATGTGCAGTACTCTGCCTTGCCTTCCTTGTGTTGATGGGCTGAAACTTCTGCAGTGGTGAGAAACTATCCCATGAATATTGCCTTCTTTAAGTTGTCTATATCAGGTCATATCAATAAGAAAAATAGCTAATATAACACTGAAGTTTAAGAAATGTGTTGCATTACATGACTTTTCAGAAAAGTTCAACAATTATATGTCATCTTCTGTATATATAGTCTCTCTTCTTGATGTTCATTAAGTCTTACTAATAACAAATGTTTAAAAGAATGCTTCTATGGCACATCCCATATCAGAAATCAATTTCCTTTGTGAAATCACAACAAAATTCTATTATGACAGAATGATTTATAATTTATCTACCTAATCTGAATCCATTTTCATAATAGTATTCAAGTAGTTGGAAAATAATTCATGCTTTACTTGAACTGAAATAGATTGCTAATAATTAAGAGGATCTAGGGTTACTGTGATAACAATGTATATATCAATAATGAAGAAACTGTCCGTGCTTGCACATGCATTTCTTATACAGTTCCTATAAAAGAACTGTGCCACTAAAAATGATGCAAGAAATCCATTTATGCAGGTTTCTTAAAACCAGAAAATCTAATTATCTACTGTAATTATTACATTTTAACCAAACTACCCAAAATTCTATTTAAATTTCTTTAAGTTATTTATTGTATATTATCTCATACTTTAGCTCCAGAATCACTTGAGACTCATTGGTGCTTCTTTGGATCAAATCAAAACATAAAGATGTAATGAAGTCATTCACATATACTCAAACTGTACACAATCCTTATATATCACTAGTTGGCAAGTTTGAAAGAGATCAACAAAAACAACCATGCAAAGCAATAAATACATCACACAACTCAAACTCAGGATGTTGTTTTAAATGACTCTCATAGGCTTAATTGTTTGAATATTAACAGATATGATACTATGAACAGCCAGTGAGGTTTTAAACACTATGGCAAGCAATATCTACCTATCTATCTATCTATCTATCTATCTATCTATCTATCTATCTATCATCTATGTCTACCTGCAACTTTTTGATTAGATGAGAGGTATCAGCTACTTTTCCAGCCCCATACCTGCTAGGCTGCCAGCATCTTTCCTGCCATGGTGATCATGGACTATTCTTCTGAAAACCAAGAACCCAATTAAACACTCTTGTTTTATAAGAATTGCCATGATCATGATGTCTTTTCACAAAAACAAAACTGTAACTAAGACAGAAATCCATACCAGGAATGATGTATTGCTATGACAGGCCTGGACATACTGTTTGATGAAAATTGGAAGACTTGAGAATTTTGATTGAATTCTTTAAGTAAAGCTTGATGGACCATCCTAATCATTTTAATCTCAAAGATAGGAGGGAAAACCCACAAACACAAATCATCATGGCCAAATTATTAAAGCAAGAAATTAAATAAAACAAGCTTTTAAAATTCATGTATATGGGCTGCCTCTCCCTAAGGTGGGATTTAGAGATAAACATTGAAGTAAGGAAGAAAAGGCTTTTATATCTCAAGGATAAGGAGTTTCTAAATGGAGGATTTTGTAGACAAAGTAGGCAGGGATATAGGAGTAGAACATAAGTCTACCAAATCAGTGTCACATGAAACATAAACATGGTTGCAAGGTAGGCAAAACAGGGCAGTCATGGGTGGCCATATAACCTTTTAAAATAATGGTTTGTTTGCAAGATGAATATATACAACTTTTGAAAACAAGACATGATTGCCATTTCTGGAACAGGCAGTGTAGAATATTTGTAGTTGAGGTTATAAGTGGGGCATAGCTCACTCCTTGAAAAACAGAGGTTTAATTCTAAACAGAAATGAGCTTATTTTGTCTTTACTATAAGATGTTTTTGAGGCTAAGATAGAGACAGGCTGGTTCTTCAGTGGGAACATTGAAGACAGTAGTGCTGAAGGTGATGTGGACTATGAAGACCCAGTTCAAGAGATTTCAAAGGGATTTAAAATATTAGCAGTTTAGATACAGAGCATTCTTCTTATACTTTGGCAAAGCATGTAGCTGTGTTTGCCCTTGTCCAAGAATCTGCTTGAGGTTAAATTGAAGAGCTTTGGAATAATGTCATTGACAGAGGAGGCTTCAAGACAATCTATTATTGACAATGTCACATGGTTAGAAGTGATCACTCTTACACAGATCTACAAGGAAAAGGAATAGGCCAAAAAGATTTTCAAAACATAGTTTGAAAAGAAAAGGGGCAGCAGGAAATGCAATGCTGGTGTCAAGAATTTTTCTCAAGTAGATAGAAAGATTATGCAAAAGCTGGATGCTAAATGGAATCAAGGCAGTGAATACCTCAAGTGAAGCCCCTACTGAGATAATTCTAAAAAACATGAAAATAAAGGTCTGAGGGATATCCTAGGCCTGACCAACCTGAAAAATTTATGTAAATGTAATTCAAGGAGTGAGCCAAGTTCCAACACTGGTAAGAAAATTTTGGGTGTTTCAACCATGTAGTTCTAAATTTAGAGTCAAGAAGGACATAAGGAGCTCATGGAATCTTTATCCATGCTTTAAAAAAACACTGAAGCCAGGCATTTGTCAGGGGCTATTTCTGCATGGAGACCTGTAGAGACAATGATGGAAGCTGTGAAGGTGAAACCTGGATTGTTTTTGCAGACCAAAAATATTGGAGATGCAAAATCAAAAGAGAGCTGCCAAGAGAGAGCTGCTAACAGGGAGTAAATAGAATAAGCTGGAGGTAGGTAGAGAGGGTACTGCAGATAGCAGTACAGGAAGGGCAGAACCATCTAAGCCCTTTAACACCGAACTTGGAGTTTCAGAATTTAATGTTTGCTCTCTAGGTTTCAGTCTTGCTTTGCTTCACTGTCTTGAATGTTAATGCATAATATGTGCCATTATATTTTGGAATTACATCATTTACTTTCTGATTTTACAGGAATTTACAGATATTATGCTTCTTTATGTCTCAAAAATGACTAAGGGCTTTGAAAGTTTAAGCATTTTTAAGACTAAATGACTATGGGAACATTTGATGTTAGACTAAATGTACTTTACTTTATGATAGGGTATAAACCTATTGGTGCCAAGAATTGGAATGCTGTGGATTAAATGGTCTCATAGGCTCATATTTTGAAGTGCTTTGTCTCTAGTTAGTTCAACTGTTTGGGAATGATCAGGAGGTGTGGCCTTGTTGGGGTAGATATGGCATTGTTGCAGAAGTTGTGTTACTGGGGGTGGGCTTTGAGTTTCCAAAAGTACACACAAGGCCCAGTCTTTCTCATAAGTGTTTCAGAATATAAAGAATTTTGTAATTTTACATTGTCTGTGGTTACTTTTCTCCATGAACCCACAAAGTAGACAAATTCAAAACAAGATATGGCAAGAAGATGATACAGATATGTGAGTTTCTCACAATAGATTATTTAACCTAAGTTAATTCCACTATGAAAACTGAAAATGTGTCTTTGAGAAAATATGCTGAATGTGACATCAAAATTACTTTGTGATGTTTATACATTTTTCAGTGTTGTTCCCCCATAAAATGAATTTCTCTATTTCTTACAGTACTGGTATGAACAATCTGCCTTTAAAAGGTTCAGAATCTGCTGACACTGCTGCTAGGATTTCTTGTTAGTTAAGAGACAATGTTAAGCCTTAATGTACCAAAGATAAAACTTTGAGACACACAGAGGTTTCGAGAAAGTGAGTTGAATGACCCTATGTGTTCACATTTGTGGGATTAAAAAGAGAAAGTTAGAATAGAAATATTATAAACTACTAGAAGTGAAATAAAACCACCAGAAAAACTCTCATACACTGGAACACTTATGTTTTATCTAAGTCAGACAATATGCCACTGAGCTTGATAAATCTATACTTATTTTTTATATCTTGTAAGGTCATAAATGATGCTGACACTGGTTTCCTAGCAACACCCTCTAATAGCCTACTTTTGTACTTATCACTAAAGAGCAGAATTGATACTCTTAGCTACATATCAAAATGAAAAGCAACAGTGTCATTTGTTAAGTATCTATGAATAAAATAAAGATCTATACACAGAGAGATTCTATTTTGTGAGTTATACATTGAACGCTAAAAGGGGAAATTTTTAATTCAGACAAATTCCTAAGAATTAAGAATAAATATGCAACTCTCAGGATCAGCATACAGTGAAATATCCAAATACTTATTTTGATGTGATAACACATTTATTACAAGACATTGAAAATTTGTGTTTAGAAAATGACTGTATATGATAAGTAGTGATCAGAATAAATTAAAGTTTAATGTAGAAATTATGTTTAAGTATAATTATGTAAGTATTACTTTAAACATAATATTTTATGAGTAAAACTTTAAGTTGTTCATTTATCAAGTTTGTTCTTCAAGTCTGTGATAGTACACTCACAATTGTGTTTCCTTGCTATAAATTTTAGGATGTATATATATATCTAAGTTTTCTCTTTTTCTTTCTTAAAAAAATGAAATTTTTTTGTCTAGTGTTCATATAATTTTTCCATTTCTATAATTCTACCATTTTTCTCTATTTTGTTGGATTGGTTTATAAACTATTTCTTCTGGGATAAATGATTACCTTATTCTATTCTTTCATTCGATAGGAGATTGTACTTATTATAACATCAAATAACTTCCTATTGAAAGGTGATCTATCTCAACTTGATCTTTTTTTTTTACACCAATCTACTTTTATACAATTCCATTTACATGCAAGTATTAAGGTCAGTTCTAGGTTGAGGAACTAGCAATAAAATATATGCAAATAGTAAAGGAACAAGCAAGACAATAACCACAAATAGTCAAAGAACAAGCAAGGCAATAAACAAAATTCCGTGATTACTCCCATGATCACTATTTCTAAGGGCTTCTCAGGATGACCAAAGTAGCTGAGCCTACTTCCCTGTCCTAGTCCAAAGTCATTTTCATACCTTACACCTACTTCTTTGTTCTAAGATTTAGATTCCTGCTAGAAATTACTACTTTGTTCTATTGATTGTATACTTTCTAACTGTGTTAGTGTGTTGAAACCTGGCATGTCTGTTATGGGGGTCTATCATTCAGCTTTTGTTTTATTGCCCTGAGTATTACAGGGCCTTGGTATTCTGAAAAAAAGCTTGCAAGTACTGGAAGAAGTGAGTCAGGCTTTAAGCAGAAGCAAGAGGTAGTGGACTTGATTATTGCTAGTATAACAGCTTTAATTACATTAATGGCTAGCACCACTGCTTCTGCAATTGCTTTGACACAAGAAGTTAAAACAGCTACTTTTGTTAACCATCTAGCAAAATAAAATGTTACTAATGTGTTGAGTATACAAGAGGATTTAGATAGACATTTGGAACAACAGATTGATGCTCTTTATCCTATTCAAATTATTGGAAGGAGGTTCAGAGTTTAAGAGTAAGGAGCCATCTTGAGTGTCACACCAAATACCAATGGATTCGTGTTACTTATAAAATTTACAATGATAGTCATTATAATTAGGAAAAAGTTTAAGACACTTGCAATGTATTTAACATAATTCTAACACCTCTCTGGATGTTTTAACTTTACATAGTGAGCTTATGAATTTCAAGATTGCTGCTTTGCTGAGCTTTGATGCAGCACATACTACTGATAAAATTATCCATAGCCAGAGATCAGTATATCCATTTTGGTCAAGCTTCAATAATTGCATATATAGCTTGATCATGCTAGCCCCTTTTGTCCTGGAAATACTTTTATTCCTGCCCATTGTGTTAAAGCTTGTCTGTAACAACATTATCATGTTGGCAGTCAAAGTACATCACTTAAAACTGAAAATGGACCCACATCAGAGTTACTGATTTAACAGGCTGACAAGCCAAGGACAAGCAAGATTCTGCACAGAGCCTTACCAACCTAAGACAGCCTTACCAACCTAAGATTTTGATAATGCATATTCCACGATGAGTAAAGAAGGCTTTCTTGTCAGAACAACCTCGTCTTGTTTATGAAATAAAAATGGGAGAGCTGTGGAGAGCTTTTGGGGCTGCTGGTAGGAATCTGACATTGGTCAAGGACAAAGAAATGGGCTTCAGGCAGGAATCTGATATTAGACTAGAACAAAGAGGTATTTTCAGGCAGGAATCTAAATCTTAGGCTAGATCAACTTGATCTTTATTTAGAAATTCTCCATTTAGAGTCATCAAACCCAGAGAGTGTGAGAATCCATTTATATTTGTTGCTTTATATTGTTGTGTCTGCCTTAGATTTCAGTCATTAATGCATTCTAATGAAACCAATCCTTCCAATCTTTGATCTAACATCCTTCCAACATTTGAAAAGGCACAGAAATACATTTTCTATATTGTGTTATAGTCAACTTTATACCAAAACTCAAAATTATTGTTTTGAAAATATAGAAAACCACATAACAGTTATTTACTTAACAATTAATGACCTTTAAATTTTTTCTATGATTTTTCATATATTATATGTTGATTATATTTCCCCTTTTCCTAGTTTTCTCAAAGCCTATTTCCCTACCCATACAACTCTATGTTCTTGCTCTTTTTAAAAACATAAACATATACTCATTAATAATATAAAGTCCAATTAGTATTGACCAACATCTTGAGAATGTATTCAACCCTGGGATATGGCTAGTATACTCAGTATTGCTTCATTTGGGAGGGGATACTGTTTTATTCTCTCTCAGCAGCTATCAATTATGAATAGCTTCTTGGTCAGGAGTAGAGGCACTTCCACTTTTCTATGCTTGTATTTTGCCTGGCTTGAGATTGTCTAGATAGTGTGCATGTTAGCACAGTCCTGGGAATTCACATGTGCATCAATCTTGTATCAAGGAAATAAAATCATTGCAACACTGTTTCCATGATGTTGTTTAGTACTTATGACTCTTACAATCTTCCTACCTTCTTTCCCAAAGAGATTCATGAGTAGTCTTGAGGGAATGGTGTAATAAAGGTACCCTAAGCACTCCAAAGTCACTCACTGTCTATATATTTTCTAGTTGTGAGTCTCTGTGTTAAATTCCATGTACATCAAGAAGTCTTTCTGGGAAGAGCTGAGCATTCCCCCATATACAAAAATAACAATATTTCACTAGTAGTAGTTTTATTGCTGTGTTGATTTAGCAGAATACCAGTACTATATTTTTACCTAGGGCCCATAATCTATTTAGTCTCAAATGGTTGGCCTTATTAATAGTGTTAGGTGTGGATGCCCACATGGAGTGAGCCTTAAACATAATAATAGTGGATCATTTCTCCCCTAATCTTCATGCCACTACTACACCAGTATATCTTGTAAGCAGGTTGCTATAGAAGAAAGAACTTATATAATAAAATATGCATATATGACTATAAGGGTTAATCATTATAAAAACAAAATTTAAACATTTCTCTAAGTTGTACCTATATTATGTTAACTTATACATGAATACCACAGAAACTTTTAGCACCAGTCCATGACAATAAACAAATATACTATATATACAATAATCATACTGTACGTATTATACTTATATATTGTGACTATATATCCCATATATATATTTGTGTATATGTATATATGGAGTTCATTGTTGTGGATAGCCCCAGCCTTGTATTTTGATTCTAGTTCCACTTTCCTGGGAGGGGCTGCAGAGGAGAAGTGAATCTTTACACAGGTGATGTCTTGTGAACCTTCTGTCCAATTAAATTTGTAAAATAAAGGCTAGAGCCAGTGATTGGGCAGTAGAAGGAGAGGCGGAGAAAAAGGGTTAGGGGAGGAGAGAAGAAGAGGAATTCGATATAAGAGGTAGTCAACGGAGGAAAAGAGGAGAAGGAAGTCGACGGAGGAAGGTGAAGGAGTAGGAAGCTGACAACGGAGGAGCCGGAGGTGGAAGGACAAGCATGTGGCCTGGATAAACTGCAAGTTATAAGGGATCTCATAGCTGGGGTATAGAGTAGTGTAATGGTAAATCTGCCCGATCTAGGCGTGCAATTTATACCATAATTATTGAGTTGTGTTTTTCTTTACTGGTCCTATTTGGGACAGAGGTTTACAGCAACAGTTCATGGGTAAAGGATTGCCTTGATCTCATATAAGTTTTAGATTTTAGACTTTTAAATAAACTAGAATTGTAAAAAATTATATGTATCATTGAAGTTTTACTTAATGTGCTTTGTATATGAGGTGCCCATGAGCATAGATGTCAGGATGACAAGGGATAGAACTTTGATTTTTTTTTTTTACATTTTTATTAATTATTTATTTTCAATTCAAATGTTGCCCTCCTTCCTGGTCTCCCTTCAGCAAACCCCAACTTCATCCCTTTCCCTTTGCCTCTAAGAGTGTGCTCCCCCACCTACCCACCCCCATATCACCCTTCAAGCATCCCCCTCTCTGGGGAAGCAAGCCTACATAGGATCAAGGATACACCCTCTAATTGATGCCAGATAAAGCAGTCTTCTACTACATATGTAGTAGGACCATGGACCAACATACTCTTTGATTGGTAGTTTAGTCCCTGGGAGCTCTGAGGGTTCCAGTTAGTTGACATTGTTGTTCTTCCTATGGGGTTGTGATTTCCTTCATATCCTTCAGTCCTTCCCCTGTCTCTTCCATTGGGGTTTTCCCAGATCAGTCCAATGGTTGGTTGTGAGTATCTTTATCTGTCTTAGTCAGGTCCTGGCAGAATCTCTCAAGGAACAGCTATCCCAGATAACGAGATATAGAATAAACTCAAATCAAACCTCTGGTAATGCTTTTGAGTGACTACCTATATTAGATAAATCTCTTGGCCTGCCTGTCATAGATTATATGATATTTAGCAGTATACTGGGAAATGTGAATCTGTACTCAAATATGCATATCACACAAACACACACACTCTCTCTCAAAGATAGTTAAAAATATATTAAAAGTTGAGATATATGAGCATTAGCATTCATTCTTCATTGCTTCTGGACTGTGGCTGCAATGTGACCAGAAGCCCTGAGTAACTGCAATCATAATGCCTCTGCTATGATGTACTATAACCTTGACTATAGAGTAGAATAAGTCCTTCCTTAGTTAACTTGTTTTCCCTGGATATACTGTGGCAGCAACAAGAAAAATAACTATTCCAATGACCAAAAGACCTTCATCAAGGATGCCAAGACTAGTCAATGAGTAGTTATGTCTTCAATAGATAGGTCATCAGACCATTAGTAATAGTCTATTATTTTTAACTCAAAGTACATTAAAGATTTAATGTACAGCCTCAAACTGTAAAAAGTTACAGAAAACATTATGATAACAGTTTATTTGGTATAAAACAAAGAAAAAGAGAAACAATAAATGCTGGATTTAGTGTTTGAAAAAAATTAAATGCAGAGAAATCAAAAATAGAATAAATGCAAAAGATTGTGGGGCAAGGACAAGATGTGGTGCTGTTGAGAAAATGGAGCATTTTAGATTTACAGTTTTGAAAAAATACTGGAGATCTGTTTCACAAATGTAATTGTATTTTGGTATTGTAGAGCTATAGTATAAAAATGACTAAGATAATAAAATGCATTAAATATACATTGACATAACAAATTAAATGCAAAAGACTTCACATAGTAAGAAATGACTGTATTAATAATTTTTAGACTATTCTTAAGGCTTTGCATTTTGGTATTTGACTCTCCATAGTACATTAACAAGTGACCTTAGGCCATTTGTAGTAGCCCCTTATTTCTAGGTACAACTCACATTCCAAAATCCTATATATTTGTAATTATGTAAGATAAATATAAAAATATATACTAGGCACTGTCTTGTATGGCTTTTTATATTCTGGCTCTGAAAGATCAAAATCTCTTTCTGTCAGGCTTGTGATTTGCATATCTCAGAAAACCGATAGGTAAAAGTTGAGTTGATGGTAACTAAAACCTTGCACATAAAATCATATGTATTATATTCTCTAAAAAAGTAGTACATATTAGTGCATGTGATTTGATATTTGTGAACATTGCAATGTTGGGGTTGTCAAATAGCCTACTACTTGCATAAAAGTATCCTGGTAACCTGAGCAGTGAAAAATGAATAAAATGCTCATGAATCATAAATAATTCAACATATGTATGGTCATTTTTGATAATAAAATACGAAGAATATAAGAAGTAAAGGATTGTATTAACTACAGATGGTGATTTAAAAGGGTAGCAGCAACAATTAAATATGCTGCTTATGAAAATATATAATAAAGTATATGGTACAAAATAAATACTCAAGAAGTTAATTGCTTTTCTTACCTGATTATAACCTCTAGGAACTCCCTGGAAACAGTGAGTTGGTAAATCCTATTTTCTCGTTTCTTGTTTACACTTAATTAAGTTTGAAAGTATTGTCACCTACAGAATGTGGCAGAAATTATAGTAGTTTATAAAAAAAATGTAAAGAGTATTATTAGTCTTACATGAGATGAGCAATAATTCTACACATTTATTGATATATTAGATTTAACTAGACTTACAAAATAACTACAATATTACAAACCATGATAGGGTGAATACTGCCTGAATAGGTAAATCTATTGTTTCTTGGGATGTCAGTTATCATTAGTTTTTATTATGCTTACTTGTATATCATATCATTTGCCCAGGAGATGAAGGTGGTGATTCTCAACTTCAGTAGAGTGGACATTATAAGTTTTTAATCAGTCCTTTCCTGGAAAAGAACAATGTCATGTTTATCTTTCAATATGCTGAAGCATACCAATGTTATCTATTACCTAACAGATCATATTAGACAATCTTTTAGATTTCCAAATGTCTGTAGACATTGCCATATAAACTTTCAGGAACAGATATTCTTAGGTGAGATACACTGCTGTGATTCATAAAATAGAGACATAAAATTCCTTATCATAAAGATAATGACCAGGGTTACAGAATGACATCTTGATGATAAAACGCATCCATTGCAAAAATGATCTCACAGCCACAGTGGTTGATTGGATTAGGGCTTCACAAGACTGAGCCTGTCAACAGCCAATTATGGATCTTGAAGTAGATCATAGGACCCAACCTTACCTCTTCTTGCTGAACTTTTGGCAACTGATGGATTCTGAATGCATTGATAGTGATTGTGTACAGGGATAGACATACTGGGCTCCAATGATTCCATCTTGGGTTCCATATATAAAGTAATACAGATAGCTTAAAGTTAAAGGGACACAACACAAACAGAAGACATTAGTATGGGGAAAATATTTGTAAAGAAGAGAAAGAATGCCAAGAGTGGGAGAGAGATAAGAGAGAGCAGTAGATGAGAGTAATTATTAGATTCACAGATAATATATATTCACAGACGTATTATATATACATATGAAAATTTTCAAAAATAAATTCAATCAATAAAACTATTCAAAGAATATTAGTTGAAATGGTTTGAGTATGTACATGAGCGATCACTGTCATCCACTTTATTATCTACCAATTCTCTTCTCTATTAGGCACTGTTAAAAACTTTATGCTCACTCAGAGATCTCAGTGTTGAAGAATAAAATTTTAAACTAGTCACTTAATGGATATTAAAATGTCAAGCACATACAGTAATGTTTAATTGACACTGAAATTTGAGAATGAAATATTTAAGTTGAATGAGTAAAATAGAGTAAAACTACTCTAGAAATAATGAAGTCAGTATTCTATAATGTGGAGAGAAAAGCCACAGAATGCTTTCATGTAAATTCTGCACCAAAGGTTTGATTCTGGAGTAGGCTTAAAATATAAGTATCTTCAAAAACAGCAAAAACAACACATAATTTAAAAATTTTAAATTAGGCCACTACATACCTATCTTATAAGCAAAGATATGTAATCTCCAATTAACAAATCATGTCAGGTGACTTTACTGAATAAAATAGAACCTATGTGGAAAAGCAATCATTCTAAGGTGGTCATATCTAGTAAACCATCTCCAAATTAAACACATGCATAGTTGATTCAGGCCTGTTAAAATTGATACACTTAGGAAGGAGGTTTTTGATTTAATTTTTTTGACATTTTCCTTTAAGGAAGTATTATTTTGTAATAGGTTTTCAATTTTCATTTACTTGGCATATAAAACAATCCTTTAAAAAAGTAGAAGATGCTTTATAAAGATATATAGAAAATGACTCACTACATTATATCTAATCTATGATAATATATTTTAATATATTTAATATATGTTGATTTATATCATTATATTTCTTTCAAATATTATATCAAAATAAACTACAGAGAAATATCTTCTTAACAAGTTCTTTAAATAAATATATTGATCTTCCAGCCTTTAGTGACATTAGATACTAAAGTGAATTTGTTGTCGTTGTTGTAGAAAACTATGGTTATATGTATGCTTTTTCAGGTTATGAAAGTTAATTCACATAAGCAAAGTCTTGAATGAGGCAATACTTGGAAAGTAGAAGCTGGTTTAAATTATATTTATAGAATTTTAGCTTAGTCATCAATTTTGTGCCAGATAAATTTGTAACATGTTTAGTACTAATAATTTCCAGAATTCTGAGATATTTGCCATATAAAGATTATTCATTCTTTCTGCTGGCCCTCAGGGCTTCAGTCCTGTTCTCTCTTCCACTACCTAATCATGCTCCCCTATTCCCCTCCCTGTTGCCTTCGCATCAGGTCCCTCTCCCCCCTCCTGTGATTGCTTTCTTCTTCCTCCCAAGTGGGATTGAGGCATCCTCACTTGGGCTCTTCAGCTTGTTAGCCTTCTTGAGTTCTGTGGATTGTATCCTGGAAATTCTGTACATTTTTAGCTAATATCCACTTATTAGTGGGTACATACACTCAACCTCAGGAGGTAGGAGGTTGGAGGACCCTCTAGAATGTACCAGAGACCTGGGAGGAGAGAGAATCTCAGGACTCAAAGGCAGGGATCTTAGATGAAATGCCCTACAGTGGGGATTAGGAACTTGTAGAGTCCACCTCCACTAAAACGACAGGGTATCAAGTGGAGGGATAAGGTTGCCATCTCACAGTCAAAACCAGCAATAGTATTGGGGTTTGGCATCTTCTCTTGGGATGAGTCCCAAGGTGGAGTAGTCTTTGGATAGCCTTTCCTTTAGTCTCTGATCCAATTTTGCTCCTATGTTTCCTTTAGACAGGAACAATTCTGGGTTAAATTTTTTGAGATGGGTGGGTGGCACCATCTCTCAACTGAGGTCATATAGAAGACACCTGCTGGAGGTGGTGTCTTCATGTTTTACTTTCCTTGCTGCTGGGCATTTTGCTAATGTCATCTCCATTGGGTCCTGAGAGCCTAGCATATCCCTGGTGCCTGGGATTTTCTAGTGATTCTCCCTACTCCCCACCCGATACTGCTGCATATTTGTATTCATTCTCCTTGCCTTCTGGGCTTCTCTTCTGTCTCCCCCCCCCCATACCTGATCAGGCTCCCTCCTTTTTTCCTCCCTCTTTGCTCTCCCACCTTGGTCCCTCCCTCTACCTCCAGTGATTATTCTCTTTCCCTTTCTAAGTAGGATTGAAGCATCCACACTTGGGCCTTAGAGATAAAATTCAAGTTCATAGAAAGGGTGACTCCAATCATGATATACATATTAACAAAAATCTTAAATTTAATATTGTTTTATATTAATAGAATATAGCCCTGGCACCATTATCAGAATCAAAATTCAAGTGACTGGACAGGTCCTGACCCTTTGGAGACCTTTCTGCTATTAGCCTGCTAAAGAGTCATAGTATTAAAACAACTCCTAATGATTAACCATTAAACTCATATTTCACAAGTGAAGTAAATTTTTTTTGCAGCAAATAACATGTATCATAGAGATATAAAGTAAACAGAATAAAAGAATGTGGATTGCTTGCCCTAAATGAAACACTTCTATCACAGCTCCTACTTTCAAGGCGTATAGATCATTTCAGAAGATTGCAAGAGCCAGAGGCAGTGGATAACGCCAATAACAGTTTTCTGAACACAATGGGGAAGTGGTACAGATGATCTCACAGTAGTAGTGATACCATGTATAAAACCAGCATAGGCTCAGGCCAGATAAAACAAGTCATGGAGTAGAATAAATAGTCATGAACTCCCATTCCTCAAAAGGATATATATATATATATATATGGTCACAAAATTGAGTAGGTACAAAATAGGGAGTTGTTCAGAAAGGAGTTGAGGAAGGGGTTAAATATAACCTAAACATAATGTATGAAATTCTCAAGGAATTTATAAAATAATAAAACTACCTATTGCCTGAAGCTAGAAAAGAACATAGTAAATATTTTGTGAATAAGCCAGCAAATATATAGAAAAATATCCTTTATCAATCAGACCTCGGACTTCACACAAATATTTAACCAATATTGCTGAGACATTCTTCATGAGAAATTTGTTTCTGGGTAGACAGTGATATGTATCATACTTTTCTAAAATGTATTAATTCAGGAAAGTTTTTTACTGGAAATTTGGTCTCAGCTTCCCTAGCTGTCTCTTTAAGCTGGACAGTGATGTTTCACGTATATATTAAATTTGACTCACTCAATATGAAGAAGGATAAGCAGATTTGAAAACATTTAACATGTGAATATTTTACCTAAAATGCAAATTTCTGATTTCAACTGAGCAATGTGATGCTTAGCACAGTGCCTACAATCCTTCTTGACAGCCATCAATTCATCTCTGTCACGTTTCCCTTATTTATGTCACCTGGTTGTCCCCTGCAATTGACTTTCTGACCCTATCGGTAGGTCATTTTTGGCAATTTCAACTTCACCTTTTGTGAGTTGCATTTTGAGAACACAGAAATAAGTTTGAAGCAGAGGGATCAGTACAACAATGCCATGTGACTGCTTAATGGAGAAAGTGAGTCCCAGTAAGAGAGTATCCCCTTTCAACCCAAAGGCTGTATAAAAAGGCACTTATAAAATACAAATCAACACTATGTTAAGTCCTACAACGTTCTTCCATCGTGTAGAGGATTGGAATGTTTATATTGGCAGTATTGGAGTCACAGAGATGCTCGGTAGGAAAGCAATGCTGATAGACGATGCATTTCTCATACTGTGGAATGACTCCTGAATCATACTCATTTTATGTGCATCATGTGAGTGATACGTTCAGTTTGCATTACATGTGTGTGAGAATTCCAAACATATTTCAATTACAGATTTGCTGTATTTTGTAAATTCAGTTAATTTAGTGGTAAGGGAGCTGTTATGTAGACCTCGTCAATAATTACACAGAAGGGTCTGTTAGACTAACAGATGCTGTAACAGTATAAACAAAATGTTTTGTTTAGAGTTCTGTTTAACTTTACATATTTAATTTTAATAATATTTTAGTTGAGTTATCATCATTTATAGCACTGCAAAATTAGTTTAAAACACACACAGCATGAAATTTTTATAATTATAAATGTATAGTGTTTTAGGGCGCAGCTGCCCATGAATTGATTAGCTATAGGACAGAAAATGCTTTATAATCAGAGTAGGATCTAAATTTCCAGAAAGCAAAAAAGGCAATTAGATGTTGAATGACAAACTTAATAAAGATACATCTTTTTGGATAAGACAAATTTTCTAGGATCCTTGTTATTAGGACAACACATTTTATTTTAAATGCTATTGCTTTTCAGATTGCATAGGCTATTTTTTGTCAAGCTCATAATAAGCATTGTTATCTTGAAAGCTATTAAAAGTCTTCAAGACACTTTCACCTGGGTTATGGCTTTCTATCAGAATTACTGAAAAGGTCACTCTCTCAACCTACTTGTATTTCAAATTTATCGTTCATGTGCCCGTTTAGAACTGCATGCAAAACCTACATACTGTTGGACACTAACTAGAAATAATGGACCATTTAGTGAAAATTTTCTGAAATAAAGGTTTATAAATATGTTCTCTGAGCTATATTTGTCTCTAAATATTTTATCTTGTATTCACATAGTTTTCAAAGTGAATTTAACCAAATTTTCAATAATCTAAGAATTGCAGATTTCTCGAAATACCAGACTTTATTTCAAAACAGGTTAACTTATTGTGTTCATCTATGTGTACCTGCTTGGGGACGTGCACATTACACAGAGTATGCAGAGGTCAAAGGACAACATTTAGGAGTTGGTTCTCACTTCCACCATATGGGTCCCTGGGATCGATTGCCATTGCCCTTCTTGATGGCAAGCTTTTTTTTATCCCCTAACTTATTTTAACAGCCCAATGTATTGGATTTATATCTTTTTTTCAAAACAATGTGAAGATTAGAATGGGAACTATCTTAGGGTTTTTATTGCTGTAACAAGATGCCATGATCACAGCACCTATTACAAAGGGGAACACTTAATGGGGGCTTGCTTAAAGTTCAGAGGTTAGTCCATTATCATCATGGTGGGAAGGATAATAGCATATAGGCAGATAGAGTGCTAGAGAGGTAGCTGAGAGTTCTACATCCGGATTTTCACATAGCCTGAAAAGAGTGACATTGGGCTTGCTTGAGTATTGGAAACCTCAAAGTCCACCTGCTGTAACACATTTCTTCCAACAAAGCCATACATACTCTAACAAGGCTACACCTGTTAATAGTGCCAGTCTCTACTAGCCAATAGCGATCATTTTCAAACTACCACATGGACCAAATACCTTATTTAATTGCCTTCAACTGTGTGAGTGACATCTCAATACCACGACATTGTTAGTCTTAATAAAGTGAGCATCATGATCTCCATTATTCATCATGGCTGTCCTGACATCCTGCTGTTGACTTTTCATGTAGTTTCCAAAGTTGGTACACATGATAATTGAATTAGTTCATAGTCTCCTCTCTGTGGAAGATTATCTGACAGAAGTAACTGAAAAGGAAGGGGTTAAAAAGTCTCACGTAGCCTCGAACTCGTGATCCTCCTGTCTGCCTCCTTCAGCAAATCCTATCAGCATGTACCACCACAACAAGCAAAAAAAATATATCTCTCCACTTCCCCACTGCTGCCGCGACACAGACTGACACGCAGCACAGCCCATGGAACCAGAACTTGATGGAGATAACATTAGCCAAAATCCCTAAAAGTTAGATAATGGAACCTGAAGAGACCACCTCCAATAGAACGACAGGGCATCTAGCTGAGACAGCAGCCACTGGCCAACCTTCAAACTTTTTAATCCAAAATTGTTCCTACCTAAAGGAAATACACAGACAAAAATGGAGCAGAGACTAAAAGAAAGGCCACCCAGGGACGGGCCCAGCTGAGGCTCCATCCAATGTATACACACCAAACCCTGACATTATTATTGATGCCATATTGTGCTTGTAGATAGGAGCCTGGCATGGGTGAGCTGGCTAAGACAGATGCAGATATTTACAGCCAATCATTGGACTGAGGTCAGGGACCCATATGGAAGAGTTAGAGCAAGGACTGAATGAGCTAAAGAGGATTGCAACCCCCACAGGAGAAACAACAGTGTCAACTAACCAGACCCCTCAGAGCTCCCAGAGACTAAGCCAAAAATCAAGGAGCATATAGGGCTGATTCAGGGCCCTGTCTCATGTGTAGCAGAGGACTGCCTCGTCTGGCCTCAGTGGGAGAAGATGTGCTTAATCTTGTGGAAACTTGATGCCCCAGAGAACATGGATGCTGATAGGGGTGAGATGGAGGTGGGTCAGAGGGTCGGGGATCACCCTCTCAGAGGAGGGGTATGGGAGAGAGGTTGGGGTGAAGAACTCAGGGAGAGGGAACCAGGAAATGGGGCAGCTTTTGAGATGTAAATAAATAAAATAATTTAATTTTAAAAAATGACACATAGCTTCAGGAGATATCAGCCATCATGGTAGAGAAGGCAAAGCTGTTGGACCACCCAGGGTTCCCAGGGACTAAACCACCAACCAGAGAGTATACAAGGAGAGAGCCATGGCTCCAGGTACATATGTAGCAGAGGATGGCCTTATCTGACATCAGTGGGAGGGGAGGCCCTTGATCCTGTGGAGGCTTGATGCACCAGCATAGGGAGATGCTAGAGTGGTGAGGTGGGGGTGGATGAGGGAGTTGAGGAGCACCCTCATAGAGGCAAAGCGGAGGGGGAGAGGGGGCATGGTATGGGAGGTTTGTGGAAGAACACCCAGGAAGGGGGATATCATTTGAAATGTAAATGAATAAAATTATTTACATAAAAAAATAAATGAAAGTTGTCTTTTCTAGGCAGCAAGAGGAATACACCAGAAACTGAACTATTCCAAAACCAGAGGTAACTAAAACTACAAAGGACTGCTTCTCATAGACCAACTTCACTAGCAGTATCTATGTTTTAAAAGTTATTTTTCTAATTATGTTTTATTGTTTATTTCTATTTACATTTCAAATGTTAACTCCTTTCCCAGTTTCCCCTCCACAAACTCCCTATCCTGTTCCCCCTCCCTGCTGCTTCTATGAGGGTGTTCCCCCACCAACCCGTTCACTCACACCTCACTGCCATAACATTCCTCTAAGCTGGGGCACTGAGAATTCACAGAACCAAGGGCCTCTTCTCCCATTGATGCCAGATAAGATCATCTTCTGCTACATATGCAGCTGGAGCCATTGGTCCCTCCATCTGTATTCTTTGGTTGATGGTTTAATCCCTGGGAGCTCTGGAGTGTCTGGTTGGTTGATATTATCCTTCCTATGGGGTTATAAACCCCCTTCAGCTCCTTCTGTCCTTCCCCTAACTCCTCCATTGGGGTCCCTGTATTTTTAACATCTGTATTTGTCAGGCCCTGGCAGAGCCTCTCAGGAGACAGCTATATCAGGCTCCTGTTATCAAGTACTTCTTGGCATCTACAATAGTGTCTGGGTTTGGTGGCTCCATATGGAATGGATCCCTGGGTGGGGAGGTTTCTGGATGGCCTTTCCTTCAGTCTCTGCTCCTCCATTGCTTATGGGATTGCAAGTTGATACAACCACTCTGGAAATTAGTCTGGCGATTCCTCAGAACATTGGATATAGTACCACCTGAGGACCCAGTTTTACCACTCCTGGGCATATACTCAAAAAGGTTTCCAACATATAACAAGGACACATGCTCCACTATGTTCATAGCAGCCTTATTTATAATAGCCACAAGTTGAAAACAATCCAAATGCCCCTCAACAGAGGAATAGATACAGAAAATGTGGTACATTTACACAATAGAGTACTACTCAGCTATTAAAAACAATGACTTCATGAAATCTACAGGCAAATGGATCGAACTAGAAAATATCATCCTGTGTGAAGTAACTCAAAAACAAAAGAACACACATGATATGTACACACTGATAAGTGAATATTAGGAAAAAAGCTTAGAATACCCACAATACAACTCACAGACCACATGAAACTTAGGAAGAAGGAAGACCAAAGTGTGGATGCTTCAGTCCTACTTAGAAGGGGGAACAAAATAATCTCAGGAGGTAGAAGGAGAAAGGAATCTGGGAGGGACAGAGAATGGGGAGGGAAAAGGGGGAAAGATTGGGTGTGGGAGGAGATGGGGAGATGTACAGAGGGTCAGGAAATTTAACAGAGGTATGTAGCAGTGGGAATGGGAAACTGTGGTTAGTCACCAGAAAGTCCCTAATGCCAGGAAAGCAAGAGGCTCCCAGTACCCAACAGGAATGACATTAGCTTAAATATCCAACAAAGGGTAGAAAACCTGTAGAGACCATATTCAGAGGATAGGCAGGGCACCGGTTGAAGGATGGGGCCACCCACTTATCTCAAAAGTATTAATCCAGAATTGCTCTGGTTAAAGTCCTAAAGGTTCTATCTACGTAATACTGCCCCAGTGTTTAGTGCTAAACCACATCAGTCTGTGGGACACATCCCATATCGAAACCACAACAATGATCACACGGAAAGTATAAGAGTCCCTTTAATCAACACAACTTAAACTAGTTGCAGTCTTTGAGGAAGGGACTGTGGCTAATCTTTTCACATTGAAGATGTTTCTGCTGTTTATCTAGTTTGAGAAACACATTTTGCAAATGTACTCATATACATGTATGTGGGTAATACTCTGTTCTTCTTTTTATGAGTTCCACATAAGTGGCCGGAGCATGAACAGGTAAGCACACTTCTCACACTAGCTGACAATCTGATTCCTGAAACAGTATTAAAAGCACCATGCAATGATCTGCATCTTTTATCCTGGTACTGTAGGGACTTGGCTTTTTAAGACAATAAAATATAGGCCAACTAGAATGGTTTATGCTGCACAGAGATAGAAACTACCAGAGAGACCCTGTCTCAAGATGGTGGAGGCAAGAATTTCCCAAGGTTTCCCTCTCATTTCCACAAGAAAGTTGTAGCACATGCAACATGCACTTCCATATGTACAAAGTAAATTAACTAAAAAAAAAAAAAAATCAAAATTGCACCCAAAATTTCATTATATGAAATAGTTGTAACAGAAATTGATTATAATATAAGGCACACTGATCATTGAGTTCTTTCATTTTGACTAAAGTAAACTTACTTGTAAAAAATAAATAAAATGATTTTGAAGGAATGGTACCTTTCCTACTTTCTAGATAAAATTTCAACTGAATAAGTAAACTTCCTACATATTCTTGCCAACAGGAAATTGGATCAGTGATTTGATAATTCAAATAGTATTTTTTTCAAATATAATGAAAGACAGAATTTATCAAAACAAATTCTAGGAAAAGTTCTACATGGTTAATATGGACTTTTGAAAGTTATCAAAATACTCCAAATTCTGTCAAGCACAGGAGTTTGTAGACCAATGCTAATATTTTTACAAAGATTACATTGTAAGTATTTTTCATTATATTGTTATCCATCAGTAGATGCAAACATTTATTGTACATGTTTTGGGAATTTTTTTGGTGTTTTTGCTAGTGAAGACATGGGAGTATGTCTTACTGTTGTTGGCGTATAATATATTGAAGTAAATAGGACCACCCAATGGACTTACTGAGAGTAATTTTTAGTTATTTCTATAATTGTATTTTCCTACTTATGTCACACAATCTGTACTTAGCATTAACGTTTCAAGACTATAATACTTTTGGAAACAAGGTATTAGACACGCAAAAATGTTTTGTGTGATTTTTCTTTTCTAGCTATTTAAGTTTCTGTATTTCATAATGTCCTAGTAACATAAAAATAAAGTATTAAAACATTTCAGTAGTATTTTAATGTTATTAAATGTGGATAAACTTCAGGTATTATATGAGGAATAGAATTATTGATACCTTCTTAGCTTTAACAACTATTGAAAGAGCTTGAACATGTTCGATAAATACAGAGATGGCCTTCTTTTCTTATTTGAGTTATTGTTTGGGAAGTCCACATGCTTTATGTGATAAATAAGCTATAAATTATATTGTAGTACTTGTCAAATCCAAAATGATTAATTAATATTAAGTTTAAATTATATAATATGTACATTTCTTCAATGTGCAACTCAGTGTTTATATTTGTGTTTATGAATTATGAAAATTCCAAATTAATTTGTCCCATACATCAAACATGCTGAGGAAAATCAGTGCCTTTAGGAATCCTTGAAGATAATGGAACAAGATCTGAAATGGCAAATTCTTATTTAAGTATGAACCATTATCATATATTTTACAAATATACTTCATTCTTTTTAAAAATACATGTTTTTTTCCCAATCTGATTTTATACCATTTTAATTACATGGAAATATTAAGGTCAGCTAAAAATACAAGTTTTAATTTTACATGTTTATCTGTGTCTTTGTGTGGGATATGTGCACATGTGGAAGGTTCTTAGGAAAGCCAGAGGCATTGGATTTCCCAGGAGCTAGACTTTTAATGGTTGTAAGCTGCCAGTATGAATGCTGGCAACTGAACTTAGGTCTTTTGGAAGAGCAATAAACACTCTTCCCCACTAAGCCATAACTCCTGCCACCAATATAATTTAGTCTTTATTACTGAGCCTGAACATTGTTTCTACTGTGAGTTTAGTTTGTTTATTTTATTTATTTATTTATTTATTTATTTATTTATTGGTGTCCAAATCTTTTTTTTTTTTTCTGTTTTTTTTTTTTTTCAAGACAGGGTTTCTCTGTATAGCCCTGGCTGTCCTGGAACTCACTCTGTAGACCAGGCTGGCCTCAAACTCAGAAATACTCCTGCATCTGCCTCCTAAGTGCTGGAATTAAAGGCGTGCGCCACCACTGCCCAGCTGGTGTCCAAATCTTATTCCTTGCTTGGGATCTGTATAAGTTTCTTGCTTCTTCCTGGTCTAACTTTTAGGTAATATACTTCTAGATATCATTCATTGATTTCAGATTTTTTTTCCAATTTCATGGAATATGTATTTAGTTTATATTTTAAAGCTTTTATGAATTTCTTAGTGTCTATTATAACACATTCTTTCTTGTCCCTTAATTTGTTACCTGTGTTTTTCTGTTCTAGCTGAACATGATACTTACTGATACATATAGACTAGCTGGCCTGCCAGTCTGAAGAATTATCCTGTCCCTTCCTCTTCAGGGTTGAATTCCAGGCATGTATTAATGCAGCTAGCATTTACATGTGAGTACTGAGGTTCCAACTCATATTGTCATGCCTGAACAACAAAGATATACTTACTGAACCAGGTGCCCATCCACCTTTCTGAATTTTAAATGTAGGCTACTATCTACAGATTTCTCTTTCAGGACACTTTCCATTATATCATGTAAATTTAAGTGCATTCTCATTCAATTTATGTTTTTCCTCTTAAATTTCTCCAATGCTTTATTTACTCTTTAATATTATATTGTTCAATCAGCATATATTTCGGAATGATCTATAGTTTCTTTTGCTGTTGGCTTCTAATTTTGTGACAGAGTCAAAGTGCATGATTTAGAATTTTAATATTTTATTAATCATTAAACACTTCATATGACATATTTTAATAATTTTTACCTTCTTAGCCTTAATTTATCCCAGGTCCACCTTCACATTTTTACTCTTCATGATCTTTTTCTCTGAAAGAAAGAAGAGAGAAAAAGAAAGGAAGGAAGGAAGAAAGAAAAGAAAGAAAGAAAGAAAGAAAGAAAGAAAGAAAGAAAGAAAAGAGAAGGAAAGAAAAGAAAGAAAGAAAGAAAGATCCAATGTGTATTACTTAAGCACTCCAGGGAAACCTCAACACTCCTTAAGGAGGAGCCAGAAGATTAGAACAAATTGCCAGAATTAGTTTGAAGCCAAGTGGAGCAATTCAATCAGAACCTGAGAAAAGCCAGAGTAAATCAGCCAACTTGGAGAGGAGTTTTAGCCAAAACATCTGAGTTGGACTAGCCACCTAGAGTTCAGAAAGAGCTAGAAAGGATGAACTTATTCAGCAGTAAATCTCCAAGATGACAGTGACATCTGGTGAATAAAAGTTAATTTTACAGGGTCAGTCTACCATAAGTCAAGTAATTATTTTAATTTCCATTGATTAGAACTGATTTGTGTCCTATTATAATCTGTTTCATTCAAAGTTTAGCAGGCTGATTTTCGTTCCACAATGTTATGTTGAGTGTTTCACAGACTGCTAAATTTTTACTTGACCTATGATGTCATTTAATGTACACAGTTCTCTATATTTTGTTAGAACTACCTGTCTATTGGTCAGAGAATTGTTTTGAAGTCAACCACAACTATTGTTACAGGCTTAATCTATGTCTTTACATTGAGTATTATTTGGGTGGCTATACATATGCTTGGTGGGTATATGCAAAAAATTGCAGTATCATCTCTGCCAGATTATTAGCTTTATCTCTATGTAGTGACCTTCCATCTCTCTTCTAATTTGGTTTGAAATGTACTTTTTTGTCAGATATGTGGAGCAATGATATTCCCTAGTTTCATTTTCTGAGAATATCTTAATTCTACTTTGATCCAGTGGTTGTATATGTCTTGATATGATACAAATATTGAAGGAAAGAAATATATGAATCCTGATTTTCAATATTATCTCCTGGTCTATGCTTTTGATTGGGGAACTGAGAGCATTAATATTTGGGATTATTCTTGAAAGTTGTCTACTAAATCCTTTCTGTTTCAAAATGTATCTATTGTTATGTGGTTTCTCATTTTAGATTTGTTATATTCTACTGTAATATAGTTTATTTTGCTGATGGGCTCATGGATGTGTTTATATGACTCTTTTGTCCAAAGAGTTTATTCAACCAGAAATCTCTATGTACCATGGACTCAGTGTTATGAATTTTTTGATTATCCTATTTTTTAAATAATTATTGAAATATTATATCTTCAGCCGTAACTGATAGTTTTGTTGGATATAATAGTGTAAGCTGGAGTTATCTTTCAGAGCTTGAGATATGCCATTACAAGTCCACTATTGTTATTCTGAATGACCTATCCTTACATGTGACTTGGTGTTTTTTTTACTTATATTATTCCTTGTTCTGAATATTTTATTTTGATTGTAATATGACACAGGAAGATACTTCTCTGATGTCTCTCTCAAGATGGATATTTCTTTACCTAGATGTGAGAAATTTTTCTCTTATCCTATGAAAGTATTTTCTATGTCTTTAACTTGTAGTTTAACTTATTTTATGTCCACAATATGTGTATTTTGAATTCAATAATGTCCTATTAGTATCAGGTGTTCTACTTATGCATTGTTTACTTATCATGATATTTTGCTAAATCTTTCAATTCCTCTTTCATGTTTTTAAGGCCTGATTTTGTTCTTCCCTTACTTCATTCCTTCTGTGAGGATTGAATTTTTCATTTTATTGAACTTTTCATTTTTATTATTTCAATTTGAGATTTTAAGGTATTTGACTCTATTAAAATTTACTATCATCTCTAATATTTATTATGTACTTATGTCATTCAACTGTTTTGTAAGTCATCTAAAAGTTCAATTTTGTCCTCTGATTTCTTGTAAAATACTTCCTTCATTCAGAAGTATAGTACAGATGTTTTTGAGTTTCTTCCTTGCTAGTGTGTCTCCATCAGAGATTATAGCTCATTTGATACCATGTTTTCTGTGTGTGTTTCTGTCCTTCCTTTTTTCTTGGTAACCAAGATGGGTCAATCTCTCTGCCCACTTTGCAGCAGTGAATTTCCAATAAACGCTCTTTTAAAACATATAAGAAAAAATGTGATTTGAAAACTTATAGAAAAGACAATACACATTACTCTATTTACTAATAAGGTAGATTTTGTAGTAAGATTGGCATAGAGTTAAACTTTTCTCACAAATTTTTGTTGACACATCAAAAAGCAAAATATTTAAGCTTACTGAAACAGCTCTCAAAATAATTCTGAAAAATTTCATGTTAGTTATAAATAAATATTTAATAAAGAACACTCAAATTATAGATGTCTTTTACATCGTTCCCCTTTAAAATCACATCTTGGAATCATTTCATAATTACATCTGTATCTAAGTGAAATAATATAACCTGGACTAATATCATTAAATAAACACAGCTATGTTTCAATGGTCGCTTAATACCAATGTTTGCTATAGCTACTGAGTTCCATGTCTATCCTTTCTGGTAGGTGTGCCATCTGTACTGGCAGTGTTAAACATTCTGAATTTCACTCTACATATAGCAGTTCAATTTATTTTTATCAAAAATAATGGAAGTGGCACTCAACATTATTCATTAGTAGAGAATTAGAAATTAAAGCCATAATAATGTACTATTGCAAAGCTAAGAATGCCTATTAAAATCCAAAGTACCAAGTTGTGGAAGAATGTAGAATAATATTTCTGAGGAATGAAAGATAAAGCAGCTTTTTTGGGAAACAGACAATTTTCAATATCCTGGGAAATTCACATCTTAGTTATTATTCTAGTGTAGTGATCAAACATCATGACCAAGGCATTCTCATAAATGAAAACATTTGATAGAGGGCTTGCTTATAATTTTATAGAGTTAATCCATAATCATTAATCATAGTGGGAAGAAGATATGGCACAAAGCAACAGCTGAGAGCTTTATTTCCTAATCAGGGCTCCAGGCAGAGAGAGAAGGGTCCTGGAATGACATGGGCTTTAGAAACCCCAAAGCCCGTATCTGCTGACATACCTTCTCCCAAATGTAAACCTAGTCCAATAGGGCCATACCACCTAATCTTTCACAAGCAGTTTCACTAATTGATGAATAAGCAATAAAACATATGTGCTTATGGAGATAATTATTGTTCAAATTACCACACTCTATTTCAAGAAAAATTAAATTTATATTAGGAAAAATTTTCATGAAAAAATTTTTGATATGTTCATTCATAATTTTCCAATTAAAAAGATCAGAATTTCTTGAACTGATGAATAAGCAAACACTTGGCTTCCAAGATGAAATACTGCTCCTTCTTTTAGGAGAACCATATATATTGACACAATATATGTTATAAACAAAATTGGGAAAAGTACTTGCTTTCTCACACTTAAAAACTGTCCAGATGGAGACAAGGGAGGCTCCTAGCATAGAATCATATGAGTTTCGGCATATTGACAAGGGATCCCATGCTGCCTTTCCTTCCTATTGTATATTACATAGACTTTGTTTCCCTGTTGGTCCTCTGAAAGTACTACAATTCCAGCCCTTACCTCTGCATTCTAGGTCAGAAAAAAGAGAAAGTTCAGGAAGTCTTATATTGGAAGGTACCCCAACTCTACCTCTGGCTAGAAATAAACCTCAGCCATGCTAGGCAAGAAGAATCCCACAGACCACTTTTTACTTTTTAGTTTTAGCATAGAGTAGCCTTGAGATCATTTCATTGCCCAAATAGACTTTACACTTTTGACATTTCTTCTTCGAATTCTGGAGTAGCTGGTATTACAGGCTTGTGACACCTCTTTTCTTTAAGTAGCTATTTGTTGTATGATTTACATGTCACACACTGATCAAATTTAATAATAGTGTTCAATATTTTGAGTAAAATATCATGCAACCATTACTACATATATTTAAATATTTGCTCCCCTCTAGGGAGATTCGTTATGCCTTTTTCCATCAAATTCTGCCAGCAACTATAGTATTTGGGAGTTACTAACACTCTAAATCAGTAGACTTACCTTTTCTGGACATTTTCTGCAAACAGAATTGTACAGAGTAAAGTCTATTGGTTTTGTCTTTTTAACTTAGCATAATGTTTGTGTTTGTTTTATAATGTACAGCAGAAAAACATAGATAAAATCCAGAAGTCCATTTTGAGGTCAATAGAAACCTGGAGGACAGAATGATTAAGACCACAGGGTGGAGAGAATAACAGAGGAAAGTGGGGCACTGAGAATGGTGGGGTGCTGATAAAGACAGACAGTGACAGCAAACTGATTGAATTGTGAGCTCTCCCAGAGATTTCTTATTGTATAGAATAAGTACTCCTGTGGCAAAGACAGCTACATAAAAGCACATCCCCATGTCCTGTGGAAATCCCTAGTCTTCCTGGGATTGAGTACAAAGTAGGTTTATTCACATATAAACAAGATGAGGAAATAACTGGGTAGCAAGCTTTTTATTCCTTCAAATTGATATCTTAAAATAACTTAGTAAATACAAGGAGCAACTTAAAACAGCAGCAAAATTAGTTCTTACAGGTGTGCTAAAAGATATTAAAGTTACCCAGGTATCAGAAGAGAGAATGTACAACCCAAGATGTTACATGTTTGAAAATTTGCAATAAGTATTTCACAATTCCTGGCAAAGAGTAAAGAAAACTAACCCAATATAGGAACATTATAGCATTTTGTTTTGATAGTGCATCCTAAAAAAGAAAAAAATATTAAGAAGTACTCAGGAAAGATAAAAAAATACAAGAAGTCAAAAATCAGAGCTCTATCACTAATGTGTCTGCTATAAGCAAAATATAATTGATAAAACACTAGAACATAATAACTGAAAAATAGGAAACCCACAGTTTAAACTAGGAAAAAATTCCAAATTGAAGATGAAAAACAGAGACAAAAATTTCTAGTTAGGGTAGAGGAGTTAGAGAAAGGACTGTAGGAACTGAAGGGGTTTGCAACCCCATAGGAAAAACAATAATACCAACCAGCCAGACTCCTCAGAGCTCCCAGGGACTAAACCACCAACCAAGGAGTACACATGAAGGGACCCATGGTTCTAGCAGCATATGTAGCAGAGGAAAACCTTCTTGGGCATCAGTGTGAGGAAAGGCTCTTGACCTGTGAAGGCTCGAAGCCCCAATATAGGGGAATTCGAGGGCAGGGAGGTGGGTGGGGGAACACCCTCATAGAAGCAGGAGAGGGGGGATGTGATAGGGGGTTTTTGGAGGGGACTGGGAAATGGGGATAACATTTGAAATGTAAATAAAGAAAATATCCAATAAAAAATAATTCTAGTTACAACTTCATTAATCAACCTAGTTTATAGGATTAAAAAGTGGAGATACAAAGTGCTATTGTAGAAAGAATAACCAAAATACCATATATTAAACTGAATATAAATGGATTAAATGTACTCGTTACAAAAAGGTTTGGGAGCTAAACCCTGAAAAGAGAAACACTAGGCAAATGCTCATGAAAGGTGGCAGAATGAAATCGGATGCACTCGAAAAAAAGTTAGAAAGAAAAGTATTTCCAATATTGGTAACTCATATAGATCTGATAGTCTAAAATCACCTACAGCAGGAATGGTTCAGCCATGGGAACCTTGGGCATGGAGTAAATGACTAATCAAGAAATTAACTGTTTCAACTTTCATAGTTATTGTATATATTGATTTGATTATGTTATGTCTATCTGCTGTAGCCACATTGTAGTTGGAAAATTCTTCAGGAGAAACACACTAACCTATCCAGTAGATCTGTTAGAACAATAGCTGGCTGCCCTAACTGGATTTTTTAGGAAATTTCTATTTGATCTTTTCTGTGTGCAATTAGATGATCTTGGCTATATCTGTCTTGTGTTACTTGCATTAATTATTTTAGTTACATGATATTTATTCTTTTACTTTGACTTTCTGTATACTTCAAAAATTCACTCATTCAAAGCTGAAAATATGGCTATCATATACTTTCTCCAAACCATAGAAAACACTCAGACTTTATTATACTGTCTAACAATATATGACTGTTTAAAGTTGTAAACTGATATATTTTTTTTAATATTAGAAGAGAAAAGGCCAAAATATCGGTATCAACCATCATTTATTTTGTTTTGTCACAATTTTATTTGGTCTGTCTGTTATTTTCAAGAATTTTCTGCTGGGTAATTCACTTTAACAATTTACTATCTCTTTTCATTATTTCTTTGCCCATGCCTATCATGTTCTTTCACATATATGACTTCCCTTCCTTCAAAGTAAAAATTAGTAGAAAAAAAATTTCTGTACATAACAAAGGAAAATAAAAAAACAATTTGGTTTATTTGATTTTGTTTAACTACACACTAAATGTATCTCCAAACAACTATACATGGAAAAATTAACTGGACTGTTCATTTCTTAGTGGAAAAATGTCTATAAATGAAAAAAAAGACTATCTTTTAACATGGAAACAAACAACCCAAATATGGTGGTAGTTTGAACATGCTTTTATTTGGAGGAATGTATGCTTTGAAAATGCAGATTAGAGAAGCAATTAAATGCTTTAAGGTAGGAATAATAGGCTCTCTTATTAGGAAAATGGAAGACAGTGGTGCTGGGATGATTTGAACTGTTGTGGTCTAGCTCAAGAGGTTTCTTAGGAGAAGAATGTTAGTATGTGGCCTAGAGCCTGTTATTGTGATATTTTGGCAAAGAATGTGGCTTTTGCCCTTGTTTGTAAAGTTTGCCTGAGGCTAAATTGAAGAGATTTGTATTAATTCCATTAGCAGAGGAAATCTCAAATCAGCCTAGTATTGACTCTGTCATGCGGTTATTAGTTATCACTGTTTTGTAGATTCATAATGAAATGGAGCAAGCAGAGCAAGTAAAAATACAAAATGTATGATGG
Source organism: Mastomys natalensis (assembly GCA_021653895.1). NCBI lineage: Eukaryota > Metazoa > Chordata > Mammalia > Rodentia > Muridae > Mastomys > Mastomys natalensis. The sequence continues at coordinate 541,245 of JAJTUV010001405.1, read as the reverse complement.
ACTGAGGATTAATGGAGAACCAGGAAGTAGAATGGAGCTGAGTCCTGTGTTCAAGTAGATTAAACAGATTAAGAAATGGAACAAACTGGAATAAAAACAGTAGTGATCTCTTGGTAAGAGCCCCACCAAGTTAAGCTTCCAATTTGTGCAAAGGAATTAAAGAACCACTTAGATCCAGGCATGGTGGTACATGCCTTTAATGCCAGTACTTAAGAAGCAAAGGCTTTTAGCCAGAAACTGGAAAGAACCCAGATGTCCTTCAACAGAGGAATGGATACAAAAAATATGGTACATTTATACAATGGAATATTACTCAGCTATTAAAAACAATGAATTTGATAAATTCCTATGTAAATGGATGGAACTAGAAAATATCATCCTGAGTGAAGTAACCCAATCACAAAAGAACATATATGGTATTCACTCACTGATTAATGGATTTTAGCCCAGAAGCTTGAAATACCCAAGATTCAACTCACAGACCACATAAAGCTCATGAAGAATGACGACCAAGTAGGGGCGGCTTCAGTCCTTCTTAGAAGGAGTAGCAGAATACTCAAGGGAGCAAATATGGAGACACAGTGCAGGACAGAAACTGAAGGAGGGGCCGTCTACAGACCATTCCACCTGGATATCCATCCCATGTGCAGTCACCAAAGGTAGAGGTTGATGTGGATGTCAGGATGTCCATGATGACAGGAGCTTGATATAGCTGTCTCCTTAGAGGTCTGCAAGAGTCTGACATACTCAGAGGCAGATGCTCACAGCTAACCATTAAACTGATCATGGGGTTCCCAATGGAGAAGATAGAGTGAAGGCTGAAGGAGTTGAAAGGATTTGTGACACCATGAGGAAAGCAACAATACCAACCAACCAGAGTCCCCAGGGTCTAAACCACCAGCCTGGGAGTGCTTAGGGAGGGACCCATGGCTCCAGCTATATATGCAAGGGAACTATATATAAGTGGGAGAAGAGATCCTTGGTCCCATGAAGGCTGGGCGTGGTGGGGGGTATCCGAGGGGGGGAAGGTGAGATATGGGGGAGGGTGGGTGGGGGTACACCAACATGGAGGCAGGAGGAGGGGGGAAGGGATAGTGAGTTCCTGGGAGGAAGGGGGAGAAATGGGGTAAGGAGAGAACATCTGAAATGTAAATAAAATTTCCAATAAAAAAAAAAAAAAAAAGAAGAAGAAGAAGAAGAAGCAAAGGCTGGCAAATCTCTAAGTCTAAGACCAAACCAAATCCCAGGACAGCCAGTCTTAGGGAGTGAAGAAAATTATTGAACACAGAAGGCTGGTGAAGATGTAATTGAATTAGGGATTCATGTTTCAGCCTTAGCAAGCAGCAGAACTTGGCAGCTTCAGTCACATGGTTCTAGCATTAGAGTCAAGAATAAAAGAAAGGGTTATACATCTCCCTCTACAACTAAGGGAAGAAGCTGAGGCCAGCTGTGTAGTGGGGGGGTGGGTGAGCATCCCTGTGTGTAGGACCAAAGAGGCCATTGTATGAAGTTGTGAAGGTGAATCTTGGATTACCTGGAGAAGCCACAGGATTGGAGATCTCAGAATCTTGGCATACCCACTGAGTAAAACTTCTAATAGGAAATGGATATGTCTCAAGAGAAATGAGGACTAAACCTCTAACTAACTTTAAGCCATTCCCAATTAAATGGTTTTCTTTATAAGTGTTGCTATGATCATCATGTTTTTTTTTTTTCACTGCAATAGAAACCATAATTAAGACCCAGAATAAAATGTATTTCAAAAGTATATGAGCAGTGACCTCAACAGATTACTCAGTACCTCTGCAGATATTCCAATCTGCAACCTAAATTGTTTATTCGATTGCTTTCTACTTTCTTCCTCGTGGTTGCTAACATTTGCAGGGACATGTTTTAGAGATTGGCAGATTAGTCATTAATCATCGACTCCCACGGATGACATGGGAAATGTTCCTTGAAAGAACACAGCACCATGCAGTCAATAAGATTGTACAAAGAATCAATGAATAATACATATTCTACTAGCTTACTAGAAAAATACTACTTTGTTTCATAGCTTTTTCCATATTGTCCCCTGTACTAGTCAGGGTTCTCTAGAGTCACAGAACTTATGGAATGTCTCTATATATTAAGGGAAATTATTGTAATGACTTACAGTCTGAAGTTCAACTATCCCAACAATGGATAGCTGTTAATGGGAACTCCAAAAATGTAGTAGTTGCTCAGTCCCACAAGGCTAGTTGTTTCACCTTGTTTTCTGTATAAGCTGGAATCCTGAATAACTAGGTTGCAACAGATGTGCTGACAAGTACAAGCAGGTAAAGAGTGATTCTTCCTTTTTACCAATATCTTTATATAGGCCTCCAGAAGAAGGTGTGGCCCATATTAAAGTGTGTACCAGTAGTCCTGGATCTGGCATTTGCTTTATCTGAGGATGACCTTGAACTCAGAAATCTGTTTGCTTCAGTCTCCTGAGATTTAAGGTGTGTACCACCTTGCCTGGGACTAATCTTTTCTTGGCCATTATGTCGAAAGATCTCCATGTCAAAGTCTGGGTCAGAAGCCTATGTCTTCCAGCCTTAAGATCTGGATCACTGGTGTGCCCTCCAAAATGTAGAAAGAACTCAAGAAATTAGACTCTAACAAACCAAATACTCCAATTAAAAGTAGGGTACAGAGAATTCTCCACAGAGGAATCTCGAATGGCAGAGAAACACAGAAATGTTCAAATTATTTAGTCATCAGAGAAAGGCAAATAAAAATGACCCTGAGATTACACCTTACACCAATCAGAATGGCTAAAATAAAATCTCAGGTGACAGCACATGCTGACGAGGATGTGGAAAAAGAGGAACACTCCTCCATTGCTGGTGGGATTGCAAACTGGTACAAGCACTCTGGCAATTAATCTGGAAGGTCCTCAGAAAATTGCTATGGTGTGCTTACAGACAGGAGCCTAGCATGTCTGTCCTCTGAGAGGCCATACCAGCAGCTGACTGAGACAGATGCGGAAAGATACTTACACCAAACCATTGGCTTGAAGATGAGGACCAATATGGTTGAATTAGGGGAAGGATAGAAGCAGCAGCAGAGGAGGGTGACCCCATAGGAACACTAGCAGTCTCAACTAACCCAGACCCCAGAGATGTCTCAGACACTGAGCCACCAACCAGACAGCATATATGAGCTGGTCTGAGGCACAGACATGTATATACCAGAGGACTGCCCAGTCTGGGAAAATATGCACCTAATCCTCGAAAGACTTGAGGCACCAGGGAGGGGGAAGCAGTAGGGGTTGGGGAGCACCTTCTCAGAGATAGGGGAGGAGGAGGAATAGGATGAGAATCTGTGGGAGGGGGTACCAGGAAGGGAGGCAATAACTGGATTGTAAATAAAATATTAATAATGGTAATGATAAAGATATTGGAAGGAAGGTGGGAAGGAAGGAAAGAAGGAAAGAGAAGGAAAGTGATAGCAACACAAATAGGTTTTATGTGTGAGTTTAGGATTTAGATTCCAGTTGGTGAACAAAAGAGATGTATGAGTCTTCCATGCTACAAACCTTACTTTCCTGAGTTCAATTTTTTTTTCCTATATAGCAAGTGTTCATTTCAATACTCTGAGTATACATCTTGATATAATAAGTTATGCTTGTTTGCTTGTTTCTTTAAACCCCTCCCCTTCTTATCTTTCCCCTTCTTCAAATAAGTTGGAAATTCGCTACTTCTCTAATAAATACAAACAAAATGGAAGAAGACTCATGGGGCACGAACACTCATAACTCAGAGCAGAACAGGCAGGAGGTGGGGTAGATGCAGCTCACATGGGAAGGGGTTAAAAGGTCCTTGAAATCTGACAGTGAAAGGAAAGAAATGGACTTCTCAGAGATACAAGGCTCTTGAAGAGTCTGTTAGGAGAATCTTAGAGTGATCTTAAGCAAACAAAAGAGGTCGGGATACACCCAGAAGCAGGAAGAGAGAGGGGATTGGGGTAGTGGAACACTACTGTCTCCTTAAAGTAGTCTTTCGACTCACTGAGCTCCAATAAAGGCTAACCTTCACATTGTTCTTAATTCTCATGCTCAGCATTGGGCATAACCATCTCACCCTTCTGACATTAAGAATTTGGTAGGGTAAATGGCTCCTTTGCATCCATCAGCATGTTAGTTGAGTACAAACCACTTGATGATTAATGAAGTGATAGGAAAAGCTACCACACAATAATGCAAGGCACAATGGAAAAAGGAAGCTCACAGCAAATGAAAAAACTACAGGCATTTTATTTATTGAAATTGCCACTAATGTTGAGCACATATGAGCTCTTTGCTAACTGATATGCCAAATCAAAGTTCATGGTTGCTAAACTTAAGGTTATCGAATTCCTTGAGAATTAGTGTAAACTCATGAAAAGGTTTTACATTTGTGGACTGTTGAGAGTTGATATTCTGCAGTCATGGATATTCTACATTCATGGATACAAAAGTATGTGGACTGCCATAAAAATGATTATCTAGAGACACTATAGGTATCTTCAGGTGCTTCATATCACATTTAGCATCACAATTACCTTGGCTAATAAGAAATGTAATCTACATTATTATGTTCATTCTAGTAATGGAAAAATAGGCTCTTTACAAAAAAGGTCTTTCTGAAAACTATTCATCTATCTATCTATCTATCTATCTATCTATCTATCTATCTATCTATCTATCTATCACCTATCTCCTCCCTCCCTTCTATCTCTCTATCCCCTTCTGTCTCCTCTTTCTTCTCTGTCTCTCTCTGTGTGTCTCTGTATCTGTCTCTCTCTGTGTCTCTCTGTCTCTCTCTCTGTCTCTGTCTCTCTGCCTCTCTCTGTCTCTCTGTCTCTATGTCTCTCTCTCTGGTGTGTGTGTGTGTGTGTGTGTGTGTGTGTGTGTGTGTGTGTGTGTGTATGTGTGACAGTGGATTGGACCAAAAGAATTAGATATTAACTACTAGGAGACAGAGATATGGTTAAGTAAAATGATATGACTAAAGTAAAAATCAATAGGAAAGGGAAGGAACGGTTACTTAATAAATATAGTTTACAACGTTATGTTTTACTAGTGATCTGCAATGGACATTTCAGAATCTCCACTTAGAAAAGCACTGAGAGTGAACCAAACAAACTGAAAGGGCTTCCCATGCTAACATTTCACTAAGCCAAAAAGGACAAGGCTTTCATTCAGTTGTTTATCCTTCATCTGACTATGACAAAGTAATTAATCCTTCACTATTTGACTGGGTTTTCTTTAAAGTTCCTTTCATCCTTTTCCCCTTCTTATGTCCATTAGTTCTTAGCTGCTCTTCAGTTCAGTCTGTGGGGACTGAGCCCAGTGTGACTAAGTATTAAAGCAATCACTGACATCAACAGAAGTCACATGATGTTCTTGAGACAAAGGGAAATTAAGCACTACATTGTTGTACTAATTCATCTTTGATGAATAGAAAATAACTTAGCAAAAGAAAGTTCAAACTGGAATTATGATGAGGCAAGTCCATTAGCACTCCAGCAAATTCACATGAGTTCTGGAAGAGTTTTAGGGGTGGAACTAAGCCTTCTAATTATCTTTAGACTGAATCATATTAGAAATTGAGCTCTATTCCCCCCTGTATCAGACTCACTAGCTGTTAGTTACTTTGGGAGGAATATTAACCCTTCAGGGCCTACAAGATCTCTTCTCTAGTGGTTTGGCATTCAGCAGAAGAAATAGCATATTTCATATAAATACCTCTGGGACTCTTTCTCATGCCTATAGGTTATGTGTGACTCTCTCTTACTCAGGAAAATAAGTTAGAGTTAAAGAATCTTCATTTTTTCCATTACCACAAGACTGGCTGTATTCACAATTCCTGTGCTCAGTTAACAGAGAACGATTTCAGATCTATTCTCATCTTTTGCCTATAATTTTTTAAGTCTCTCACAAGCATGAATATTTCAGTTTTAGGTTCTAAGTGTATAGGTTCATTAGGACACATGAAGAAATCAATATATTTTTCCAAGTAATCTCTCTACAGATGTTAAGATATTATATTTTTGAGAGACAACATTAAGATCTTCTCTTTGCCATAAATAAAAATTCAAGGTCAACTTCTGGTCTATTTGCCTTTCTAGTCAAATAATCTATTGCCACTGTTACATTTTTCCTTTGAATCTTTACAATGTAGCTTTGAATGAGAAAAAAATCTGTCTTTTAAACCTGGGGGATCAAATCTGAGTAAAACTGGCACCTGTGTTTCCATTGCTGGCCTAACTTGGCAATGCTTAGTTAGATGTGCTTGCCACAATACTCTGCTATGTACTGACTCTAATGTCTGGCACTCTTTTACCTAGCAGATCAAATTAATGATTTCAATTATAGTAGCACATTTCATAAAGGATTTATTTCAGGTGATAATATTGGGAGATTTTGTTAATAATTAAGAAGATATTTTTAACCAGTGCTATTAAAAAGTTGACATACTGAAATATTTTAGATTGAAAAACATTCACAAAAAGCAAGAAATATATGCAATATCACATAATCTTTTAAAAGGACAGTTTAAGCACAGGCTGGGTTATGAATAATCTCTTTTCTCTAGCAGCCCTTGAAAAATTAGTAATCATTTTTAAGGCATTGTGAACAACTCAAAATTTTAGGTGAGATACCTTAGAGATTATCACAGAAGTCATTTTGCTTATATAAAGTTATATTAAATAACATAATATCATGTAGTTTGTGGAATTGTTTAAAAGGTCAGATACAATAGAAGATTGTGCATTTCAGCAGACCAGGCTCTTTCTACTCCTATCACTACCTGGACATTTAGAGGAATGGTCAGTAAAGAATGATCCCACAGTCAATGGCTTTCCCTTGTGGCTGTGCAATCTATCAGTTATTTGTATGCAATGTGGCTTTCTTTTCATTAAGGTCCATTAAATCAAACATCACTCAGAGCCATTCACATTCTTACAGGGTAAACTCTGTAAAGAACACTGTAGAGGTTTTGCCTTTTTCCCTTGCCCTTTGAAACATAGTGTCTGTTACTTCAACAAATGGAATTCACACATTTTATAAAACAATATCCTCCCTCTGTTAATATGGCAAAGCAACTATGGACCTCTTTTAAAGTTTTATTTTTCTTTTAAGGACTTATTTATTTTTATTTTACATGTACCGGTAATTTTCATGTATGTATGTATGTATGTATGTATGTATGTATTTATATTCCCTAAGTAGGTGCACCACCTGAGAAGGCCAGGAAAGGACATAAGATTCCTCTAGAACTGAAATTATAAATATTGTTACTTGTCATACCAGTTCTGGAAATCAAATTTAGAGAGGGAAGAGTAGCCTTATCTGCTTAACCATCCAATTCTTCTACTGAATCTTTTTAAATATGAAAACTGAGAAGTATGCCGAAGAAACTCCTAATGCTCAATATGCCACAGGTAAAAGAAATTAGAAATCTCAAATCCTTGCAGGACCCATCAAACTCACATAAACTCACAAGACTTCTATGGATATCACAGTTCCTCTGAGACATGAAGGGTAGGTTGTACACAGATAAATATTCATCCAGCTTCAGAGGAGAAGCCACAGGGGATTAGTCCGGGATGTTCAGCAAGTAAGTGGTAAAGATGAGAAATTGTAAAATTTGACTCAAAAGTAATATTTTATTCATTGATAAGTTTGTGTTCAGCAGAAAGCTCATTTTCTGTTTTTGACCAAGACAGTCACTGAGAAGGAGTGAGAACTTTATCTTCAATAATATTCTTCTTGTTCACTTCATATGGAACCTAACATTCATTACAGGGAAAAACATCCTAAGTTTTCTACTTGGAGGAGATTTATATTACAGAGATGTAAAACATCTCTGTGTTTTCTATGTAGCTCTATTGAGAATTGTCTACAAATGAATCATTTGATTCATAAATGTTGAGCAAAGTATAAAACAGTGCTATATAAAATTCCACATTACTATAGTCATTTCATTTCCCTTTGGTGAACTAGGGCTGTATGTCTACATATTAGCTGAAACAATGATAGTAACAAATTTAGGAAAGTATTTGTATGGTGGTGCTCTTGTTTCTGAAGAATTATTTCTCAGAAATATAATTTCTGAGCCTATCAATCAATGGATTTTTTATTAAATAAAATTTATAAATAAGCTCTATGTAATCTTATATTATTTTATCCTTTGACAAATAATGTAACGGAATAGCAGCATCAGTGCTTCTTGTGAAAAACTGACTGAGTCTTTGTTTGAATATTTTGTCTTTTACTGAATGTTTGAAACTAAACTCATAATTTTTCTATGATATTATTTTAATTTTTCGTATCCATAAAATTACTTTTTATTAATGAAATAGTCATTTGTTTTGTTCAGATTACTTAAATGTTCCCATTTATGTAATAAAATAGTCATTTGTTTTGTTCAGATTACTTAAATGTTCCCATTTATGTAATAAAAATTTGTTACTATCACCCTTACTTAAAAAAATTTGTTAAGTTCGCCACAGTCAGTCATATATGTTGCAAACATATTATTAAATACTTATCTTTTAGTTTTTATGATTTAATTTAATTTTTTCTTAGATACTCATTCACATATAAGTATTTGTGGTGGAAGGAATAAGTTAGATATTTATAGACATTTGTACACATTATTTCTTGATGAATGAATAGTCTGATCATTTGTAAATTTTTTCACATATATCATTCACATATATTACTGTCTTGTTTATTCTCATTGTCATTAACATAGTAAATATTTAGAGCTTAATTTTTAAGTTTGGAACATGATCATATTTTATTTGTGATAATCAGCTGTGTGCCTCGGGACAACATCTTATGATCTGAGCTCATTCCTTTAAATCACTCCTTTCCACTTTGCAATATTTTCACAAGGCAATAATTATTTTGTTTCAATTTTATTTTGAATATCTGCCAACCTTTCCACCTTTAGTCAAATGATTCATCATTTGAGTGATTCATTTGAGTAGTGTTTTTTTTCGTCAAATGTATACTTCCTAGGTTAAATCAACACATGGTTTAAAAAGATGAGCATTTTTGCTTCTTCTGTTTAGGAGTTCACATGGATTATATAATTTATTACATATCTCTGACTAGTTTACATAGTTTCGTCTTTTAAAATAGTAATTGCCCTAGGGGTGAGATAGTCCTGTCTCAGCAGGGCTGTCTGGATTACCAGTTGTGCAAAAACCACTTCCATGCCTGCATCTCGGATTACTACCTCCTTTTCCTGACTGTCTTTCTGCTACTCTCCATTTCAGCTATCCCGCTTTTTTTCTCCCTTTTAATTGATTGTTGATGTCCTCCACTTTGTTGTCTTCTATTTACCATTCACTGCATCTTGCCCAGATTTTTCCACAATAAACTCTTTAAAAACTTTCTAAACCATGTGAAGTAGGTTTATTCAGATGTAGAGGATTTGTAATCCAGCAATGTGGTGGTACATGTCTGTAATCCCAGAACTCAGGAAGCAGAAGCATGGAGATCCTTGAGTTCAAGGTCAGTTTACAGAGCAAGTCCCAGAACAGCAAAGCTTAGACAATGAAGGATGTAATAGAAAAACAGAATTATGTTCTAGTCCCGGCAAGCAGCAGAACTCAGCAGTTCCAGGGTGTGGCTCTGGCTTTAGAGTCAAGAGTAGAAAGGTTTGTTAAGATAATTGATGCTGGCTAGCTGGAACTAAGAAATTAGGCGATTATGAAGAGACCAGCATTACTGAGAGGAAATCTTCTGGGAAGTGCTTTCTGAGAGCACTAAGAAGTTGTGTTCCAGAGATACTCAAGGTTGTACCTCTTGCTACAGATGGACTTGGTAATGTGTAAAAATTACCCAAATGGTACTGATTCTGAAGGCATGAAGGGTTTTATACAGCAGCTGAGGCTCAGCACTGTGAGAGGCTAGGAAAGTCCATTAATGAAGGTACACCCTCAGTTGCAGTTTATGGCCCTGATTCATTCAAAGGGTCATGCAAAGAATTTGAGCCTTGGCACCATGAAGAGAGTCTATGAGAGGCTACTAAAGAAACCTAGCTGCAGCAGAAGACCCCAACATATTCGAAATGCCAATACCATAGGATGGCCACCGAGAACAGCAGCAGCAGTGGAGTGGGGTCAACCAGAGCCCTGGATTGCTACAGAGGGCAAAGCTAGAGGTGTGACCCAAGCCTTTAGAAGAGCCCAGAAGATCAAGTGTGAAACCCAGACATTTTAGAACAAGAAGCTGTAAGATTGAAGTTGCTTTGGAGATAAGAAAATGTTCAAGATTGCAGAGGCTTGGGATACCTGCTGAGGAAAGTTGGTATCAAGGAGTGGAACCAGCCAAGGAGAAAAAATTCTGCTGTAGTCAACAAAGTAGAAAGGAGTTGGAGAGTTAGAGTGCTTTTGACAGCTCTTGCAGACTTTGGAGTTTGCCCAGCTAGGTTTTGGTCTTGCTTTAGCCCAGTATTTCCTCACTATGACATTTTAGAATGGTAATGTATATCCTGTGATGATGGAGGTATGTGACCAGCTTTTCAATTTTGATTTTATAGGAGATTATAGTTAAGAAATTGGATGAATCTCAGAAGAGACTTTGAACTTTGGACATTTTTTTTCAGTGTTTGTACTGAATCAGATTTTTTAAAATTATCTTTAATCATTTTTTACAATCCAGTCATTATCCCCTCCTGGCCTCTGACAGTTCCTTATCCCATTCCTCTCCCCCCATCTCCATCTCTAAGAGGATATCCTCATCCCCTACCCACCAGACCTCTCCACTCAATGGGACCTGAAATCTCTCAAGGGCTAGGTTCAACTTCTCTCACTGAACTTTGAACTTTTAACATTGTTAAGATTGCTATAGACTATGGGGACTTTTGGAATTGGACTAAATGTATGTTGCATTATGGTATGGCTAGATATGGCCCTCATATACTCATATGTTTGAAGAAGCCTATGGAGGCCAGGGAGAAGAATGTGGTAGTTTGAATATGCTTGGCCCAGGGAGTGGTGCTATCAGGATGTATGACCTTGTCTGATAAGGTGTTGCCGTGTTAGAGGAAGTGTGTCATTGTGGAGGTGGGCTTTGAGACCCTCCTCCTAGTTGCCTGGGAGACAGTCTTTTCCCGGCTATTGTTGGAAAAGGTGTAGAACTCTCAGCTCCTCCAACACCACTCCTGCCTAGACACTGCCTTGCTTCCTACCATGATTATAATGGACTGAACCTCTGAATCTATAGTTAGTCCCAAATAAATGTTGTCGTTTATAAGATTTGCCTTGGTCATAATGTCTCTTTACAATGGAAACCATAAATAAGACAAGCACCATGGACTGCTCTGGCAAAGGATCACATCCAAAGACCTTCAAAGACATTATGATCCAGGAGAAATCCAGACATGCCTTGCATTACAGTAGGGACTGGCTGGAATGCAAACAGACCTTTAGTACACACTTTCTTTAATACCTCTGGCTGGAATACAAACATGCCCTTAGTATACACCTTCAATATCAAACAATGAAATTAGTTTGTAAAAGAAAGCAACTCTTTGAAAATGGCATCTAAGTGAGGGGCAGACAAAGTGACTAATCAGAGAAAGATTTGACAAAATGAATAAGAAATAGGAAGCGCCCAGCCCTCAGGAGAACATCATAAAGAGAGTATACTTAAGAACAGTGGGAGAAAGAAAGGAGTGGTATGTGTATATATGGCAGTTTTACCAGGACAATTTTGCAGACAGGTTTCAGAGAGTACAAACTAAACAGAAGTGAAGACAAAACAAGCCAGGGAATAAGAAGGAGACAGATGATAAGAATATATTGCCAAAGTTAGTATGAAGCCAGGCAGGGCAATTCAGTCAGAAGTCAAGAGAACTGAGTTTGAATCAGTGAGATCATAGAGGAGTTTTGAGCCAGAACAGCTGAGTAGAACCAGCCTGTCAGAGATCAGAAAGAACTAGAAAGGGTGAGCTTAGTCAGTAGTAAGCCATGGAGACAACGCTTACAGTGGGTGAATAGTTGTCTTTTCTTACTAAGTTAATAGTTACTTAATAGTTATTTTTGCAATAGTCTGTAATGTTACAAATTTATATTTGCTTCTTCCTTTTGTTGAAAATTAATTATTATTTCCTCACTGACTCCATATTGTTGTTGTTCAAGAAAGGTTTTTAAAAATATAAATGGATTCTTTTTATTCTCTATTACATCACTCAATGCCTTCAGGGAACTCTGTGGAAGTGGATACAGAACGATTGTAGGTGCCAGATAAAAAAGTTTGCTATGAGATTGCATCACCTAGTAATTCACTGATGTTGCAAACACACAGTATGACTGATTGAATAACTCCAACTCTCTTGCTCTACTTCTTATTTCTTTTTCATCCATTACCAGTTATTTTGATGTCTCATTAGTTTTTATTCAATTCATTTACTTATTGCATTACACTCAAATTACTATATTCAAATATTACATTCAATTATTCAGTCTTATTACATTCAATTACTCTGTGGATTTCTATTTATATTGCCTTTATGCTTATTTTTTCTAGATGCATCATTTCTCCCATTCTTTGCACTATCTTACTAAGCATGCATTTATTTTCATACTAACCCTGAGTAACAATTTTGTCTCTTCTTCAGTATGTAGTACATTGGTTTTTGCTTGGCATCCAGGAAAAAGAATTTCAGCATCTCTTACTTCAAAACATCCAGCAAGAACTTTTAAGTGTATCTCTAGATTGCACTAAGAGCTTTATTGTGGCTTTAAGCAGTACAGACTCTGGGAAAAGTGAGTACATTCATGAACACAGAGATATTTTTCTCTCAGACCTTAACATCTTGTTCATTTTAGAAAAAAATATTTACCAAATATAGTTTTCCCTCATATATTTATTTAAAGTATTTTGCAAAACAAATGCTCAGACCAAATACTATGTAGCACGTAGAGTTCATTTAAAAATCAAAATTTTATCTACTTACTTAGTCCACAGTACATATTCAAGTCAAATCAGGACACACTGTTAAATACAGCATCTATGAAAAACAGTATGCATTATTCTAAGGGCTCTGAAAATGACATATCAGGAAAAAAGCTTTACATGCAAGCATAAGAACCAAAGTTTGTATCTCTAGAACCCATGTAAAACTCAGTCAGACATGGCAGACTTTCTATAATTGAGCCACCTGGAAGTTAAAGACAGGCCAAGCAAGTTGGCTAGAAAGAGTTTCAAATACAGTGTGCTCCAGGTTCAATGAAAGACTTAGCTTCATAACAAAGAAGGTATTTGATGCTAACCTTGTGCTTCCACATGCACACATACATGTATTTAACAGCCCATATACATGCATGCATATTATACACACATACAAATGGTGAAACAATAAATAAATAAATACATGAAATTTCTCTTTTATTATTTGTAAAAGAGTGAAGAATAAATTAACAATCAAATTTTAATATATTAGAAAGGGTGGTCTGTCCAAGATTTATGTGTTTCAGAAGGTTCTAGTTTCAGAACTAAGGAATTACTTCTACCAGATTTTATGTAAAAAGAAAAAGTGGTATTATAATAAATACCTGGATGTTGTTTTTTGATGAGATTTTGAAATGAAGTCTCCAAAATTTACTACCCTCCCAAAAAAATATGAAAAGAGATTGTTCAAGTTTAAAAAACAAGTAGGAGAAGAGCTACATAAGACAGTGGAAACAGCCCTTAAAGATCTGGAAGCCAGTCAGTGGACTCTCCCTTGAAATTCATAGCTAATGAGTTCTCCTTGAACAATTTCTATGTAAATTTGAAAGTATATTGGATATTACCTTAACATATTTTATACAGTTTAATATTTTTATATATTCAGTTGTCCTACTCTTGGTGTTTCTAGTTGGCCATTTCTAGCTGTAGCATGCACGTGGCCTCCAGCCGAGAAACATGGCAGCTGGGCTAGGCAGAGCTTCTTCAGCTTAGATAGTCAGTATTACCCAAGGCTGTTTTAACTATTTACTTCAACATCTAATAATTCTATGTCCTATTAATCATATCAATTTGTCAACAACATTTTCTAGTCTTCACACAGTATCATAAGATGGGTTTATTTTCTACCTGCTTCACTACATTGACAACATCATATCTGTCTGAGTTCAAGAGACCACACCTGTGCAGTTTGGAAAGCATCCAATACACTCTGTGAAGTATTGAATTACTACGTTATCTGTTAGGTAGCTCCTTTGATGTAATATCAACCGAGTCAAGTGTTCTGTTCTGTTGGCTTTTCAGTCACTTTGTATATTTTGTCATCCATGATATTTTGCTTTCTGTATCTTAATTATTTTTGTGTTTTTATTAGTTCCATTAAAAAGATGCCCTATTTTGAATTTAGGATTTTTCATCTAAGATCACATTTTTGTAGTTTCAAAAAAGAGAATGCACTATGTACCAAATTTTGACACATTGGGTCAAGTTAAGTAATTGCAACATAAACAAATAAACTATATAAAGAAGCATATATACTATTTATTTTGTAATAAGGTAGTCAGTGTTTCATATCTGTGAAATTAATGCATAATTATAGAAACAATTTTAACATTGAGAAATGTTAAAGATGTTTGAGAATTCCTTTGTTAAATAACATATTCACCTTAATTATAGATGTACCTTATACATTGTGAGAACATCTGATTAGCTCAGTTTATTGCAACAGTAATGTAACACATCTCCCAAGACTACTACATCCTTTCCAGAATATTAGTATAATACTATATAACACCTGACATGATAAAACAAGTATGATGTATGATTGTATGCATTGTAATGTTACAGCTGGAAAAACCCAAAAGATAATGTCCTATTATAGTGTTCTCATCTTATGAATTATGAGATTGGTCCACAGTGTGTTTTGTAATATTACAGTAAGATGACAATATTCAGGCTCAAGAATACTCTAGTCACGTGGTTTAGAATACATACCTTTTCATCTTTCTCTGCTTCAACATCCAGTTAATATAGCTTATAGTTTTATTAACCTTGTATGTAATTTTCCTCTCAATAATAGCATTAGATAGACTAATTGAATACCATGTATTCAGTACAATTTGTCTTTTGGTATACATGGCACTGAGTAGGTTTTTTTCCTTTCAGCATATTCCAAATGCTGTGTAAAACTGTGTTTCTCATAAGAAATAGAAGCATTCAACTTGATTTTAAGAAACCTAATGTCTATTATATGAATACGATAGCAAAGAAAAGGAAATGATACTTTGAAAGCATTACTTAGTTTTGATTCAAATATATTACTCAGAATGGACTATAAACAAAACTTTGCTGTTTTATTATGTTAAAAATTCTAACAATAAATTAGGAACTCACTTGTAATAATTCTTTTCAAAATATGAATGAATCATTTCCATGAAATAATCCCAGAGAAATTTCTCTTCACTGGTTTATCCCACTCTACTGGAGTAGCCCAGATGTATTGTACACCTGGGGCCCTTAAATGCTCACAGTTAAAGAGATATTTTCTATTGTTACTGACCTTTAAAATTGAGTGTGTCCTGTGTTTGGGATAGAAAGAACATATTAATCAAAGAGGGAACATGATTGTGTGGAGGGTACTTGAATGCTGATGGATAAAGAAGGGAATGTGCAAACGCTATCCAATTTTGCAAGGGATATGGGTAGTGTCTGTATAAAACTCTGTTTCCTCCCTTCTGATACATACCTTTTATATTGCTGGACACTTTTCTCAGACTTCTTCAAGACGAGGCATCTCTGTCTATAGTAGATTTTGTCAATTTATGCTGTGGTACTGGAGGAAAAAATGAATAAACTATAGTAATAAAATACATTTAATTTAAAAGAATGACTTTTCCAAGAAATGATTATTACTCACATGAAATTACAATATCTCTGTTCAAATGGCTTATACTTGATTGCTTACTGTCAGTTTCTAAAGTTTTGAATTTTAGAGCTGGCTGATAATTTTAAAATAAAATTACTATTTTTTACTTTTAATTTTTTAAATTTATCTTTTTACATCCAAACTACTTTGATGGCAACATTCCCTCCCAACAGCCCTCCAGCATTCTCCCTACCCAACTTCTGACTCTTTTTTGCACTCCCTCCTTCAAAAAACCAAAGAATAAATGATAAATCATAACTAATTAACTAAAAATCAGTAAGAGAAAAAGTACTCGGACAAAACAAAACATAAAGCACACAAACAGTAAAACATAACAAAACAAAAATAAACACAAACAAACCAAATATATAGAATCTGCTCGGAATTGGCCAGCCACTCCTGTGCATGCAGCCTATCCTTAGTATGGCTGATATACCCAGAATCAGTTTCTTGAAGAAAACTGATGTTTCTGTTTCTCAGTAGGCACCTATTGGGAACAGTTTCTTGATTACAAAATGGACTTTGTATCCACTCCATCTGGGGAGTTTGTCTGTTTTGAATCTGTACTGTTCTTGTATGTGTTGTTCACTGTCTTTGTGAGTTCATTCATGTATCAACTCTGTCATGTATAGATAAAGCTGATATTGGTGTTACTCACTGTCTCTGACTATTATAGTCTTTCTGCCTCCTCTTTTAAATATCTTCCTAAGTCTTTAGGAGATGAGTATGATAAAGATCTCCTGATTAGGATTAAGTGTTCCAAAGTCTCCCACTCTCAGCACACTTTCTAGTTGTTGGTCTCTGTGTTAATTACCATCTAATGAAAGGAAAGGATTCTCTAATAGAAGTTGAGTGATGTTCTACTCTATTAGTATAACTATATGTCATTAGGAATACTTTCATTTTTATGTTCCTTTAGGCGAATAATAGTAGTAGGATTTCACCTAGTTTCCTTGTCCTATATGGTCTGAAGTTCTTTGTATATTATCAGTGTCAAGTATGGTTCCACTCCTGGAGTGAGCTTTATCCAATCAAAAATATTTTAACTTTCTGAAAGGATCAAGAACAAAATCAATTCATCTCAAGTGCCTTCAAGGACTGTTGTACACTAGGATGGAATAGAAGGAATGAAGCTTGTCCTGAAGGGTGGGTTCAAAAGAACTCCATTGTCTTGAGTGTGTGTGGATGGTGTGGCTAGGGAGAGCCTTCTCTGAGGCAGATATAGCTCTCTTTATTCAGGCATAAGGGCTATATAAGCTTTATGGAATAGGTAGGGGTTTGGAGACTTAGTATACATTATTGGCTAGGTCTGAGGTGCTGGAATTGCTTCATTGACATGAAGAGAAATGTCAGGTCTTGCTGGACATGTCATTATATGGAGAAACAAAGTTAAATCCACAATTTGGCCATTAGGATATGTGACTACCTCAATGGTGCTGGAGATGGAGGCTGTAGGACTGGCTACTCATGCCACGTTCATTTCCCCTAGTCACACTTGTCCCAAAATAGATGAAAATCGTACTTAACTTTCTTCAATAGAGAGGTAATCTGTTAAAAAAAAAATAAGCAGAAAACTATCTGGACTGTCTGACATTACAAATTAAATGGACTTACTAGAAAGCTATAGCATATTATAAATTAACACCAAAGGATACACTTTCTACTCAGCAATACCTGGTTGCTTCTTAAAACTAGAACACATCCTAGGATACAAAACAAATCAGTCAAATTCTAAAAGACTGAAATTAACTCCATGGAACTTATCTGCCTACAAAGTAGTAAAACTTAAAATGAGAGCAAACAAACGTCTAGTAAACACAAAAACTCATGGGGATTAAACAACACTCTATTGAATAAATGATTTAAAAAAATACATCAAGAAAAAAATGAAAAATTTCCTGGGACTAAATGAAATAAAAATACAACACAATGAAATCTCTGGGAAATATTGAAAGCAGTTCAAGAGGGAATATTTCAGACTTCTAAGTGAATACATTATAAAACTGAAACAACATAGATAAATGATATAGGAGTAATGGAACTCAAAAAGTTCAAAAAAGAAAAGCAAACCAAATCCAAATCCAGTTGATCACAACAAATAATAAAAATCAAAGTAGAAATTAATGAAATAGAAACAAATAAAACAAGAGCTCATTCTTTGAGAAGATTAAAAATATTGCAATCTCTTGGCCCAAAACAAAAGAAAGAAAGAAGGAACCAAAATTAACAAAATCAGCATTTTAGAAGAGAATAATTTCAAAGCTTGAATTTAAATAAGATGGAAAGGTTAAAAGACATTAACAAATTCCTAGATTCAGCCAGACACCAAAAATTAAACCAAGATGATGTCAACAACCTAAATAGTCCTGTGGTAAATGAAGATTGAAATGATAATAAAAGTCTTCCAGCTTAAACAAACAAACAAACAAAAACAAAAATCACTCTAGGGTGGGGTTAATTCATACTAGAATTCTGCCAGAATTTCAAAGAATATCAATATCCAACTCAATATCTAATTCTTCTCATACTAATAAAAGGAAAGGAAAAAAAACAAAAAAAACAAAACCAAGAAACAGAAGGAGCAGTCCTAAACTCCTTCAATGAAGCTAATATCACTCTAAAGCAAAAAAAAAAAAAAAAAAAAAAAAAAAAAAAAAAAATATCTACCTGATCAAGTTTCCTTTGGTCCAGAAATTTGAGGGAATGGTCAAAATATATAAGCCAATAAAAGTAATAGACCATATAAATGGACATAAAGATGAAAATAGCAGGATTTTTCTCAATATTTGCAGAAAAAGTCTTTGATCTGACAGCCTCCTCTCTGAGGACTAACTTGCATGGTAACAGAATCTGCCATACAATCTTCTGAAAGAGTAAAGCTAGCCGGTTATAATGCCTATGAAGTATAAGGACGATAGCATGGCACAATAATCCTGAAGTTGCAGTAGAGGCATACATACGTTTATGGTAACCAAGAGCTCTACAGTTGGGCAGGTTTCATGTTCAGGAGTAGTTGCCCAACAAATAATGGCCTATAGAATTACGTGTGTGTGTGTGTGTGTGTGTGTGTGTGTGTGTGCTTTTATTGGGTTACTTGGTATATTATTTTTGTTGTTTTTCACATTGTTTTGTTTCTTTTTTGGTGTTGTATTTTGTTTTAAGGTTTTGTGGGGTTGATTGTATTAGGCTATTGGTTTGATTTTCTTTGAGAAAGTACTTAAAGTTGGGAGAATAAAGGAGAAGAAGACTAGGAGAACTTGGGTAAAATATGATTAAAATACATTTAAATACATTTAACATTATTTAAAATAATAAAAAATATAATAAATGTAAAAATAACTTTTATTTGTCAGATGTAATTGTCATCTCAGAGGCTTATACTGAATAAACTCACCCTTTGTAGCTCTTTCTGAATTCTGGCTGGATGGTTCAATTCAACTGTTCTGGTCCAAACCCCTATCTTATCTGAGTAATTCAAATTTGTAGGGATAATCTCTTTTACTGTAAAAAAGCATTAACCTGTCAATGAAAATCTTATTAAAAAAGAGCTGAGGCAGGATTAGAAGGTTGGACATCATGTACAGAGAGAGGATTTCGGGGTCAGGTGGGAGATTTGCCGCAGACGCAGAGGAAGAGGGTCACATGAAACTGAGGAGAGGTATCCAACCATGTGGCAGGATTTAGTATAGAATAAATGGGTACTTAATTTATGACCTAGTCAGGGAACAAACCAAACCTTTAGACCTAGGCATCTATTTGTGAAATACTAAGTTTCAGAGAATCATTATTTCTGGGAAAAAAGAAGGTAACCTAGATAGAAACGCTCACAGTTACAAATGGTGCCCATTGTGGGATGTAGAATCCAAACGTAAAAAGAACTAAGCTGAAAAATTCACGAAGAAAGGTACAAATAAGTATCCACCAGAAGCAAAGCAGATTCCTAAATAGATATGAGGAACTGAAGCTATATGCTTCTCACACGCATTGCTCCTTTAAGAGAAACTGTTGATTTAAGTGGAGCCATAGCTTTGCAGCAAAGCTGGCTGCCAGGAAATTGAACCAGGGCTATGAACAGTTAGTTGACTCAGTGGATGAGGGCTGCATATCAATCTCTCAGGCATGTCCAGGCACTGCAAACAGCAGAGGCTTCAGTTTCCTGGGCCAGCCATTGCAACAGCAGGTGTTAGTTACCACTAAGAAGCTAGCAAAAGGTTCACAGCATGTTGGGATCACCCTTTTCTGTCCAGTGGGTTGTGGTAGGAGGTTTGGCCCTTTAAGGCTTGGCCTGCATGGCAGAGAATGGCTGCAGGCCACAGAAGTCAGGCCCAGAGAGAAAAATTCCAGACTTCTGAACTGGTAAGGTATTAAAATTAAAACCAATAAAACAGAAAAGAAACAGTATAAATAAGCTAAGGAAAAACAGTTTAAAATGAAGTCCTTAGAGAGAGAATTAAATAAATTTAAAACAATAAAGCCATAAAGATGAGAGACACAATGACACAGAGTTTTCAATCACTATATAATGCTAGTTTAAATAGTTTAAAATAGAAATAAAAGAGAAAAATTACATAATTGGAACTGACATATTACCAATTATGATTACTATTGCATTGGTAAATCTTATTTTAATACTGATAGACATAAACGCTTCTTGTGACTTCTCAAGTCAAATGGCCTTTAAGAGACAAGAAAAAGAGAAAAATAAAAAATTGAGACAAACCTCAGAAGAAAGGTTAGAAAAGTTTATAAATAAGAAAGAAGAAGATATTAAGATGATAGCAATAAAGGAAAAGGAAAAGAGAGACAAGTCTTAGAAGAATTATTAAAAAGAAAACATTATAAATAAAATGAGGAAGATACTGAGACAGAGAAACAGGAGGGACGGCCAGAACCCACCTTGTAACAAGAGTGCAAAATAGAATCTATATCTATTAAAAAACCTAAAATGATTTTCCACCCCTGATTATAAGGATTAGAAGGAGATGAGAGAAATCTACAGGGTTATTAAGAATTTGCATGGCAACCTATAGAGATACAAGATTTTAAAAGATTTAAGGTAGGAATAATGACCTATAGCTTACATTTGCCATATATCAAACAGATATTTAATATCTGGACCACTCAAATTATATAATTCCAAAAGGATTGGAGAGATTTGATGAAAACCATCATAGAGCTTGGCACTCAATTACAATCGCTAGCATGGAGGAAAGATGCAGCTTCAGTCATGGAGAAAGAAAATAGGACTAGATGCATTGGTATTGTCAGGGATAAATTACTAGGAGAAGGTCCATTTTCTGATTTGAAACTATTACCTTTATGACGCTGACCTAAAAAAAAAGTCACACAATAGCCTTAAATACTTGGGACAAGGTGGAATAACAGTGATGAGAAGAATCATTTAAAAAGATAACCCAAGGTTCAAATGAATCTTTCACCGATTTCTACAAGATAAACTAAAGCTCTAAATAGAGCAATATTAGATTCAATTGCTAGAGAAATTTTAATTGAATCTTTGCTTTAAACCGGCTAATGCTGAATGCATAAAATCTATTAAACCTTTAAGGACCAGATCTGCACCTTTTTATGAATGGACTAAAACTTCAGATATAGAGCTTAATACTCACAATTCAGGTATGGTTGGACAAACAATTGCTGGAGATAAAAAAAAAATGTCCATTTCTGTAGCTGCAAAAAATTAAGACATTCCCTAAAAGACTGTAGACAAACAGTTCCTAAGGATAAATTCTATAATAATAATTCAGGGAGAAATTTTCCTATGAAATATAGAAGATATGGTAGGAACAGACACAAGGCACATGAATGTAGGTCATCCACAAACTGTTGAAAACAATGATTTTCTAGAGATAATTGAAAATGAAGGGCCCTATCTTCTGGAATATGCACAAAATGTGGCAAAAGTTGGCACCGGTCTAATGAATATAGATCAACAACAGACAAAGAAGGTAACCTTGTCAGGAAATGTCTGAAGAGACTACAATATCAAATTCAGATAAACCATTTCAGGTAAATAGCAGAAAAACTCATTTGCAGAACAATTAAATAATACTGCTCTAGATAAAAATATTAATAACCCAGATATCAAAGACAGAGCAGCTTTAGTAGATAAAACAGAAAGCTTAGGAAAGACCAAAGAACAAGTATTTTGGAAAACTGCTAAAAAAATTAAGAGAGCAAAGTTAAAATTATATCTAGATGAGATTAAAATTTAAGGATATAGGAACAAATGTAACAATTTCACAAGATTCCCTGATTCTAGCTTGGATAATTCAAAAGACATCTACCCAACAACTAGAAAATGGGATATTGTATTAGATAAAACAAAATCTAAAATGGATTTAATACATAGGACCAAAAGACTAAATAAAAAATTAAAGCCCAAGTATAGACAGCCATAAAAAATATCAAGTTTAAATCAAAACCATTACCATGATTTGCTAATCCCTCTACATGTGAACAGCTTTGAGACATAATAATGTCTATAGTCAGAACTTCAGCTATGCATATAGCTAATAAATCTTGTTTGCTATAGAATCCTCAAGATTTCTCATGCCATTCTTTCAAGTGACATAGATAAAATGTTCTATTATACAGTCCAATCAAAGTTATAAAGAAAGACAGATACCTTAGCTGCTTGAACAGAAAGAAGAGAATCATCTTTAAATGACTTGTGCACACTGTACTAAGTTATTACAAAAATATATATTAACTGTGAGAGTTATATGTTTATTGACCCTAATGAAGTCAATATAGCCCTGACAATATTCACCCTCAAGGATGTTGAGATGCTGAGAAATATTTATTACAGCATCTTGCTTAATCCTACCCCAGACTGCTTCAATGTTATTTTCTAGAAAAATCTGCGCCGGGCAGTGGTGGCGCACGCCTTTAATCCCAGCACTTGGGAGGCAGAGACAGGCGGATTTCTGAGTTCGAGGCCAGCCTGGTCTACAGAGTGAGTTCCAGGACAGCCCGAGCTACACAGAGAAACCCTGTCTCGAAAACCAAAAAAAAAAAAAAAAAAAAAAAAAAGAAAAATCTGCATCTGGAACAATTTCAAAATAGCTAACTAGATCATCTAACATCTCAGACTCTTCCAGTCAGGACATCATTTAAGCCTGAAATTTCTCAGCATTCAGGGACTGGACAGTGAGTACTACATTTAGCTTTCTTAATACTGACCAGCATTCCAACTTTTTAGGTGATCCCCAAAAAGGACAATGTTGCCCCACATCATCAGGAAGCTATTGTAAGAGAGTGATGACTCCATTTCCAAAAGGTCAATGGATAGGTTTTGATCATTTGATATGTTTGTTGTTATTAAAGGGAGAGTTGATTGCAAGTTATTAATGGTTTTGATCAGGGAAGAAACAAGATTTAAAAAGTTAGACTCAAGGATTTCTATATTTCTTTTTCTTTCCTCAGTCCTTTTTTCTCTCCTATCTAGTGATAGGGGGAAAGGGAGAAAGATGGGTTGAAAAAAAAGGGAGAAGGATACAGAAATGATCAGAATAAAGGGTAGATCGTTGAATCTACTCTTGAACTAAAGATCTGCTACTATCCAAATATCTTACATTGGTATAATTCTTTGTACATTGATAGAAAATTACAGTTATATTTGGTTATGTTGATATAGGTCTTTGTATATTGATACAAAGTAAGTTAATATTTTGTTACAACACACTATGTATCAATTCATTTTAAGGCATTGTACCTATGTAATTCTTTAAAATGTAACATTTAGTTCTAGTCACACTAAAAGCTGCTATTACATATTGTTTAGGATAATTAAGAAATGCTAATTAATGTTTAATCAATTAAATTTATGTTCGTGTTAGACACTAGTCAGGTTTGTTACAGAAATGTGAATCCAAGGTTGAATAGATAGCAAATGGCTAGAAACAATCAATGCTTGCTTATTCAGATATACTATAGATATATAATGGTTTTCAAATACCTCAGAGATCTACAGAATATGCCATTTACAGATATTTTATCAGTAAAAGGCTTTTATGACAATGAAACATGTCTGCTCATGGTAGCACCCCCATTCTACTTTAAGATGATGAGCATTGAAAAATCCCCATATCAAGTTTACTTCAAAAGTGGAAAGCTAACCACTGAGCAAGTAACTGCCCTTGCTTCAACTTCAACTCTGCCTGGATGGAGAAATGAGATCTAAGGAAACAGACTGCTGAGCTTTTCCAAGACAGAGTAGACAATCCTTTATATTGTCTGCTTCACAGAAAAGTCTGTCAGATCTTCTGGGCCAGAAGGCTGAAAGTGGATGCCCCTACAATGCAGAGAAACTTTGCATGATTGTTCAGGGAACCAGCTCGTCAGTCATTGCTATAGTATTGGAAGCTGCTTGATTGTACTTCCTGCATACATGTAATATTTATTCCTTTTTATGTCTCTAATGAGGCTGAAGACTAAATTGTTATAGTCTCACAATTAACCTTATGCTGCTTAGGGTTTAAGAAAATGTTCACACATTTAAAAAGTTGGCAATGCAAGTTGTGATAGATATTGATATACGTACAGAATTCTAAACTCATCAAGATAGGATATATAGTAGAATAATTTCTTCAAGTTTGCCAAATACATCTGGACTGGACATTGTCAATGTATATATTAGTTGAAAGTGTTCATAATTGTTATTATTGTTTCTAGTTTATTATTGTAAGAAAAGAGCCTTTTATTGGACTCAGAGTGGAAGATATAGGGATAATCTCTTGTACACTGTGCAAAAGCTTTCACCTGTCAATAAAAAGCCTATGGACAATGAGTTGAGGCAGAATTACAAGGTGTGACATCTGGTACAGAGAGAGGTTTTCTGGTATAGACAGAAGATTTGTCCCAGACACAGGGTAATATGAACATATGACACCAAGGCAAGGTAACCAACCATGAGGCAGGACTTATAATAAAATAAATGGGTAATTAAGTTAAGGGCTAGTAGGGGATCAAACCAAACCTTTAGGCCTAGGCATTTATTCATGAAATATTAAGTTTCAGAGTTTTTGTTCTTCAGAATAAAGAGGGCATGTAGAAAAGCTCACGAGTCCACAAACTGGCTTCTCTCAGCTTAAAACTAAATTGTTCTGCTCGGCTTTAAACTACTTCTGGCAATCTGTTCTAATCTAGTTCCTTCTCTTTTTCTATCTCAATCTGTCTGTTAAACTGTCCCGTATAATTGCTTCTTCATTCTCCTCCTCATCCTCCTCATCTTCCTTGTCCTCTTTTTCCTCCTCCTCCTTCTCTTTCTCCTCCTTCTCTCCCTCCATCCTCCTCTCCCCTCTCTCTGTTGCTCCCTTGTCACCTCTCTTGCCCGTTCTTTCTCCTGCCAGTTGGGTATATCAAATCACTAGCTCCTTCTGTCTTTCTCTGATTTGTCACTCTGTCTGCCCCTCAATTGAATGTCACTTTCAAACATGGCTACTTCCTCCTCACACTAACCTTACCTACATTTTTGAGGATTAAAGCTGTGAGGTGTATACTAAGGGCAATTCTGCATCCAACCAGAGGGTTTAAACATGTATAGCATGTCTGCATTCCAGGGGGATCACACAGACCTAGAAGGTGTTTGGATGTGATCCCTTTTAAAAGCAACCATGTTGCTGGATTAAAATTTTTCTACCATAAAAAAGATTGCCAGTGTATCTTTTAAATCATGCTTTCATGTAATTAATTTCAATGAGATACTTTTAAAAGTTTCCATGCATATAGTTATACACTTAAATAAAACTTCTCAGAAGTAAAAGTATAACAAATATCTGATAGAAGTTACACTTTCAGGGATTTCATCCTCACAGAATTTATTAAGAACTTAATTTACATGTGATTAATCTTTCTGAGTAAAAAAATAATTTAAGAAATGTTCTTTATTGTTAATTGCAAGTATTTAATCATTATATGCTGGAATTATATGCTAAAATTGGGCCATATTCACTATGTTTTACATATCTTACATGTTACTGAAAATTCTTTTGACTATCTCTATTAAATATCTTCCAAGACAACACAAAAAAGTATTTTTATTTGAGAGTTTTCTTTAGTTTTCTGATAATATTCATGCAATTTACCCTCTCTCATCCCCTGCATGTAATAAGTCATCCTCCTACTTTCATGTTTTATTGTTGTTGTTGTTTTATAACCACTGGTTTTAAGTATGATTTAGTTACTAGAGCATGGACAACATACCAACTGCTTACTTTTCTCCCAAGTAACCATAAAATACCAACATCTTGAAAGACTGGCCTCCTGATGCCCTCCCCTACCCGTATTTTTATATTGATTCACCAGTCTCATATAGGCTTTATTAGGTAACCACAGTACCAGTAAAAGGTATGCATATAATAGCCATGTCCAGACATTCTTTACAAGTGCTTATCCTCACCTTCCAGCCCTGGCATTCTTCTCTTCCCACCTTTGTAATGTCCACTGAGCTTTAGATGCAGTTTCAGATGTGATTATGCTATTTAGCTGAAAAGTCATCAGGCACTTATTCTTGGAACATTGATTCATTTTATTAATCAGAAAGACCCTTTTCTGATGAAAGCTGAGAGCAGCCCTCATCTATAGTTAGAACTACAAATATCTAGAAGAAAATTTGATCACACGTCTATTAAGTAAAACAACTGTAATACGTTCTCCTGAATACATATAGGCTCCTCGGTCATTGGTTCTTGACCAGGTTAGCAATACAAGGCTTGGTGTAGATCTTAAATCCACTTTTTAAAAGGACTTATCCTTGTAATAGTCATCCGATTATTACACCGGTTTGTTTGCCGTGTTTCTCATTTTTGGTTTTTTTTTTCCTTTGTTAAATATGACTGATTACCAGTTTACTTGAGAATGTCTAATCATTTTTCTCTAGTAATTTATAAAAATCATTTTATTAATATTGAAATATAGCTACTAGAAAAATCTATAACAGTGAGATTAATAAATGAAGTGTATTCCTAAAAATAAGAGGAAAAGAAACTTGAATATTATTATTATGCAAAAAAATCCGTGTATGTGTAATATATTCACATGTGTGTGCAGATATAGTGTTGATGTCTTTTTTAATCTCAGAACCTGGAACTTGATAGGTCATCTAAAGTGACTGGTTCACAAGCACTGGAATATACTGGTCTCTTGAGCCCACACTGCTGTGCTTACCCATATGTACTTTCACATGGATGATGGTGATTCGAACTCAGTTCTTCATGGTCCAAAACAGAGATCAACCCACTAAGCCATTTCTTCAGCCCTAAGCATATATTTTTAAATGCGAGAAAACCCACCTATTGCAAAAATAAAAATAAAATCTGATTTCTTCAATCTATTATGTTTTATAACAATGGATGTATCAGTGACCAAGGAGAATTTCTTATCCATAGTATATCTTCTACCTCACAGTATTAGCAAGTGTCATTTGTCCAATAACAATATCATGCTGATTGCATCTCAGAATTGGAACCTTGATGCAGTTCTTCTGCTTTGCACAAACTTTGAGCTTACACTGTGAGAATACCATGTTCATCACATCATGTGACAAATTAAAATTTTCTATTTCCTATGAAAAGAAATATCACATTTCTACTCAGATAACGTCAATTTGTAGATTTAGTTGCATCCCTTTATCCACCAAAATCTTAGGCACACTGAACTTTAGTGTCTTAGCGTATTTTTCTATTTTTAGAGCTATTGTGATGTGTAGTCATCAGATCTTGCAGATAAAAAAAAAATTGAGTCTAAGTTTTATTTTGTGAGCGTCTTAAAAATGTTTCCTGAACAATCACAATTAGCTCACTAAATTTTATAAATGAGCAGATACCGAGGATTGGAAAAGAATCACATAAATATTTGTATTACAACTGGCATCACCTCAAGGTCATACACTTTGTAAAATATGGATATTGTTTATTGGAACAACTATTAGGCAATGATTTATTTATCCATATGGTCCAGTTGATTTTTATATCCATTCATTTGCAATCAGTTGTTAAATATGACAATATATCAAGATTGTCTGAGCCAGTTTCAAGACAGTTGCAGTAGCAAGAAGTTTATTATAAAATTTTCAAGAAGAGAGGAAATCTCTCACATCACTCTCCATAGTAGTAAACAGTATAGGTGTTATGCATTAAGAAATAAAGTAAACCAGAATCATTGTTTTCTAATAATGATAATTATTAAATTAAGAAATAAATGTCTGTACACTGAATTTGTGATGTTTTCTCTTATCTATATTACATGGAGCTTATTTAACTCTAGATTGTGAAGTATACAGTAAATGAAAAACAAACAAAATGAATAGTATCCAAGACTTGTAGGACTATTACTGTAACTTAGCTCTAGAATGCCATTACTGTTAGGAATGAAAACCTATTTTTCCTAAATAATTGGACTGACTATTTTCCATCTTTTGGTAAAATTCATTGAGAGCACTGAAATCCTAAGCTTCTATGTTGCACAGATGTGGCCATTAAGATTCAAAACTGTTGTCATTAAAGTCACATTGAGCATCAGTAGACGGGATGGCGGCAGAAGCGAGTGTTTGTATTATTTAAACACCTAGGTTCCGGATACAAAGTAAGTTCATGCTCAGCTTTGGGGTGCACTTTTATCTTTAAAATGCTTTGTGCTCAGATACAGTGGTATGTTTTTCTATTATAGAACAAGCAGATATCTCTAACTGTGCTATGCATAAGAGATCAACAACTTGATGACCAGAGTAGTATAAACTTTGTTATCTGTCCAGGTGTGAGGAGCAGGACCCTGGCTGTACATGACTTCAACCCTGCATTTGAAGATGAAGTCTGGGATCATGCTTTTTCCTTGATGCAAAAGGATATGAAGAGAGTGAGCACACGACCACAGACCCTTCCAAAGAGTTCACAGGGGCTTGTTCTTTGGTTAGTGCTTGGGGCAGCCAGTTACTTGCAAGGCCTTTGTGGCTTTCAACTTTGTCTGTTTCCAACAGCAAAAGCTTGACCCCTTTCCTACAGTGAGTTAACTCCTCTTTGCTGCAAAGCACTTAGGACTAGAGACATTCCTGCACTTCTTGTCCAAAGCTCTGGCTAGGAAACTGAATACTACCATAATTCCTTCTCTGTGATTTTTCTACAATACCAGTGCTGGAGGTTTTCGGAAATCCTCTTACACAAATAACATAATTTGCCCTGTTAAACATTTGGTTCACTTTGAGAGAGTTCCTTAGAGGCAAATCAGAAAAGTAAATCATATTCAAAAGGTTTGGTTGTTAAAAGTGTAAAAGAGGGGGCTGTGTCAGTTTAGATTTGAATAGACCTCAGGCACAAATCAGAGGTCCCTCTTGGTATAAAAGACTGTGAAATTTGTGTTCTACTTTTAAGATCTCCTGCTGCATACAGGACTTCTTTTCCAAGTGCCCTAGGGTGATCTAGTTAAGTCCCGGAAGCCTCAGTCTCAGAAGTGTCTTCGATTATTATGTAAAAGAAGGAGTGTCACTTCAGGACTTGTGCTCAAAGAATGCTGTACATTCATTGCCTAGCAGAAGAGCAGAGAGTCAGCTTTCAAAATACCTGCATTTTAGATTCTTTTATGAAGTTATCTTACATCATCTGCTTAGCAAGTGCAATAAATCTGACCTGCTGTGGTGGGTATCTTGATGAAATTCAACATCACAGCTCCCAGGCCTGAGTGAGGCTCTGGGTCCAATCTCAGGGCTGGAATTAATAGGAGATATATTTTTGCTGTTCTTCCACTTCAGTTTTTCTTAATGTGTATGGATATATACCCTCTATTAATATCAGCAATCTGATTAGAATTTAAAATTTGACTCTGCCTTTACTAATGAAAATTTTACTTTTAATGTCTGATTAGAGAATCATTTCTGAAATTAAGGTTAACCATACTTTAAATAAAAACTATCTAATAGCCTTATTTCATTATAGCCTTGATAATGAAAAATGCATCTCAATGCTTTTCCTTGGTGAGAATGTGCAATAGATGGAAATTTGTGAATTATGAATTTACCGACTAATAAACTTGAATAATTTTTTTTCACTTTCTGAATCCTGAGGAACAGAAGCTCAATAAGTTTTTTGTACGTATCTTAAAGATCAGCTGTGTGACAATGACATAAAATGATATACCTGTTGTGAACAGAGACAGATACGTTTGTAAAACAAGACAATAATTTCTATCAGCTATAGAAGAAGAGAAGTGGCAGCACCACAGGTGAGTTAGACAAGGACAGGAGGAAAAATCAGAGTGAATAGACATGTTAAACTTGTCTAATCACAGGCAGGACACCTAGAGAAGTGGAAAGTGGGCACACATGCAGCATCTGAAGCAGACACATCAATGTTCCTGACCTAATCCTCCTGCATATTTAAAGTGCACGATTTCTGCCAAGTCGCTTTAGCGAGTACCTGTAAAACTGGCCTCAGACCAGCAAGAGCATCACCAGGGGTCTAGGATAAAATGCAAGATTTGGAGTCCTAGCCTAGAGTTGCTGAGTCAAAATTTGAAAATGGGGCCCAGGCATTCTGTATTTCAAAAACATTCCATGTGACTGTGATTCAGTCTCAAATTAATACTCTTAAATTACTGAACAGGTTTCATAATCTATACAATAGAAACAACAACATACCTCTTAGTATAATTACAGTTAATAGAGACAATGCTTATGTATAGCTTGGGCATGTTACTCAGCCATGGGAATGACAGCATTATCCTTCCAGATTTATCTTGGAGGTTGTCCAGTTCTTTATGTAGTCTTTATTCTACATGCAGTCATTGGCTCTATTCATTTTTGAAAACCAAAGAGCTTTGAATTCCAATTTTAGACTGAACTATATTACCATTCCTATATCTTTACCTTATCATGGTTAATTCTTGTAGATAGAAAGACAGATTGTTCACTTAGCATATTTGACACATTTGTACAAGCTTTACCTTACAGGCCAATAATATGCATCTATCCATGACGTTACTTTGAGCTTTTAAATAGAACTCTATTAAGATAATACCTAGTCCTCAAAACACGGCTATTATTATAAGGATGGATCTTTTTAAAGTTGTTTTAATGGTAGATTTCTCATAGGCATTTCCTGAATTTCTTTGGAAGTAAGAAGATTTCTATTTATATCTAAATAATTAAATGTGTTCATGGACAACCTCATGCATGTTTATGATATATTCTATTTACTGTCTTCTCCCTCCTTTCCTCTCATCTCCCTCTCAACCACATTGTTACACCTTCTTCCCTACAGGTCTATTTCTCAAATTTGTATCTCGTCGCTTTGTGTTATAACCCTCTGCGTTTAACCAGGAACTTCTGTGACCATACGCTTAGAGCATTATACCTTGGAGCCTGATGAGCTTACCTGTGGTGTACAGCTAAAGCCAATGTCCCAGAGTCCATCAAAAGATAATGTTCATCAGGTATTACTCTAAGTCAGACTATCTAAAGAATTGTAGATATTTTTATTCCATGGTGTCTGATCTCCCAAGCAATATTTGTTTTGCTTTGCTTTGCTTGTTTTTTAGACTGGGTTTACATTATTAAGTGAGTATTCATTTCTTTGGAGTGCTTGATATTATGATCTGAGAGAGAATTGTTACCTCCTAACAGTCATGCAATGCTTTTGCAAATCTTGCTTGACAGGTTGGTATTGCAATTCATAGGGTTCACAGTGGCAAAAGACAATGGATGTTTTCTTTCCCCAGTATCTTCTAGCACTATAAAAGTCATCTAACAAGGAAAAGCATCCTGACCAATCCAAGCTTGATTTTCCTACATCTAGCAACCAAAGTGAGTGATGTTTTCAAAGTCACTTTTTATTATCTAGTTCTGATGGGTAAACAAGAAGAATGAAAAGAGCCTGTATCATTTTCAAGATCCCTGACCACAACTATGAGGTAACCTCATACATGGACCTAAATTTTTGTCTATGAAACAACAACTTCTAGGAGTTGCATGATCTAACTTTGCAAGATCTCTTCCCTATAACTTTTTTATTTTAAAAAAATATTTCATTTTATTTGTGTGATGTGAGTATACACATCTATTTTCTACAAATGTACATGTGTGCCAAGGCCTGCATACGTGTAGATTTTCATATGACATTTTCATAGATCCTTTACTCTGGTTAATTTTCTTGCATCACCACTCTTCTCAATTCTCCAAACCGAATCACTACTTAAACCATTTAAAAGAAGTCCATGTATCTATTAAACCCTGTTGGCTAACAACTCAAAATGAAGTAACCCAGGTCTGGTAGTCGGTGATTTATTTATGTAGTATGTTGTGTCTAATTAGGATGTTGCCTCATTGTTAAAGCTAGCTGCATTTAAAGTATTTTTGTATGTTTATGTATATATTTTAGGAATATTATACAGTAGTAAGCATCAAAAAAATAAAATAAAATAAATAAAAAAATAAAAGAAGTCCATGTCTTTGTAGAGGCTAGTAGAGCATATGGAAATGGAAGGAGACACTGGATTCTTTAATCTCTCTCTCTACTGTGTGGCTTTAAGAGATGAAGAAAGCACATCAGGTACCAAATTATCTGGGAACTGCATCTCTTTATGAAATTCAAAATTCAGTATGCTATACTGATGATTTCCCTCTAAATTCCTGGTAGTGATTAGCTTTTACTCCTATTCAGACCAATGCTGTTGAGCTGAAAGTAATGGAGGTAGTGTGGTATAATTAAGTTCCAAGAGTATGTACGCATGTACAGCAGCATTTGCTGTTGATAGGCTTGAGAAGTTTTGTCTGGGTGGGGCTATAAGGGAAAACCTTGGATTCTGTTCAAGAATGAACTAGACAGGATAGACTATGACTAGAAGACAGCAGGTCTCTCCTATATGTCAGGGAGTATGTGCTGCATTTTTCAGAGCATTTCACAGATTGCTTTAAACAGAAATTGATACAGAATTGCTGTATTCAGAAGTCAGTGTGGGCATTGTCTAAGGATGCTTGCCATTGACAGCACTGAATAAATGGCTTTTCAGTTTCATTTAATCTTTCAATCTCTTTCACTGATCCATAAAGCCAATTGGAGCATGTTGATATCTTCTCAAGCTGCATGCTGTTGTCTGAACATGTTATTCCATTATGCACTTATCAGGGCTCCTGAAAGTACATAGGAAGTCCCATGATAACCTAGGTTAGTCTTACATTTAAGGATTTACATTTATCTATCATTGTGTACGTGCATGTATGGGAGGTAGACATAAGAAGATGTCAGATCTTGATCTAGAGTAACTGGTGATTGTGAGCTAGCTGATATGGGTATTTGGAACCTATCTCATGCCCACTGTAAGAACAATTGCTCCTAATATCTGAACCATCTCTCCAGTCCCAGTCTTAAAAGTCTTTAAAGTTTATAGATTAGCAAATGATATCATCTTGAAATCGCATTGGCATTTAGTGTTACATTACCAGCATTTTAACTAACAGTTTTAACTAGAAGTTAAAAATCATGGGAGACCCAATTGCTCCTGGCAATATTCTAAGAAGCTATTTACTGAAGATTTTACTACTATAGTTAATGCTGTATCATTGACAGTTTAATTCTACTATAAAAAGCTTATACATCTCCACAATTTTATTTAAAATGAGATGAAGTATTTGTTTAAGAATAATAGAATGAGAATAGAATAGAAGAGAAGGGAAGAGATGGGAAATGGAAAGGGAAGGGAGGTAAGGGAGGGGTGTTATTGAATAGTTGTGGGAACAGAAAGAAGAAGAAAAGGAGGAAAAAAAGAAATAATTTTTAGGTAATTGCATGTATATTATCCCATTAATTATTATTTGCTGTGTGGTGGTGTAAAAGGAGATTCAGTTAAGAATTAAAGTTTGTGTTGATAAGAAATCTCAAAAGTTGAGTCAGTATAAACAAATCTGTGATCACCAATAATTTTCTCTGTGTTATGCTTCTCTGAGACTCACTGGTGATAAAACAGGCAGAAGATGTAATCATCACTGCAACAGAACAAAACACCATACACTCAGAACATCACCTCCAAATGAATTTTGTTCTGTTTTATTTTCATACTTTGTTTGTTTGTTTGTTTGTTTGTTTGTTTTAAAACTAGATCTCATGCTATTCCAAGCTGTTCTGAATCTCATCATGTAGCATTGTAGAATAGAGCAATTTACAACATGGTAGCCAGGAAGCAGAACATAGGGCACATAAGAAGGGACAAACCCTGCCCCTGAAAGCATGACCCTGTGACATGCTTCCACCAAAGCCTTCCAGTATAGTACAACCAACTGGGTACAAGTTTGTCATGCACTAGCCTATGAAGGTCATTTCAAATCCAAACAATAATGGCCTGATTTTGACCCCTAGTACATTCTTAGTTCTGTGATCTCTTCACTAAAAGCCTGTGCAATCATGGTCTCCTGGATTGCACAACCACTTTGAGAATGCACAACATTCATTAATTTTTTATTATATCCAACTTTTAGTATGCTTTGGAAATCTTTTTATATCCAGCAATGTAGTTTGAATGAGTCAAATAAAAATTGTGAAAGTACAAATGTATCAAACAACTGTTTTATTCACATAGTTCTGTATGCCCATTGTATGGCCTTTGAAAAGAGATACAATAGCCCACAATACACACAGGTCCATAAGAAAAAGTTACTTTTAGAAAAAACTTTCATCTCTTAATTACCTAATAGGCTTGTATTTTTCAA
This sequence comes from Mastomys natalensis, assembly GCA_021653895.1. Taxonomy (NCBI): domain Eukaryota; kingdom Metazoa; phylum Chordata; class Mammalia; order Rodentia; family Muridae; genus Mastomys; species Mastomys natalensis. Next base: position 506,634 of record JAJTUV010001405.1, on the reverse strand, counting down.
CTTTAGTGCAAGGGTAAAATATTTCAAATAACAATCTAATCTTTTTTCTTTGGGCTACAGAGAATTATTATGTACTCAATGTATAAGAATACAAATATTTTTTTTATCTTTGTGTGTATGTGTGTGCACGTGCACGCATCTATACCCTTGCTTTTCCTCTCTTTGCTAAACACAGTTTGAAAGGTTTTTAGCTTTATTTCAATCCTGTCCATTTTGACCTCAATCAAATATTTCAGTCCCAGAAGATCAGATGCCAGCCTATTAGCTTTCATAAAGTTTGTCATTAAAAAATTGTGTGCCTTTTCCCAGCAGGGTGAACAGCAGCAAAGTCTCCATGCTGCAAGCTGGCCTGTGTTGCTGCCTAAAGCCAGGTTAGTGTCTGTAGCCATGTTACCACTTAAAGTCATGTTAATGTCTATAGTCTCTGCTGCAGCTGAGAGCTATGTTGATGTCCATGATCTGTACCGCCACTGGAGTCCCTGCTGAGGTCCTTGGTCCATGCTCCTCCCAGAGACCATGTAGATATCTATTGTCCATGCTGTCCCCAGAAATCATGTAGAAAACCATGATCTCCAAAGTGCAATGAAGCTTATTTTGCAGTAATATAGATGACTATAGATTCACAGTTATGAGAGATACAGAAAGATTCTGTGACAACCTCTTTTCCAATACACATGCACATCACAAAAAAAAGAAAGAAATAGTCTAGACAGGAACTTATTGAAGGGAGTTCTCAAAAATTGTGATAGGCATGTTGAAGTGTAGCTCTTCAGAGTTGATGACTTCTGGTAGGGGTAAGAATGGAGAAGTATTTAGTTTTCTTTAAGGGGCTGCTATTGAGAGTCTGACCATGTTCCAGGAGTATACAGATAACATAAATTGGACTTGACATATATTTTCTTCTTCATTTTTTGGGGAAGAGAGGTCATAATGGTGGGGATGCGGAACTGGCAAGACTGGGAAGTGAGTCTGATTGAAGTTCATTATGAGAAATTCCTAAGTGATCAATAAAAATACTATGTTGGAAAATAAGTGTACCAGATGAAGAAAATTAAAAAAAAAATCTCATGAAGTATGGAAAAAACTGGCAATATTTCAACACCGAGAATAATTTTTGATAAACTTTTATTTATTTATGTTCATCCCTAAAACAAAACTAATATTAAAGGTACATTTTTTATCATGGTTCTTCTATATACTAATTATAACATGACCATATTTGAATGATCAAATACTCTTCCATAACATTAATGTTCTAACTGAAAGGTTACTTTAATTTGGTATCTATTGATTGATTATCTTTTTGTGTTTTACAGAATTTATAAAGATTTTTGCATAAGTTATTCAATATAATTGCCACAAAAACAATATCATCCTGTTAGGATATTATATTACTCACATTCTGGATAAAGGAATATTCCCTAAAGCATTTAAGTACATGGTCATACAGCCAACATGTTGCTAAAAATGCATTTTCTTTGTTTTATAAAACATTTTTAAAAATTTATCTCTTTGACCATTTAATTTTAATGTTTCGTCCAGTCTAATATAAGAATCTCATTGTTATTCACATTAAATAAATGTTAATGATTAAACAACCCATTAATTATTAGGTCAGCTCTGTTTTTCTATATCTGCCAAATTTGGTGATAACTTCTTCCTTTGAATGAAAGATCTTTGAGCCTTGCAGTTAGCATTATAGCCATATTTAGAAATTGATCCAAGTTTCAAAATCTTTCTTCTCTAGAAATTGGGCAGAAAATATATTTATCCTAACAATATTACCATTTTTTTTTTATTGTGGTTGTAACTGTTGTTCCAAAGCAGGATTCTGTCTTAGAATTTCATTACTAGAAAGAGACACTATGACAAAGGCAACTGGTATTAAAGTAAATATTTAGCTAGCTCTAGTTTATAGTTTCAGAAGTTGAGCCCATAATTATCATGGTGGGAAGCATGGCAGTGCACAGGTAGACATGGTGTTGGAGGAGCTGAGAGTTCTATATTTTGATTCAAAGGCAGCCAGGAGGAAACTTTGTTTTTCACAAGCAGTCAGGCAGATAGATGCTCTTTCCACATTGGGCAGAGCTTAAGCACAGAGATCTCAAAGCCCAACCCACAGAAACACACTTTCTCCAACAAAGCCACACCTACTCCAACAAGGCCACACCTCCTAATAGTGCCACTCCCCATGGGCCAAGCATTCAAACACGTGAGTCTTTGGGGGCCAAAACTGTTCAAACCATCACAGATTCTTTCATTGACTCAGCAAGCAGCCCCAAAGCTGGCATTTCCAGTGTTTGGTTTGTCAAGGGTGACAGTAATAGTGTGAAGAAGGTGCTTATAGCTTGTTTGGTATCTTCTCCTGAAGAGAACTGAAACAATGGCACAGAGGCCTTTGCCTTCTTTGTCCCATAGGTAGACCCTCAGGTGTGTAGAAATCCTAGTGTTTATCTTAGTCATTGCTCTATTGTTGTGAAGATACACCACCAAAAAGGCAAGTGTTATAAAAGAAAAAAATTTAACTGGTGTCTTGCTTACAGTTTCAGAAGTTTAGTTCATTATCATCATGGTCAGGATTATGACAGCATGCCAGCAGGTGCTAGAGCAGTAGGTGATTGCTACATATTGACATGCTGTATTCTGGGAGAGAGAGAGAGAGAGAGAGAGAGAGAGAGAGAGAGAGAGAGAGAGAGAGAGTCAGAAAGGCAGAGAGATAGAGAGACAGAGAGAGAGACAGACAGAGACAGAAAGAGACAGAGACAGAAAGAGATAGAGAGACAAAGAGAGACAGAGAGAGACAGAGAAAGACAGAGAGAGAGAGAGGAGGGGAAAGGGAAAGAGAGAGGGAGAGAGGGAGGGAGGGAGAGAGGGAGGGAGGGAGGGACACTGGGCCTGCCATGAGTTTTGAAACCTCACAGCCCACAAGCAGTGGCATTCTTCCTCCAACAAGGCCACACTTCTTAATCCTTTTAATTCTTTCAAATCATTCCACATCTTGGTGCTAAGCATTCCATATGTGAGTTAATCGGGTCATTTTTATTCCATCTACCACAATGTACATCATTCATATGCAGGTATTTGTGTAAGCCAAGTTCAGAGTCTCTGGAACTGGAACTACTTGAGGTTGTAAGCCACCCAATGTGGGTGCTGAAATGGAACCTTGGTCCTCTCTCAGGGGAGTAGTGTTTATAACTGGTTAGGCATCTCTCCAGATTTGTTAAATGTGATTCCCCTAAAGATCTGTGGCTGCTACTTTGGTTTATTACTTTTGTTAACAGCTACCAAAAGCTGTTAACAGCAGGTATGGCCTACAACTTATAACCTCTATGACATTCTGGAGGACAATTTTAATTGCATTGGAGTTAGAGTTCTGCTGTACCTGAAAGAAAATGTCTAAAATCTTGCTATACATTTTGCTATTGTATGCTTCATTAATCAAATTCTCTACTTTATTTTTAATATTGTTTTATTTGTGTTAACATAATATATGTCTATATTTACTTTAAAACAGTTTACTTAATTGAAACTTCTGTATTAAATTAGAGTTAACAAAGAAAAAGCTTATTGTAGAGTACTAATATAATAATTTTGCGAGTTATGTTGGTCATTTATTCACTACTATGACAGAACACCTGAGAAGAGTAACTTAAGGAAAGAAGTGCTTTGGCTTGCAGGGCATGGTGGCTGACAGCCTGGAAGCAGAATTGCAGAGTGGGAATGGCTCTTCACATTGCCAGAGATGCTTGAGAGAAGCACAGAGTGACAGATGCTGCTTTCCATTGGTCTACGTTTTTCATTTTTCTTTTTCATCTTTCTTTTTTTTTCTTATTTGTTCTGTTTTCTTTATTTCAGATCTCCATCCAATGGGGTGTTGGTTGCCACTTACATTCAGTGTGGGTGGGTCTTTATTATACAGTTAATGCCTTCTGAAAGTACCCTTACATACACACTTACTGTTGTGTCTCCTAAGATTCTCCAATCTAGTCAGTTAGGCTAGGAAAGTCAACTGTCACGCAGTATGGACTATGTATAACTGCCAGAAAGGAGAAATAGAGAACACAATTTTAGTTCTCAGATTCTAATTTTAGATGAAAACTCACAAAAAATCATTTCATAGTGATATCAACAACATTTAAAATGGATTATGTCTGCTCTTTTAATTTTACTGCCATGCAATGACTGTGTTGGCTGCCACACATAGAATTTTAAAAATGGACATTAGGGAAAACCCAGAAGTCTTTACTGCAGTAATAAATGTTCTAGTAGTTGCATATAGGCTGCAGTGACTCACATGTATATGTGAGCTTAAAGTGGTAGTGTATTCTGTAATGCTTAATTCAGATTTATATTTGGTAACCCATATATATCTCAAGCCATTTATTCCCTTGTGTCTGCATATGTTTTTCTCTAGAATTCGCTGCTTCTTTGGGTTTTCTATATCTGTCCCCTTCACTGTTCCTGGGACACAAGAGAGTTTGATCTTTCATCCTGATGACCACTTTGTTGTGTGTCTTATGGCAGTATTATGGTGACTAGTAAAACTCCTCTTACACTGTTGGACTAGAGATGGCTGAGTGAAGAAATTAGTTATAATAAGGACTATAGATCAGATAGACTGTGCTTTAATGCCATTAAGAAATTACTCAAACAAGATTATTAAGTGTGATTAGCAAACACTCGGGCAGCTAAAATGTTGTCTTTGAGAACACAGGCACTGGATTTCTAGTTACAGACAGAGACATCAATAAACTATCCTCTCTTCAGAAGGCAGGAAAGCTGAGGAAACTATCTGAAGGAATTGGATTTAAGTGTGCACTTTGAAGCTGACAGGAAATGATGTTCAGTATGTGCCAAGGTTAAAATGTTCTTACTCAAGGCTAAATTGGATGTGGTAGCAGCTAGCAAAGGCCATTTACAATCATTTATGAACATTTCAGATCTTTCCCTGGGCCACTGTGATTTGAGGCAAGAAAAAAAAATGAGGAAAGATTATTAATGTAACTCATAAAATATAACTTTTTCATATTTATTTTGACTTAAATATTTTAAATGAAAAAAGTCATATCTTCTTTATTTCATTTCATTTCTGTCTTATTTACAGGTTAGTAATGTCCATTTAAAAATTTAAAGATGTTCCTTTTCTTGAACTACATTTAAGAGAACATTTCCATATATATAATATTTAGAAAGGAAAACCAAGAAAGCGAAAACTGGAGACTCCAAGGCCAAAGTTTGTAGAATGTCAGATCTCCTGTCATTTGCTAACTCTCTACTGCCATATCTGAGAGTTTGATGTGTTATTGAGAATATTGAAGTAAGTATTCAATTCATTATTAAATAGCACTAAAAGGTATTTTTTAATAAGAGATGTAGTACTTGCAATTAAGATGCCAACAGTGGCTCATCATACTTTGAACATTCAAGCACTGAAGGTTATGTAATGAAAACGACACAAATTCTTTTCCAAGTTGAAGAGTTAACCAGTTCAAAAAATAAAATAAAATTTACTCTTTCACAAACCCACGAATAAAGAAAAAATGTGAAGCTCTTATTCTGAAAATTCAAAAAATTGTTACATGAAACATCACACATGTGGATTGATGTTCCCACTCAAACATCCATCACAACATGAGGTTTGATCCCGGGTGTTGCCTATGAAGACTTTGCTCCTTCTACCTCACTTGAGCTTGCTTACTGGTGACAAAACCTGTAGCTTTCTCCATGAGGCTGACCAAAATAACATCTCATCTCTCCATGGATTTTACATGTTGCCAATAAACAAATATTTTAAAGGAAGATTATTGTGACTATCCTTTAATAGATATATATATAAGCAACTAATGTCGTAAGCTGTTATGTCTAACATGCAAGACCTTAACACCAAATTCTTCATCTTCCCTTTGGCTTTGTTCATGGGCAGTGCAGAAAGTAAATTTTTACGACAGTCATTACAGAAACTTCTAAAAGATAAACCTAGAAGTTTCTTTACTGCAAAGTTGCTTAGAGGTCATCACTGCTAAGCTTGCAATTTTTCTTAGTTCTAACTCAAAAAAAAAAAAAAGTATAACTTTTCCTTTTTTTCTTCCTAGTGATGTAGCATTTGGATGTAGCATTGCTGTCTTGTTCTTCGCTCAACTCCAGTGAAATGGTTTTGTGAGCTCCATTAAAAAAACATCTCTCTATGTTGTTCAAATTACTTGCTTTATGTCTCTGCATTTTTGTCTTGACATATGAAACATCTTGCTCCTAATCATTTGTGATGTCGATTGAAGTTTTATTATACAAAATCATTTATAGTTTTGAGTCAGTAATTTGGATGGTATAGTAGCATAATACACATGCAAACATTTGCCTAGAAGAAATGTCACTAATTAATAAGCTGTTGCAAATAATTATAGGGCATGATAGATATAAGAAGAGGCAGAGTTGCTCTTGTGTAGGTGAAACCTAAATTGCATAATATAATCTTATCTTGATATGGTACCAGTCAATCCTATCATTCTATGATAAAATGGCTTTTCCAATAAGTGTTAAGTTCCAAAAAGAAAGAGAACCTGAGTTGCTCATTCCAGATTACCTAGTTAGAACTATAAAATCAACCTTAGTCTCTTTCCTGTGGCCTATGAGTTCCTTAACCATGGATGTTGACCAGGTTTATACAGTAGGTATGAATTCCCTCCTGTGGAGGATACCCTAAATCCATTGAAGATTGTCTTTGAAATACTTATCTTTATATCCAGAGATTTTTGCTGCTGACCTTTTTCTAAGAAGAACCTTATTGTAATAGGTAGTTATTAACATAGACTCCCATTCCTGTTTAAGGTACTTACAATGAGTTATGGAAAGAGTCCTCTTCAATTAATTTATATCAATGACCCCCATAAGACTCAAAGAACCTTGCAGAAGATGGTTGGGTGGGAAGAATGTAAGATCCACAGGTTGTAGAGGAAGTCTGGGAAATGTCTTCCTGAAATGACATGACTGTTGCACACATTACCTCACAGCATCTATGGTTACCCAAACAAAATGAAGCCAGTAAAGCATTACAGCATGGATGAAGGAGCAGTTCCAAAGACCCCATTTCTAGCAGAGGAGCTATTAGCAATTAATGGATTAATTGGAAGAAGAATAGACTTGCTTTAGGAGTGTTTCACCATTCTTCATTCCATGGCAACATACTTATGTGCATATGGGCAGCACTAGTTGAATTCATTGGGTAACTAGCTAAGACAACTAACTTACTAAGATATCTAACTAATTTTTTTTTAAAGAATTGAGGTTGAACTTGATACAACATCAAGGTACTATTTTATATCCTCAGACTGAGTCTAGTCTCATCTACAAAACATTGTTAAGATAATAGTGCATCTTAAGTCTAGACAGATCACAGTAATGTACCGTACCTCTTCCTCTCCACGTGGCATGGGATGGGAAAGGTAGTAAATATTGTAAAAAATTATCATTGTAAGAATTCCTGTCATGTGTATAATTCCTGTACATATGCAAATCTGTTGATGGATGGGATGGTTTCTCTATGTAATTGACAGCTGTGAGATTCTTCCCTCATGTCCCGGCTGCTTTTTTTTTTTTTTTTTTTTTCAAAAGGACAGTCAAATAGTCCAATATATCAGCACCAGCCACTTTCAAAGTTCTTCAGAGTTGAAGCTACCTTCTGATAAGATACAAATATGGCTCTTAAGATTGGACAACAGCCAAGACTGTTAAAATGGCTTGTACCAATATTTTTTTTTTCTGTTTTATAAATGGTTAGTTATCTTGGTCATTTTTAAATTTTATTTATTTATTTTATGTATATGAGTACACTGTCACTGTCTTCAGATCTACTAGAATAAGGCATTGAATTGCATTACAGATGGTCGGGAACCACCATGTGCTTGCTGGGAATTGACCTCAGGACCTCTGGAAGAGCAGTCAGTGCTCTTAACTACTGAGCCATCTCTCCAGCCCTGTATCAATATTTCTTTACAACAATTTTTATCGATGCTATAATGGTACTATACCATAGGGACTCTTGTGACATGGTACAAAATATGCCATGCCATGACTGGTGTAAAATAATTCTTTATTTGCAAGAAATTTTTCTGTGATTGGTATAAATAAACCTTTATTTATTTATTTATTTATTTATTTATTTATTACTACATAATTCAGCAGCTTGGTTCACTTTGTGAGCCAGAATCTAGATATCCTCCTCTGTTGCCTTCAGAGTATTACAACAATAGGCTCCACTAAGTAAATAAAAACACTAATGGTCTTTATTTTCATTTTGACACTGTTTATTAGCAGCCTATGCCCTAGAGAAAGGAATGATTACTGTGATCTGTGGTTTCTATTTAATATTCAGAATTTTTCTAACATGTTTTGTAGTTAAGACCAGCCTCAATTTGAGGCTAACACTCAGTACTTTGATGTGATAGTTATTTTGTATGGTGACCTTCCTTTTCTGCTAGCAAAAGGATTGAGCTGGCAGTACAAAGAAAGAAGTGGTGTCAGGAAAGCAGTACAGCCAAGAGTTAACCTTAACCTTAGTGGAAACCATGAACACTGGGAAATCAGATATGTCACTGTAGCTCCATAAGTTTTGTGGATCAGGGAATATATTAAAAAAAACTTCTGAAATTTCTATTTGGTTTTTACTAGAAATTGAAACATGCAAAACCCAAAGTCTACTTGAAAATGTGCCTTACTCATTGATTGTTTTAAATCACAGAAAATCTACCTATATCTAGACATATAACACTGTTATACATAGATTATATTACATATGTATATGAAAATAGCCCATGGAATCTGGTCCTATGCACAATGAAGATATACCAATGAAAATTTATGTCAACCAATTATATCTCCTACCATGGTCATATTTAATTTGAAATATCTTTGTTCCATGGATTCTTGAATGCATTCATTAAGTAACTATTGTGTCTGTTTTGCTATAATGTGATGATGCACTAAGGTTGAGAAGCTAAGTCATACAAATAGAACAGAAATGTTATTAGCACAATGAAGGTAAAGAGGTCATTAGAACATATGGCACAGAATAAATGTTTGGCTCTTTTACTAGAAAAAAGCAGCACTTAAAGCTGATATACATATATAGGAAACCAGCAAGCTATGAAATACAGGGACAAGTGCTGGGAAAAGCTCTGTATCAATCAACACATAGGCAAGCCCTAGAGACATCCCTACATTGAAGATGGAATAATTTCTGGGAACATCCATGGGTGGGGTAATATGTAAGTCCTGGGACTCCTGTGCATGACATGTCCTGAGGACATCTATATGTCAGGAGGATGGACAAGTCATATGGACAGTAGTGCACTGAGGTATAGGCAAGTGCTGTTGTGATCCGGGATTAAAAAAGTAATGACTATGGGCCAACATGATGACACAGAGAGCTTGCTTTCTGTCTTAGGGTTTTACTGCTGTGAACAGAAACCATGATCAAGGCAACTCTTAAAAGGATGACATTTAATTTGAGCTGGCTTACATGTTCAGAAGTTCAGTCCAATATCATCAAGGCAGGAGCATGGCAATGTCCAGGCAGATGTGGGTCTGGAGGACCTGAGACTTCTACATCTTGTTCCAAAGGCAGCTAGTCAAAGACTGTCTTCAAGGAAGCTAGGACAAGGGTATTTAAGCCCATATCCACAGTGACACACCTACCCCAACAAGGGTACACCCAGTGCCACTCCCTCAATCAAGCATATACAAACCATCACAGGTTCTGAGTATAGTAATGAATCATGAAGAAATTAAAGAAGCACAAATGTTCATATTATTTTTTGGAAAAAATATGTTGAATATCAACCATTTTGAGTTATCTGTTTTGATATATATTTTATTTTATCATATTATAAGGCTTGTATTTGAAATATATATAATGTTCTTTTTGTAATTTAAGACATATGTATTCACTTTTCATCATGATCACTGCCCCTTTCACACAGTCCCTCTCCATTCCTTCTCCCCTTCTCTGAGACGGTAGAGGTCCTCCTGGGTGTCTCCCACTCTGGTCTATGAATTCTCTAGGACTAGACACATTTTCTCCCACTGAGGCCAGACAAGGCATCCCAGTTAGGCAATCAGAATCCAAGGACAGCAACATTTTTACATACAGCCCCCACTCTAGCTATTGGGGAACCTACATGAGAAATGAGTTGTACATCTGCTACATATGTGCCAGGCAGCCTATTCCCAGCCCGTGTGTGCTCTTTAATTGATGGTTCAGTCTCTGAGATCCCCCAGTGGTACAGGTTAGTTGATTCTGTTGGTCTTGCTGTAGAGTTCATACTCCCTCCTGGGAACTCAAACCTTTCCCTAACTCTTCCATAAGACTCCTGGAGCTCCATCCACTGAATGGGTCTCTGCATCTGTTTCGGTCTGCTGCTGAGTTTTAAATAAAGGCATATAGTCCGTAAAATTCAGGATTCAGGTATGATTTACTATCCAGAATATGCTGGACATCTCAGAAGTAATAGATGCTTTTTATATTGCATGAATCCTCCAGAGGGTTTGTAGTAACATTTTTTAATCAAATACACAGAATTATCTCTGTCAGAATGTATGAATTTTTCACTTTAAATGGGACTAATCAGTTCAGATCAGATTTATCATTAAATGAATTAAGATGAAATGTTTGGTTGTCAGAACATTTTAATTTCAGAATTGCAGATGAGAGATTTTGGATGAATATTAGATAGATTAGAGGCACACACAGAAGCAATGTGAATCTAAAACCCAAAGCAGAGAATTCAGTAACAATTATGATGTTGGCGTTACAGTGATATAACAATGATTTACAGTGTCTAGGAAAGCATCCACAGACTAAATTTGATTCATTGGCTGCCCTTCAATTCTGTGTCAATGTTGGATATATTTTGCTCTCCTGCTCAACAACAGCAGACTGTTTACATATTTTAATACACACTAGATTTCCCCCTCTAGTATAAATTTAATATTTTATTGTGACTCAGACAAAGTTACACCCTACATTTTTTGTGACCTCCTGTGCTGAGCAGCTTGTCAAACTATTTTAGTAGTATATTTAAAAACCTCTACTTAAAGTAAAATTCATACTATTATTAAAATCTGGCAATAAACCTAAGAATAGTCTGTAGTATAGCATAATATTTGAAAACCCCTGAGATAAAGATGGATCATTGAAAAAATTATGGAAAGCTAGTGAGCTATAAGCAAGCAGTGATCCTAGATCAGATGGTAATAATTTCAACCGGGGTACATGTAGTAGAGCAGTGTCCTTGACCTTGAAATACAAGTCTATTCTGTTTCATTATGATAATCATTGAACAACAAAAATGGAAAATACTGATTTTTAAAAATTAAGAATATTCATTTGCTCTCTGAAATATTTGAAAATATGATTGCATGAAGAAACATTTGTTCTGGATGTTGAAGAACTGATCTAGAGGCCATGAGCAGAACATCTGAAGTAAATGGCCAAATCTAAGAAAAAAATAATAAATAAAATAAAATAAAATAAAATATGTACTGAGATAAGTTTGGACAAAGTGGGCATCCAACTAATGTGAACATATAAAATATCATTCAGATATCTTATTTCATTCTTCAGGTAAATGAGGACTAGTTACAGGTTTTGGCCCAAAGGATGGATCCAAATTAAGGATGTAGGACTAGGGCTGTAACTCAGTACCAAACTATTTGCCTGAGGTTAAGTCCCTGCCAAGACAAACAAATAAAACCCAGGAGGTAATTAACAACAGACCTTGCATTCTACTTCTGAGAAAATATTAATAAAACATTCCCACATGCAATGATTATTCATATTTTTAGATTTGTTATGCTGCTTAGATTTTTGTGAAACTGACCCAAGCTGGAGTTAGTGGGAAAGAAGGATCTGTGTGGCTTTTGTTTAAATTAATAATTGATGTGGAAGACCCAGCCCATGGTTGATGGTGTCATCCATGAATAGGTGATACTAGGTTATATAAGGAAGGTAGCTAAGCAAGCAGGAGAAGCAAATCAGTAAGCAATGATAATATGTGGCTGCTCCTCAGTTCTACATTTGGGTTCTAATCTTAGCTCCAGACCTGGCTTCCTTCAAAGATGGAGTGTGATGTAGAACTGTGTATCAGATAAATACATCCTTATACTTTCTAAGTTGTGATCTTGTTTTAGAAGTTTCCTTCTTATTAAATCTTTGAGAACTTTGATCATATTTAGCTCCCCCAATCCTCCCAGAATAACACTGCTCTTGCTTCCTATCCATTTTTTGTGCTCTCTTTTTTCATGTTTTTAACACACTAAGTCCAATTTGTGTGGTCATCCACTGGATCATGCTCCTCCTACCAAGGAATACACCCTTAAATAGAAATGACTATCTTTCACCCATCAGCAATCAATTGTCAAGAGCTGTTCAGCTAGAGGAGGAACTTTGTGACCACCTTCCCCAACCAATCTTGCTGGCTCTTACATGTGCTCTAACAACTGCTCTGAGTTCATACATGCAACAGTCCTGATATGTACAGAATACATTGTTTTCTTGTAGTCACCTATTACTCCTGGCTTTAGAGGTGGTTCTGATGCTAAGGTCCTGTTCTCCAGTTGGTTCTTGATCTATCAGTGAAGAAGCCATGGACCTATTACTGGGTGGAAGGAATAGGCAGGACTTCCTGGTCCCTGCAGGCAATCTGGCAGATGAAGGGGAAAAGAGAGGGGAGAGTTCGAGCTTCAAAGGGAAAAAAGTCAACCAGCCATGTAAGGTATCAGGCCTCAAGCTGAATGGCCACAAGCCTCTCCTACAGGTGGGATATTGAGGATGTTGAGCTGGGCCTGAAGGTGGTAGAGCAACCTTCTAACTGTAAACAGTACAGGTTTAGGGTGCTGAGCTGGGAGTTCTGGGAAAGGCATGATAGCAGAGGTAGATTAGTGGTGCCCAGCAACTGTTGAAATTGAACAATTTTGTGTGTCTGTGTTTTTCATCCCCAGATCCAGTATTCTCAGGGTGGGGGCTAGTTGCGCACTCCATTCCTCGACTTAAGGCAGGGTAGCAAAAGTTACATGCAACACCTGGCTCTTAAATCTTTCCATGCACTATTCTGAAATAATTCCTGATATAAGGTCACACCAAGGGCTGAACATTTTATAATCTCTTATTTTCTACCTCTCGATCAGTTGTGGATCACTGTGTTAATTCACATCTATTACAAAGAGAAGCTTCTCTATTGAGAGTTGTGAAATCTATGCACAGAGCATTAGTAGTCATTAGGAATTGGTTTAATACTACAGGCTCAATACAGGCTTGATTGCTTTCATGTTCTGTGGCTCATGTGTGGGGTTGTCTTCTTCAATAAAGTTTTACTGTCAAGTTCTGGAGGGGTAACCAACAGTATAAAGAGATCACCAATTCTTTGTACTGGGAATTATATTAATCATTCTGAGATGTCTTTTCTGGGCATTGCTGTTTCTTTATAGGAAACTCCATTTACATTCCTTTTATATGTCTATATGTGTATTTTTAAGAAACTTCTACAGTGGTATGCCTCCATATAATTTTTGGAAATGTCTTTACTTTAGTAAGCTGTGAATTATTCTTTCCTTATTCTCACCTCTGTTCTGTGCTGCCATAGTCCAGCCTATTTAATCTTTCCTGTTCAATTATACACCTTTATGTTTGTAAGAGATAATAATTAAAAATTAATGAAATAAAAGAAAAAATAACACAAACGAATTGGACAAAACAAACATAAGAAAAATACCTAGGAAGAAAGTACAGGAATCAGAGACCAACTAGTTTTTACACTCAGGAATCATTTCTTTATACATATTTTTCTTTTGTTTCTTTCTTTTTATTGGAAATTTTGTTTACATTTCAGATGTTCTTTCCTTACCCCATTTCCCCCTCCCTCCCAGGAACTCACTATCCCTTCCCCCCTCCTCCTACTTCTATGATGGTGTACCCCCACCCACCCTCCCCCGTACCTCACCTCCCCACCCTCGAATACCACCCCCCCACGACATCCAGCCTTCATGGGACCAAGGATCTCTTCTCCCACTTATATATAGCTCCCTTGCATATATAGCTGGAGCCATGGGTCCCTCCCTAAGCACTCCTAGGCTGGTGGTTTAGACCCTGGGGACTCTGGTTGGTTGGTATTGTTGCTTTCCTCATGGTGTCACGAATCCTTTCAACTCCTTCAGCCTTTACTCTATCTTCTCCATTGGGAACCCCATGATCAGTTTAATGGTTAGCTGTGAGCATCTGCCTCTGAGTATGTCAGACTCTTGCATACTTCTAAGGAGAGAGCTATATCAGGCTCCTGTCAGCATGTACATCCTGACATCCACATCAACCTCTACCTTTGGTGACTGCACATAGGATGGATATCCAGGTGGAATGGTCTGTAGATGGTAGATTCACTATAATCTAGAAGACAAGCATGTTTGTATAAAAAAACAGTTCTAAGATCCTAACTAGAAATGTAGAAAAATTACACAATTTCATAAAATGAATAAAAAACTCATTTCACAATATCTCTGATCTATTCTGAAGACAATAGAGCTCAGCAAAACACTATTCTAAAGGCTTCAAGTCACCTGGCATGAATGACACGTTTTTCTCTTGGGTTAATATTATGTTATTTATCTGTTTAGAAGTTGGTTATAGATTAATGGAGAACATTCACTGGATATTTCCAAAATTTACCAGTACCTCATGTACTATCGGTCCTAAAATGTTTGAGACCATCTTTCCTCAAGGACTACTGAAATAAAGCATGAGCTTAGGCTCCCCGTCTTGTACTTTAATATTATCATATTTTAGATTGTTGAAGGTGAAATGTTAACTATGCTAGAGTAGTATAGGTGAGTTTTAAAAGACAATACATATATTCTAGCCACAAACACTTGATTTTATCTCTTGAATTTGTTTTAGAAGGATGCTAAATTGTGTTATGAATCACAAATCTGCATCAGTTGGATGAAATATTGTTAGTGTTAGTAAAATGAATACATAGAGGAAATCAAAACTGAAGCCATCCATAATCACTTTTTTACATTGAAATTCCTTTTATAAAAAAAAAAAACATTTAAAGTCAGTTTCAAATAATTGATATATCAAAAGAAAAGTATGCTTTTCTGTATTTTCACTTTTAAATGCCAATACATTTAAAGTCAGTTTCAAATAATTGATATATCAAAAGAAAAGTATGTTTTTCTGTATTTTCACTTTTAAATGCCAAAAACAGCAATTGAAAACTTACAGAATTCCAACATAAATATTAATGAGGAACACATTTTCATTTTCAAGTAAATTACCTATTGGGACATACTGTTTGGTTTTGTTTTAGTTTAGATTTTATTTGTATTGTATTATTTCTTCTATATTTCAGATTTATCCCCTTGTAAAAGATAAATTGTTTGCAGATATCGTCTGCTTTTCCTGCGGCCACCCTTCCCGAACTACAGGGCAGAACACTTTTATTTTATGAAGTCTTGCTTGTTTTTTTTTTTTTTTCATTTTACTTATTTATTTCTAAGATTATAACTATGAACAACAAAAAGAAGACAGATTCCCACTCACCCTCCCCCAAAATTCATTGAGTTGCGTCCTTATCCTTTCTTCTGAGGATATAGCATTGTAGTTTCCTATTTTAAAGCTGAAGTCTTTCATTCATTTTGAACCCAACTTTCATCCATACTTTAAAGGAAGAGTCCAAATTTTTTCTTTATATGTGATAAGCCTGTTTCTCAACGCAATTTTTGAAAGTGATTATACTATTGACTTAGATTTTTGGTAAAATTATAAATTACTAGCTGACTACTAGGTGTTTGAATTTAGTTTGGAAGATCTCTACATTATTCTAGTAATTTTGACTCTGCTTTTATGCCAGGATATGCTTTTTATTAATATAGCTTTTGAGTAATAGTTTGAAATCAAATATTATAATGGTTTCAGCTTCAGTTTTAAGATTGCTCTGCTATTTAGGAATTCTATGTTTCCTTTTTAACTTTTCTTTATGTCACATGACTTTTCCTTTGTATTTAATAAAGATGTATTTTCTTAATATTCTGACTTCTGAAATTTACACATTGGTAATAAATTGAAAACACTTAACAAAGTACTTGTCAGTCTATTTTCTACTTCTCTAAATAATTAAAAGTTGTTAAACAGTGTTCATCACAAACATTTCAAAATTATCCCTAAATATTAAAATATTTTATTCTTATGATGGTAAATAAATTTAAAATAATATGTGCACACATATTATTTATTAACAGTTAAAGCAAGTGAAAATTTATATTGGAAAAAAATTCTGCTCTACAATTGTTAAATATTGAAAGATTAGTCAAAAACTCAGAATATCTCCAATGAAGTCAAATGATACAATCTGAAATAATCAAAATGACTAATTATGCATATTTATGTATGCATGATTACATAGTCAATGATAATGTTCTATACTTTTTGTGTATTGTTAAATGTGTATGCAAAGATATAGGTGTTATACTTGATCCTTGAGAAAAATATGATACATCTTATATTGAGTATTATTTTCTAGCATTGACTGTGATTTCAGCTACTGGTCACATCATAATGAATTGTTAGAGAATAGAATTATGCTTTAACAGCATTTTGAAAGTGAGCATTTATTTTACATGCAGCAAAGATTATTTTTATTATCGAACATCAATTTCACCACTGTGTACTAAGGAAATACTTCTGAAACTAAGGACTATTTGTCATGACTAACAGTGCACACACACACACACACACACACACACACACACACACACACACACGGGAGAGAGAGGGAGGGGAGAGAGGTTCTTTAAAATTTCTACTTCAAGAGCAATCACTGGCTTAAATCTGTGGTGATATGATTGATCTATGATTCTTCCATGTGACTATTATATTAATCCAAGTAAATTTAAATTCCATTTTGTAAAGCTATTAGAAATAAAATATTCACTCAACATTTTGGCAACAGACTTTGACCTTAACCCTAGTGAGCAAGTAAGTCCTTTCTGATTTTGTTTTTGTAGGTACAGTGAGGGGAACTTCGTTTCTTATGATGCTTTTACAAGATGTCTATAAACAAGAACATTAGGAAATTTGACCAATTTTATGAAAAGTTAACATTTCTTATCTGAGAGGGTCAAATTGACTTTAAAGGTTTATAAGTAATTGAAGTAATAAGAATTCAGAGATAATGAGTCTGAATGTAGAGAAATGTAGCACCCATCTTTTACTCCCCCTTAAAAAACTTAAGAGCCGAAGGTTCTGGTCTCCTAAAGAGATGGTCAGGGCTCTGAGGATGTAATAACTGTTTATTTTGCTATGGAATGCCCTCTCAGGTAATGTATTTCACCTGATGTGCTCAATGCCTGACTTAAGAAAGTATATGTTTTTGCTAAGGTTGCTGGCTTCTGGTATTTGAAAGGCCATTGCATTATGTTGATTTATGTTTCACATTTTTCATACAATTTTAGTTCCAATTATAGGCAGGAATACCATGTCACTGAAAGGAAATACAAATAAAAAGTGGTGTAGATCATCATGTGAATTTTCCTCTCCTTGTATTTTTCAGTGTCTTTGGGCTCACAGGATTATTCTAGATCTTTGAACATATATCATGTAAGCAAGTTCAGGTGGCAGGAAGGAGAACTCAGAGTAAACTCATGTTTACACCTAACATGAAATAGGATGGTGGCCAAAAAGTCTAGATTTTTCCAAGATTAATCAGTTACTTTTATTCAACCTGAATATCATTTTTTGTTTCTTCCCCTTTTTCATTAATTTATTCACTTTACATGCCTATCTCAGCCACCCCCATTACTACCACTACAAATACCCCTCTCTCTTACTCCTTCCCATTCTCCTCAAAAAAGGGAATGCGTTCCCTGCCCTGGGTACCACCTCTTTGAGGGATATCCATTCACAGTCTGAATACATTTAGGCCCAACCAGGAAGTTCAGGAAACAGTCAGAGACAGCCCTCCTTCCAATTGTTCGGAGACTCACATGAAGACCAAGCTGCACATCTGCTATTCCTGCATAGTCTTTGGTTTGTGGTTCAGTCTCAGTGAGGCCCTGTGGTTAGTTGACTCTGTAGGTCTTCTTGTGGTATTCTTGATCCTTTTATCTTGCTCAATTATATCTATCTAACACTCTTCCACAAGACTCCCCAAATATTGCCTGATGTTTGGCTGTGGGTCCCTGCATCTGTTTCCATCAGCTGCTGGATGAACCCTCTCAGGAGACAGTTATGCTAGGCTCCTGTCTACAAGCAGAAAAGAGAATCATTAATAGTGCCATGGTTTGGCTCTTTTTCAAGGGATGGGTCTAAGTTGGGGCAGTCATTGGTTGGTCGTTCTCTCAAACTCTGCTCCATCTTTATGCATGTGTATCTTGTAGTCAGGACAAATTTGGGGTTGAAGGTTTTGTGGGTGGATTGATATTCCTGTCCCTCCAATAGAAGTTCTATCTGGCTATAGGAGGTGGCCACTTCAATATCCATATACCCCACTGGTAGGAATCTCAGCTAGAGTTACCCCCACTGTATCCTCAGAGCCTCCCCCTATCCCAGGACTTTAGGAAGTGCAAGATGCCCACCACCAATTTCCATACACATTCCCACTTCTCTCTCACCTCCCCTCTCCACATCTGATCTTTATCCTACTCCCTTTCCTCACCCTCCTCTCCCATGCAGTTCTCAATCTCCATCCAATTCTGATGACTACTTTATTTCTGTTTCTGAGTGAAATTTATGCATCCTCCTTTGGGCACTCCTTATTACCTGGTTTCTATTTTTAGGACTCTGAATTGTAGCATGTATATCCTGCATTTTATGGCTAATATCCAATTATGAGTGAATGCATACAATGTGTGTCTTTCTGGGGCTGGGTTATTTAACTCAGGAAGACATTTTCTAGTTCCATCCATTTGCCTGCAAATTTCATGATATCTTTCTTTTTATAGCTGAATAATATTTTATTGTATTGACATTTTCTTCATTTGTTCTTAACTGAGGGATATCTAGGTTATTTCCAGTTTCTGGCTATTATGGATAAAGCTGCTGTAAACATAGTTGAGCAAGTGTCCTTGTGATGTAGTGGATTATCTTTTGGTTATACCCCCCAGGAATGGTATAGCTGAGTCTTGTGGTAGAACTATTTCCCATTTTCTGAGAAACTGCCAAACTGATGTCCAAAGTGGCTATACAAGTTAGCACTCCCACCAGCAATGAAGGAGTATTTCCTTTAGCTACACATCTTTCCCAGCATGTGCCATTTCTTTAGTTTTTGATATTAGACCTTCTCATTGATGTATAATGGAATTTCAGAGTCATTTTGATTTGCATTTCCCTGATGACTAAGGACATTGAACATTTTTTTCTGATATCTTCCTCAATTTTTCTTCAGAGACTTGAGGTTCTTGTCCTACAGGTCACCCATTTGCTTGGTTAGAGTTACACAAAGATATTTTGTATTATTTGTGGCTATTAAAGGGCTACTGATTTTTTCTTTCTTCTTTAAAGGCCTCTAGTTGTTCGAATGTATTTTCCTGTATTTCTTTCAGGCATTTATTCATTTCCTCTTTAAAGGCCTCTATGATCTTTATAAGATTGTATTTAAGGTCATTTTCTTCTTTTTTTTTTTTTTTTAAATATGGAACGCTTCACGAATTTGCGTGTCATCCTTGCGCAGGGGCCATGCTAATCTTCTCTGTATCTTTCCAATTTTAGTATATGTGCTGCCGAAGCGGGCACTAAGGTCATTTTCTTATGCTTCAGTTGTGTTAGGATATTTGTGTCTGCTGTAGTAGAATAACTGTGCTCTGAAGGTGCCATATTGTTCTGGTTCTTAATGGTTGTAATCTTACTCTGACCTTTAGACATCTGCTTGTCCCTGGATGTTCCTGGTATAGCAGGTATTGGGAAGGCGAGCATAACCTGGATACTCCTGGTACAGCAGGCCTCCAGTAGGTAGCTATGGGATGGACAATGGAATACAGGGGGCAGTGCTTGTCTTAGAGCAGCTGGGTATCTCCTGGGGGAACTCAGCAGGCAGGGGAATTGGGGTTAGGGATCTAACCTTCTAAGGCAAGCAGAGTATCTTTAATTTCTTACATTTTAGACTTGGAATTTTATTGACAGCCTAGTACTGGATAAACAACTAGAGGATTTCATCTCTAAGAAAATTACATCTTCTGATCTTACCATTACTTACTTGTTCTTTGTCTAGGAGTGAGACCAATGAGTGCTTCCCACTTCCATGTTACTATGTCCATCAGTGCTGTCCCTGTTTCAGACAACACTGAAATAATAAACATACAGTGATACAAATCAGGCTCAGCAGATTATATTTAAATATTTATTCACTTGTATTTTTATAATAACACCAAAAAATTAAAAGGAACATACTTTTGAGAGGAACCTGAGTGGACAAACATGGTAATCAAACCTTTATAATGGAATATTCCACTGGAGGAACGTCAGGGTTATTCACTGAGCTTACAGGGAGGCAAGAAAAGGGGAGAAATGATGTAATTATATTTTAAGTGAGAAAAGTGAGTGTGTTTCTGATTCTATTATAACAAACAATTGAAAACAAACATGAATCAAAGATTAGGTTTCAAGAATTATGATTGAAATATTCGTGTTAATTTCCAAAAATAAAAAGAATTGAATTAAAAACCACATTTGCCTTACATCCTGCTTGAAAGGTATTTATGGACATAATTTTGGAAAAACTTGAAGTAATATATTCATAATATGCTTTTAAATGTATCCTATGATATCAAAGTTAAAATTTATAGTTTTTGTTGTCTCAATTGGTCAGTGTCTAGTTTCAAGTGATCGATAAGCAAAAATAATGGTAAAAAATATACTTCAGATCATAGCTTAAGAAAAGATAGGTACGATAGGATGTTTTGTTCTGTGCAGCAAATCCTCCAATCCTCTGTAATTAATTTAATTTTACAATGTCCTCTTATTCACTGTGTTTCTTTCCTATTTTCTATTCTTGATTTTACACTAATGCTGCCACATGTTTCTTCTCTTTTATCATTAGAGACATGTATTTTAGCCTGTCGTCCTTTCTGAATTTGTACTCTCCTATTATCTCTCTTGTAATTCTTTTACCTCGATCTATGACTCTTACTAAAACATGTCTTGCACTTAATGCTTTTAAGAGCATTCAGGCCAAGGGAATATGACAAGGGATGTAATAGCATTTAAGCTCATTAAATAATCCTGAAGTTCCCCCAGTGGAATATTCCATTATCAAGGTTTGATTAAAAGATTTATGACATTTTGATTATGAATTTGAGAATGAGCCCCAGAAAATATGGAATTACAGAGCCCAGATGTCAGCTACCTAATCCAGAAAGATTTGAAACTAACATTAACATTATTCAAACCTGCATTCAATTTTAATGACCAATTTACTTCCTTTTTTATCTTTTGGCTAACACGTAACTGGAAACTCTACAAGAGGGAGGAAAATGCTCTTAGCCACTTCATGTGCTAATGTTCACTGACTTGGGTGAGCTCTAGGCTCAGACATTTAATCAGTCATTTATGGTTATTGAATTTGCAAGAAAATTTGATCACATGAAGAGAAAATTTTGCTTTTAATCAGAAGCCTTTTTCACCCCTACATACACCACAATTTATAAATGGTGTATAAGTAGAAAGTATCAGTTTAAGGAGTATCAATCAGAGAGGAAAATCTGTCACAATATCCAAGAAAGTTCAGAAATTATTATAATATTCCATGAAAGCAAAAATTAT
Organism: Mastomys natalensis; assembly: GCA_021653895.1. Lineage (NCBI taxonomy): Eukaryota > Metazoa > Chordata > Mammalia > Rodentia > Muridae > Mastomys > Mastomys natalensis. The sequence continues at coordinate 484,835 of JAJTUV010001405.1, read as the reverse complement.
CCAATAAGCAGGGACACACATGGCGTATTTTCAATTTCTATTGTGATAGAAAACTTTCCTTAGAGTGAGATATGATAACACAGGAAACAGAGTCATATTAGTTCTTCTGAAATTCATTCAAAAATATTAAAGAGGTGTAAGATAATAATATCTAGTCACATAGTAGGGTGCACATTTTACACAGCAATTATATTGCTGATGAATAAATCTGGATTACTTTAAACTATCTGTTTATAAATTTGTGCATATCAAACTCAGTGAGGCAACACGCTGTTGAAGTAGAGAAGACATGTAAACTAAAAGTTGAAACTTAGAGCCATATTAGGGAGATACACGTTCTTTTATTTTCTCCACTGGTATTCAGCAAGTTTTAATAGTTTGAGATGTAACATCCAGAATTATCAGATTTATCTGAGTGGGTTCACCATGATGGTCTCTATCTTTATGCATTGTGCCCTAAAATATTCCTTGCATATTTTACACTATAATTTCTTTGCAACCTCTAAAAATTCATATCTATATCAATATACCATGTACCAAAGTACCATGAGTTTAAAGCTATGTTTGAGATGCATAAATTACTGATTACAATGGCCTAGCAACATTGTTCACTGTAGAGTACAGGGTGTTCACTCTATCTATTTTGTGGCAACTACATCTGCCCATCATCAAAGAATATTAAGGAGTCATACTGGTCTAGGAAAGGATCAAAACTTGAACCAGAACTTTTAATGAATAAACATTACATATATAGATTTAAAATGAAAAGATCAGAAGCTGAACCAATAGTTTTAAACAATGTAAGAAATGAACATTTTATATAATTGTACTATTAATTGAAATGTAGCTGAAACATTTTTATTTTATTGATTTTACACCCTGCTCAATGCCCTTTTCCCATTAACTCCCTCTCACAATCCTTGCCCCTATTCCCCTTGTCCTTCTTCTCTGAGTGGTGGCACTCCCTGGTATTCCCCATCCTGGCAGATCAAGTTTCTGTAAGGCTTGGTGTATCCCTCCCACTAAGGTCAAACAGGGCAGCCCAGCTAGAAGAATGTATCTCACAGACAAGCAACAACGTTTGGAATAACTCCTGCTCCAATTGTTCAGGACCCACATGAATACTAAGCTGCAATGCCTAGCTCCAGCACACTCTTAGGTTAGTGGTTCAGTCTCTGAGAGCCCAAAGGGTCCATGTTAGTTAACTCTGTTAATCTTCCTGTGTAGTTCCTATGCCCTCCAGGGCCCACAATTCTTGTCCCTATTCTTCCATTCTTCCATAAGAGTCCTGAAATTGCACCCACTGTTTTGCTATGGGTGTCTGCATCTGTCTTAGTAAGCTGCTGGGTGTCCTCTCAGAGTTTAGCCATGCTAGACTTCTGTCACCAAGCATAACAGAGTATCATTTAGAGTGTTAGAAATTGGTGCTTGCGGATGGGATGAGCCTCAAGTTGGTCCAGTTATTGATTGGCAGTTCCCTTAGTCTCTGCTTCATTCCCCATCCCTCCATTTCTTGTAGACAGAATAAATTTTGAGTTGGAAATTTTGTGGGTGAATTGGTGTCTTTGTCGCTCCACTGGGTTAAAAGGTTCAGAGGACATGTTTTAGTCAGAAGAAACAGCCACCATACTTAACCTTACAATAAAAACTTATATATTATCATTTTAACCTACCATTAAAAGGATAATTAACAAAATTAACTATAGAATTATACAACTGTATATATTTTATTCTTTAATTGGAATATTAACATTAATCTGAATTATAGAACTCTCATTCATATATTCTACTCAAATTTTGATTTTTCAAAATAGCTTTTGGTAGATATTTTGGTAGGTAAGTTTGTTTTAATATTTTTCATGTTGACCATCTGAGAAATAAGTAAGATACCTTTATTCAATGAAATATTCAATTTGACCTTCTATCTTAACAGTTACCAGGAATATGATCAGTCTATTAAACCTCAATACAGTTAATTTGCTTCTCCACAAGCAGGATTTGTTAGGAAACTCTTAGTCTTTAAGATAGTCTACAAAAAATCTCCAAAAGCAAACATACTAACCCAGTGCCCTAACAAGGGCTTGAAAACCAATTTATTACATATTATAAAGTTGGTAGGTATTTATTTTTGCCCTTTAAAAATAACTAAGAACATCCAAAGGCAAATGGAGTGGAAATTTCAATAATGATTGCATGGAGCTAAGTGATTTTTTTCCATGTAAGAAACAAGTATAAAACTGCAAACAAAAAACAATACTAGAAGCAGCTATTCAAATGAAATTGGTAGCATAAACTGCACAAAGAAATAAGAGAGGGCCATATGCTTTAAAATCTCCTATAGAAGTAGATAGAAACTACATGAATTTAGTTTTGTATCCTAGAAATTACTCTACTTTTCAAAATTCTTAGACCTAGAGTTGCAGATGATTGTTGGTCATTATGTGGGTGTTGTGAATCAATCTCAGCTGCTCTGAAAGAGCAACAAAGTGCTATTAACCACAAAGCCACCTCTCTGCCTCCTCCCTTTTATTTGTTTTTTTAACTTAACAGATTTTTTATGAGTTTATATTCTTTTATATTAGTAATAGTAAATTATTTTATTTATTTACATTTCAAAAGTTGCCCCCTTCCTGATCCTGCCTCCTAGTGGTCTTCACACACTCCTGCCTCTGAGAAGGTGATCCCCTGCTCCCCCCACCTGACCCCCAACAGCATCTCTCTTCTCAGGGGCATCAAGTTTCTACAAGATAATTCGCATCATCTCCCACTGAGGGCAGACAAGACAGTCCTCTGCTAACCTGTGCCCAAGGCCATGAACCACCCATGTATGCTCCTTGGTTTTTAGGGTAGTCTCTGAGAGTTCTGAGGGACCTGGGCTTGTTGACAATCTTGTTCTTCCTATACATGCACACCAAAGCCTGACACTGTGACCACTAATGCCATATTGTGTGTACAGACAAGAGCCTAGCATGCCTGCCCTCTGAGAGGCTCTACCAGCAACCAATTGAGACAAATGCAGATACTTACAGCCAACCATTGCATTGAGGTCAGGGACCCATATGAAAGAGTTAGAGGAAGGAATGAAGGAACTTACTAGGATTGCACCCTTATAGGAAGAACTTAACCATTTTTAATTGATTTACATAGTTAATTTTAATTGACTTACACAGTAATCAATTTCTATATGGCTTTTCATGTAGCCTCCACTTTGGATAAACCTCTCTCCCCATCTTTTCACCTCTATCTTGCCCCCTTTATCCTTCCTTGAACATCTTTATCCCTAGAATTTTTCCTATTTTCTATCTATAGTTCTTAGACATGCACCCCCCACAAAATAGAATATTTATTGAACCATTGCAGAAAGCAGCAAAATGATGTTTTTGAACCACATACTGGAATGTCATATTCAACTTAATTTCTTCTTTGGCTTAATTCGCATTACCTGGCCTTGTCTCCTCCTCACAAATAAGTCTTTACTTCATGATTTCCTTGACTCTCAAAGTTTATTTGATTTTTGAAAATCTATAGTATTTCCTAACAATTTAGGCTTTACCTTGCAGATATTTAAGACATCCCATGCCATGGTATTCAGTGTCCATACTCCCTTAATTGTCCCTTTGAAAGATAACTTATTGCTTCTGTTCATGTACTTGTTGTTTGTTTATTAAGCCTCTACTAGGTGCTTACTAGTAGACCATATTTTGGTGAGAGCACAGTATAAGACAAACTAGATACAGACCCTTCCTATGAGAACAGAAGTCCTATCATTTTTTTTACCAGTATAGATCTCTTATCTTAGAGAGTTACTAATATACAGAAATTATCAACCTCTGTTCAGTGGATGACTTAAGCAACAGTCAGTAAACATATGTGTAGCCATGAGCTTTCCTATCTTGTTGGTTTGTTCCCAGAATACTGACAAACCAATTTACTCACCATCCACCTTTCTTTCAAAGAATTTAAAATCTCTTTTCACTTAATTGTTTTCATCTGTTATTCATAAATCTCCTAAAGTCAGATAGGTTGGGACTCATTCCTGATACTTTCCCTCATCACCATTGCTGTTCCTTTTAAACAAGATCATTAATCAGTCTGGGATTTAGTATTTGTAATTTCATCTTATTTTACCTTAGCACCTTATTATCACTTTTGCAGCTTAGAATTTTTGATGTGTACTTTAGAACCTTCAAACATACACCTAGATTATAAGACTCTCTTTCTATCATTACACATGAAACCAGAACACTTATGAAAAGATTCAGCCTCCCACTTCCATTATCACTACTATAACTTCTATTCACCTAGTTTTTATTCACCCCAGATTTATAGTAGATGCCAGCCAGCTACCAAATTACCTACTGTGAGGAGGATCACTCTCATCTAAATCACAGATCATCAGAAGTGGCTTTAAAATATGTAAGAGTAATTTTTATTAGCCATCAGTAATTTGTCTGAGAGGCTTACTATTGAATAAACTTACTCTTTCTAGCTCTTTCTAAATTCTGGTTGGCTGAGAATTTCATGAATCCATTGTTTTTAATAGCTCAGTAGTACTCCATTATGTAAATGTATCACATTTTCTATACCCATTCCTCTGTTAAGGGACATCTGGGTTGTTTCCAGCTTGTGGCTACTATAAATAAGGTTGCTATGAACATAGTGAAGCATGTGTCCTTGTTATATGACAGAGCATTTTTGGGGTATATACACAGGAGTGGTATAGCTGGGTTCTCAGGTAGTACTATGTCCAATTTTCTGAGGAACCACAAGACTGATTTCCAGAGTGGTTGTATCAGCTTGCAATCCCACCAGCAATGGAAGAGTCTTCCTCTTTCTCCACATCTTTGCCAGCATCTGCTCTTACCTGAGTTTTTGATCTTATCCATTCTGACTGATGTGAGGTGGAATCTCAGGATCATTTTGATTTGCATTTCTCTGATGACTATGGATGTTGAACATTTAGGTGCTTCTCAGCCATATGACATTCCTCAATTGAGAATTCTCTGTTTAGCTCTGTACCTCATTTTTAATAAGTTTATTTGGTTCTCTGGAGTCTAACTTCTTGTGTTCTTTGTATATATTGGATATTAACCCTCTGTTGGATATAGGGTTGGTAAAGATCTTTCCCCAAACTGTTGGTTGCTGTTTTGTCCTATAGACAATGTCCTTTGCCTTGCAGAAGCTTTTAAATTTTATGAGGCCCCTTTTGTTGATTGTTGATCTTAGAGTGTATGCCATTTGTGTTCTGTTCATAAAATTTTCCCCTGTGCCAACATCTTTGAGGCTCTTTCCCACTTTCCCTTCTATTAGATTCAGTGTATCTGGGGATGAGGCCACCCACCCATCTCCAAAATTTTAACCCAGAATTACTCCTGTCTAAAGGAAATACAGGGATAAAGAGTGGAGCAGAGACTGAAGGAAAGGCCATCCAGAGACTGCTTAACCTGGGGATCCATCTTATATGCAGCCACCAAACCCTGACACTATTGCTGATGCCAAGAAGTGCTTGCTGAAAGGAGCCTGACATAGCCATCTCCTGAGAATATAAATCTGCCAATACAAATGTGAATACTTGCAGCCAACTATCAGATTGAGCACAGAGATTCCAATGGAAGAGTTAGGGGAATGGTTGTAGGAGTTTGCAACCCCATAGGAAGAAAATATCAGCCAACCAGACCCCTAAGAGCTCCCAGGGACTAAACCACAAACCAAAGAATATACATGGTGGGACTGACCTGTAGCTCCTGGTGCATATGTAGCAGAGGATGGTTTTATCTAGGATTAGTGAGAGGGGAAGCCCTTAATCCTGTGACATAGGCAGGCTGGGGTTACTATAGCATTTGTCAGCCAATTACTTAGGTTATAATATATTTATAAATTTTAATGTATCTTAAGTAAAAATATTCTTTCTTTTCTATTCTTTCTCTTTTGAAATATGTTCTCACAATATGTTATTTGAGTGATTTCATCATTTTATAACTGATTTTACTCTCTCACATTAGCTCTGTGGTGATTTCATTTTTCTAACTTTTTGTGTGTGTGCCACCTGTTTAGGCTATTCAGTCCATTACCCCAGAAACATTGTATTCTATACTTACTGGTGTTTTTATGCACCTAAAAACCCTACATGGTAAATATTAACATTATTCTCATTATTATTTTACGTTAAAATTATTACATGAATCATGCCACTTTGAGTGTATTTGTTTATCCAGTTAGTTTACCACTGCGTTCTCTATCCCTTTGTTTATTTTACCTTCATAACGCCATTGCTCGAACTTAAAATCAGAGTATCTTTTTCCATTTCCCACTGTAAATATCAAAAGCTACCATTTATACCTCTAAAATAACTCTTAGGTCTCCTACTCCTTCCAGTCCCCAGGACCACTGCATCAGTCTAGGCCACTACACATGAGAAGGGCAGTGATAGAATACTGTAATGATAACCAGTAGCACAAAATTTTGACATCTGTATTTATGGCCAGTCAAATATCTGTCTTGGTGAGTCTCATAAGTTAAATCATAAGACTACAAATTATCAGATATATTCATGCCATAGACAACTCAATCTCCCTAGAATCATAAAAAAGTGATGTTATAAATAATAAATATACACAAGAATCACAGTAAGCAACAAATACCATATATTATATGTATATATGAAGATTAAAAGTAACCTGTCTTACAGTACTAGATTAGTAAATAATTTTTTATTTACTCATTTGATATTTCTGGATATTGAGTCAATAAACCTTATGTATACTAGGAAAATTCCCTACTACTAATATATTTCCAAGGGCATCCAAATTTGCTTTAGAGTTATTATTCATTTCAAGAACACTGGTTGCATTATATATTATATACACATTATTTCTTATCCATTTACCAGAATGTCTTTATGTATTCCAGACCCTATTTTAAAATCTTTTCAAACCATGAAGAAGGGAAACATTTTTGAGTAATTTTAGATCATTTCCTCTAATCTTTACTATCTAATAATGACAGAAATACACTACACTGAACTACATATAAATCAGAGAACCTGTAGCATCATATCTTCTAGGGAAAGTTCTTATCTTTGTAAAGTAACTCTTCTGGAACATTCTACTTTTCTAAATGCTTTTGCCCCTCTTTTTTCTTCTATGACTCGCTTACACCATAACTATTTCTTCTTTATATTTTTATGGATTTTTAAGTTACAATATTCCTGCATTCTTTTACATATTCTTAAACAAACCACCAAGACTCTCCTTCCATATAGATCATAGAAACCTTAAAGACACATGTAATGAAATTAAGTTTCAAATTAAAGTTTTAAGTACTAATAACATGGTTTTTATACTATTTTATTCTGAACTTTAATTTATTATACCTTAAATTAAAATAACACTACTACTATTTGGTCTTGTATTTCCTATTCTGAGTGGTTACCTTCCTATACAAGGGAACCTGATGAGCTCAGGCTTTGAAAATTGAAGCCCTTCTGAATGTTCTCTTCAAATCAAAGAATCAAATAACTTCATACAGGACAACAACTTCCAAAATCCTTTCATCTTTGAGGTCAGCCGTTGTGACTACAGTGTTAGAAACAGATATTCATTCTCTTGTAAAAGACAGAGAATAAATTCCACCTGAATTCAACACTTCCTCTTTCATTCCAATTGTGTATGCATCTCCTTAATTTGTTATTTCTTTGTTACTTAACAAATTTTATATTATGGAATCCATTGTTCAAGAATCTATCCACAGTTTCTTTGAGAAATCTGTTTTTATAGTGTTACCAGCCTGTAATCAAATGCCAGAATTCATTTTTAGAGACTGAGATAGGGAAAATCTGGGCATTGAGTGTATGATTGAGTAATTGAGTGTTCTGTACTCTTGCTGACCATTGTATGGCTGCGTACAATGAGTTTCTGCTGCCTGTTTAATTGAGATGTTTGTGGTCCTCTTTCATGTGAACATCTTCAGAGACTATATAGAATATGGCTGTCTTAGAAGTCAATTTTCTTTTTTCAAATCTGCCAATTTAGTGTGACAATGTAGCATAATGTTAACAGTAGCATGTGTTTTCAGCATCTTTAATATATACAGTCAAAAGCAGGAGAATGGACAGACAGGACTCATTACAGCTATGTGGGTTCTTTCCCCCTCACCGTTTTAATCTTTCTTTTACTGTGCCCCATACTTCTTTGTGACATCATCAAATTATTTTGATTTCAGTTTCCCAAAACAGTAACTATTCCTTTATTTCTTTATCTTACTTTATAGTTGGATAACAGACTTTTTCTGAGGTTATTTTAACCTGAAAGACTTACTTTGATGTGCATGAAAGCTTACAGACAGGGAAAGCCATTACTTGGACTCCTGGTGCTGCCACAGGCCATTGCTCCCTGTTCCAACCACAACTCCACTTCCTTAAGCTCAATGTGTCTGCTAATGATCATCCAGCTATTCTTGTGTTTTACCTCTCCCAGGTTTTCTAAGTCTTCATTTACCAAAAGCCTCAGCCAAGAAGATCAGTGCTTCTGCTTGGAAAGCCTACAGTACAATGACCCTGATTCTCACAATACTTATCTCTAAACAGTGTCCTCACTTCACAGTAATGACTCCTCTGTTCACACTTTGCATTTTATCTATTTGTTAAGCTGTACATCTTTCAAATGTTTCCACATATTGATCATAACTATTTTTTGCCTTCTCCCACTTGCTCAAACAAAAGTCATATTTTCTTCAGTATTTTCTCTGTCATCTGATTATATGCCACTCCTCATTTTGATCTTCAGAAGTTCTTCCCTGAATGAGCTGTGAGGAGGATCTCTCTGTTTTGCTAAAGCATAGCATCTAATTATTTTTTCATTTTTCTGTTGATTGTATTTATAGCAATCTATACATATCAGCTTTCTTCAACGTTTCTCTAATTTGATGAATTTAAACTATTGTAACATCAGTGAGAACAGAAGTACTGTTCCATTTTTTATTATTATACTTTTGTCAACTTACATCACTAACATTTCTTGTTATCACATGAGCTAATATATAAAACATTATTTGATGAATGAATGATTATATCAAATCAAGAAGAAAATAAGATAGACTTCATATAATGATAGAAGGTGTCTTTCTTGTTCTTGTTGTTGCTGCAATGATAGGTATTGTCTAGTCCACATGAGAGAAGTCAGTATTTGATTGTTTGTAATTTTCCAAAAACTGGTGAAGACACTGCACATAATCTTTTCTTAACTCTGGAAATATATATGAATATATTATAATTTTTCACTGTTGAAAGGAAACTAAGTTACATTCAAGATGAGAATATGCTCAGTGTCACTCAGATAGAGATGGCAGGATGGGAAAGACTGATTGTGTCGGTCTGTTCATCCTCTGTCCACTAGACTAGTTCCACCTTGTTGTAGCACACTATAGTGGTCAAAATTCCTAGGTAAATAGTACTAGGGGGAAAATATTTGTTCCTATCATTTGTTCACTGGTATTTTCCAGATAAGCGAACAAAGAGGGAACATAGCATGACCATGTTTGACAGCTTGCTAAAGGCAGATGAAGATTTACATCTTCAAGACACTTTGATGTCACTTCATACTCTCAAAAGAAGCTATCACTGCCATTGAGGATTTGCTGATATGTACACATGTACATATGCGTCTCCTCTGTGTGAACTATTATAAGCATTTGCTTGTCTTCAATTCTTTTATCTTTTATGTCCTGGTAGAAAAATAGAATATGGTTTGGCATCATCATACTTCACAGCACAGTAACCTTGGCTAACAACACAGAATTGTTCAATAACCTCTAGAATTTATTCATCCTGGAGAACTAAAACTATATTCATTGAACAACTCCTCATTTCTCTTACACTTCAGCCATTGGGAACCAGTATTCAACTTTGTACATAGAAGATTTGAGTATGTAATTTAAAACAGACAGCATGCGTTCTGTGATTGGTCTGTTTTACATATGCTTTTGTGGAAGCTGATTGATATTTCATTATGCATATGCCACATAATCTTTATACATGTTGCAACTGAACTTTAAGACCTTCTATATATTGGTTATTATGAAAACTTCTTCACTGAGCATGAAGATATTATCTTTTTCTCAAAAATCCTAAACTGATTCTTTAATGTATATATTCCAAAATGGAATTTTTGGATTTCAGGATAATATATTTTTTTTTCTCTTTGAGGAATGTCATCATAGCTTTTCCATAAAATTAGTACTATTTTGTAACTATAATATCGCATGAAATTTCAGATTCCTCATATCCTTAACTATATCTACTACTTTCTGCTTTGCTTTTATTTTAGTGTCCTGAAAGGTAGAGTAATAATTCATGTTGCATTTAGTTTTTCTTGCCTTTATGAGTGATAACTGAATGTTTTTCAGTTATACACATTGATCATTTCTATGTCATTTTTGGAAAAGTGTTTATCTCTGTGCTTTGTGTGTGTCTAATCAGATGATCTGGCTTTGCTCTTGAGTGACAGGAGATCATGGTATCCTCTTCACATTGACTCATACAAGACAAATGGTCTGCAACCATTGTGTCAATTTCTTGGCACATATTCAGCCTATTGACACTGTTAAAGCTAAAAAAATTTCCATTTGGTATAGTCTCGCTTCTATTCTTGCTTTCTGTTGGTCGTTATTTTGGTGTCACACCTGAGAAGTCACTACTAAGGTTAATGCTGACCTATTTTCCTCTATGATGCTTTAAGGAGTTTTGAGCTTTCATATCTTGCATTTAAAAATTCAGTCCATTCTGAGTCGATGTCTACATAGTGCAGTCAGGATCTAGTTGCACTTGTTGACATGTATATATTCACATTGTTAATATGCATTGTTGAAGGGACCCTCTGTCTCTATTGTGTATCCTTGATCCTCTTTCTCTACAAATACAGATTGATAATATACATATGTGTTGATTTCTAGGCTTTTGTACCTCTATGTTGGAAGAAGCACATATTTTGTTCATTGTCACCATAGTCTATTAGGATTACTGTAACAAAAGTGCCACCGATTAAGCAGATTAAAAAATAAACACTTATTTATTATATCTCTGTAAACTGATAACCTTCCACCAGCAAACCTTCAATCAAGTCATGGAAGGATTTAGTGTCTGCTATAGGAGTCACGTCTTAGCACACAAATACCTGAAAGTTTCACCTGGTTGAAAATAGCTGGGTTGTTTTGTTTTGTTTTGTTTTTCCTGAGAACTTTTGAAAACAAGGCAAATAAACCTAAATGCAGTTATATGAGATCAATATTCTTGACTTCACCTCCCAGTGGCTTCATCAACAACATCACAACACAATTCAGAATTTAAAACTGAAGATCTTGGCTGGAAACACAATCCAGCACATGGAAGGACAATACTGTTCTAACTACTATAGCTTTGGAGGGTATTTTGAACTTGAAAAGTGTGATTATTCCAATCTTTCTTTTTTCAAGGCTTTATGGCAATCTAACCATGTTTGTAGTCAAAGATCAGCTAAGGGTTTTGATTGGAATTGCACTGAATCTCTGGCTAAGTTGGAGCCATTTTCACACTTTGCCACATGAACCCATGTGATCAATGTTTGTTTTCATCTTCTGCCTTTATTTCTTAAGTTTTCTCAATTCATATCTTGCAGTTTTCAGTGTAAAATTGATTTACCACATTAGTTATGTATTTTCAATATGTTTTTGTGTATGTTCAGTGGGGGTTCGAGGGGAGCTGAAGCTCTCATAGTTGTTCTTCCTCTTGGATTTTGAGACAATGTTTCACTAAATTCCCAATGCAGGAATTAGTTTGCTGTCCTTCTCTTCAAGTTTGCCCTATAGATAGGAATACAGGCTAAACGACCTGGCTTTTGATGGGATTTTAAACAATACTACTATTTGTCACTTCTATTTTCAGGGAGCTTGTAGTGAATGTGAAGGATCATAATTATATGGAAAATCTGATGACATTTGTAGCAAGAACATTGAATTGATAATCATATATCAATAAAGAAAAGCGCAGACATCAGACAAGATGGCACTAGGTTTAAAAGTGTTTGTCCCCTAGCCCGACAACCTGAGTTTGATGCCCAGAACTGTCATGATGAGAGAAAAAAAAAATCAATTCCACAAGCTGTCCTCTTACCTACACATACTCATGCCACATCTATTCATGAACATAATATTTTTTAAAACAAAATTGTTAGGATTATATATAATTTTGAAGGAATGACTATGTTTATGATTGAGAGAAATAATTATATTTTCTAGTGTAACTGTTTAACTCTGAAGTAGAGAAACTTTGAATAATTCACTTTGACATTCCAAGTTCTCTGGAAACTGAAACATAAAGAGGAAACTGTTTATCTTAGAAAGTGTATTACATAAGTCTCTCAATTCTACCTGGAGGTGGATCCAGGAATGTTTAGGAAGATGTACACATATAAAACTTAGTAAGTTAGATCTCATATCTTATGAGATATGACTTTAGAAACACATGGAAATCTTAAAAGTTTTATTTTATTTCACTGTCCAGAATCCAATCCCTAAAACTTTATTCTGTCCGCACCAAGCAGACAGGTAACAAGTGCCATCTACTGATTGTTTCACTTTTTAAGTTGGAGTCTTTTCTATACCTCAAACAAGAAGCAAAATAAAACACATGGAAAGGGTGTGGTGGGTAAAACACAGATGAAGAGCACAGAAGTATTACTTTAACGGACTTAAGTTTTATATAGTAAGTCACCATTTTATTCTTTATTTACAGAAACCCAAACATAATAAATAGAATCCTGCAGAAGTCTTTCATCTCAACTTTGTTTTGGGGCATCAAAACAAAGAGTTCTTATTCAACAATTTCACTTCAAAGAAAAACACAATTGCCTGTGACTCAATTTAGTCTGTTTGAAACATTCAATAATAGACCTGTTAGTTTTCGAAACATGAACATATGAGTCGTGCATCAACGTAACGTGGTTAAATAAAAGGTTACTGCATTAAATACGATGACCTTGCTACCTTTTAGTCGCAGTCTCAGAGAGCAAACTTGTTTTAATTAGCAGTCAGCAAGCAGACTGTAACTTCACTGAAGGAGCATTGAAGAATCACTGCCTATTAACAACCCAGCGGTAAGTAAGCCAGCACAAATACTTATAACCAAATAGTGTGCATTGCAGGAGTGGAGAGGATTAGCTATTGGGCACACAACACAGTGGAGGAAATTGCTTTATTCCCAGTACTGCTGGGTACCAGGAGGCAATCACTGTGCCTCCAGCCCATTAACAGCATTCAGAGTGTTGCTTCCCATAGAAGGGGTTATTGGCTAACCACTGGGTGACCAATTAAATGCTATGAATAAGTCCCAAACCCAGCAGCATGGGGCCTGTTTGTGGCACAGTGGTATCATTACTAAAGTGAAAACTTGATGAGAAAGGAACATATTTAATTATAGAACTATACAAATGGCTAATTAGGACCATAAAGTGAAATGAATGACTTTCCAGTGGATTTTTGAATGTTACTGATAACTGCTCAGCTTCTTTGGAGACCATGAAAGTGATCTACAGCTAGAGCTCGCACGTCATGGTAATGGATGGATCTTCATTAGAGGAAGCGGTTTTGACCTGGTTGCTCAGGTAGCATGGGTTCTAAAGACAATCCTTGATTCTTTTCACTGTGAGGGTTCTTCCACTCCATCCCCCTGGTCTCTCATGAGTTCCGCTTGCTTTCACAATAATTCTTATGGGTTCGAACACAGAAACATTATCTACAATAGACACGACCTATCATTCGGAAAACTCAATCACAAAAGGGTGTTACTAGTTTTTGGAAGATGCTGATCCATGCTTCTTAGTTTTATTATATTCTGGTTGTAATCTCAATATTTGCAGCTACCCTTTGTTAATCCAGGTATCCAATTGTTAATACAGTATGAATCCTTTAGATAGAAAAATTACAATTTAAACTTTGCCTACCTAGTGTCACTGTTTAAGTGAAGGGAAACATTAGCAATGGATGTGGAATCACCAAAACCAAAGTAGACAGATCGACTTTGGCTTTCAACTGTTAGAGACAACCTCTGTGTGGTATTGTTTTTGTATTTTTGTGTAGTATTATTTTGTTTTGTGTTTAAATAAAATTTATTCTTGCTTATTCAAGAAACCTTAAGTGAACATTTATAATGTACAAGTAGCTATTCAAAACTTGTATTGAAAATGTCATTTTTTGTGGAGTTGTAAAAGCATCAATAAGAAATTATGTGCATCTAGTTAATCTCTAAAGTATCAAATAGCAAAACTAAAAAGAAACCTCACAAATGTAATAAAAAGTGCATGTCTTTACTTATATGTCTTTATAATTTACTTACAAGTTGTAGCAATAAATCTGAAAAGAGATACAACTACCATACCCCCTGGCTCTCCCATTCCAAGGACTTAGTTAGTTTATTGTGAAACCTGCAAACCACTTTCTAGGTGTGCAAAGCTTACTGAAAACCACCATTCTGGCTGAATTTATAACCAACATCACTGGGAACTTCGGTGAGGCAGTATAGAATTTCTATATTTGACACATCGTGTATTTTTTATTTTTTTTTGTGGTTTCCTTAACAGAATTGTCTAGGTCCAGATCCATGTATTCTCATCTTTCTTTCTGAGAATGACAGAAAACCAGATCATGAGAACTTTGATTAAATCCATTTCTTCTATAATCACAAGCATTCTGACATTGTTGGCTAGTTGCTTTGGCAAAATTCCTCTAAATATAATCTTGATTTTTTTTAAACAATTTTTAATGTCTAAGTTCAAGAGTTAGGATGTGGACATGCCTATACAACTCATGTTTTTCTCAGAGCAAGAAGTGATGGTTCCTGACACCTAAATATCTCCAGGCAGGAGGAACCCAGGATGTACCTATCTGGCTGATTTCCACTGAGTTCATACCTTTAGAGGCAAGTAAATTTCTCTTTTTTAGGTACAATTTCTCCTAGGAATATTTCAGTAATTTTGCCAAATGCCTAATGCTACTTATAAATCTCTGCAAATGTTTCTCAAAATAGCCATGACCATAAGCATTAACGATTGTTTATTCTTTTCTATTCTTTAGCAGTGGGGGGGGTCTTGGCTCATCTTCTTCTTCATTTTCTTGTTATCTCAGCAAAGTTTAAAGCATATAAATTGTAAAATTGTTACATGTCAACAATCTACTTCTGGAATTATTCTCTTTAAAATTATATATACTGTTGGGTACTTAGTGCACAAAGCTAAAACCTGTCTCCATTTGGTTGCATATTGAGTCTTCTCATTGCTTCTAATTCTGAATACAGACTTTACATCTTCTAGATATTTCCATCTGTTATTAGTGAACTTTGTCCTATATCCACCATTGTATACATTGTATGACAAACTTCATATTTGACTTAAAAATGGTACTTTCTCCATTATTTAAGGCTCAAATAAGTGTAAAAACATTTATATTTTTGTCAACATTTCACTTTAACTAGTGACAAAAGAAACATTGAAATCTAGGACAGTCAGATATAAATTTCTACCATTTGCTGACTCATATTTATTATTTCTGGATATAGCCCTAAGGCATGACAAAGAAGAAATTATGCTCATACTATATAGTTTATGCACATGAGCACGCACACACACACACACACACACATTCCAGCACACTCCTGTGTGCACATGTGTGCATGTGTATGTGTGTGTTCTCCATTAGTATTTTTGTCTATCTCTTTTAATAAAGCTTTCTTTTGTAGAATTCTGTTTTATTCTCACCCTTTAAAGCTATTTTCTCACCTCTCACATTTACATTTTTTACAAAAAATACAGGACCTAAAATACTTGATTACAATGGTCTGTAGATAGCAGAAAATAAGACAAAACATCTGAATGCTTACAAATAATATTGATTATGTCACATTAGAATAAACAATAAAGCATTCTGTTCATCATTGAGGGGATAAGTTCAAACAATAAAAGTCATAATTTAAAACATGATATAACTACACAGATGCATGTTTATAATACCTAAGTATTAAGTGTGTCAACTGAAAAAATAGTAACATATTTGAGACAATCAACAGAAAGAATTTGCCAACAAACTTTACAAAATAATAAAAATAAATACATATAGTTGTTTTATAAGAAGTATTTGCTGTTATGCCAATAGAAATATGAGTTGTGTCATTACTGAACAATCTGATACCACCCAGCCACATATACAAATATGCTCACCTAAATATACAACTATGGAAGAGTTAAAATTAAACTATGAAACTATGGTATTAATACACAAATACTACAATGGCATTAAATGTAATGTTGTATATCTCAGTAAGTCAATATATAACTTGACATTGACCCACTTGATTTATAACTTAATATGATTTATATATGCCTTGCAACTTGAGTTTAAATCCATGATCTCACATAAAATGCTAGGTTAAGTTGCATCTGTATTCAAAATATTCCTATAGAAAATAAGAGGTAGAATCAGTACAATCTCCTGGAAGCCTACAAGGCAAGAAGCCTGTGTACTTTTTGAAAAAACAGTAAGAAGAACTCTATCTCATAAACAAGGTAGATATCTAAAACTGTCCCTTGACAATTGTTCTCTGATTTCTACTACACTATCACTGTGGCATACATGTGCCTGCATTAATACACACACACACCTACACACACACACGCACACACACCTCCCTCACAAAGGCAGAAACAAATGGAAATAAATTAAGAGTGTTTGACAGTATATGACCTTAGGTGCATTTTCTAAGCGGAAGTTTTCAAGAAGATTGCTCAGTATATTTCATAACAACTACACAAAGAGAAAACATAACAAATGTCCAAATGGATCCTCTAATGTTTCTTAATTACAGAGAAGTAAAATAAATGTTATGTTTATGTAACCTGTTGCAATTGTTACATTATAACAATTTAATAAAAGCCAGTCAATAATTTTAAAAAAACAACTAAACTTTATACTGACTGACATCAACTAGGTTTTGTGAATACTAAGTGTTAGCTATTTACACTTCCCAACACAAGTCTCAGAAATGGAATTTTTAAGTACAAAAACCATAGCTTTGTTGAAATATAATTTGACAAAGTCTTGCCATTAGTTAAGTGAAGAAATGAGCAACTACACAACACACTTTTATAAAACATTTTGTTTAAGTGACAGAATTGGAATGTGCAGTGTGTATCCTCCAAGGAAAGAATGCCTTGGCAGTATCGAAGGTACATGAGATATTTTTTAAAGACAATGGAAGGCAAGGAAAGCAAAGAAAAGACTCAAAATGATCACAACAACCATTCATGAAGGAAAAACAAGTCATATAATGAGTAAGAAGGAAGACTATTAGACCAAAACAAAGTCTGGGAAAGTTTTATCCAAGACAATAAAAAATCCCAAGACTAATACTTCAAGTGAAAGGATTCATGTGCCCAGTGTATCCTCGTCCATAATAGCACTCCCACCCATGTTCTGATACAGTGAGAAAGCTGTCTGGGAGGAGAGTGACTTCTGTAAAAACACCATCCTAGATTGCACAAAACAGGAAGATATTTTGGTCAATTATGCTTCCTACAGTGGTCAGGTTTGTGGTCCAAATTTGGATTGACAGACATAAGTAATTCATTTTCATATGATTTATATTACTTTATAGTAAAATCCATCTTTAATGAGAATGTCAATCAGTTTTTAATGATAGTTCCTTGAGTAACTGGAAAGTTATAGTATTCTATGCGATGACATAGCTTTTAATTCAGATCCAATTCTATCATGTAAGAAAAATGAGCAACAAAGTCAAAGTCACAAAGTACAAAATGGAAGAAAGACCCATGAATGTACCTAGTAGAAATAAGATGGAATGAAGGATGATATTAGGGAAAAGTGATGTTTTCAAATATACAAATTAACAAAAAATATAAATGCATAATCATATTTCAAAACAAAACAAATGATTTCTTGTACAAATGGACAATATTTTAAAAATTTGACACTGTAAAGTTTCAGCCACCTATGGCATCTAGGCTATCTCTGTTTTCATAAATCAATCTTAATGAACAGATCTATGCACTCTTACTTATATATTTTCAATAGTAATTTTTCAATTACATTAACAGAGTTACTAAAATTATCCTGGAGTTGGGATATCTCTGTCCTACCTTTACAATGCTGAATAGTCTTCAGTTGTAAGATCACATTTCCTTCCCCCTCTTCTCATTTAGCCTTTAGTTGGAGCTGTTTTATATCTAGCCTTCTCTATTGATCCCTGTCTCTATGTACTTTCCTCACTTCTTCATGTTTCTGTGTTGCTCTAATCCTAACCTATAACTTTCTCTTACTTCTTTTCCCTTAATAAAGTTAGTAACTACTACTTTATTTCTTCAAAAGTTATTAGAGTTGAAAGGAAGACAAAGGTTTGTTGTTTGATTTTGCATTTTTTCCCCTTTCTGTATTTACTATGTATTTCAGACTACCCTAAACTCAAGATCCAGACAAGACTGGCCTTTAACTCATAGAGCTTTTCCAATTCTAATCTCTTGAGCATATTTTTTGCTGTTTTATTTTTATAAGCATCTCAGTTAAGAGGTTTCCTTGACTGACAAATGATCTTTTGAACTTTCAAACAATGTTGGAACTGTTAAAGGCATTCCACATTTGTGTTAAAGACCACAGATATTTCTGAATGTAGACTGAATCTGTTTTCTATTATGAGAAGTCAATGATGCCTATAATGACAAGGAATGGAATGTTGTAGCTTGAAAAGTGATGTGTTTAGGTATCAAGTTGACAAGGAGTGGAACTATAATCTGTAATTTCTGGCTATGTCTGTAAATGATATTACGTTAAAAATAAATTCTAAATTTGGTTAATGAATGGGAGAAGGTTCACTCTAAGCATATGGTTTGCCAATTCCATGCCTCTAGTTCTGTACTCAATGAGAAAAAGAAAGAGGGAGAATATAACATACTCTGCTTCTTGACTATGGATGTAATGTCATTAGTCACCTCAAGTTCTTGTAGCTGTGTCTTCCTTACCATGATGAACTGTTCCCTCAAATATTTAACTAGAAAAGAAAGCCCTTCCTTAAGTTGCTTTCATCAGGTATTTTTCCCAGCAGCATAAGAAATAACTAATACGACCAAAAGAATGTCATAGGAAACAATATGTATCATTAGAACAACAGATTAAAAAATAGTGTTAGTAACTACCAAATGTTATAAAATCAACAAAACAACAAAATTATAGAAATTAATACATATTTTTCAAGAATAATTATGAATGTTAGTCATCTTAAGTTTCTAATATAAAAACAGCGATTGAATTAAAAACAAGGTTGATTTATATTTAGCCTACAACATAAATGCCTAACTGGTAAAGACAATGAAGCCAGAGTGAAGAGTGGGAAAAAGAATATTGTAAGTAACTGGAACCAGAGTGTGAGAAAGTACACCAATCTTAATTTGATGTAATATCTTAACCAATCAGATGAGATTTAAAAGAGGTATTTCTTGATAACAGAGTGAATTGTCTATCAAGAAAATAACACATCTATGCACCATCAGTGGACCAGTTTCATTAATACAAGACCCCCTTCAAAAAAAAACTAATGTATTTAAATCACAGATTTAAAGCAACAAAATAGCACTACATATCACACTTCACTGTTACAAAAGACATATGCTATCATGACTAAAATATATCAACTTTAAATATGTCATGTGACCAGGTTAGGCCACTTGTTCTAGCCAATTTTGTGTCTACTTGACTCAAGGTAGCATAATTTCAGAAGAAATTCTCAATTGAGAAAATGCCTTTGTAAGATCAGTTGTAGGTAAGCCTGTTGGGCATTCTTTTAATTAGTGATTGATTTGGAGGACCCAGATCATTATGGATAGTGCCACTCCTGAGATGATGGTTCTAAGTTCTATAAGAAAGCAACAAAGTAAGACATAAGAAACAAGCCAGTAATATGTCCAATTTTCTGAGGAACCACCAGACTGTTTTCCATAGTGATTGCACCATCTTGCAATCCCACCAACAATGGAGGAGTGTTCCTCTTTCTCCACATCCTCTCCAGCATCTACTATCACCTGAGTTTTTGATCTTAGCCATTCTGGCTGCTGTGAGGTAGAATCTCAGGGTTGTTTTGATTTGCATTTCCCTGATGACTAGGGATGCTGAACATTTCTTTAGGTGCTTCTCGGCCATTCGTATTTCCTCAGTTGAGAATTCTTTGTTTAGCTCCATACCCATTTTTTAATAGAGTTATTTGGTTGTCTAGAGCCTAATTTCTTGAGTTCTTTGTATATATTGGATATTAGTCCTCTATCGGATGTGGGATTGGTAAAGATCTTTTACCAATCTGTTGGTTGCTGTTTTGTCCTATTGACAGTGTCCTCTGCCTTACAGAAACTTTGCAATTTTATGAAGTCCATTTGTCAATTCTTGATCTTAGAGCATAAGCCATTGGTGTTCTGTTCAGGAACTTTTCCCCTGTGCCTAGGTATTTGAGGGTCTTCCCCACTTTCTCTTCTATTAGTTTCAGAGGACCCAGCTATACCACTAATGGGCATATACCCAGAAGATGCTCTAACATATAACAAGGACATATGCTCCACTATGTTCATAGCAGCTTTATTTATAATAGCCAGAAACTGGAAAGAACCCAGATGCCCTTCAACAGAGGAATGGATACAAAAAATGTGGTACATTTACACAATGGAATATTACTCAGCTATTAAAAACAATGAATTCAATAAATTCTTATGTAAATGGATGGAACTAGAAAATATCATCCTGAGTGAAGTAATCCAATCACAAAAGAACACACATGGTATTCACTCACTGATTATTGGATTTTAGCCCAGAAGCTTGAAATACCCAAGATTCAACTCACAAACCACATAAAGCTCATGAAGAATGTAGACCAAGTGGGGGGGGAGGGCTTCAGTCCTTCTTAGAAGGAGTAACAAAATACTCAAGGGAGCAAGTATGGATACAAAGTGCAGGACAGAAACTGAAGGAGGGGCCATCTGCAGACCATTCCACCTGGGTATCCATCCCATGTGCAGTCACCAAAGGTAGACGTTGATGTGAATGTCAGGAAGTACATGCTCACAGGAGCCTGACATAGCTGTCTCCTTAGAGGTCTGCAAAGTCTGACATATTCAGAGGCAGATGCTCATGGCTAACCATTAAACTGATCATGGTGTTCCCAATAGAGGAGTTAGAGTGAAGACTGAAGGAGTTGAAAGGATTCTTGACCCCATGAAGAGAACAACAATACCAACCAACCAGAGCCCCCAGGGTCTAAACCACCAACCTGGGAGCACTTAGGGAGGGAACCATGGCTCTAGCTATATATGCAAGGGTGTTATAGGTGGGAGAAAAGAGCCTTGGTCCCATGAAGGCTGGACATTGTGGGGGGGGATTCAGGGGTGGGGAGGTGAGGTGCAGGGTGGGGGTTAGGTGGGGGTACACCCTCATAGGAGCAGAAGGAGGGGGTGTGGGATAGGGAGTTCCTGGGAGGGAGGAGGGAAAATGGGGTAAGGGGAAAACATCTGAAATGTAAATAAAATATCCAAAAAAGAAAGAAAGAAAGAAGAAAGAAACAAACAAACAAACAAACAAACAAACAAACAAGCCAATAACCAGCACTGCTCTATGCCCTCAGCATCAGCTCCTACCTCCAGGTGCCTGCCTTACTTGAGCTCCTGCTATGACTACACTTAATGCTGATCTATGAAATGGAAGTATAATCAAAATCAACACTGTTCTCTCTAAGTTGCTTTTGGTTATGGTTGTTCATCACATCAGTAGAAACTCTAACAACTCGTGGGCAATTATCCAATGAACTTTCTATCCTACTGCAAAGATACTTGCTCTTCCATGTTCACTGGGAGTCTATTCACAAGAGTTATGAAATAGAATAAGTTGATATGTACATCACCTAATGAATGGATAATGAAATTGTGATAAATGTACACAACAGTCTTTTATTTATCCTAAGAAAGGTAACATTATAAAATGTTGAATGGAAATGGAGTGTGGAAAAACTGTGTTGAGCCAAGTCAAACAGGTACACAAACAGAAATGGTACATGTTTCTCCTCAAATTCTGTTTCTTTGCACTAAATCTCTAATTTTTAAGTTCAACTTCCATAACCTATAGAAGTTGGGGCACTTGGGTGGTAGAATACTTTAAGGTATATTAAGAATGAAAGTATTTAAGCAGAGAAAGATTTGGGGAGGTGAGGGAGGATACTTAAAGTAGAGAAGAAAAGTAAACTAAATATAAAGATATATGAAATATGTAACCATGCTATCTTTAACCCAAATTAAAAAGGCAAATAAAAATGTAGAAAGTCATAAATAAAAAAATGACCTATGTTAAAATCAAGATACTGACTATGTAATAATATATTCAAAAGACCAGTAAAAGGGAAGCAATTTTTATTTTATGACTGCTTAAAATGTTGGTGCCACAATGTGGCATGAAACACAATTTGCTATAATGTCCCAGATCATTAAAAATTCTTTAGGCTGATACTCCAGTAAGTTATGATCTTCATTCTTATCTAGAATAACCTCTTTTAAAATTCCTCATCCTATTGGAATTCCTCTCTTTTGTGATCATGGGCTCAGTCATGGACAGATTGCCTGAAATTTGTCAACTTTAAAATTAACTAAGAATGCCTGGACAGTTATCACCTACCAGCTATGAACAGCAGTAGTTTTAGTGTCTACTACTTACCTATTGTTTTCTGGTGAGCTATAAATGCACTTCATAATGAAAATGGACCACAGTGATACATCTTCATCATTCTGCCAAGCTGGACTATACTGTAAGCAGAGGCCATATATTACTTTAAAAAAAAATCCAAGTTCTAGGTATGAAATACTTCTCTGTGAGTAGTTGTCAGTTAGAAAGGACCCAGCTTCCAACTCCAACAATACATGCTCCATGCTCTTGATTGCCCATGATGACTATATTATACATTGCTATTACTGAGAAGAACATACTTTGGTTGAAAAATATTAAGAATTCTGAGTGAATCTAAACTGGAGGCCTCCTCCTTGCTGGGTAGCTGTCATGGTGCTGGAAGATGATGCAGGGTACTGAGAAAGACAAGGTATCAGCATTGTTTCCAGGAGTGAACCCTGAAAACCACCTGGGGGACACTGTTTTAAGAATCATGACTTAAGTGACTGATTACTTTCTGATGGGACTGTAGGTCCTCTTCTGAAAAAGAATACATACCTGGTAAGTGAAACTTAGTCAAAGTATATATCTATGAAGGCCAAAACTTCTAGTGAGTAACTTAATACTATGTATGGCTAAATTCAGATGATGTCAAACTATCCTCTAAATATTTAAGTTTAAACTGATAAATCAGTGTTGCTTTCATTTTTAGTCAAAGAAGCTTCTGGATTTTTTCTTTTTTTGGCTATTTTTCAATTTGTTAGAAGCATGGGACTTCTGAGTTCTTCACTGGAATTCAAAATACTGATTTATCAGTACAAGGCACAGTACATCATGTAGCAAGATGTGGAAAGAATTAATAAATGGCAGAAATATATATATTTGTATATGTGTGCTGTATGTGTATGTATGTGATATATATATATATAATATTTAATACAAAGTTATATTAAATGCTTTCTTCTGCACATGACATGATTGCTGAACCTGTGACCTAATTGAAGCAGTAGTTACCTGCCCAAGACCTGCACAAAAGTTGGCCAATCAATATTTACCATGGATAAGGAGAGGTGCTTAAAATAACTATGCTGGAGTAGTTATAGACAGTAAAGACTATAGGGCAAAGAGAGTCACATTCTTCAGTGGTAGAACTGCTAATTCATTACATTTTCTGAGGTCAATATTCTCTACTCCTGTTGGTTCAGGCAGTGCTAATTAAATGCAGTACATAACAAAAGAAGAGATATGAAAGTAAGAAATTTTAGAAAAAATATAGTGTGTATTACATATATTATATATTATAATATATATTGCATTGTGACAGAAAAATAGAAACATACTAAAACAGTTAAAAGATCTCTACAATATAATGTTTTAAACTGCAAAGAAATAAATTAATGAAGACAATTGAAGGTGGAAATTGAATGGTTGTCTTATAAAAATTAATCAACAGTTCAATGTAATCCAAGTCAAAATTTAAAGACATTTTAAAAGGAAGCAGAAAAAACTGTCTTTAAAAAATAGTGGGTACATGAGAGGGAATTTGAAGATTGGATGGGAATTCAGCTGAGTTGAAAGTGTGAGATTGGAGGTGGATTTGTCATATTTCATTGCATATATATGCATAAAATTCTAATAGAATAAATCATTTAAACAAAAAATACATGATTAAATAAGTACATAAATAAATATGTTTAAAATTCAATAGCCAAAGAAATACTGATCAGGAGAATGCTAGAGTTTAAAGGAATTTTAATCCAGCAACATGGCTGCTCTGGTATGGGATCACATCCAAAGACCTTCTAGGTCTAAGTGATCTTACTGGAAGGACATATCTTCAGTTCCTCTGGCTGCAATACAGTCAAGCCCTTAGTGTACACCTTTAATCTCAAATAAAAAAAATGGTAAAAGAAGTGTGTAAAATGATACATGCATATTTGAAAGTGACTTCTTTTTTTTTTGGAAATGGAAATAATTTTTTTATTGGAAATTTTATTTACATTTCAGATGTTCTCTCCTTACTCCATTTCTCCCCCTCCCTCCCAGGAACTCACTATCCCTTCCACCCTCCTCCTGCCTCCACATTGGTGTACCGCCACCCACTCTCCCCCGTACCTCACCTCCCTCGAATACCCCCCCCCCACGACATCCAGCCTTCATGGGACCAAGAATCTCTTCTCCACTTATATATAGCTCCCTTGCATATATAGCTGGAGCCATGGGTCCCTCCCTAAGTGCTCCCAGGCTGGTGGTTTAGACCCTGGGGGCTCTGGTTGGTTGGGATTGTTGCTTTCCTCATGGTGTCACGAATCCTCTCAACTCCTTCAGCCTTCACTCTATCTTCTCCATTGAGAACCCCATGATCAGTTTAATGGTTAGCTGTGAGCATATGCCTCTGAGTATTTCAGACTCTTGCAGACCTCTAAGGAGACAGCTATATCAGGCTCCTGTCAGCATGTACATCTTGACATCCACATCAACATCTACATTTGGTGACTGCACATAGAAGGAGGGGCTGTCTACAGACCATTCCACCTTGAAAGTGACTTCGAATTGAGTGGCAGACAAAGTGATGAGTCACAGAAAGATTTGCACAGAATGAGTTAGATATAGGAGCATTAAAGGAGTAGAGGAGAGAGACACACAGAGAGAGAGAGAGAGAGAGAGAGAGAGAGAGAGAGAGAGAAAACAGAGACAGAGAGACAGACAGACACAGAGACAGAGACAGAGACAGAGAGCAGGCAGTTTTACCAAGACGGTTTTTCAGAGACAGGTCTCAGGTCAAGATAGAAAAAACAAGAGAATGAGAAGGAACCAGAAGAGTAGAACAGAATACCACAGTTAGTTTTAGGTCACGCAGAACAATTCATTCAGATGCCCAGCGAAGACAATTTGCATCAATCAGACTGGAGAGGATTTTGAGCCAGAGTAGCTGAGTTAAACCAGGTAGCCAGAGTTAAGAAAGAACTAGAAAGGACGAGTTTATTTAGAAGTAAGCCTCTAAGATGACAATTTCATTAAGGCAATAAAAGATACATTTAAACTTGAGATATTTCAAGACCTCATGAGAGATATAACAACACATAATTTTAGATTATACAGCAGAGCTACAGTAACAAAAACTTATGTTGTTATTATAACACTATTTACTAAAATACTATATACTCTTACACAAAAGTACATATGGAAATATATTTCTCTTGAATAGAAGAAAATAAAAACCATACAGTAGCAACAGCTACCTGATTTTCTACCAATATACCATATATATGATTTTCTATAAATATGATATATATAATACACACACACACATATATATATACATATACAGTACATTGTATATATGGCAGTGTCTCTAGAAAATAGTTCTGGGAAGGCTGAATATCTACATATCGAAAAATGAAACTAGATTCATATCTCTCACTTTGCCTTAATGTCCATTAAAATTAGGCAAAGGTTTTATAATGTCCTGAAATTCTTAAATAATTGACAGAAAACACATTAAGAGGCAAGCAGAAGCAAACATTTTCTGAAAGTAAAAACCCCAATAGCTAAGGAAATAAAATTAAGAGTTCACAGATGGAACTGCATAAAATCAAACAACATCTATACAGAAAAGGAACAAACCAAGGAAGCATATGTCCTACATATTGTAAGAAAACCTTTGCCAGTTACATTTCTTAATCTCTGTGGTATATAAAGAACTAAAAATAATTTAAATACTTCAAATACAAATAAGTCAATCAATAAACTGGCTAAAGAAATGGACAGTTCTCAAAAATGAAGTATAAAATGTCAGTAACCAAACCCAGACACTAGTGCTGATGCCAAGAGGTGCTTGCTGACAGGAGCCAGATATAACTGTCTCCTGAGAGGCTCTGCCATAGCCTTACCAATAGAGATGTGGATGCTTGCAGCCAACCATTGGACTGAGCATGGGGACTGCAATGGGAGAATTAGGGGAAGGACTGAAGGAGCTGAAGGGATTTGAAACCCCATAGGAAGAACAACAATATCAACCAACCAGACCCCCCAGAGCTCACAGGGACCAAACCACCAACCAAAGACTACACATGGAGGGACCCATGACTCCAGCTGTGTATGCAGTAGAGGATGGCCTTATCTGGCATCAATGGGAGGGAAGGCCCTTGGTCTTGTGAAGGCTTGATGCTCCAGCTTCGGGGAATGCTAAGGTGGTGAGGATGGGTGGATGGGGGAGCACCCTCACAGAATCATGGGAGAGGGGATGGGATAAGGGGTTTGCAGAGGGGAAACCAGAAAGGACAACACTATTAGGAATGTAAATAAATAAAATAACCAATAAAAATTATAATTGATGATCAAATAAATGAAGGCTAAAACTATATTGAGCTGTTTCTTTTCTCAGAATGGATATCATTATGAAAAGAAATAACAGGTCATCAAGACAGAAACTAAACAGAAAAATAATGAAACTAGGAGAAGTTATGAATCAAATGGACCTAAAAGATAGCCACAAAACATTTAACACAAAAACAAAAGAATATGCGTTTTCTGAGCACGACATAAAATTTTCTCCAAAATTGAACATACAGTAGGTTACAAAGGAAGCCTCAACAGATATAACAAAATTGCAATAATCCCTTTTATCTTATCATACTGCCATGGATTAAAGCTAGAAGTCAAAACAATACAAATAGCAGAAAGTGTCCAAATTCATGGAAATTGAACAATTCTCTTCTCAATGATGACTGGGCCAAAGAAGAAAATAAAGACTTTCTAGTATTTGATGACAATGAAGGCGCAACATACACAAAATTATGGGACAAAATGAAAGTGATGCTAAGAGCGGAAGTGTTGCTAAGAGCATTACGTTTCTTTATAAAGAAATGGAAGAGATTTCAAACTAGCAATTTAAAAGCACATCTGAACGTTGTAGGGAGGGAAAGAAGAAGTAAACAACCCAAGATGAGTACACAGCAAGAAAAAAAATCAAACTCAGAGATGATCAATGAATTAGAAACAAAACAAACAAAAAGAGAAACACTCTTCCTTTGCTGGTGGAATTGCAAACTGGTACAACCACTCTGGAATCAATCTGGAGGTTCCTCAGATATAGATCTAGCTGAATGCCCAGCTCTACCATTCCTGGACATATACTCAAAAGATGCCCCACCATGTCACAAGGAAGAGTGATCCATTATGTTCATAGTGGTCTTATTTGTGATAGCTAGGAGCTAGAGACAACACAGATGTTCCAAAACAGAAGAATGGATACAGAAAATGTGGTTCATTTACTCAATCAAATACTATTCAGATATTGACAAGGGCATCATTAGTTTTCCAGGCAAATGGATGTAACTAGCAAATATCATCCTGAATGAAGTATTTCAGACCCAAAAGGATATGCATGGTATGTACTCACTAATAAGTGGATATTAGCCCAAAAAGTACAGAATACCTGGAATATAATCCACAGAACTCAAGAAGGTTAACAAGATGAAGGGCCTAAGTGAGGAAGTTTTAATCCCATTTGAGAGAGAGAAGAAAGCAGAGGGCAGAGTGAGGGAGAGAACTGGTTGGGAGAGTAGAGTCCCCCTGAGCAACAAGAGCAGGAGTATGGGAAAGGGGGAACATGATCAGGTATAGGGAGAGAAACAGGAGTGAAGTCCTGAGGGTCAGCAGAATGAATGAAAATATACAACCTTGGGAGGTGGTAGGTGGTGGTGGGAACTCTCTAGAATGTACCAGAGACCTGGGAGATTAGAGAATGTCAGAACTCAAATGGACAGAACGTAGGTGAAATGCCCAACAGTGGTGAGGAGGAACTTGTAGAATCCACCTCCAGTAGAAAGACAGGGAATCAAGTGGAAGGAAAAACAGGGTTGCCATCACACATTCAAAAACTATGACCCAGAATTGTCCCTGTCTAAAAGAACTGCATGGACAAAAATGGAGAAGAGACTGAGGGAAAGGAGGTCCAGTGACCAGCCCAAATTGCTACCCATATCAAGGGGAAGGAAGCTCCAATGCCTGACACTATTACTGATGCTATGGTGTACATAAGCCTAGCATGACTGTCCTCTGAGAGGCTCAACAAGCAGCAGACTGAGACAGAGGCAGATACTTACACCCAACCAATGGACTGAAGCCTTGGAACCCTGTGGTTAAATTAGGGATAGGCTGGAAGAAGTTGAGAAGGGAAACCCTATAGAAAGACTAGCAATCTTAACAAACCTGGACCCCTGAGATCTCTGACCCTGAGCCACCAACCAGGCAGACTACACTAGCTGATATGAGGCCCCCAACATATATACAACAGAGCAATGCCTGTGCTGGATTCACTGAGATAAGATACACTAACCCTTAAGACTTGAGGTCCTAGGGAACTGGGAGACTTGGCAGGTTGGGAAGGGGCCGTGGTAACATCATCTTAGAAATGCGGGAGGAGGAATGGGAAGAGTAACTGTTGGATGGCAGACTAGGAGAGGGATAATGACTGGACTGTATAAAAAAGATTAAAGAAAATAATAATAATAATAATAATAATAATAATAATAATAATAATCAATGAAACTAAGAACAGTTTCTTTGAGAAAATCAACTAGAAAAACAAATCCTTAGCCAAACTAACCAAAAGGTAGAAAGAAAATATCCAAATCAACAAAATCAGAAATGAAAATAGGACTATAACAACAGTCACTAAGAAAATATAAGGAATTATTAGGTCTTACTTCAAAAGCCTATACTCTACATAATTGGAATGTCTAAATGGAATGGATAATTTCTAGACAGGTACCACTTACCAATGTTAAATCAAGAACAGGAAAACAAATAATTGTATAACCCCTAAAAAAATTGAAGTAGTCATTAAAAGTTTGCTCAACCAAAAATAAACCCAAAGTAAAATAGTTTTAGCACAGAATTCTACCTGGATTTCAAAGAAAAGCTATTATCCATACTCTGCAAACTATTCCACAAAATAGAAACAGATATAACATTGCCAAACTCCTTATATGAGACAGCAGTCACCCCAATACTAAAAACCCTGCAAAAGTAAAACAACAAAAAAGAGAGTATTTTAGACCAATTTCCCTTTTGAGCATTGATGCAAAAATACTCAATAAAATATGCACAAACTGAATCCAAGAACACAACCAAAACATTATCTACCATGACCAAGTAGATTTTATCTCAAAGCTGCTGGGATGGTTCAATATACCAAAATCCATCAATGTAATCCAACATATAAGCAAATTGAATAAAATAAACACATGATCATCTCATTTGATGCTGAAAAAGCCTTTGTAGGAAAAACACCCCATCATATTAAAAGTCTTAGAAAGATTAAGGATAAAAGGTATATATCTAAACATAATAAAGGGAGTATATAGCAAGCCAATAGCCAACATCAAAGTAAACAGAAAGAAACTTAAAGCAATTCCACTAAAATTAGGGAGATAAACAAGGCTTCCCACTCTCCATCTATTCAATGCAGTCTTCAAGTTCTAGTTAGAACAATAAGACAACTGAAGGAGAGCAAGGGAATACAAATTTGAAAGAAGGAATTGCTAGTCTTAGGTGATAAACTACTATACTTAAGTGACACTAAAAATATCTGCCAGAGAACTCCTATATCTGAAGCCAAAACCATACAGTGGGAAAAAGAAAATACCTTCAACAAATTGTACTTTTCTAAATGGATGTCTGCATATAGAAGAATGATAATAAAATCACAATTATCATCCTGCAAAAAAATACTATAAAAACAAAAAAACCTTAAGTTCAAGTGCACCAAAGACCTCAACATCTCATGAAACTGAAAAGCTTCTACAAGGCTAAGAACAACATCATTAGGAGAAAAATAGCAGCTTCCAGAAATGGAATAGATTTTTACCAACCCAACTTCTGACAGAGGACTAATATACAGAATATATGAGAAACTAGACACCAACAAACCAAATAAGCTAATTAAAACAAGGAGTACCTAGCTAAAGAGAGAGCTCACAATAGAGGAGAGCTCACAACAAAGGAACATCTAACGGCCTAGGTTCATTGTCCTTAGCCATCAGTGAAATGCAAGTCAAAGGACCCTGAGTTTCCATCTTCCACCTAAAATGGCTAAGATCCAAAACCTCAAGTGACAGCACATGCAGGCAAGGGTGTAGAACATGGTAAACACTTCTCAATTGCTCATGAGAGTACAAACTTGTACAACTACACTGGCAATTTCTCTGAAAATCAGTAATCATTCTACCTCAAGACTCAGCTATGCTACTTCTGAATATACACCCAACGTATGTTCCACTATACCACAAGGTACTTGTTTAACTATGTTCCTAACAGCTTTATTTGTAATAAACAGAAACTTAAAATAGCCTAGATGTCACACAACTGAAGAATAGATAAAGAAAATATGGTACATCTGTACATTGTGTAGACAATGTAATTTATTTCATTTAATTATATTTAATTTAATTAATCTAATTAATGTTTTTAATTCAGCTATTAAAAACAAAAACAAACATCATGAAATTTTCAGGCAAATAGATGGAACTAGAAAAAAAATCATTGTGAGTTAAATAACCCAGACCCAGAAAGGAACACATGGTATGCACTAATTCATAAATAGGTATTATCCATAAAATACAAGTAATCCATGCTACAATCCACAGACACAAAGAAACCAAGTAATAAGGATGACCCTAAAGAGGATAATTTGTATATCAATCAGAAGAGGAAATAGACATTGGAAGTAGAAGGAGAAAGATAATTGGTTGAGAGTGGGGGTAAGGAGGAGAATTGAGATTATAGATCAGGTTTCGGGAGATGGGGGCAGAGATGGCTGGGAGAGAGAATGGAAACTGGTAGCCATCAGCCCACCCCCAAAACCTTAAACCCAAAATTTGTCCTTAATACACAAGATGTGCAGGGATAAAGAAGCAGCAAAGCTTGAGGGAATGGCCAACCAATGACTGTCCCATCTTGACATGGAAGAGAGCCAACCCCTGACACTATTAATGAGTCTAAGCTATGCTTGCAGACAGGAGCCTAGCATAATTGTCTCCTGATAGGCTTCATCCAGCAGCTGATGGAAACAGATGCAAAGACCCACAGCTAAACATCAGACATAGCTCATGGAGTCTTTTGGAAGAGTTGGGGATATGATTGAGCCAGTCAGAGGGGTCAAGGACACTACATGAAGATCTACAAGAATCAACTAACCAGGGCTCAAGATGGAGGGGTGGTCATAGAGACTGAACCAGCCACCAAATATTATGCAGAGGCTGGACCTAGGCCCCTACACATTTATAGCTGATGTGCATCTTGGTCTTCATGTGTGTTCCATAACAACAGGAGCTGGGGCTGAGTCTTACTCTGGTGCTTACCATTGAATCCCTTTACCTTAGCCTGAGTGCCCAATTGGGCCTCAGTGGGAGAAGATGTACTTAGTACTGCTGTGACTGGATGTACCAGGGAGGGGTGTTACCCAAGAGGACTTCCCATTCTCTGAAGAAATAGGGACTGGATAGTGTGAGGAAGGGTTTGATAGGATGAGACAGGGAGAAGGGGGGAGACTGCAGTCACAATGTAAACAAAATAAATAATTTTTTAAAAATATAACAAAGAAAAATAAATAACAACAAATTAAAGTACTCCTATGCACTGCCTGGATGTGGAAATCAGTATGCCAATTCAAAAAAAAAGTTACTACATTTCCCAGCTTTTGACTCAGTATATTCCCTATAGACTTTAGTTAATGCATCACAGATGTACTTATTCCACATTATTATATTTATAGTCATAATGGACAAGGTATAAAATCAGTCTGGATGACTGTCAACAGAGGAATGGATAAAGAAAATATGATATGTTTACACAAAAAAATTTTATTCACCATAAGGAAGACAGAAATTATAATATTTGAAGGAAATAAGCAAAAATTGAAGAACGATACGTTAAGTGAAATAGGTCCAACTTTGACAAATATCATATTAGTTTAGGGATCCTAGATTTTATCCAGACATATAAATTGTTATACATGACATGATAGATGGGGAGGTGAGAAAATGGGAGTATATTCAAAGGGCTGAACATGGTTAGTAGGCAAAATATGCTTGAGATAAAAGATGGGTGGAACCCATCATTATATAAAACGAATATATAGCAATATGAATTTTAAATGTCATATACCTTAATAAAATTTCCAAGAAAAAAATAAGAAGACAAAATCAAAGAGGAAAGAGTTAAGGTTTTCTTTTGTTTATGAAAAATTTTTCAAAAAAAAAGAAATCCTTAGATCTACCATATAAGAAGTCACAGGAAGATATACATCAATCATCAGCAAAGCAAAATTTTGTTTAAACAAATCAAAAATAAACAGGAATTCTACTACAAAAGAATGGGATATTGACAGATGAGAGACTTCTCAGTTATAATTAAAGCCTGAGAAAATGGAAATAATAGCTATCAGATGCTAAGAGAAAGTATGTGTGACTATAGAACCCAATATAGAGAAAAAATTCTTTCAGTAATATATTAGTTACTTTCCTTGTTGCTATGACAAAATGGTAAAAAAGGGCAAATTAAGGAATCATGTGGTTGCTTGACTCACATTCTTAGCATATAGCCAATGGCTTGCCATCACTGGGAAAATACGGTAGTAGGATCTTTAAGACAGCTTCTCACTTTGCAGCCACAGTCAGAAAGCAGAGAGAAAAGTGAGAGGGAGGGAAGGAAGGATGGAGGGAAAGGACAGAGGGAGGGAGGGATAGAGGGAGGAAAGGACTGAGAGACTAGGGGCAGGAGAGAGAGAGAGAGAGAGAGAGAGAGAGAGAGAGAGAGAGGAATAATCTTGCTCCACTCACTTCCTTATTTCCTTATCAGCCTCAGATCCACCCCATATGGCGCTTCCCACATCATTCAGGGCACTATCTACAGATAAAGGTAGCACTTAGCCCTCATAAAAGAAATGTCTTTCAGCACCAGACAGAAATCATTATAAAAGCTATAATTGGTCAACTTGGAGAGATTATTTGACCTTTAATAATTCATAGTCATCACAATTCCTTCACTGATGATTCAGGAAGAATCATCATATAAGAAAGAGGTGGCCAGGTGGTAGTGGCGCACGCCTTTAATCCCAGCACTTGGATGGCAGAGGCAGGTGGATTTCTGAGTTTGAGGCCAGCCTGGTCTACAGAGTGAGTTCCAGGACAGCCCGGGCTACACAGAGAAACCCTGTCTTGAAACCCCCCCCCCCAAAAAAAAAAGAAAGAAAGAGGTGGCAATTTTAGGAGCCAGTGGATAAAGAAGTGGAGAAGTGTACTACTAAATAATCTCTTATAAAGACAAAAAAAAGAGAGAAAGAAAAAGAAGCAATCAAACACAATTAGGAATTGTTGAATGGGAAGAGATGATGAGCATCTGAGTTTAGGATGATCAATATATACTTTATGAAACTATCAAAAAGTACATTTTATGCTTGACTTAATTCTCATATATATATACATGCCATGTGTATGACTTTTGTCTTCAGAGGTTAGAAGAAGACACAAGTTTCCCTGGAACTAGAGTTCTAGGCATTTACAATTAAAATATAAATTATATAAAATATATTTTAAAACCTCTTCAAGTATAATAACTATGGCCTGTATGATATTGGGTTCATGGCCATCCGTTGGAGCATGTTAGAGTTAACAGGGTCCATACCCTGATAGAAAATTAACTCTGTCTTTAGCAGTTATCAATTCCCAACATCTCTCCAGCTAAAGATGGGATTTAATTCTCAACTATACTTCCCATGCTGTTGTTTCGTCTGGATTGACCTATACAAGCATTGAGCATGTGGCAAAACCGCTCTAAGTTTGAATGATCAACTGCCCTTTTTGGTCTGGAAGACAAGGTAGGAAGATTTTAAGAGAGGCTTTAAGTTCTGTCTTGTTTTCTGTTTTTAGATCTTCATCATGCTTAGCTATTGGAGAAATGAAAATTAAAACTAATTTGATAATACTTCTTACCCTGATCAGACTGTCGGAAGTTAAAATAAAATTGAAAAGTGGTGATTAAGAAGAGATGATCATAACTGAGGTGAAATCTTCTGGGAAATGTTTTCTGAGAGCACAAAGAAGCTGTGCCAAGGTTGTACCTCATTCTGCAGCTGTACTTGATAATGTGTAAGAGTCATCTAGATGGTACTGGTTTTGATGGCATGAAAGCGTCATGAAGAACATCTGAGGCTTGGCACTGTGAAAGGGTACAGAAGGCCATTGGTGAAGGTACAGCCTTGTTGGGCCCCATTTTGGCCCTGGTTTGGGCCTTGTGGGAGAGCCTAAGCCTGGCTCGAGTTCTGAGACCTATCTCCATCACTTCTGTATTGGGGTGACTCAGCAAAACCTGTTTGGCTCTGCCTCTGCCCCACCATTGCTAATGCAGAAATTTGCCATTGTCACTCCATACCCTCTGACACCCTTCCTCACCTCATCTCACCCCACCAAAAATCCCCATCCCTGTGCTCTGAGGTTATATAAGCAAGAGGCTGATATAATAAAATTGAGTTCCTGCCTCAATAAGACTCCTGGCCTGGTGTGTTTCTTTTGGGCTGTCTATACTCACCATCCCTCTCAGTCTCAGAGAGACATGGCGGGACCAGGACCGCTCTCCTCTTGCCTGGACCTGCTGGCAAGGAGCCAACATAGCCTCAGTTGTAGTTGACAGCCCAGGACTGAAGGGGTTATGCAACAAATTTGAGGTTTGGCCCCATGAAGAGAGCCTATGAGTGACTCTTGGTGAAGCCAAGTTGCAGCAGAAGAGCCTAGTGTATTGGAGATGCCAGTAACAAGTGATGATCACCAAGAACAGCAGCAGCAGTGGAGTTGATCAACCTGAGCTTAGAGTGTTACAGAGGGGCAAAGCTGGAGAAGTGACCCAAATCCTTTGGAGGAGACCAGAAGATCTTGTGTGGATTTCAGACTTTGAAACAAACAAACAAAAAACTGTAACATTGTTGCCTTGTAGACTCCAAAGATTTTGTGATGCCAGAGACTTAGGATATCTGCTGGGGAGTACTGCTAATAGGAAGTGGAACCAGCCCAGGAAAAGAAGTTTGTTGCAGTCAACAAAGATGAAAAAGAAGTTGGAGATCTGAAGACAACATTGACATCAGATGTGGAGTTGTAGAGTTTGCAGTTTGTCCAGCTAGTTTCCTGTCTTGATTTTGGGATTACAGTTAAGTGATTGGATGGATCTCAGAAGAGATTTTGAACTTTAGACTTTTAACATTGTTGAGACTACTATAGACTATGGGGACTCTGGAAGTTGAACTAAATGTACTTTTGTATTATGCTATGGCTAGATATGGCCCCTATATACTCCTGGTTTGAACAAGCCTATGGGGACCAAGGAGGAAAATGTGATGGTTTGTATATACTTGGGCCAGGGACTAGCACTATTAGTAGGTGTGGCCTTGTTGAAGTAGGTGTGTCACTGTGGGTGTGGGCTTCAATTCCCTTGTCTTAGTTTCCTGGAAGTCAGTCATCTTTAGCAGCCTTCAGATGAAGATGTAAACATTCAGCTCATTCTATAACATGCTTGCCTGAATGCTGCCATGCTCCTGCCTAAATTATAATGAACTGAACCTCCAAACCTGTAAGCTGGACCCAATTAAATGTTGACTTTTCTAAAGTTTCTATGGTCATGGTGTCTGTTCACAGTAGTAAAACCCTAACTGAAACACTTCCATATCATTCATGCTATTATTTCACCAATGGGCATATCTTGCCAGGTTACATGTTATTATAGTTCAAAGGGTCCACAGCAGCATAAGACTGATAATCACTTTGGAACCCAACTAGTGTGCAGAACACATTTAAGCAACCTAAAAACAGTTTAGTAAGGATGGAGGTTGCAGGTGAATGTCAGCCTTATTTCTCAGTGTTCTATGACTCTATTGGTCCACCATAATTCTATCACATCATCATGGGCTAATGTGAAACAAGATTAAGTGGGGGTGAGAGACAGCAGGGTAGGTTAGTCTTTCTGAGGAAGGGTAAGTAGCACTAAAGATATTTGAAAAAAAGTCATATAAAAAAACCAACTACTGTACTAATTTCTGAAACATACAGATGCACATATAAAGAGTTTAGATTGAGTTACCCTGTAACAGGAGGACAATGCCTCTCCTAGGTAGTATAGATGATCATAAAATGTCCAGTGCCAAATATAGGTTACTTCTTCATTTCAAAATATTAGTGATGAAAACATAACATGCCTGAGACATAGAATACAGAGAAATATAGCTGGTTGTCACCTGGGACCTCCATTTTACTGGATTAATTTTAAAATGCTGAAATGTGCTCTGTATAATAGATGGGGAGAAATGTAATCATCATTCTTACACAGCTGTGGACCATTTGAGCTATAAAAACAACTGACCTGGCAAGATAGCTTCATTTTTGCAATAGTAGCAGGATTGTTATGTAACAAACCAACCACCATCTGATTGGATTTGAATCCTATTCCACAAAATAAAGCTGATATTCTGCACCTTTATCCAGCCTAACTGTGGCTAGAGGGGTTAAAAACCCTAGGAGAGAACTTATCACTATTATTGTACAAAATGGATATATTATCAAACCAAATATGAAATGAGTTATAATTACACCAGTGGAATAGTGAACTCTTATCAGAAAATAATCTTTGTGCAGCTGATGGTGATTCAGTTCCCGTCATAAGGAACTGCAAGGACAAAAATGGGGAAGAGCAGAAACGAGGTCCAGAGACAGGCTCAAGGGGATCCAGCTCAAGGGGAGGCCCCTGAGCCTGACAATGTTACTAATGCTGTAGTGTGCTTGCAGAGAGGAGCCTAACATGGCTGCCCTCAACAAGGCCCAACAAAAAGCTGAAAGAGTCAGATGCAGATACTAGTACCCAACAAATGGGCAGAAGCTGGGGACTCACAGGATTGAATTGGGGAAAAACTAGAAGAAGCTGGGGAGGACAGACCCATGGGAAGACCAGCAGTCTCAACTGACCTGGACCTCTGAGATCTCTCAGACACTAGGCCACCAACCAGGCGGCATACACCAGCTGATAGGAGGCCCCCAACATATATACACCAGAGGACTGCCTGATCTGGCCTCAGTCAGAGAAGATGCGGCTAACCCTTGAGAGACTTGAGGCCCCAGGGAGTGGGGAGGTCTGGTGAGGTGGAGTTTGGAATGAAAATGGGGACATCCTCTTGGAGTCTATGGGGGAAGGAGCTATGGAATGGGGAGTGGCCAGGGAATAGACCAGGAGGGTGATGAAGAATTGACTGTAAAAAGTATTAAATAATAATGATTAATTAACATATAGACCCACAATTGTCAATATACAGAGACTAGAAGACGATGATATTCTCAGCTGTAAAGGGGATATCTAAATCACACACACACACACACTTCTAAAACTCAGGGAACAAAACCAAAAGGAGAATAGACCAATGGCTTATGCTCTAAGATCATGAATTCACAAGTGGAACCTCATAAAATTGCAAAGCTTCTTTATGGCAAAAGACATAGTCAATAGGACAAAACAGCAATCAACAGATTGGGAAAAGAGCTTTACTAATCCTACATCCAATAGAGGGCTAATATACAATATATACAAAGAACTCAAGAAATTAGACTCTAGACAACCAAATAACCCTATTTAAAAATGGAGTACAGGACTAAACAAGGAATTCTCAACTGAGGAAACATGAATGCATGAGAAGCACCTAAAGAAATGTTCAACATCCTTAGTCATCAGGGGAATGCAAATCAAAACAACCCTAAGATTCCACCTCACACCAGTCAGAACGGCTAAGTCAAAAACTCAGGTGATAGCAGATGTGGAGAAACAGGAGCAGTCTTCCATTGTTGGTGGGATTGTAAGCTGGTACAACCACTCTGGAAATCAGTCTGGTGGTTACTCAGAAAATTGGACATAGCATCACCTGAGGACCATTCCTGTGCATATACCCAGAAGATGCTCCAACATATAATAAGGACATATGTTCATAGCAGCCTTATTTATAATAGCCAGAAGCTGAAAAGAACCCAGATGTTCTTCAATAGAGGAAAGGATACAGAAAATTGTGGTACATTTACATAATGGAGTATTACTCAGCTATTAAAAACAATGAATTCAAGAAATTCTTAGGCAAATGGATGGGACTAGAAAATATCATCCTGAGTGAAGTAACCCAATCACACATGGTATGCACTTACTGATAATTGGATATTAGCCCAAAAGCTCGCAATACCCAAGATATAACTCACAGACCACATGAAGCTCATGAATAAGGAAGACTAATGTGTGGGTGCTTAGGTCCTTCTTAGAAGGAGTAACAAAATACTCATGGGAGCAAATATGGAGACAAAGCATGGGACAAAAACTGAAGGAGGGGCAGTCTGGAGACCATTCCACCTAGGTATCCATCCCACGTGCAGTCACCAAAGTTAGATGGTGATGTGGATGCCAGGAAGTACATGCTGACAGGAGCCTGATATAGCTGTCTCTTTAGAGGTCTGCTAGAGCCTGACATATACAAAGGCAGATGCTCACAGCTGAGCATTGAACTGATCATGGTGTTCCCAATGGAGGAGTGAGAGAGAAGACTGAAGAAGCTCAAAGGTTTTGCGGCCCAATTGGGAGAGCAACAATACCAACCAACCAGAGCTGCCAGGGTCTAAACCACCAGCCTGGGAGCACATAGGAAAAGACCCATGGCTCCAGCTGTATATGTAGGGAGGAGAGTCTTGTTGGCCATAGGTGGGAGAGGAAGTCCTCGGTCCCATGATGGCTGGATGCCCCAGTATGGGGGAATTCGAGGGAGGGGAGGTGTGAGTGGGCAGGTGAGTGGGGGCACATCCTCATAGAAGCAGGAGGAGGGGGGATGGGATAGGGGGTTCCTGGGTGGGGAGGAAATGGGGAAAGGGGATCGCATCTGAAATGTAAATAAAATATCTAATCAAAAAAGTAAAACATTCTAAGATCGACAGACATTAGGTGATTATAGCAAAACAGTGTTTTCTGAACACATCATTGTAGCTGTATAAAAGATCTAATACCTATGACAACAAGTGCAACATATGCATATGATCAAGCCAAACAAAATGATTGCATGGAGGTGGGGGTGGCCACAATGTCCTACACAAAGCTGAAGAGCAAGTGGCAGTTGATGGATACTAGAATAGGAAGTATCCATGTATATAGCTTATCCATGGTCCAATAGATGGTCCTGCATTCATATACATACTGCCAGCACTAAGTGGACTCAGTGGAAAATAGTGATGAAGAGGATGGGAAAAAATTGGATGAGAGGCATTAAGTGTTGGGATTGATCAAAACTGTAATTCATTCAGGTATGGAATTCTCAAATAATAAATAAAAAGAAAAATAGAATAAAGGATATTTTAAGCTATTAATATGCAGATTGAATTATACTATCTATCATAAACTGTAATATATTGATGTCTTAAAGATCAGTGCATCAAGATGTTAGTTTTTTTGTAGTAATGGTGTTCAAAAAGAAAAATTAAAAGTAAATGAGTGTTTTGTGATGAGCCTTAATACTATATAGTCAGTGTCTTATAAAAATACAGGATTTGTGTATAGCTATTTACAAATGGAAAGCATGAAGGCACAAGATTTAGACTATCAACTCCAAGTCAAGAAGACAAGCCCTGAAGATAATTTGATCTCAGATTTACTTCTTTAAGAACTATACAGAACTATATGTGAATACGTTTTTATGAGTAAAGACACCCATCTGTGACACTTTGTAACAGGGGTGCTAAGATACTTATGAATCTGGCTTTTTGCATTAATTAAAATGGTCATACTATAAGTTGCACGCCTAAGAGCATTCTGTTGTCACAATTGGCCTTGATTTCTTGAAGTGTTGGGGTTTAGTTGGAATCTGGATGCACTGAGTGGTTTGGGGCATAAGGCAGGCTTTTGCCCCCCAGACGGACAGATTCTATATGTCATCTGCTATGGGAACTTGAGAATAAAAAGCTGTCTAGGGCATAACAAAAATAAACCAGAAGGTTTCCCATATGTTCTTATTATGGATCAAGGGAAAATGTCTTATGTGAGCCCTCAAAGGAGCAAAGACTAGTGTG
This sequence comes from Mastomys natalensis, assembly GCA_021653895.1. Lineage (NCBI taxonomy): Eukaryota > Metazoa > Chordata > Mammalia > Rodentia > Muridae > Mastomys > Mastomys natalensis. The sequence continues at coordinate 443,991 of JAJTUV010001405.1, read as the reverse complement.
AGAGGTTCCATGTGTTCCCATTGTTGGATGGAAGAGACGTAAATTTGCTCTCAACCTTAGTGGTGGGTAGGGCTAGGAAAATGGCTAATCACTCTAGCTGACTTTTAATGTCCAAACATTTTTAAAATAAGGATTACACAACCATTCTAGTGTTTAAAAGGTGATCCTTTTTATCTTTTCTACTACGTTAGTAAAAGAATTATGAAATGAATTCATTAAGCAAATAAAAAAGGTCACTGAAATATTCAGTGGAGGAAAACACTTGTTGACAGCCAACAGCTACTCTTTTATCTGTAGCAAGGCAGGGAGGTTTCCCCAAGAAGGCTTCTGAAGCCAAATAGTATGTCAAAGGGAAGCTCTATTTATGATGTAGAGAATGTGAAACTTGATGCAACTATGAACATTTCTGTTACTTTCGTAGACAACCAAGACTTTTAGATTTAGTGTATAAACACAGGCTAAATGTCAAATTCATACTCTGAATAAGCTTTCTTTTTTAAAAAGATTTGTTTATTTATTTTTATGTATGTGCGTACACTGTCCTGTCATCAGACACACCAGAAGGGGGCATTGGATGCCATTACAGATGGTTGTGAGCTACTATGTGGTTGCTGGGAATTGAACTCAGGACCCCAGGAAGAGGGCTATTAACCACTGAGCCAACTCTCCAGCACCCTGAATAAACTTTCAGTATAAGTACGCTTCATATACTATTATGAGTACATTACTAGAAATATTAAATTTTATTCATGCTCTAAATTTATCTAGGCACTATATTGTTCTATATGGCAACTTGATATAAACCTCCAATAGCCTTTTAATTTACTTTTTTCTCCTCATGATACCTTTCTTTTGTGTTAGTTGAAGATATTAGCTTTATATCTAAGAGATTTTAAAATACCAAAAAAATTAAGCAAATATTGACTCACATCACCAGGATATTAAAATATTAAATAACAGTATTATGCCTCATTGATACAAAGAAAGTAGTTTATATCAATTAATCAATTAGTTCGGCATCAGAGATTTTGAACATCTAAAAGGCAAGAATCTTCACATGTGTTTGTGTGTGTGTGTGTGTGTGTGTTGTAACTTTTTTAGTTTCTTTTTCTTTTTCTAATTTACAACAAAAGCACTATGACCTGAGTTTGGTATCAGAGCACCCATGTACAAGCAAAACAAAATAGGGTAGTAGTTAGCCCACTTCTAGGGAGGCAGAGACAATAACTGAGGCTTCCTAACAGTTGGTATAGCTAAGTCTGTAAGTTCCAGGTTCAATGAAAATCCTTGTTTGCAAAAGTAAAATAGAGAACTATTGAAGAAGACACATGGTATTGAACCCAGGGTTCCACATGAATATTTGTACACATAAATAAGTACACACATGAATATGTTCACAAAATAATGTGAACATACACTACAAGTAGTAGTAGTAGTAGTACTAGTACTACAAATTAAGAGTTCTAAGATCATCAAATCAAATAATAATAAATATCTGAGATGGAAAAGTTCCTAATTTTTTAATGCATATGCTATACTTCCTGACAAGAATTGTATCACTGTATTAATAATATATATAATTACGTGTTTCAAATGTAAGTTTAAATTTAAAATTAAGAAAATTTAAGTTAAATGTAAATTTAAGAAGATTTAAAATTAAGGAAATTGTCATTTATGTTTATATGTCTCAAAAGTATAGCTTTTTGACTTCTTTCTTACCTTGTTTTTCATCTCATTAGGGTTATTTCTTTAACACAGACAGTTATAGAGACCCTTCCCAACCATCATCACTGGTTTCTGCTTGGAAAAGACTCTTCTACCACCATTTAGCCATGAACACACGAAAGAGAAAAGTAAGCCTCAATTTCATCAAAATTGCTGGAGGACATCTGAATTTCTTAAGCTGTTGCTCAGAGCAACACTGGGGGGCTTGCTAGACAAAGTCTGGAATGTCATTAGTACAGTCATACAGGTGTCATTTTTCATTTATGGAATATATTAGATATTGTCACATGGATAAGACTCTCATCTGGATTGCCGGAGTGAAGAAATAAGATCCAAATCACTGACTTCTACCTAAACTCTTGGAATTCAATCCTTGGATGAGGTAGATCTACTTGTCTTCTATTTTCTCTTTCATTCATTAAATTATATGAGATGGGTACACACATGCATTAATGTTCCTGTGTAGAAATATCCAGCAACTTTAAATCATCTGTTTGTTAAATGTGATGAGCAGCATATTTATTCAAGAGCCAACCTGGAATTGAATTATGACCGGGATGCTTATTTGTTCTGTGAATTTGAACATACTTTTGAAAAACCTCTCTGTTTAGTCTGTGGTTTCTTCTTACAAAGTATGAAAATTAAATACAATATATAATAAACAGTAATGTTAACAGTGTCTAATACACAGTAAATAGTCATTAATGGTAACTGATACATTTGTGTTTGTTGTTGTTGTTAGTGTAAAGGAATCCATAAAGCGGGGACCTGAATACTTGTACTTTTATGCTGCGATGCTCTCTGGATTTTTGGAAAGTGTTAGTTATGCTGTAAAAGCAAGGGAAGTCATATGTTACTTATTTGCATATATGGAGCAATTGAGAGACAAGTAAACCAACAGTTTGGGATTTAAATAACTAAAAATAGACTTATGTTCTCAAAATTGACTTGAAAATAAACTGAGAAAATGAAGACACCTCCTTCTCCATATCTTGAAGACACAACTTTCTTTAGCTTAACTATTTTCTGCTCACATCTGAGACATTGAGGAATATAACAGTTGTATGTTCTTTCTCATTTCTATCATTTATTCAATCCTACTACCTAGTGTTACATTATACGCTGCTAAAATATGTTATAGTGGTTCAAATGTTAGATTCTTTTAACAAAATGAGAAGTCAAGGTAATTTCTGGTGTGCCTCTAGATTCCAGAATCTGGTAAGTAATGATGAACAAGTCTCTTAACTACCACTAGGTACGCAGTGAATGTATTCTTTCAAAGAATGTCCAATGTTCACAGACCTTGTGATTATGCATTGAAGACATCACCTAGATGAAATTCTCATTACATATCACAGCAAACTTTTTAAAACACAGAACATTTTCTTAATATGTTATACTACTGCTAGAAAAATAATAGCAGAGATAAAATATATGTTTGTTTGTTTGTTGTTGTTTGTTTAACTAAGGTGGTATATGGAGCGAGAAGATATTCTGCCTTGGAATTGATTGTTTAAATAACGGACGATGTACCTAGCTATATTTTTGTTCCAACAGACCATCACATAGATTTAATTAATTATTGGTGGTGTACAAAAGGAGCTTACCACAGGGATTTGTTTTTATCTTTTTATAAATAAATATCATCACTGGCATATGAAAACAGAATTCCCAAATCTGGTTACACTCCCAACATTCCATCTGTTGTTTAAATACAAGTGGCCATTGGTATACCAATCAGTGGCATATTTCAGTACATGCACTAGAAACGTCTTCCAATTTTTAGTTGCATTAGAAATACAGTGCAGTGTTAAGGCAGTGATAACCTTTCCCATCAAATGATATAATTCACTGGATCACATGTGCAGTCAGACTTCATAAATTGCATTTTGAAATAAGCTTGCATTTATATGTACTCTTGTTGAAGTTGTCCTTGAAGGATGCCAAAATTATTTTGCATTTGCATGATAGTTTTGACTATTTATTTACATGCTTCTTATGCCATACTACTTTACTTAAGTGAATTATTGAGAAATTCTAGAGTTAGTGAAACCAAAAAAAAAAAACCATCTTCATAAATTTTGTTTTCAATTAATAATAAATAAAAAATCTCATTATATATGTTTTTCATTTCAGAAAAAAATGCTGTATATTTAGTTTTCTAAGGATAACATTCTGACATATCTATACTAAATAGCATATGCTAAAGAGAGTGAGAGTTCAATGTCTGTTAAGGTTTTAATATAAGAAAAAATATTTGTTTTAAAATAACTTACAAAATGAATATATTAATTTTCCTCATAAGTATGTAATACTGAAAAATCAGAAAGATATCTAGAAGTAAGTTGGATAAAAGTTTATTTTTTAAAAAAAATTGAGCACAAAGTAAGAGAAAATAGGCTAGCCCCCACAGTCGTAACAATATCACAGTCATTCAATGAATATATTCTTTTTTATTTTTTTTGGCTATGCTTGTTGGTGAAATGACCTCCTTGTCAAAAAGAGGATGCCACGGGACTACTGACTGCTGAAACACAACTTTCCTGTTGAAATAATTGGAAACCTGAGTGGTTTCCTCAAAGCAAACATGGCAAGTTGGAGTTTGAATTTATTCTATGAAAAGCAAATTCTTATGTTCTGTCACAGAGGAACTGTTCTGGGAAAATAAATATACTAAATATCTGATGCTGTCATCAGCCTATGCTATGGTCTCAGCTAGTCAGCAGGGAGGTAAAAGGCCTCAGGGGAAGCTTTTCAGAAAACACTCTTGACCACCAGCCCTTGTATCATCCTCAAATGTCTCTGCCTATGTGATGGGATTTCTTTTTCCCTGTGTAACTGTCAGAAATCTTGGTTACCAGATATTTTTGTTCATTCGTTTTGTAACAGAAATGAAGTTTTATGCCCTGTATTAAAATTGAAATTCTGTTGTGTTTGGAACACAAGATGTTTAACATTGTCTTCCTTTGTCTTCTAGAAGAACAATAAATGCCTCTTTGAACCCTGAAGCATGGTTTGTTGTTGTTTGTTTCTCTCCTAAAACATAATTTGGAACATTTAGAGAAAAAATTAAAATCATATTCATGCTTTTCATTATTCACCTACTTTACATTATAAAAAAATCAACCAACCAAACAAACAAACAACGAGTAAGTAAAAACTGAATTACCAGAACTCCATTTGGGTTTATAAATCTGGAAAATGCAAATCTCAGTCCTTTATTTCTCCACAGGTGGTTTTGTGCTCCTGCTGCACAGATGACCCAGAATTACTTTATACCATACAGACTAACAGTGAAGAGTGTGAAAAATGGAACAATGGCCCCGAGTCTCATGATTTTGTTAACAACAAGGTCCCTTCATTTTACCTACAAATCTAGCTCATAATCATGTTTCTGTCCTACTGCCTGTAGGGCAGTCAAGAAACATGTCTCCTCTGAGGAGAACTGCATAGAATTGTCTGGAAGTTACCATCCTCTGTATATCCCCTCTTATTTTTATCTTCTCAAGAAACAAATATTTCATTGTGTGTACCATGTGTTTAATAAGTAAACAAATTTTACTAAATAAGATACATTGAAAGAAAACAACATAAATTCTGCAAAGTACTTCTCATTTTTTAAATATAATAGCAGATATAGAATTTCTGGTTTAAAAATAATCACAAATAGAGATTCTATACATTGATACAATGCTAAGTTACTCAAATAGCTACATCAGTCAATTCTTCTCATCTGTCTCAAAGTGTGTTAAGCTACTTACACATCCTGTAAGACCAGCTTCAACAAAAAGAATTTCTTATTCCCTGCTTTAGAATCATGGCAACATTATGTTTTTGTGGGCAATCATTGAAACTCAAGGTTGGCATTGTGCAAATCTAGAGACAAATAATGACAGAGATAGAGAGAGAGTAAATAGATGATAGATGATAAATAGATAGATAGATAGATAGATAGATAGATAGATAGATAGATGAGAGATGATAGATAGATAGATAGATAGATAGATAGATAGATAGATAGACGAGAGATAATAGATAGATAGATAGATAGATAGATAGATAGATAGATAGATAGATGATAGATAGATACACAGATAGATGGATGGATGGATAGATAGATGGATAAGACAGTATAACAAGAAAAAAATATCTGTTCTCAATAGTCCATCAGCATTTTCTTGTTTGCCTAATGATAGGAGTTCTATAAACAGGAGAGCTGTCACATCTAGCTTATCCTTTTCTTATGGCTTCTTCCAAATTGTTTCAAAAATGGGAAGGTTACACGTGGAGACAACAGAGATCAGAGATAATGTTTGTCAAGACAGTCTTTGTGGTGGAATACAAGTTTAAATAAACCAACTAGGAAAAATATCTGCACTGTAATATAATCCAATAAAAACAATGATTAAGATGGAAAGAATGATTTAACCTTTAAGCAAGCCAAAGTCTAAGCAATAGTGATAAGAATACCTTGGTTCATCAGAAATGGTACTCATGATTTCTAATAGTCTACACACAACTCCCAGCAACTATTTAGAGTTCATATAATTTGAATATTAAATGTCTTTAAAGAAGGACCTAATGGGCCATCCTAGTACAAGCATGGAAGACAATAACAAGGGTAATGTGGACTGTGAGTGTTCAGCTCTAGAAGTTCCAGAGGAAAGAATATTACTAAGTGGCCTAGAGACCATTCATGTGATATTTGGTGAAGAACATTTTTTGTTGAATATCATTGCTATTTTTTCCCTTGTCTAAAAACTCTGCTTGAGACTAAATTGAGGAGTATTGGATTAATCCTTGACAGAGGAGATTTCTAAACAGTTGTGTTTAGCTCTGTCTTGTAGTTATTAGTAACCACTCTTACACAAACCTATGATGAAAAGAGCAACTGTATAAGAAGACTAAATGTACAGTTTGAGGGGAAATAGGAGAAGCAGGAAGTGTAATAAAGCTATGTCCATTGTTCAAGAGATAAAGAATTTAAAAATTGCAAAGTGAAGTAAAGGGAGTGGTGACCTTAGGGTAAGACTCCACAAAAAAACCGGCAACTTCTGAAAAGAATTAATGAAAGCTAAAGCAGAAAAATAAAAAAAAAAAAAAAAAAAAACCCAACAACAGAACTGATACGATCAATGAAAAGGTGGACCACATCTAAGTCAAGGAAAAAAGATTTCAGCAGCTTAAGCTATGAAGGTAACGCTTTAGAGTCAAGGAATTAAGGGGTTGGAGAATCTCCCTCTGCATAAGGAAGCCAATGAGACAAAGAATGCTAAAGTAATGTGCTAATAGTTGCTTGTTTTGTGCTTGTTTTGTTTTTGTCAACTTGGCATAAGCTAGAGTCATCCTATGAGGGATGAACCTTCAATTAAGAAACGCCAACATAAGACCTCAATGTAGACAAATCTACAGGGAATTTTCTTAAATTAGTAATTGATGGAGGAAGGCCTCGCCCATTGTAGATGGTTTTCATCCTTGACTGGTGATTCCGTGGTCTTAAGAAGTAGGTGAGCAAGCCAGTAACCAGCACCCCACCCCACCATGGCCTTAGCTATTTTGTTTGTGTGTTTCTGCCCTGTGTGAGTTTCTGCACTCTTTACTTTTGAGGGTAAACTATTATATGGAACTTGAATAAAGTAAATATTTCCTTTCCTAGTTGCTTTGGTTAATATTTTCATCGTAGCTATGAGTGGTAACCTTGATACAAGGAGTGTCCCTTCATTGAGATTCAGAGAGGCCACTGAGTGAAGCTGTAAAGATGAAGCTGGGTTTTGTTGGAGACACCAAGATGTTAGAGTGCCAGAGTTATGGATACGTTCCAAGAAATGTTGGAGACTGGGTGTAGAACCGCTAGAGAGAGAAGTATGCAGTTGTCAATGAAGCTGAAAAAAGTTATGAAAAGCTTTGATATCAGTCATGGAAACGCAAAATATAGTACCTGCCCTGATGATTTTCTGATTTGCTTTGGTCCTTCCTTAATCTGCTACCATTCCTTCCTTTGGGATGGCAATGTCTACTCTGTACCATTGCATGTTGGACATATGTGATCTGTTTTTATTTTGATTTTACAGGGGCTTACAGCTAAGAGTTGACTTGAGTCTCAAAAGAGACATAGCTTTGGAAATTGAAACAATGTTGAGACTGTTATAGAGTATGGGGACTTTTTGCAATAGAACTAAATGCATTTTGCATTATTATATGGCCACAAGCCTATTGGGGCCCAGGGAATGGAAGGTGGTAGTTTGAATGAGAATGGCTTCTCTCTGCTCATATATTTGAATGGTTAGTCATGAGGGAGGGACATTGTTTGAAATAATTAGAAATATTAGGAGATGTGGAGGAAGTGTATTACTGGGCATGGGCTTGTAGGTTTCAAAAGCCCATGCCTATCCCAAAGCTTCTCTCTCAGCCTTTGGATCAGGATCAATTTGTGGATCTACTTCTGCTCCAGTGCTGTGCAGGCCACCATGTCCCCAGCTCTGATGATAATGGATTAATCTTCTAAAAGTAAAACCAAGCCTTTGTCAAATCTTTTCTTTTATAAGACTTGCCTTGGTAATGGTTTCTCTTCAGAGCAATAAAATAGTAATGGCCAAATAACTATGGACTGAAAACTCTGCAAACCAGCACCCAAAACAAGGTCTTCTTTGCCCTTAAAATTTGATCTCAGGTATTTTGTTACAAATGTCTTAGTAATAGGAATTCAACCCAAAGATTTAATCTCTGGCATTCCATTTTAGAGATGAAGATAAAAATGTACAGATAAATGAATATTTTTTTCAGTAACCTACAGTAACAAAACATGGAGGGTACATATAAATATCTAGGTAATGTTATTCTTGGAACCCTTGGGCATTACGTTATTTTTCTTCCTTGTCTATGAAAATGTCCTAGCATTATCAATCATTTACAGATGATGATAATGAGGCTTACAGAAGACATAGTCCCTAACATATTTCATGCTCATGTGCTGAAATAAAGCCTAAGGGACACACTATTAACTGATAGTCTCTAGTATAGTTTTGTATATACTCGTTTTCATGAGGTTACAGCTTCATTCATCATTATCTACTGAGTTCTATAAGTACTACCTTTTTGGACACTGGCAGAATTAACTTTCCTGTCACCATCTAGATCCTGAAAACATTAAAACAAAAGTTCTATCCTCTGGCCCAGCTGTCAGACTAAAACCACCGTGGTATTTCATGGCTTTAAAATTGCATGCTACCCTTGCATATACCAGATTGAGTAAATAATGCGCATTTATCTACTCATTATATGAGGGGGAAAAGATGGGTTTTTGATTGTATGCCAAAAATTTAGCAATAATGTTAGATGGACTCAAAATTTGTATTAGTACTCAATATTCTCCATTTATCCTTTTTTTGAAAGGAATGTTTTTCTGGGAGCATGATTGGGTTGCTAAACATTAAGAAGTCTTTGCAGTTATTGTGGAACCTGACTGCGAAGTTCCCTTTGATTCCTTTGGTGGTAAACTCTAGACACATGAAGCTGGAATGTCAAACCTTGATCTCTCAGTGATAATAAGTATCACTGATTTCCTTTCTTAGGAAGGTGGGACAAGGAATGAGAAAATAAAATGATTTTTTAAAAATATATATATTGGAAAACCATCATTAATGTCCTCATTTCCAAAGATAATTTGAATGAAATCTTATTAGATAACTTTACAGTGTTCTGAGATATTGTAGGGAAAGATATCTTAAGCCATATCCCAGCACAGCAAGTGCTTTGACCATTGTCAATGGAATGGGCTGGTGCCTGATGATATCTTTGGGACAGCCTATAAGCCTTCCTTTTCTAGAACTTTCTTTTTCTTATTACAGAGGAACGAGAAATATGTCAAAGGCTGATCAAAGAGCCAGTTTGGATACAAAGTTCCAAAATAACTCTAAAACCTTTGTGTCAAGGTAAGTATGTAGGCTACTCCTAATTGACCTAGTAATCTCAATACAAAATTGAACAGTTTGATGTGGACTAGTACATTTTAAACCATGACTAGCATAATAAAATCTGTGCCAATTTAAAACAGACTCTCTCTCTCTTTTTTTTTTTTTTTTTTTTTGAGAAAAGAAAGTCATATAGAAAACCCAGTCATAAGAAATCATCCAGGAGACAGAAGTTTTTCCAATTTGTGGCTAAATGTAATGGTAATTGTAGAAAACTTTCTTTAGTGATTATTTACCTTCTGGTACAATCTCATAAGAATGTTATCTCACCATAAGCAAAGGACAAATGTTAAGTGCAATCATTTTCTTCATATCCATAAATATAATAGCATTCTCAGATACCTTATACTGCGTCCAATCATCATGCTATGGAATTGCAAAACTTATTTCACAGCAAGTGGCTTATTAAAACTCTGGCCACCACACAGCATTCCTGCACAGTGGCTTTTCAATTTTGTTGTTGCTCTTGATTCCCTCTTGCATATGTATTTGCCGGGAAAACCAATTACCAGATGGCACATGGTTATTTTTACATTTTGTATGGAGGGCTTCCAGCTGATAATTATGACATTACAGGAAGACTCCTGTGCATTGCTTTAAGAATTTTTGGCAGAGGCCTCCCTAAGCTTTTTCATTTGACTTTACACCTCTTGACTGAGGGATGTTTATGAATTATCTGTCAATAATTCTCTTAAGTACTAGGGGAAAAGAATCCCTTTCTCTTAAGCGGAGTTCCATAAGCATACTGTACTTTAAACAAAAAACCCTGTTTCCACCAGTAAACGAGTGCGTGTTTCAGTTTTTCTGGTTCAAGGTAACCTAGGACAAATTGTCACAGCCACTCCATATCAGAAAAGCCATCGTCTGGCAGCCCGTGTGTCACCAGGGTTCTCAGAACTGTCAGGGGGCATCTGTGTTATAGTATCCAAGCTTTCTTTTTTTCATTAGCTCTCTTGCTTTAATGCTTCTGACTGGTGCTTTAAGAGAGAGAAAAAGGAAGACTGAAAGCAAAGGTAATAGTCCAAAATGACTATAATTACAATTATGTCGTAGTAATAAATCCAGAATTGCGGTGTAACACACCAGAGTAGAGTCCAGCCTTGAAGCACATTAGAATTAGAATTAATAGACTCTACTTTTCTTAGTATCAACCCTCAACCTGAAAGACACCTTTGTTCATAGAGAAACACTGTCTTATATTCTTGCTATACTACCAACTTGGATACTTCCTTGCCATTCTTTAATTACATTATTTTAAATGTGAATTTGTGTAATATTTTGTTGAATGCCACCAATGTTTTTCTTTTGATCCACTTCTGTTACATGAATTATACTTCTCTCTAAATTCATGTACAATAATTGCTGGTATGATGAGAGTGAAGGATGGTTATTACAGCACCAACAAAATAATTTTTGTTTGAATTTACCGTACATTTTGAAAAAAGGTTTCACTAGTTTTAATATACAATGTTTTTTGGCATAACATCTTCAGATAGCTTTATTAAATTTCAGAAGAAATGTCAAGCTTTTTTTTTTTCTTGTTTCAATGACAAAAATAGAATGCTATGTGGTTGATACAAAAAAATTGTCCCCACAGAATAAAAGACTTGGTAGACATCTCTTAGCTTCCAGACTGTATTTCTCTGCTCAAACTCAGTGAAAATGAAGCATGAATAATTTGGCACTGTTGTTTCTGTATTTGCATTTAGCTAACATACATTAAGCCAATTAATCATGCTGTGTCCTAACTCTCCTTAGCAAATGAATTAGCTATTCAGAAAGCCAATAGCAAAGTATATAATTCTTTAAATAACATATTCATGTAGAAAGTATTTGAATCTATTTCTACCTTAGGTAAACAAATACTTACTGATACTTGATATTTTTATTAGAATGATCCTCTCTGTTTTCAAACATAATTTCTATCTAATTAATATGGCAAAATCTGAACCCATGCCTGCTGATTGTTCACACCATGAAAATCTCTCTTCTCCATAAAGACAAGTAAGCAGAGTATATTTAACAAGCAAAGCTCATTAGAGAGTTGATAGGCTCAAGAAATAGAAGATGATAGAGTAATGGAAAATAACATGAGAGTTGATAATTATTTTTTTATAATTTCTGATGTTAAATCAACTGCTAAAGCAACTGCACATTTTCTATGGTATAAATCTATGAAATATGGCAAGTACTGCTATGTTCATTATCTGTTGCTATGCCACTAACCCTCTCACTATTGCTGACTCTGAATGTGAAGATTAGCATTTGGCAACACTGGGACAATGCCTTAGTATAGTAAGTTTTATAGTCATTGACTCACAGGAAGGTTCTGATTGTATTGTACAGGGTCATGATAATCCTTGCTCTTCTTGACATGATCATTCTGTCATCCCCGTTAAGGAAGCAATCTGATGGCTATGGGGGAGATTACAGGGGTCAGTGTTTGAATATTTTCTCTATAACCACATTAATGGAAGAAAATAATGGGAAGCCAACTGAGACTTAGGTCTAATTTAAAGACACTTTTCCAAATTAAGGCTTACCCTTTCACCTCTACAACACACATCCTTATTCATCTTTCTCAACCAACTTCTATGAGTTCTCAAAATGTTCAGTATCAAAGTATGTAATATAAGCACTTTCAATAAAACTTATAGGAAACTTAAGTTAAAATATGTGCCCAACTTGGATAATACATTTCCAAAAATATGGTGTTCTTGAGATAGGAAGAAACTCTAGTTGTTTTAAAATAACTTGTTCTATTAAATAAAGATTGACAATGCAGGAGGTGACTATCAGCTAGTAAAATGGTCAGAAAATGGAGTACCTCTTCAATTCAGATGATGATGCTAATTGACTATATAAGCAAAGACTTTCATAAGCTAGAAAATAGTCTTATTAGTAGCATTGTTATTATAATTATCTTTTTATAGATGGTATGGTCTTAGCTTTTAAGCTAAAGCCTAGGTTAAAAATACTCATGCAAAAATATTCTCCTGACTATGCTGATCATAACTTCAGAAAAAGATTAAACTAAATGATGTTTCTAATCAAAGGTAAAATCAAAAGGTCCATAATATTATATTTAAGATGAGGAAATTAGAAAGGTAAGAATAAAAAAAGGAATAAGACAGAAATGTCCTTTATTAGACTGTCTTAAAGGGATAAGGCTTAAATACTGAAAAACTAAGAAAAATACATGCAATTGCAAACAACAGGGAAAAACCTAAAACATAATATAAAGTGTTCTCCATATATTTCTTACATTATTAACGTTCATTACAAAACAATAAAATTCCCATAGTCATCAGATCACAGATTCTCTAGTTCCTGCACAAGTTTCACCCAGCCAGCCTGAATTCTGGCTTAGATGAAGTAGGTGCTCTCCAGGTCCCATCCCTTCCTGGTGAGCTATAGGCAGTTGAGAAAGCTGAGAAGGAATAATCCTTTTTGAATGCATGGTTGTATTTATTTATTTTATTTTATTTATTATTTTATTTTTTATTTGCCAATAATATTTGTTTTACATGTATTAATGCACATACTTTTATTCACTGGCTGTAAGCAGGGTTAGTTTAAGGCCAAGCAGAACAATTTGATCCGATCTTCTTGTTCCTTCTTAGTCTATGGCTTCAACTGCCTCTGCTGACATGCACTAAACTCATGAAAACATGAAAGAACTCAACTCCACTGCACTCACTCACAGCACTGATTCCCAACTGACTGACTCCTTGCACTGCTCTTAAATACCTTCTCTTTTCTGGGCATCTCTGACTCATTCTATGAAATCTTTCTCTGATTCACCACTTATTCTGCCCCTCAATTAGACAGATGTCACATGCAAATATGGATGCTTCCTTCTACAAATTTACCTTATCTACATTAGTTGGGATTAAAGGTATGAACTAACCTCTGTATTCTAGCCAGAGGGATTAAAGTTTTGCTGTATTCCAACCAGATCACACAGACTTAGAAGACTTTGGATGTGACCCCTTGCCCAAACAGCCATGTTTCTGGATTAAAATTCCTCTACATATTACATCATTAGACTATCCATGCTCCAAACTTCAGACTCACATATCATTAACTAGTCATAGAGGATTATAAAAAATGTAGACATAAATTTTAGAAGAATTGCTCTAAGGGGGTTTGGAAGAACTTAGAGTTAATAAATGAAGATAAATATGTCATACTTAATTATACACATGAATGAAAAATACAAAAATTATTACTTTAAATATTAAGTATATTTGTGGTGTGAAGTTTTCTTTATTTCTCCATATATATATATATATTTTTTTTTCAACAAGTTTCTCTGTGTAACAGATAATAGATAGATAGATAGATAGATAGATAGATAGATAGATAGATAGATAGATAGAGATAGATATCAGGAGATATATATATATATATATATATATATATATATATATATATATTCAAAGTATACTTATAATTACTGTTAAAAATTGCAATAAAATTCTATAACTAGCTTATAAATTGTAAAAAATAAACTTATCCAATCTCTAGTTCATAAATGCCACTCTTAGCTATGTCCTTAGTAGAAGGACCTACACAGCTTTCAGAGGTCTCATTAATAAAGGCACTAACAAGCTGTACATGATGGCATATGTCTTTAATCACAGCAATTCAGGAAGCAGAAACAGATGAATCTCTGTGAGTTCAAGGCCAGCGTGGTTTAGAAAGTGAGTTCTATGACAGCCAAGGCTCTGTTACACAGAGAAACCTGTTGAGAGAGAGAGAGAGAGAGAGAGAGAGAGAGAGAGAGAGAGAGAAACAAGAAAGACAGCTACTAAGTTTATTTATAAGAAAGAACCCACATATGCTAACTGCCTACTCTTAACACCTACAATTAGGTTGCTTGGGTTCCACATATTAATTTTGGGACTCATAAATGTTATGGCATGCAAATATAATAAGTTTGAGATATTGAATACTTGTATAAATTTTGCTATTTACAATGACTTATTTTTATTTTATTGACTTATCATATTTGTCCATATTTACTAAATTGAGTGTGATGTTTAGACTCATCTACTTCTTGGGTATTTGTCAACTTAAATGTAATTAGAATAGCTTTTTTCTTAAGTTCCTTCCATTATTTTGTGGTATATAAAATCAAATGCCTCTGTGGGAAAATGGGGGGTACAGCTGAGGAGTCCTGGAGGCTTCCAGGAAGCAGGTCCCACATACAGGAGAAAGGTCTGGAGTTCCAAAGGCTGGAAGCTTTGGCAACGGCAGGCCCCAATGATATGAGGAAGCCTTTGGTTCCAAAAGGGTTTATTTTCATGGTGGGAGGTGGATGGATCTGGATGTACCCCACTGAAACTCAGGGCAGACTTGAGTTAAATAGGGAGGGAGAAAGGGAGAGGTTCTGGGGAAGGTTCAATTGGCTCTGCCCTCTGGACTTCATTAGTATGTAAATCTCTAGGGCCTGAGGCCTGTAGTCACACCCTCTACCTGTGCACTTTGGGAGGGACTGTAATGGCCTACGTGACCGAGCAATGTAGGTCCATGGAGATTAGACTGCTCAGCAGAACCCTGGGATCTGGGGACGTGGCCTGCCGTTTCTCCCTTGGAGTCTCAGGGTTCCAGGCCCATGCCCAGCCAAGAACCAAGATACCCTTATGCAGTTCCACATTCCTCTGTCTATTTAATAAAATAAACGTCCTAATGTTTCCCAGATCTCTCTAAAACAATATTTATTCCCCAAACTTGGATTTGGAAGTTTGCAGTTAAGTTTCACAATCCTGTAAGTTCCTCAGGCCACTGAAAAGTGTAATGTTCAAACTATCCTGTTTTTATATTAAAATATAGCAGCAATAATTTGTTGCATTTTTCTGTATGTGTAAACAAACATGGAATCTGTCATTCTACACAGGGCATATGGGACAGCTCTCCTTTGGATGAGAGCTATTTCTTCAGTCTAGAAGTCATCTCAATTCTTTCATCAGAATGAGTCATGCTATTCTGGGTTTCCTGTCTCATGACAAGGTTATTACCCAGAAGGTTTTGCTAACCTTTTTGTCTGTACTTCTACAACATGCATTTGCTGGCCTGACCTTTGTGAAACAGAAATGATGTCACAACCAAGACTGTAAGGCAGGCAGGAATTAGAATGGCAGACAAATTTCTGGAAGATGTAGCCAAATGGTTTTGTCTCATTATCGAATATTAAAGATTATGACAGTCAACACTTCTGAGAATCTGATAGAAAGCTAGATAAGAGTCATCAGACCAATATTTTCAGATCAACTAATTGGGTACAATATTCCTCCACTCCTGCTCTCACAAATATATTCTCACATACTTTTGTTTATTATATTTTAAAAAATATCTATCCACGGTAAAGAACTGGATAGAATTAGAAAGTTAACTGACCAAGGTAGCCCAAGCCTCAGAAAAACAAATACCAAATGTTTCCTGACTTGTGGATCCTAACTCCTAATCATTAGATTTGAACATATAACCTGCAGTAATCCCAGAATCCAGGAAAGTATAAATAAGTGGATGAGCTTTAGAATGGGAGATAGTAGGACACAAGTGCTACAAAGAGGCAATTATGAAGAATGGGGCTTGGGATTTTAACTAGAGAAGGTAACAGAGAATAAAAGGAAGGGGTGATTGAACAAGGATAATTGAAAAAGCCATATTATTATATAAACATATTTTAAAATACATTATAAGCCGGGTGGTGGTGGCGCACGCCTTTAATCCCAGCACTTGGGAGGCAGAGGCAGGCGGATTTCTGAGTTCGAGGCCAGCCTGGTCTACCAAGTGAGTTCCAGGACAGCCAGGGCTATACAGAGAAACCCTGTCTCGAAAAACCAAAAAAAAAGAAAAAAAAATACATTATATGTATGTATATGCACATAATTTAAATGGAATTATGCTACATGGCATGAAAATGCTGCTCACAGAAACAATAGGCTAATTTGAAAAATCCTCATTTCTAAGTATGGGAAACCTCCCTCAGAGTGGCTGATCAAAGAAACCCACTCATCAAACCACATAGACTACTATCATAATCTTTGATTGTCTCCCAGAACTTAGAGGTAAGATTCTATTGACAAAGACACCACACACTTTTCAGTCCAAGTTGGAGCAAAATAGATGGAAGATATCTAAAAGCCTCCATACTGGGGACTGGTTCTTGTAGTATCAGAAAGTGCTATGTAAGTTGCCAAACGAGGAAACACAATCAATAGTCAATTGAGCCATAGTGCCTGTAAATCACTGAATCAAAGATACCCCAAAAGGTACAATAGAGTCACTTATATTTTGAAGTGACTTGTAGCTATCCAATTGGACTTAAGTCTACTTAATTGGAGGTAATTCATGCCTATTTCTAAAATCCTAAACAATAACTACTAGCATTTCCCTAAATAAATACAGTTTTTAAATGTACTGAAAACACTTTGAAAATAATCAATTGTATTAATAATGAAATAAATTTGTTAACTTTAGGAAATTAGTAAATGTGGTATACCCAGCATCAGCTGATACAATCTACCCTGTATACAAGAGGATCAGGGTAAATTATGGAAGAGGGGTTGAAAATATTGAAAGTGCCAAAACCCAAGGACATTTTTGACTAGATAGCATCATGTAAACATAGTAGGGGAGTTACACCCATAGAATCTTATGAATATGGTTGCCTAAGCAAGAACTGCATCACCAGTTAACATGCAAATTTGTCTGAAGGAAATTTCACAAGGTTCCAGCCCTAGATAAAGAGCTATAGGCAAACAGTTGCTGCTGAAAAAGTAGATATTAGTTTTCTTCATGGATGGACCTTGATAGGTTTTTAAGTTCCAAATAGTCAGTCCTAAATATATTAACATAGAAGCAACAAAAATATACACATTATTTTTATGTAGGTATGTATGTATGTATCTGTGTATCTACTATCTATCTATTATCTCTCTACATCTGTCTATCTATCTATCTATCTATCTATCTATCTATCTATCTCACTCTCTCTCTATCATCCATCTCTCTATATAGACTACATCTATATATAAAATACATAATATAGAATACATATGTAGAATATTCCACATATAGTCATATATACATATATGTATATTCTATGTGCATATATACATATATATGTTCAAATATACCTATACATACATGTATGTTCTATATACATATAAAATTCTACATACATATATATGAGTGTACATGCATATGTATGTATATATAAGTAAAAATAATAAATAAAGAAAATAATGAATTTTAGAAGGAGTATAGCAGGGGATAGAAAAGGAGTGGGAGATGGTAGAGGAAGGTATGACTATTATATGAATACAGTGTACTCATGTAGGGAATTCTCAAAACAACCCTAAAACAATTACAAAATCCATAAAATTAGAAAAAAAATATGATCTCATGAAAATCTTGAACTATAAAATAACTTCAAAGCAGAGGACATTGAAAGAGCCTACACACGAGTTCAAGGACATGACACACATCCTTCAGGAAACTTTTAAGCTACTTATTTTTCTATAGCTTGCACTGGAGTGTGTGGTGAGAGGAAAG
This sequence comes from Mastomys natalensis, assembly GCA_021653895.1. Taxonomy (NCBI): domain Eukaryota; kingdom Metazoa; phylum Chordata; class Mammalia; order Rodentia; family Muridae; genus Mastomys; species Mastomys natalensis. Next base: position 425,731 of record JAJTUV010001405.1, on the reverse strand, counting down.
GAAGAAAGAAGCAGCAACACTGTTCTGAGAATAATTGATTTTGATTTGAGATGCTGCTAGTGAACTGGTGCATTGCCACCTTAAAGGTACAAGTAATGACAATATAAAAGGCTCAACTTCCACCATTGCTTCACTATATCAAGTATGTTTCATGAAACATTACTGACTGAATAAAACCAAGCTTTTGTCACATGACTGTACTAAATTATAAGGCAAGCCAAGGGGAGGGGAGAGAGTTTCATTTACTTTTTGTCAAGGAAACATGAGTGTGTGTGTGTGTGTGTGTGTGTGTGTGTGTGTGTGTGTGTGTGCGTGCGTGTATGTGTGTGGTGTGAGAGAAAGAGAGACAGAGAGACAGAGATCTGTGTATGTGTATACATACAGATATATATGTAAACATATGAAGAGGACATTTTCAATTTCATTCTCTGAGTCCTGAGTGCAAAACAAATGCTAAGTTCAAAACAACAACAAAAAAATGAGACTAAATAAAAATTAAATACTTAAATTTTTCTATGTTACTTATAAATGTATTTTTGTCTTCCATTCCAGCAAGCATCAAATTCTAACATCAAATATTCATTAATCTTGCTTTTAGTACACATTTATGTATCAGGTAGAAAATGTGTAAAACACTGCTAAAAATAGGCCTATTTTTTAGTAGCTAAATTTTATGAGATAGAAGAGAAGCATGAAATGAGGCTGTAACCATGGAAGAAGGTAAGGCCTGCTAAAAATAAAAAATAAAAAAAATTAAAAATGGCCTGCCTCAGAACAGAAGTGCCAATTAAACAGGGAACATTTCAGTCAAATCATCAGTTTGAGAATATATGTGTGTTCTCTTTCCCTTCAGAATATATTTTGACATATTGCCAAATAACAGTACTTTTCTCCTGGATTGACAAAATTAACTAATTGCTTCAGATTTACAATCCTTTGGAAATGATTGTAGGGTATTTTAATTGTACAAAGTAACGGACTGCGTTTGGATTTTAAGCAAATTTGGCAAACATTTCCACACTTGCAGGTGGGTTATTTCTACTGTCTATGAAACAAATGTGTGGAGCATCTTATGGTTTGCTCATCATGTGCAGTCTGAGTGTTCTTTTTCTTTCTGGTTTTAATCACCTCTTGATATAAATATAAAGTTAAGCTAGCTTGGCTGTTATTAGCCAGCTCTAACGTACCACCTTAATAGATTAATTTTGGGGTGCCAATCTACCTAAAAGCCCTAGATGAATTGTTTCCTGTTGTGTTTTCCTTTTCTTTTTTTCTTTAATGCATTATTTCTATTTCTATTTCTAATTTGTCTCTTTCTTGCCTTTAACATCATCTGTCACTCAAAAAGCTGCTTCCTCCTGGCTGCTTTGCTTGGATATCTTTCATCTAAGACAAGAGTGACTCCAAAGTGCTACATCCTTTGGCTAGCTAGAAGTGCTAGGCTTTTACATTTGACATGTGTTTGGATTAACAATGCAGAAAATGGAGGAAAATGATGCAATGTAGAACTTATTTGTCGGCAACAGAAAAGATATGAAGAATTCACACAGAAATCTTGAGTAATTTGACATTGTTTAAGCAGGCAAAAAGAAGAAGGTTTAGAAAAGATGTTTCCCCAAGTCGTTCATGATTAGCCAATCAAGAAGTGTATTATCTTGTACCTATAGCAAGTGTAAGGTGCCCTGCTAGGATTGACTTTGTCTTCAAGATTCCTAAGAAAAATAAGGAAAAAGTGGAGGATACTTATGACTGATAAAGTAGAAAGAAATCTACCTCGTGATGATTTGGTTTGGACCGAGAGGATAAAGCATATGAAAGAATTTTCAAAATGATAAAATTTAGTTCTGTTGAAAAATAAAGTTATTTTTATTTGACATTTTGAGTCAGTTGTGCCAGTCCTGTGCATAATAAGATTTTTGGCAGTCTCTTTGGCACTACCCACTAGGTGCCAGTAACAGCCCTGCTGCCTATATTGGAGAAACCAAAATGTCAGATTGCCAAATATGCTCTAGTTGTGAGGAGCCTCAGAGGAAAATTGAATGCCCTGTTCAAATCAAAGGACAGTAGAAATCACACACACACACATACACACACACACACACAAGAATCCGGTGCCATAAAACACCTAATCTGGGCTCATGTCACTTAATCAACATGATGAGAACTTATTAATGAACATCAGTTTATTGGAATTCACAAGGTAAATAGGAAATCTTTGAAATACTGTTAACTGTGAAACAGAAAGAGCCACAATTTCTTGAGCATCCAAAGTTATCCCTATTCAGTGTAAACAAACAAACAAACAAACAAAAAGCTGATCTTGGGTTTTATATCATCTACTCCTAGGTTCACAGTGTACTATTGTATTTTTGAGTCAAGTTAAACAGTAAGTTTATTCATTTTATTACCTTCCATGAAAGAACTTTGGAACAGATATTGTAAGGAAATATGTGAATGTGTTTATGTTAGGAGCAATGTGTAGGAATGAGATAAGAGCCAAGCCATGCCTGAAATCAGATTTGTTATTCATTAGCTTGACATTGAGCCAGATAGTACAATCCTCTATTGCCATATTCTTAATTGAAGCATATATGTTTGTGTGTAGTATGCATGTGTTCATACATCTATATGCACATATACATGGAGGCCAGATATTGGCACTAAGTATTTCCCCTCAATCACTTTGCACCTTACCTTTTGTGATAATGTCTCTCAGTGAAGCTGATATTGAGCAATAGGTCTAGGCTACCTGCCAGCAAGGCCAAGGCTCCTCCTATTGCCTCCCACCTAGCACAAATATGTGTGTGTGTGTGTGTATATATATATATATATATACACACACACACATTGTATGAGAAAACAAAATCCAGCAGTTATTATTTAGGTCTAAACATCCTAACCATTCCCTCTACCTGCTACAGTTTTAATGTACAGTCTCTCACATAGTTAATTACCAGAGGTGATAACCACAGAATTTATGTGGGGTCAATAATGTTACATCAAAATGCCAAGTAATTTCATATTTTTCTAATTATTTGAAATTTGGAATCATCTAATAAACCAAAAGGAGTGTATTAGCTTCCCTCTGTCTTTTCCCTAAAGTTTAATCCATAGTGCTTTTTGAAAAAAAAAATTATTTGGGTCCAGAGTGTATGATGCATAATTTTGAAATCTACATACCTATTTCCTCTTGTAGGAAAGTGCTGGTTATTCAGGAGTTAAGATCTCTTATGTTTGCAGTTGTGACATTCTGTGAATTTCTGTGTTAATGTGTGACTATCCCAAGGGATGAAAGGTGTCATTAGTGAATGCAGATCTATTGCTGAGGAACTGCTAAATAAAATTAATGTCTTCATATTTACTAACCCCAAACAGAAACATATTCCCTGAGCGAGCGACTGTGGAGAGGCTGTGCATCCGAACTTAAAGCCCTGGAGACAACTGCCTTGTACTATAAAGAAGCTCACAATTTAGCAACATCTGGTCCTTTCATTAAGCTGCAAAAGGTAGAGGAGATGAAGGAAAATGCAATTATTCTTGGCTGCCGAAGTTAATTGGAGAATGATGACACAGCAGTTGGGATTGCTTCCTTGAAGATGTCTCTCTCCACCAGGCTGCCAATGACTCAGGGTAAACCAACCTACACTGCCAAACTCATGCTGGGTGAATGTAGATTACACCTGCATTTAAGATCCATGCAGGAGTGCCTGAGATACTAAGAGCTTGTTTGGAATTGATTCTCAGCTCCTTCCAGAGCCCTGAAGAACAGTGGTAAACCCCAGATGTCAGTCTGGATCCTGGGGTGACTCTCCAAAGCTTTAACAAGCTGCATTACTTTGTAAGGGACAAATGAAACCAACTTGTGCCAGACTCAATACTCTATACTTTCCTACCAGGGACACTTATTACACCTCAAAATTAAATACTTCAAGATATCAACCATCTCTAGTCATGAACAAGGGAGTAGCCACCAGGCAACTTTAGCACTCTTTCCCTACTTTCACTCTAGCTAGATACTCGGTGCATACATGCAGTTATTCTCAGTTTCTAGGCATCCTTGATAACTCAGCACTTACAGCCTTCATTAGTTGTTAATAAAGCAAAAATGAAAGCTTAAAACATACCTCAAAATTAAGTCATAGTTTTACAAATCTAGATTAATGTATTTTAGGAGAGGGAGAGAAAGAGAATGGGAGAGAGAGAGAAAGAGAGAGAGAGACAGAGAGAGACAGAGAGAGACAGAGAGAGAGAAAAAAAACCAGGCTTCAGAGTCAATCTCTGTGCTAATCAGGATGCATATGTATATATGTATATGACATATATGTATATGATGTATATGTACATATATGCATAATTGTCTGTAGGGACCAACCATTCATGATTCTTCATACTCATTTATTTTAATTGTGTTATTGTATTGCCTCCCCCCAGTGTATCCATTGTAACTAACTTGTGAGCATTTGTTACTGACCTTGGCAACTGAATTTCTAGAAAGGATTCTATTCCTTCAGGTGTTTCAGAATCTAATATTAAATAATTGTAACCAACACTTATTGATATGCTATATGTCATGTATATTTCATTTCTTATTAATCTTATTTTATTCTAGTAATAACATGTGAATAAATATTATTCATCCAATTTACACATAAGTAAAGTATAGCTGTGGAGCATTAAGTATATTATTATTATAATTACTCCATCCTTAACTTTAAGGAACAGGAATTATAAATTTACAGAATATTGAAATTGAGACAATGATGCAAAGAGTTCCCAGGATTAGTAGGAACCGTGGCACTTGAATCAGATAACAAGAATAAACAACATGTCAATTGACATCTAGAACAGAAAACATATATTTAAAAAAAAAAACTTTATATGTAAAATTAGTCAGTAAACCTCCTTACACTGTAATAAAATATCTGAGAAAAAGTAACTTGTAAAGAAAATGGCTGATTTAGACTTGCAGTTTTGCAAGCTTTAGCCAATGATCAGTTGGTTCCATTGCTTTGGTTCTACACTGTAGCATCTCATCATGGCATTCAATGCATACCAGAATAATACTACTAACTTCAACAGCAAAAAGAGAAAGGAAAGTAATGAAAGGTTCTGAATCATTCAGTATTCATTAGGGCTTTGCCCACTAATTTAAGGTCCTTAGACTATACTAAGATTTATCAGACTATACCATTGAGACATGCATGCCCCCTCTCAATCCCACAACCTTGAAGGCCAACCTCTACCATTTAGAACTCTGAAGGGACATTCAGCATCCAAAATAGACACCTGATTTCAAGGATTTTAATTCATTCCTCTCCTTGTCACCAAAATAAATATCAATCATGGAACAGCCTGCTATCCCAGGGAGACCTCCATTCTCCCATCACTTCTCCTCTACCTTCATCATACTTCTGAAACATACAGGTTAGCTTTCCTTCTCCAACACATCGTCCCTGCTCTCTGGGTCCATTGGGCCAAGTCAAGCTGCCTTAAACAGCTTTCGATCCCAGGGGGATCTTCACTCTTCTAACACCTCTCCTCCACCTTCATTAGACTCCTAAACCATACAGATAAACTTCTCTTCCTCCACCTATCTTCCCTGCCCTCTGAGTTCTCTGGGCCAAGTCAAGCTGCTCTGAGCAGCCTGGTATCCCAGGGGGAATCCCCATTCTCCTGCTACATCTTCCCTCACCTTCATCAGACCTGAAGCTCCTGAACCATACAGAACTGTAAGTCTGGAAACATACACCCCAATGATACCCACCAGAGGCCTGACACACCAGGATCATCAAGCTTCACATTTTCCCCAATAACTAATACAACAAGAACATCCAGGAACCAAAGCCATCCAGATTGCTAAAGGAACAAAATCAACAAAGCCAGGGCACTATGACAGCTATTCCACTACAGCAAGTCCTGGATATCCCAACACAACCAGAACATAAGAAAATGACCTTGAATCTAATCTGTGAAAGAAGATAAAGGTTTTTAAAGAGAAAATGAATAAACCCCTTAAAGAAATACAAAAATGCAATCAAACAGACATCTTTAACAAGGAAATAAATCCCTTAAAAATATATACAAACAATACAAACAAACAGTTGGAGGAAATAAATAAAACTGTACAAGACCTAAAAGTAGAAATAGAAGCAATAAAAAAACACAAACAGAGGAAATCCTGGAGATAGGAAACCTAGGAAAGAGAACAGGAACAACAGATGCAAGCATCATCAACAGAATACAGGAGACAGAAGATAGAATCTCAAGCGTGGAAGATACAATAGAAGAAACTGATACATCAATCAATGAAAATGTTGAATCTAAAACATTCCTGACACAAAACATCTAGGAAATCTGAGATACCATGAAAAGGCCTAACCTAAGAATAATAGGAAGAAATTGAGAGTCCCAGAAAATATTCTCAACAAAATCATAGAAGAAAACTTTCCCAACCTAAAGAAAGAGATGCCCATAACCATACAAGAAGTTTAGAGAACACTGAATAGATTGGACCAGAAAAGAAAATCCTTCTGGCACATAATAATCAGAACGCAAAACCTACAGAACAAAGAAAGAATATTAAAAACTGCATGGGAAATAGCCAGGTAATATACAAAGGCAGACATATCAGAATTATACCTGAATTCTCAGCAGAGATTCTAAAAGATAGAAGGGTCTGGTCATGTATATTGCAACCTCTAAAAAAACACAGGATCTAACTAAGCTATTATACTCAGCAAAATTCTCAATCATCATAGATGGAGAAAACAAGATATTTCAAGACAAATTCAAATTCAAACAATATCTATCCACAAATCCAGCCTTACAGGAAATGCTAGGAGGAAAACTCCAACCCAAGAAGGATAATTGCATCTGAGAAAACACAAGAAATAAGTAATTCTATACAAGCAATACCAAGGAGAGCACACAGACGCACACACACACACACACAAACACACACACAGACTAACACACTAACACCATCAACATCAGAATAAAAGAAAACAAAAATCACTGGTTATTAATATCTCTCAACATCAATGGACTCAGATCCCCCCAAAAAAAGACAGAGGCCAGATCACCAGCTTGTCTGCTTCTCAACAGAGTCCTTAAAAGCCAGAAAAGCCTGGACAGAAGTCATGTAGACCCTAAGATAACGCAAATGCCATCCCAGGCTACTATACCTAGCAAAACTCTCAATTAGCATAAATGGAGAAAACAAAATATTCCAGGAAAATAAATTTAAAGAATTTCAATCTACCAATCTAGCCCTACAGAGAATTCTAGAAGGAAAACTCCAAAACAAGGAGGATACCTATACCAAAGAGAAAACAAGATATTAATCATCTCACAACAAAGCCAAAAGGAGAAAATCACAGGCACATAATGCTACCTATAACAACAAACATAACAGAAACTAACAATCATCTATCTTTAGTATCTCTCAATATCAATGGACTCAATTCCCCAATAAAAAGACATAGCTGACTGGATACACAAACAGGATTTAGCATTTTGCTGCATACAAAGAAATACCTCAATAACAAAGATAGACAATATCTCAAATTAAAATGCTGAAAAAAAAATCTTCTAAGCAAATGGTCCCAAGGAGTTGCCATTCTAATATCCAATAAAATATACTTTCAGTCCTTCCGGTCTGGGTCGGAGCTCCCAGCAGATCCTAGGCCGGAGCTCTACACCAAATCCCACAGAACCCAGGGGAAGCAGGGCTCCTAGGAGCTCTAACCCAAGCAGCTTCCTACGCAAGGAGGCAGCAACACTTGCCCCACACCGGGAGTAACTGGGACCCACTGGGACCCAGGTACTCACTCCTGGCCCCAGCATTGGTTCCTTCCGGTTTGGGCCTGGGCGCTCAGCAGATCTCGGGCGGCAACTCTGCCCGATTGGGTAATCTCACAGAACCCAGAGGAAGCGTGGCTCCCAGGAGCTCTAACTCGGGCAGCTTCTTAAGCAAGGAGGCAGCAACACCTGCCCCAAACAGGGAGTAACCAGGTCCCACAGGGATCCAGGAACTCACTCCTGGCCCAGAGCACTGATTCCTTCCGGTCCGGACCAAAGCACTGAGCAGATCCTGGGCCCTAGCTCGAACCTCAGCAGCGACACCCAACCTAAACAGTTCTGACACAACCAAGAGAACAGGAAAGACAGGTTCCAGCCAGAGACAGCACAGGTAGCACCAAGGAGAACCAGATGGCAAAAGGCAAGCGCAAGAATACCAGGGCCAGCAACCCAGAACACATGTCATCATCAGAACCTAGTTCTCCCACATTAAGTCCTGAACTCCCCATATCACCAGGAAAGCAAGAGTCAGACCTAAAATCACTTTTAATGACGATGATGGAGGACTTTAAGAAGGACATAAATAACATTCTCAAAGAATCTGAGGAGAACACAGGTAAACAGATAAAAGCCCTTAAAGAATCACAAGAGAACACAACCAAACAGGTGAAGGATTTATACAAAACCATCCAGGACATAAAAATGGAAATAGAAACAATAAAGAAATCACAAAGGGAGACTACTCTGGAGATAGAAAACCTAAGAAAGAAATCAGGAGTCACAGACGCAAGCATTATCAACAGAATACAGGAGATAGAAGAGAGAATCTCAGGTGCAGAAGATACCATAGAAAATATTGACACAACTGTCAAGGAAAATGAAAAATGCAAAAAACTCTTAACACAAAACATCCAGGAAATCCAGGACACAATGAGAAGACCAAACCTAAGGAAAATAGGTATAGAAGAGAGTGAAGATTCACAACTTAAAGGGCCAGTAAATATCTTCAACAAAATCATAGAAGAAAACTTCCCTAACCTAAGGAACGAGATGCCCATAATCATTCAAGAAGCCTACAGAACACCAAATAGACTAGACCAGAAAAGAAATACCTCCCGTCACATAATAATCAAAACACAAAATGCACAAAACAAAGAAAGAATTTTAAAAGCAGTAAGAGAAAAAGGCCAAGTAACATATAAAGGCAGACCTATCAGAATTACACCAGACTTCTCACCAGAGACTATGAAAGCCAGAAGATCCTGGTCAGATGTCATGCAGACCCTAAGAGAACATAAATGCCAGCCCAGGCTACTATACCCAGCAAAACTCTCTATTACCATAGATGGAGAAACCAAGATATTCCATGACAAAGCCAAATTTACACAATATCTTTCCACAAACCCAGCACTACAAAGAATAATAGCAGGAAAGACCCATTACAAGGAGAGCAATCATACCCTAGAAAGAGCAAGAAAGTAATCCACCTCCAACAAACCCAAAAGAAGATAGCCACACAAACAATGCCTCCCCTTTTAGCAAAAATAACAGGAAGCAACAGTCTCCTCTCCTTAATATCTCTTAATGTCAATGGACTCAATTCCCCAATAAAAAGACATAGACTAACAGACTGGATACGCAAACAGGATCTGACTTTTTGCTGCATACAGGAAACCCACCTCAGTGACAAGGACAGACACTACCTTAGAGTAAAAGGCTGGAAAACAATTTTTCAAGCAAATGGTCCTAGGAAACAAGCTGGAGTAGCCATTCTAATATCGAATAAAATTGACTTTCAACTTAAAGATATAAAAAAGGATAAGGAAGGTCATTTCATATTTGTCAAAGGAAAAGTCAACCAACATGAACTCTCAATTCTGAACATCTATGCACCAAATGCAAGAGCACCCACTTTCATAAAAGAAGCCTTACTAAAGCTCAAAGCACATATTGCACCTCACACAATAATTGTGGGAGACTTCAATACCCCACTCTCAGCACTGGACAGATCAGGGAAACGGAAACTAGACAGAAGTACAGTGAAACTAACAGAAGTTTTAAACCAAATGAACTTAACAGATATCTATAGAACATTTCACCCAAAAACAAAAGAATATACCTTTTTCTCTGCACCACATGGTACCTTCTCCAAAATAGACCATATTATTGGTCACAAGACAGGCCTCAACAGATATAAAAAAATCGAAATAATCCCATGCATCCTATCAGATCACCATGGTCTAAAGCTGGTCTTCAATAACAACAAAGACAATGGAAAGCCCACACTCACATGGAAACTGAACAACACTCTACTCGTTGATAATGGGGTCAGGGAAGAAATAAAGAAAGAAATTAAAGACTTTCTAGAATTTAATGAAAATGAAGACACATCATACCAAAACCTATGGGACACACTGAAGGCAGTGCTAAGAGGAAAGCTCATAGCTCTAAGTGCATACAAAAAGAAACTGGAGAGAGAACACACTAGCAGCTTGACAACACACCTGAAAGCTCTAGAACAAAAAGAAGCAAAAACACCCAAGAGGAGTAGACGGCAGGAAATAATTAAACTCAGGGCTGAAATCAACCAAATAGAAACAAAGAGAACAATACAAAGAATCAATAAAACCAGGAGCTGGTTCTTTGAGAAAATCAACAAAATAGATAAACCCTTGGCCAGACTAATCAGAGGCAGAGAGACAGTATCCAAATCAATAAAATCCAAAATGAAAAGGGTGACATAACAACAGAAACCGAGGAAATTCAACAAATCATCAGATCCTACTACAAAAGCCTATACTCAACAAAATTGGAAAATCTGGATGAAATGGACAATTTTCTAGACAAGTATCAGTTACCAATGTTAAATCAGGATCAGATAAACCATCTTAACAGTCCCATAACTGCGAAAGAAATAGAAGCAGTCATTAAAAGTCTCCCCACCAAAAAAAGTCCAGGTCCAGATGGTTTTAGTGCAGAATTCTATCAAACCTTCAAGGAAGATCTAATACCAATTCTCTTCAAACTATTCCACAAAATAGAAACGGAAGGAACACTACCTAATTCATTCTATGAAGCCACAATTACGCTTATACCTAAACCACACAAAGATCCAACAAGAAAAGAGAACTTCAGACCAATCTCCCTTATGAATATCGATGCAAAAATACTGAATAAAATTCTCTCGAACCGAATCCAAGAACACATCAAAACACTTATCCACCATGATCAAGTAGGCTTTATCCCAGGAATGCAGGGTTGGTTCAATATACGGAAATCCATCAACGTAATCCACTACATAAATAAACTCAAAGAAAAAAACCACATGATCATATCTCTTGATGCTGAGAAAGCATTTGACAAAATTCAACACCCCTTCATGATAAAAGTCTTGGAAAGATCAGGAATTCAAGGTCCATACCTAAACATAGTAAAAGCAATATACAGCAAGCCAGTAGCCAACATCAAACTAAATGGAGAGAAACTTGAAGCAATCCCATTAAAATCAGGGACTAGACAAGGCTGCCCACTCTCCCCCTACCTGTTCAATATAGTTCTGGAAGTCCTAGCCAGAGCAATTAGGCAACAGAAGGAGATCAAAGGGATACAAATTGGAAAGGAAGAAGTCAAAGTTTCACTATTTGCAGATGACATGTTAGTATACTTAAGTGACCCCAAAACTTCCACCAGAGAGCTCCTAAACCTGATAAACAACTTTAGCAAAGTGGCTGGGTATAAAATTAACTCAAACAAATCAGTAGCATTCCTCTACACAAAGGATAAACTGGCTGAGAAAGAAATTATGGAAACGACACCATTCACAATAGTCACAAATAGTATAAAATATCTTGGGGTGAATCTAACCAAGCAAGTAAAAGACCTGTATGACAAGAACTTCAACACCCTGAAGAAAGAAATCGAAGGAGATCTCAGAAGATGGAAAGATCTCCCATGCTCATGGATTGGAAGGATTAATATAGTAAAAATGGCTATCTTGCCGAAAGCAATCTACAGATTTAATGCAATCCCTATCAAAATTCCCACTCAATTCTTTACAGAGATAGAAAGAGCAATCTTAAAATTCATTTGGAATAACAAAAAACCCAGGATAGCGAAAACCACACTCAACAATAAAAGAACTTCTGGGGGAATCTCCATCCCCGATTTCAAGCTGTACTACAAAGCAATAGTGATAAAAACGGCATGGTATTGGAACAGAGACAGTCAGGAGGATCAATGGAATAGAATAGAAGACCCAGAAATGAACCCCCATACCTATGGTCACTTGATCTTCGACAAAGGAGCTCAAACTATCCAGTGGAAAAAAGACAGCATTTTCAACAAATGGTGCTGGTCCAACTGGAGGTCAACTTGTAGAAGAATGCAAATTGATCCATACTTATCTCCTTGTACAAAGCTCAATTCCAAGTGGATCAAGGACCTCCACATAAAACCAGCTACACTGAAACTAATAGAAGAGAAAATAGGGAAAAGCCTTGATCATATGGGCACAGGGGAAAAGTTCCTGAACAGAACACCAATGGCGTATGCTCTAAGATCAAGAATTGACAAATGGGATCTCATAAAACTGCAAAGCTTCTGTAAAGCAAAGGATACGGTCAACAGGACAAAGCGGGAACCAACAGACTGGGAAAAGATCTTCACCAACCTTACATCTGATAGAGGGCTAATATCCAAGGTATACAAAGAACTGAAGAAACTAGATTCCAGACCATCAAATAACCCTATTAAAAAATGGGGTAGAGAGTTGAACAAAGAACTCTCAACTGAGGAAACTCGAATGATTGAGAAACATCTAAAGAAGTGCTCAGCATCCCTAGTCATCAGGGAAATGCAAATGAAAACAACACTGAGATTCCACCTCACACCAGTCAGATTGGCTAAGATCCAAAACACAGGTGACAGCAGATGTTGGCGAGGATGTGGAGAAAGAGGAACACTCCTCCATTGTTGGTGGGATTGCAAGCTGGTACAACCACTATGGAAAGCAGTCTGGCGATACCCCAGAAAATTGAACATGGTGTTACCTGAGGACCCAGCTATACCCCTCCTGGGTATATACCCAGAAGATATTTCAACATGCAACAGGGCCACATGCTCCACTATGTTTATAGCGGCCTTATTCATAATAGCCAGAAGCTGGAAAGAACCCAGATGTCCTTCAACAGAAGAATGGATACAGAAAATGTGGTACATTTACACAATGGAGTACTACTCAGCCATTAAAAATAATGAGCTCATGAAATTCTTAGACAAATGGATGGAGCTAGAAAATATCATCCTGAGTGAGATGACCCAATCACAAAGGAACACACATGGTATGCACTCACTGATAAGCGGATATTAGCCCCAAAACACACAATACCTAAGATGCAACGCATAAACCTCATGAAACTCAAGAAGAAGGAGGAAGACCAAAGTGAGGGTGCTTTTGTCCTTTTTAGAACGAGTATCAAAAGATTCAACCAGAGCTCCCAGGATCTAAACCTCCAGCCTGAGAACAGACAGGGGCAAGCTGTCCTCTGAGAGGCTCTAACCAGCAGCTGACTCAGACAGATACAGACATCCAGAGCCAAACAGTGGATGGAGCTTGAGGACTCTTAAAGAAGAATAGGTGGAAGGATTGTGGGCCCTAAGGAGATAGGAACTGCACAGGAAGATCAACAGAGTAAACCAATCTGAACCCTTGGAGCTCTCAGAGACTGAATCACCAACCGTGGAGCATATCTAGTCTACACAGATCTAGCTCCATGGGCTGAACCTAGGCCTCCCTGCACATATGTTGTAAATGTGCAGCTTGGTTTTCATGTAGGTCTCAAACATCTGGAGTGGGGGCTACCCCAAAACACGCAGCCTGTATATGGAGTATGGTCTTCTAAAAAAAAAACAGTTGTTCAGTTGTTCATGGAATATTATTTTTTTATATCTCTTGTATTCAGTTTGCAACTACTTCATTGAGAATTTTTGTATGTATATTCATGAGGGATACTGGACTATAACTTATATATTTTTGTTGGGTTTATACTTGATTTCACTATTTCAATATTATTTGCTTTGTGAAGGAAAAAAAAAAATAGTTAGTCTTTCTACAACACCTTGCTGCATGGATTACGAATTTCCAAGACAGTCCCCATGTTCAATACCAATTTACTATCAATTGTGATGAGCCTGTTGGGATAAGACTTGAATGTGTTTATTGTACTGATTAACAAAAACATGTCACATGTAGTCCTTTTCATCATACATGTGTATATTTCAAACACACTTTGGTAATCAGTTTAAAAGATCCCAATGATAAAATTCCAAAAATAAAATACAGCAGAATTTTGAAAAAAAAAATATATATACTTTCAACTAAAAATTATCAAGTGAGATGGGGAAGGACACTTCATATTCATCAAAGAAAAGTCCACCAAACAAAGTCTCAATTCTGAACATCTATGCCCCAAATGTAAGGGCACCCATATTCATTAAAAAAAACAAAACAACAAAAAAAAAAAACTTTACTAAAACTCAAAACACACATTGAACCCACACAATAGTAGTGGGAGACTTCAACACTACAATCTCACCAATGGGCAGGTCATTGAAACAGAAACTAACAATACAAGAGGCATTATAACTTCTCTTTTTGATTCTCTGTTCCACAGGTTCTAAAAATTTGAGGCAAGGCAGCTTGTCCCAGCAGGGGTATAGGTGAGCAATGGTGAGTCAGGAACTTATGTCCAATACAGTTGCCTAGTCACCATTGTCAGGTCACTCAGTAAGCTCACAGGTCAGCATCATTCTTTGTCCTGGCATCAGCATGTCTCACCCATCACTCTGCCAGCTACCATGCTCCTTCAGCATCCTGCAGAAAAAACACAAACATGCCCTCTTCCCCATATTTAATACCTGATCGATCAGGATCATGCCACGTGCCAGTAAGTGGATCCTTCCCTTTCACTTATGCATAATCATGCCTAGTTGTATGGTGCTATAGACACTCATCAGAAAGTTCCTTGGCATCCAAATTAAAAAAAAAAGAAAACAACTTTAAAATAAAAAGAATATGATGTAAATAAATTTGTGGTGTGCAGGAGTATATCTCTCCTTTCTTTATTTTATGAAGATATTGTTTTAAAGTTCCATGGGCCTGCTCCATAGTCTCTTGTCCTTGAAAATTATAAGGAATGCTAACTTGCTGCTAAAGAGTCTCAATGTTCAACTACCATAGCCAGTTCCATTATTTGTTTGTTTGTTGTTTTTCTTTTTCTTTTTTTTAAAGTATTGGGTACTTTATCTACATTTCAGATGTTATCCTCTTTCCTATTCTCCAACCCAGAAACCATTAAAACATCCTCCTCCTCCTATTTCTATGAGGATGTGCCTTGGCAAGAATCTGACATGGGCCAAGAACAAGGAAATGGGCTGCTTGGCAGGCATATGACATTGGCCAAGCACAAAGAAGTAGGCTTCAGCAGGAATCCGACATTAGGCTAGAACAAAGAAGTAATTTCAGACAGTAATCTAAATTCTAGGCTAGAACAAGGAAGTAGGCTTCAGACATGAAAATGACCTTGGGCTAGGACAGGGAAGTAGGCTCAGATACTTGGTCATCCTGATAAGCCCTTAGAAATAGTGATCATGGAAGTGTTCACGTAACTGGGTTTAATGCCTTACTTTTTCTTTGACTATTTGTGTCTATTGTCTGGCTTGTTCCTTGACTATTTGCATCTATTGTATTGCTAGACCCTCAACCTAGAAATGACCTTATTACATGCATGTAATCAAAATGGTATAAAAGCATAAAAAAGGAGGGAGGATGAGATAGGGGATTCTAGGGAGGGGAAATGGGGTAAAGGGATGACATATGTATTGTAAATAAATAAAATATTCAATAAAAAAAATCACAAAATTAAAAACAAAAGAAAAAAAAAGAAACAGTAACTAAACAGAGACACAGTGAAACTAATAGAGATTATGAACCAAATGTATTTCACAGATATATACAGAACATTTCACCCTAAAACAAATGTTATATTTTCCAAAACTGACCAGATAATTGGTCACAAAACAAGCCTCACCAGATATAAGATGAGTGAAATAATCCCATGCATCCTATCAGATCACTACAAAAACAACAACAAAAAACCCCTGCATACCCATGGAAACTGAACAACTCTCTATTCATTGATAACTTGGTTAGGGAAGAAATAAAAAGAGAAGTTAAAGAGCTTTTAGAATTCAATGAAAATGAAGCCACAATATACCCAACTTTCAGACACAATGAAAGCAGTGATAAGAGGAAAATTCATGACACTAAGTGCCCTCTTAAAGAAATTAGGGAGATCCTAAACCAGTAACTTAACAGCACACCTGAAAGTCCTAGAACAAAATGATGCAAACACACCCAAGAGGAGTAGACTGCAGAAAATGGTCAAACTCAGGGCCAAAATCAACCAAATAGAAAGTAAGAGAATTATACAAAAAATAAACAAAACCAAAAGCTGGTTCTTTGAGAAAATCAACAAGATAGATAAATCCCTAACCAAATGAACTAAAGGGCACAGACTATACCCAAATTAACAAAATCAGAAATGAAAAGAGATACATAGCCTCACAGAGACTTGAAATGCTAGGGTGAGGGGACCCAGGAGATCCCCACATGTCCAAAGGACAAGAGGAGGTGTGGGAAGGATTGTGAGAGGGGGTGACCAGGATGTAAATTGAATAAGTAAAAAAAAATTAAAAATTAAATTAAAATGAAATAAATAAATAAATCTCATTTTTAACTGGAGGATTTTAATAAAGAGATGATTCCAAAAGAATGGATTCTTCTGATGATTATCTGGAGGTCAAAGTAGTAATTCTGATGCTTTTACATTTTTTATTATGTAAACCACCATTTTATATTTTAAGTAAAACTGAAGGGCTTCCATTTTGTTATTTCAACATTCTGACCTTATTCACAGATCAACCCAGTATTCCCAGTCATGCATGAAAATAAGGTGACCATATGAACAACTTGAATAAGAGAAATAGTAGGCCTTCAGTTTCAGGCTCCTTCTCTGAATCCCATATTGTCCACTTCATTTATTTTCTATTAGGGTCCCAAATTCATCACCAGCAGCTCTTTTCAGACTCTGTCACTACTTCTATATTAGTACTCTTGATGTTGTTCCTTGTTTTACAATAGCATGCAGAGATCTTTGGCTGACATAAGTGTAATCATGTCATTCCATAATTAAAAGAGCCTATTGTTTCAGCATATGCCTAGGGTAACTCTGTCTTTTAAACTTGGCACACAGTGTTATTTGATCCTACCCTTAGTTCTTCTTTCATGTTTGTATGATCTATGTCAGTAGCTCTGATACAGAGATCCAATACAGAGAGATCCTTCTGTATTGGGCCTATACTTTACTGCCTCCACTAACCTTGGACTCTTTCTATTTTAGTTCTCCAAAAACTGCTTAGATCAGTCATTCAGATTTCTCCTTACTCAATGTCTTTAAGAACAACACCTCTAGATAACCCAATTGCTTTGATGTAGCAGCCATCTCCTACCATGTCATTCTGAATCTCTCTCTCTATCTCTCTGACATGTAGCCTATAACTGTATAAAATAGGTTTCATCTCTCTTCACTTCTTGGATTTAATTTCCTTGTGAGTGAAGTTCTCATTTCTTTTGTTCCCTTGCACACTCCTTAGGCAGGGTAAGAGGTTAGATAAGATTCTGAATAAGTGAATGAATGACTACATATATCTGGGCTATATGAAGTACGCAAAGTACAAAAGAATATTTGGGGGAAGAAAATCACAACTATGTAGTGATATGGAAATACAGATTAATTTAGGAGGCTTTCTCTAATTTCCAAGTAGATATGTACTGGAAAACTCTTCTTACACTTGCCCAAGTATTGAGTTGGAAACCTTTCCATCCTACTCCCAGAGGCTTCTATAATCTGGCATGAGTTTTCAGTATATTTGAACATTAGGTGACCCAAAAACACACCAAGCTCAGCATTTGCTTCTAAATTGTTTTCAGAAATGTCATCATAACTTAACTTTTAGAAGAGGTTTGATCAGTCCTTTCTACTACTCCCAACTATAAAATCACAGCATGTTAATCAATACAAAACTCACTCAGTCGCAGATTGTTAATACCTAGAGTAATATCATGTAGACGTTTAATATATCTTCTTGCCTTTTAGGGTATTGAATGATGCAGAGTCATCTCTGACATAAAGACCTTGAAGAACTAAATGCCTTATAACCATATATTCCAGGTCATTATAGTGTCATCTGTTATTGGAAAAAGATGTGAATGAGGTTGAATTAATTCTAGAAACTGAGTAGGCAATGTTTCATAAATACAGTTTACATCTGAGGAAAATAATTTCTTTCTAACATTTAATATAAAAATTATGTATGTCCACAAATATCTATGCAAATGCTAGATAAAATCTGTTTGTACTTTTCAAAAAAATAGAAATAGCCTCAATATGAATGTCCTTTATATATAAATACATATGGACAGTCTAGACAATGGAAAAAAGTAACAGTGCAAAGTAAGATATCAATGTATGTAATGTCTAACAATATCATAATAAAAAAAGATATCAAAGAGGTAGTTTTGTGTTGAAGTAATTATTTTAAAAAATGGCCACCGGTCAACCGACTATGCTGCAGTGGCTCTGCCTAGCTCAGCCGCCATGTTCATGGCTAGAGGCCACGTGCATGCCACAGCTAGAAATGGCCAGACAGAAACACCAGCCCTGCCACCCATGAGACCTCAGTGTGGGAGATGGCTCTGCCAATCTTCCATGCTATCTCTGCAAGGCTGGGCATTGCCCAGACCATCCCGCCATCCACACAGGCCTGGTAGAAAAAATGAGACTCTAATACTTAAAGATTAATCAAAGGCGCTATATGTTTGATAAAGCTCAATAACAATATGCCATACAAAGAGAGTTGTTTCCCAATTAGCTAACCTAAATAAAAGTAGTTGCCTGCACTGCTCTCCATTTTTTATAACATTTTAATTATATGCAAGTATTAATGTCAGTACTAGGTAGATTTCTTCTGTACATATTGCTTAGACCACTAACTGCAAGCTAGCCTCTCAGGGAAAATTTAAGACTCAAAGAATGTATCTACTAAATTCTACTGTCATTTCATTTACTTAAGTTCTTATTTTTTGATCCAGTAAAATGAGAACAGATGTAAATTCTGCATGTCTTTACCTCCAGCAATCTTCAAAACTGAACCAGACAGTGATTCTGGCCTAATCTCTATGTGCTGGTCAATTGTATTGCTTTTTGTTATTTATTAACAATCTCACATTTTTCTTCTGATTTTCATCTTTATTTCAAATATTTACTAAAATAAAATTTCCATGTTTATTCTATATATTATAATTATTTCTAGCTAATCTTGTGGTTTTTAATTGCCATGTAATTCTGATAAAGCTTTTATACACATTTTTCATAACATCTCTAAAGTTCAAATAATCTGAAGAAAAAATGATGAAAATTTTATAATCTGTGACTATGTGTATAATTTTTCAATTCAATGTTAAAATGTAATATGTGAAAGGAAAATTAAATGACATTTACCATCTAAAAATTTTAAATCCATGTTGCTTAAAGAATTAAAAGTTAAGCATTTGTATATATTTTAGATGAAATACTTGTAAACTATTTTAACTACATTGGGCTCATATCTAGAGTAGAGTAGAATTCTAAAGCATAGTACTTTCCATTGATGAGTATGTAGCATCTTTACCACAACTTTTTTTGATTACTTTTGGATATTAGAATGACTACTCCAGCTTCTTTCTTGGGTGAATTTGCTTTAAAACCTTTTTCCAGCCCTTTATATGAGGTAATGTCTATCTTTGCTTCTGAGTTGTGTTTCTTATATAAAGCAGAATGATAGGTCTTGTTTACACATACACTGCTAGCCTCTTTCTTTTCATTGGGGAATTGAAACCACTGATGTTGAGTGATATTAATAACCAATGATTGTTAGTTCCTCTTTTTTATGGTGATGGTACTGTGCGTGTGTGTGTGTGTGTGTGTGTGTGTGTGTGTGTGTGTGATTCTCTTCTTTTGATTTTGCTGGTATGGAATTATCTATTTATTCTGTTTTCTTGGGTGTAGTTTTATGGTGGAGTTTTCTTTCTAGTATCCTCTATAACTCTGTAAGGTTATCTGGATTAGTGGAAAGATACTGCTTAAATTTGTCTTTTTGTTTTGTTGTTTTTTCATGGAATATCTTGTTTTCTCTGTCTATGGTGATTGAAAGTTTTGCTGGGTATAGTAGTCTGGGCTGGCATCTGTAATCTCTTAGAGACTATAAGACATCTCCCCAGGCTCTTCTGACTTTCAAGTCTCTGTGAAGAAGCCTGATATAACTCTACTAGATCTGCCAGTATATGTTATTTGGCCTTTATCCCTTGTGGATTTTAATATTCTTTTACTGTTTTGTACATTTAGTCCTTTGATTATTATATGGTATGAGGATTTTCTTTTTTGGTCCACTCTTATTCTGTGTTACATAAATTTCTTTTACATTTATAGGCATTTCTTTCATTGGGTTAGTGAAATTTTCTTCTATATTTTTTTTTTTTTTTTTGAAAATGCTTTCTGGGCCTTTGAGTTGGGAGTCTTCTACTTCTATTCCTATTATTTATAGGTTTGGCCTTTTCATATTGTCCCAAATTTCTTGGATGTTTTATGTAAGAAACTTTTTAGGTTTAGCATTTTCTTTAGCAGATTTATCAATTTCTTCCACAGTATGTTCTGTCTGAGATTCTCTCTTGTATTCTGCTTTTTTTTTCTTTTTTTTTCAGTTAATTAATACATCTATTTATAAACCAAATGCATCTCCCTTCTGCTTCCCCCTCACAGAGTCACTACCTCCACCCCTTCTCCTCTTCTTCTCTGAGATGGTTAGGTCCCACTTGAGTATCTCGTGATCTTGGTATATCAAGTCTCTACAGGATTAGATGCATTGTCTCCCATTGTTGCTAAAGAAGTCTCCCCTAGAGATTGAGCTGCATGTCTGCTATACATATGGTGAGGGCCTTAATCCAGCCTGTGCATGCTCACTGGTTGATGACTCAGTCTCTGAAAGTCATGGTCCAGGTTAGTTGACTCCTCTAGTCCTCCTGTAGAGTTCCTATCCCCATCAGGTTCTTCAATGCCTCTCCCAACTTTTCTGTTACAGTCCATGACCAATGTTCAGCTTTGGGTATCTGCATCTATTTCAGTCAACTGCTGGGTAGAGGCTCTCAGAGGACAGTCATGCTAGACTTCTGCCTGGAAGCACAACGGAACATCATCAGCTCTGTCAGGGATTGGTGCTTGCCCATGAGATGGGCAAGTTGGGCAGTCTCAAGTGGGACTGGTTATTGATTGGGTATTCCTTCATTCTCTGATCCATCTTTGTTTCCTACATTTCTTTCAGACAGGACAAATTTTGGGCTGAAAGTTTTGAGGATGGGTTGATGTCCTTGATGGTTGTGTCTACAGTTCTCTTTCCTAGGTTTTCTATTTCTAGCATTGCCTCATATTGTGTTTTCTTCATTGCTTCTATTTCCATTTTCAGGTCTTGAAGAGTTATTCATTTCTCTCACATGTTTGATTATATTTTCTTATATTTCTTTATAAGAAAGAGGAGGAAGCAGGCAGAGAATTGGTGTAGGGGACCTCACCTGGTGATCACTGAGAATTATATTAGAGGTGTGAATCAGAAGATAGAGTGCAAAGGGGGGAAAGGCAGACGTAGTAGCTTCTGGGCTTGCAAGGGACCTAGAAGGCAAGGTTCTGGGGCTTGATGATCTCACCTTGTTTTCCTTGGCAGCAGCAGGCCTCCAGGGACTCAGGTGGAGCCAGGGCACAAGAAATAGAGTGCAGAGTTTGCAGGGCAGAGCTCCCTGCTACTAGGTTTGCCCAGATGCAGTTTTACCAGGAGAGTTTTACAGAAATAAGTTGAAGACAGAACAAGCTAGATGCAGGTAAAGAAGAAAGAGCCAGAGAATGAGAAGTAGCTGGAACACTAGAGAGATTGCCAGAGTTAGTTTGAGGCCAAGCAGAATAAAATGTCAGAGGCTGAGAGACAAGTCAGTTTGTGTCGGTCAGCTTGGGAGGAGTTTGAGATAGAATGGCTGAGTTTAATCAGCCATCTGGAGATCAGGAAGACATAGGAATGAGGTGAGCTTATTCAGCAGCAAATTAAAGAGTCTGGAAACATTCTAGGTCTAGATAAAATTGTATGGATGCTAGAAGCTTCTAGGACTAGGCCTAGATTAGCAGATAGAGGCAGTATTAAGCTCTGGAGATGACAATTCTATAGGGTAAATAAAAGATACTTTTACATGCATACACTTGCATACTTACACACACACAAACACACACACACACACACACATATAGCAATAATAATAGTAAAGTAAAACAAGCTATCAACTAAAAGCAGGAACACACAAGGATAGTTTGTTGGAGGGTTGTCTAGGAGAGACTGGAAGGGGAAATGTGATATAATTCTATGACAAGTTAAAACATATTTTTTAAAGTAAGACCATTAAAAAAATTTGTGATTATGCCAAGAAACCAAGTGACTCAAAAGTTGAGAGTAGAATATGAAAGGGTACAGACGGATACCAAAATTGCTATGCATTCCCTATAAAACTGAATATGCAATGTCAAAGAATATAACAATGCTTCTTTATTCATCTTAAGTAAGTAAAAAACATATTTACACACAAACTCATATACAAGTGCTTGCAGCAGATTTATCAATTTAGCTCCAAACTAGCAAAAAAATATTTTTCATATGCATTAATGGTGAATGCATATGTGGTCCATAAATACCAGAGGTTGTTGAAGATTTTCAGATCTTGACAAGAGCTCTAGAATTTATGTTTTAAAAGTCAATTCCATAGAGTTTTAATCTGCATTATTATATTATAGTTTGGAATTTAAAATATGTAGGTCATGCCAGACAGTGGGGTTGCATGTTTTTAATCCAAACATTTAGGAGGCAGAGGTAGGCAGATCTCCTTGAGATCAAAGTCAGCCTGATATGCTGAGTTCTCGGACAGCCAAGGATACACAGAGAGACCCTATTTGAAAAAAAAAAAAAAAAAAAAAAAAGCAAAAGCAAAATATGGAGGACAGGAGAGCAAATTCAAAAAATTAAAGATGTGGAAGGTATAGGTCACGTGACTATGATGGAACAATATTTGGAGCCTATGTGAAGACAGCATATAATTGGCAATGAGAATGTTTATACATTTTTAATTTAATTATTTTGAGAAGTACATTCCTGAATATGTTGTATTTATACCATTTCTTTTCTTTCTTAAATCTTTTACAACTTCCTTTGACCCTATTTTCTCTCACCATATTTTTAATTTCATCTTCTGGATTATGACCTTTTGAAACATATTGTAAGTTGCTGGTATCTATAGATACTATACTATAAAGTAGCACAGCATAAGTTCTTACTCCTGAGTATACTTTAGTACCCAGTGTTAAATTTAATAACTTGTAGTATAGTTTTCTTTATTATTTAAAGCAGTTATTTATTTCTACTTTACTAGGAGCTTCCTTCAAGCTAGAATATTGAATTTTAATGGTTTTATATTAATTGCTATGCAGAATAGCTTTTCCTCCTCTGTATCCTGAAGTTTGTAAACACTGTTGACTACTTCAGAGAATGACATTATTCTCATAGACCTAGAACAAATATCTCTTCATCTCTAGATAATAGTACTTTTATACTTTTGTACAGTATTAGATTTAATTTTCCAAGGTTTTTAATTTCATTTTATTTTTAGCTTGGGTATAAAGGAAATGATAGTCTTTTACAAATCAGTCTATCAGCAATTTAGAAATTATTCTGATGATATAGTATGCTGACTTTGAACATATTCTGTCAACTTTGTTAAATGAAAAAAAAAAAGTCTACTTGGGCTCCTTCTCAAGGCATGTAACATTTTGTCTTAGCAGTGCTGTTTTTAAATATAACTGGCATTTTTATCTAGTTTCTTTAGCAAGTTTATTTTCTCGCACCATGTCAACAATCATGTGATGATATGATATGTGTTGTTGACCTGTTGTTGTACGTAATGCCAGAGAGCTATATTTTAGAAATGCATAAAGTACTACTCTGAAAATCTTTCCCTAACAAACTGTTGAATTTTTGTTAAGCTTCTGAGAGCTCCATTTTCTCATGCCATGGGCTTCATGAAAACATTTTAAAGTTCTTATCTCATCAAAACAATCACTAGCAATGGGGATTTAAGCAAAGTGCATATGGCAAGAATGTTTTACTCAAAACATTTAAGAATACTCTATTTTGTTGAAAGAGTATTGAATATAGAAACAGTATATAAGTTTGGGTCCCAGCTCTACTACTAGTTAGCTGTACTGGCAGACAAAAAGCATCTTGCTTGTTAAATAGATATACTAGAGATGCTAGCATTAATACCATATACAGAAATTTTTAGGAATGTGTGGGAATCCACAATATGTATATCTGGTACTAGGACCATTTGCATTTTGCTGTCTCCTTATTCAGCTTCAAGTTTACTAAGCTTCCGTGAAGATATATGTGATGTTGAAGTTGACTAATAACCAAATACAATTGATATATTTTCAATACATACTGAAGATTTCAAATACACCTGAGAGGCTAAAATGTTATGGATGAGGAGCCTTTTAAAAAAGAAACTATGGTTTTCATGGAAGAATAACATTAAAAACCAATTCCAGAAAACTAAGCAGAAAATGAAAGGAGTTTTAGATTTTAAAATGCTTATACATTTCAAATGTAAGACTGCCCCCTCAAAAATCAATGAAATGATCCCTAATAACATTCTGTAGAATGTTACTAGTACTAATACTCATACTAATACTCAAAGATATGTTCCTTTTCCAGTTGTCATCAGAGAGGTTTCCCCAGCAGAAGATTGGAGCAGATACAGAGACCCATAGCCAAACATTACACACAGAGAGAATATAAATTGGACGTTTCCATTAGGTTCCTCCTCTTAGAGCTCAGGAAAGACTGTAGGAGTCAGAGGCAATGGTGGGCACCAGGAGCACATGGCTCACTGAATCAATTAAGCAGGGCTCACAGGGGCTCACAGAAAACTGAAGTGGCAAGCTTGGGGTCTCCATAGGTCTACACCAGGTTCTCTGCCTATTTGTTACAGTCATTAACTTGATGTTTCTGTGGAACTCTCTAAAGTAGAAAAAGGTGTGTCTTTGACTCTTTTGTCTGTTCTTAGGACTCTTTTTCTGATATTGAGTTGCTTTGTCCAGCCTCAATATAAGGGGCTTTTACTTTGTCTTATTATATCTTGTTTTGTCTTGCTTGGCTGTCATCTTTTGGAGGCCTGCTCCTTCCTGAAAGGAAATAGAGGGGAAATGGATAAGGGTAGATGGGAGGTGGGAGGGGAAGGGGTTCGGAGAGTAGATGATAGGAGGTTAGGGATGAGAGGGTGTATGGGAAGAGTGTGGGGCATGGGCTGGGAGTAGTGGTGGGAGGGGCAGCTGTGGTTAGGGTGTATTATATGAGAGAAGTACTTATTTTCAATAAAACAAACAAAAAAAAAGTATGTAATACACAATGTTGTCAAACTCCTGGGAAATTTCAGTTAATGAACTATTAAGCATATGTTTGAACAAAAAGTTCTACTTTGAATAATATAAAAATCATATACAACTTGCACTTTAGACAAAACTTCTTGTAATATTTAGTATATAGTATTTTTCTCAAAGGGGAAAATACAAAGCAATCAATGAGGAAAGTGGTATTTGTAAAACAACAATATTTTCTTGCTAAATTTTAAAGACAAAAATTGATTTAATAATTGAAGTCTGAAAATGATAAGATTTAAAGAAAGAAGGGTAATCTTTCAAAGGCCAATTGGGACCAGTAGAAGTTCCACACTTCCTAGACGTACTAAGAGTTGCTTAGAATCCAAGTGGTCAGAGCATCCATGAATCTGTGTAAGATCTACTGATCCATGGAGTGTTACACATCCCACTACAACTTCAAAGGAAGCTACATAACCAGCTGAGATAGAGACTAGATTTAACTGGTTAGACTCATAGGTACACAGAAAATTCCAATTTCACCAGGAGATTCACAAATAGCTGACAAATCAATCTAGGGACCAGATTGGATTCTGGACAAGGCCCTCAGAGAAAGCTGCAGACTCATGTAGAAAGCCTTAGCTGAAAAAAGCACAACCTAGGCCATTGGAGGAAGACTCAGGATAGAGGCATTTGCCCTAAATTTGAGTTTCACAAATGAAAAATATACCTCAACCATACTGGGACTTAGCCTTCCACTAATCACCACAAATGCCACCTCTGCAAGAAAAAGAAAGGTGACTAGAATTTTAAAAATGACAATATACAAAATAATGAATAATAAACTGGATCCAAATGCAAATCTTCAGTACACATGGCCAAGTGCACATGTCTAAGCACATGTGTCCAAGTACAGAAATAGAAACAACATGAAGTTACCCAGACATGTCTCCTCTACAAATCATTTACCTCGTAATCATGACACCAATAAAATAAATTGGAAGAACTATCTAAAAATGATTTTAAAGAATGATCATAAGTATGGTCAAACAATTCAAACAGGACATAAACACACCTCAAGGAAACAAAAGAAAGAAATGGATGAGATGAAGAAGTCAACTAAATATATAAAAATAGAGAACAACTTAGGAAAACACAAACTGAAACGATGTTGAAGTTAAAGCCACAATAATTCAAATACAAACCTCACCTGGGTACTCTCACCAACAGAATGAGCCACACAGAAAACAATAAAGGATAAAAGGCAAGGTAGAAAAATCATATCACTCAGTAAAGGTTAACCATAAGAACAATAAAAACTGTAAAAACAAATATAAACATTATCTATCTATCTATCTATCTATCTAACATAAACAAATATAACATAAAGGTTAAAGACCTTTGACCGTCAGTTGAACCAGCACTATTTGTTGAAAATGCTGTCTTTTTCCACTTGATGGTTTTGGCTCCTTTGTCAAAGATCAAGTGACAAAAGGTAGGTGCATTCATATTATTTGTGACTATTGTAAAGAATGTCATTTTCCTAATTTCTTTGTAGGTCCGTTTATCCTCTGAGGAGAGGAATGCTACTGATTTGTTTGAGTTAATTTTGTATCCAGCCACTTTGCTGAAATTGTTTATTAGTTTTAGGAGTTCTCTTGTGGGTTATTTTTTTTGGGGGGGGGGGTTCACTTATGTATACTACCATATCTCATTGTACAAAGCTGAAGTTCAAGTGGGTCAAGGACCTCCACATAAAACCTGATACAATAAATCTAGTAGAAGAGAAACTGGGAAAGAACCTTGAACACATTGACATGGGAAATTTTTCTGAACAGAATACCAATAACATATGCTCTAAGATCAAGAATTGATGAATGGGACCTCATAAAACTGAAAAACATCTGTAAGGTGAAGGACACTGTCAAATGGACAAAACAGTAATCCACAAATTAGGAAAAAATCTTTACTAACCCTATATCTGATAGAGGGCTAACATGCAAAATATACAAAGAACTAATTAAGTTAGACTCCAGAGAACCAAATAACCCTATTAAAAATGGGGTACGTAGCTAAACAGAGAATTCTCAGCTGAGGAATCCTAAATGGCTGAGAAGCACTTAAAGAAATGTTCAACATCTTTAGTCATCAGGGAAATGCATATCAAAACAATCCTGATATTCCAATTTACACTAGTCAGAATGGCTAAGATCAAAAACTCAGGTGACAGGAGATGATGGTGAGGGTATGGAGAAAGAGGAGCGTTCCTCCATTGCTGGTGAGATTACAAGATGGTACAAACTACTCTGGAAATCAACCTGGCATCTCCTCGGAAAGTAGGAAATAGTTCTACTTGAGGATGCAGCTATACCACTCCTGGGCATATACTCAAAAGATTCTCCAACATATAATAAGGACACATGGTCCTCTATGTTCATAGAAGCCTTATTTATAATAACCAGAAGCTGAAAAGAACCCAGATGTCCTTCAACAAGGACTGTAGAAGCTGAAGGGGTTTGCAACCGCATAGGAAGAACACCAATATCAACCAACTAGACACTCTTCCCCCAAAGCTCCCAGGGACTAAACTACCAACCAAAGAGTACACATGGAGTGATCCATGGCTCCAGCCACATATGTAGCAGAGAATGGCCTTATCAGGCATCAATGGAAGGAGAGGTCCTTGCTTCTGTAAAGGCTTGATGCCCTGGTGTAGGGGAATGCCAGGGCTGGGAAGTGGGAGTGGGTGGGTGGTTGGGGGAACACCTTCATAGAAGTAGGGGGAAGGGAATGGGATAGGGTGTTTTCAGAGGGGAAACCTGGACAGAGGATAACATTTGAAATGCAAATAAAGAAAATATCCAATAAAGAAAAAATATTTAAAAAATGAAAAAATTTAAAATTTACACACACACACACACACACACGACCTCCAAGTTTCCATAAAAAAAAAAACAAAAACAAAAACAAAACAAAACTTAATCTTTATATTATGGTTACAGAAGATCACCATAGTGAAGTCATAGAAAATATTTTCAATAGAACCCCAGAAGAAAATTTCCCAAATCTAATGGAATGAATGCCCATCCATGCACAGAGGTCTTTACAACTTAAATAGTTTTGAATGTAAAAGAAATCTCACACATATTATTCTTAACATATAAAAATTCAAGGCATAAAATGATATTAAAATCTGAAAGAGAAAAAGGTTGAACTATTTAAAAAGGCAGGACTATTTGAGTAACACCTCCCTATTCAAGAGAAACTTGTAAAGCCAGAAGGTTCTGAAAACAGATATTTTAGGCTGTGAAATACATCCCTTAACAACTCAGAATATTATAGTCTTGAAGAATTTTATATAGGGGAAACAATTAATATTTAGGGATATATGTTTATCTATATAGATGTGTATCTATACACATATATGTGTGTTCATATGTGTACATACATACATCTGTATAAACACTGTTAATAACTTTAATTCTAAGCATTCAGAGAAGCTTCTATTTGCAGGAGATTGAGATAACATTGACAGAACTCCTCTCCTCCCCATACTGACTCACACTCACACAAACACAACTAGTGAGAGAAGAGGAGATTTCAATGCTTTTGGCACTACTACCTCTCCATAGACAAAGTTTCAAAACATTTAAAAATGTTTTCTGTCAGCAGAAGCCCATGCCAGAGAAGGGTTTATTACAAAAGAACTTGTAGACAAAGTTTATGTTGAAAGTATTCTTTTAAGCAAAATTTTTGTCTTTATTTATTTTTTTAAACTCCAGATTTTATTCCCCCTTCCTGGTCCACCCTCCAACTATTCCACATCCCATACCTCCTCCCCACCCCCTGTCTCCATGAGGATGTCACCATTCCCCACTCCCCACCCAAACAGAACTCTAAACTCCCTGGGACTCTAGTCTCTTAAGGGTTAGGTGCATCTTCTCTGACTGAACCCAGACCCAACAGTCCATTGCTGCATATTTGTGGGGCTACATATCAGCTGGTGTATGCTGCCTGATTGGAGTTCCATTCCTTGAGAGATCTCAGGGTCCAGGTTAATTTAGACTAGATTTTTAATAACACAAAATAGTCCTTCCAGTCTGCACTGGTGCCCTGAGCACACCTAGGGCGCCAGTTATGCACCCAATCCCGGAACCCCTAGAGGAGGTTGGACTCCCAGGAGCTATAACAAACCAGAAACATAGGATTATAGGATCACAGGATCTCAGGAGCTTGGTAACATCAGTATTTCAGGATCCCAAAAGCAACCTGACTTCCAAGAGCTCTTAAACCCAGGATCTCAGGATCTCAGGATCACAGGATCACAGAGACTGCTGGACTCTGAGGAGTTCTGACACAACCAAAATAACAGGAGAGATAGGCTCCAGTCAAAGACAACGAGTTCAGGTAGCACTAGAGATAACCAGATGGCAAAAGGCAAGCACAAGAACATAAGCAACAGAAACTAAGTTTACTTGGCATCATCAGAAACTAGTTATCCCACCATAGAACGTCCTGAATACCCATGACACCAGAAAAGCAAGATTCGGATTTAAAATTATTTCTCACATTGGTGATAGAAGAATTTAAGAAGGACATAAATAACTCCCTCAAAGAAACACAGGAGGATACAGGTAAACAGATAGAAGCCCTTAAAGAGCAAACACAAAATCCCTTAAAGAATTACAAGAAAACACAATCAAACAGGCAAAGGAATTGAACAAAAATATTCAGGACATAAAAATGGAAGTAGAACCAATAAAGAAATCACAAAGGGAGACTATCCTGGAGATAGAAAAACCTAGGAAAAAAATCAGGAGTCATAGATGCAAGCATCACCAACAGAGTACAAGAGATAGGTGAGAGAATCTCAGCTGCAGAAGATACCATAGAAAACATTGACAAAACTGTCAAAGAAAATGCAAAATGCAAAACGCTCCTAACCAAGAACATCTAGGAAATCCAGAACACAATGAAAAGACTGAACCTAAGGATAATAGGTAGACATGAGAGCAAAAATTCCCAGCTTAAAGAGATAGTAAATATCTTCAACAAAATTATAGAAGAAAATTTCTCTACCCTACAGAAAGAGATGCCTATGAACATACAAGAAGCCTCAGAACTCCAAACAGATTAGACCCAAAAATAAATACCTCTTGTCACATAATAATCAAAACACCAAATGCACAAAACAAAGAAAAAATATTAAAAGGGAGCTACTCAGTTGAAAATACAGCATTTGGCCTTTACCAAATGACTCTGGGTTTTCTTTCTCTGGCCCTCAGCCCTCTGCCGATCCAAGGAACAGAGTTAGCTACACTGCCGTAGCTGACACTAAACCACACAAAGACCCAACAAATAAAGAGAATTTCAGACCAATCTTGTTCATGAGTATCGATGCAAAAATACTCAATAACTATCTAGTAAACTGAATCGAAGAACATATCAAAACAATCATCCATCCTGATCAAGTAGGCTTTATCCAAGGAATGCAGAGATGGTTCAATATTAATAAATCCATCAACATAATCTACTATATAAACAAACTCAAAGAAAAAACCTACATGATCATCTCACCAGATGCTGACAAAGCCTTTGACAAAATTCAAAACCCCTTCATGGTAAAGTCTTGGAAAGAACAGGAATTCAAGGCCCATACCTAAGCATAGTAAAAACAATATACAGCAAACCAGTAGTCAACCTCAAACTAAATGGAGAGAAACTTGAAGCAATCCCATTAAAATCAGGGACTAGATAAGGCTACCCACTCTCTCCTACCTATTCAATATAGTATTTGAAGTCCTAGCCAGAGCAATTAGACAACAAAGGGAGGTCAAAGGGATACAAATTGGAAAGGAAAATGTCAAAATATCACTATTTGAAGATGATATAATAGTATACTTAAGTGATCTCAAAACTTCCACCAGAGAACCCCTACATCTGATAAACAACCTTAGCAAAGTGACTGAATATAAACTTATCTCAAACAAATTTGTAGCCTTCCTCTACTCAAAGGATAAACAGGCTGAGAAAGAAATTACGGAAACAACAGCCTTCACAATAGTCACAAATAATATAAAATACCATGGTGTAAATCTAACTAAGCAAGTGACAGATCTGTATGACAAAAACTTCAAGTCCCTGAAGAAAGAAATGGAAGAAGACCTCAGAAGATGGAAAGATCTCCCATGCTCATGGATTGGCAGGATTAATATAGTAAAAATGTACATCTTGCCAAAAACAATCTACAAATTCAATGCAATCCCCATGAAAATTCCAACTCAATTCTTCATAGAGATAGAAAGAGCAATTTGCAAATTCATTTGAAATAACAACAACAACAACAACAACAAAAACCAGGATAGCAAAAATTATTCTCAACAATAAAAGAACTTGTGGAGGAATCACCATCCCTGACCTCAAGCTGTACTACAGAGCAATAGTAATAAAAACTGAATGGTATTGGTACAGAGACAGTCAGGAAGATCAATGGAATAGAATTGAAGACCCAGAAATGAACCCATACACCTAGGGTCACTTGATCGTGACAAAGGAGCTAAAACTGTCCAGTGGAGAAAGGACAGCATTTTCAACAAATGGTGCTGGTTCAACTGGAGGACAATATGTAGAAGAATGCAAATGGATCCATTCTTATCTCCTTGTAGAAAGCTCAAGTCCAAGTGAATCAAGGACCTCCATCCACCAGATATATTGAAACTAATAGAAGAGAAAGTGGGGAAGAGCCTTGAACACATGGGCACAGGGGGAAAGTTCCTGAACAGAACACCAATGGTTTATGCTTTAAGATCAAGAATTGACAAATGAGACCTCATAAAATTGCAAAGCTTCTTTAAGACTAGGACACTGTCAATAGGACAAAACAGCAACCAAGAGATTGGGAAAAGATCTTTACCAATCCTACATCTCATATGCAAAATATACAAAGAACTCAAAAATTAGACTCCAGACAATCTAATAACCATATTAAAATGGGGTACAGAGCTAAACAAAGAATTTTTAACTGGGGAATACTGAATGTCTAAGAAGCATCTATAGAAATGTTCAACATCTTTAATCATCAGGGAAATGCAAATCAAAGCAACCCTAAAATTCCACGTCACACCAGTCAGAATGGCTAATAACAAAAACTCAGGTGACAGCAGATGCTGCCGAGGATGTGGAGAAAGAGGAAGACTTCTCCATTGTTGGTAGGATTGTAATCTGGTGCAACCACTCTGGAAAGCAGTCTGGCGGTTCCTCAGAAAATTAGACATATTATTACTTGAGAATCCTGCTACACCACTCCTGGGCATATACCCAAAAGGTGCTCCAACATATAACAAGGTCACATGTTCCACTATGTTCAAAGCAGCCTTATTTATAATAGACAGAAACTGGAAAGAAACCAGATGTCCTTCATCAGAGGTATGAATACAGAAAATGTGGTACATTTACACAATACAGTACTACTCAGCTACTAAAAACAATGAATATCTGAAATTCTTAGGTAAATGAATGGAAATAGAAAATATCTTCCTAAGTGATGTAAACCAATCACAAAAGAACACACATGGTTTGCACTTAATGATAAGTGGATATTGGCCAAAAAACTCACAATACCCAAGATATAACTCACAGAGCACATTAAGCTCAAGAAGAAAAACCAAAGTGTGGGTGCTTCGTTCCTTCATAGAAGGAGTAACAAAATACTCACAGGTGCAAACAAGGAGACAAAGTGTGGAGCAAAGACTGGAAGAGGGACTGTCTGGAGACTGCCCCACCTGGGGATCCATCCCTTGTGCAGTCACCAAATGTAAACACTGTTGTGGATGCCAGGAAGTGCATGCTGATAGGAGCCTGATATAACTGTCTTCTGAGAGGCTCTGCCAGAGCCTGACATATACCGAGGCAGATTCTCAAAGCTAAACATTGAACTGATCATGGGGTCCCCAATGGAGGTGTTAGAGAGAACACTAAAGAAGTTGAAGGGGCAGCCGGGCGGTGGTGGCGCACGCCTTTAATCCCAGCACTTGGGAGGCAGAGACAGGTGGATTTCTGAGTTCAAGGCCAGCCTGGTCTACAGAGTGAGTTCCAGGACAGCCAGGGCTACACAGAGAAACCCTGTCTCGAAAAACCAAAAAAGAAAAAAATCAAAAAAAAAAAAAAAAAAAGAAGTTGAAGGGGCTTGTGGTCCCATGGTAAAAGCAACAATTCCCACCAAATAAAGTTCCCAGTGTCTAAACAGCCAGCTGGGGACCACACATAGAGGGACCCATGGCTCCAGCTATATATGTATTGGAGGACACCCTTATCAGGCATCAGTATGAGAGTAGGGCCTTGGTTCCATGAAGGATGAATGCTCCAGTGTGAGGGAATTTGAGGGCTGGGAGGTGAGAGTTAGTGGATGGGTGAGGGCACACCCTCAGAGAAGTAGGAGGAGTCAGGAACTGATAACGGGTTTCTGGAGGGCAATAGGGAAAGGGGATAACAGTTGAAATGTAGATAAATAAATTATCCAATAATAATTAACAAAAAAAAAACAGGTAATAGAACCGACTATTGCAGTCAAACATTTGAGATTTTTGTCAACAATTTAACATCACCCATATTACTGGGATTCCTTATAATCCTTAAGGATAAGGAACTGTGAAATGGGCCCATCAAACTTTAAAACAATATCTTTGTAAAATAAAAAAGGCAGGGTATATCCCCATATACCACAAATTTATTTAAATCATGTCTTTTTATTTTAAATTTAAAAACAAATTGGATGCCAAGAAACTTTCTGCTGAGTGTCTTTGGCACCATACAACTAAGCATGATTATGCCTAGGTGAAATGGAAGGACCCTCTTACTGTCATATGGCATGATCCTGATCAGGATCAGGTATTTAATATGGGGAAGAGAGCATGTTTGTGTTTTTTTTCTGGAGGATGCTGAGGGAGCATGCTGACTGCCAGAGTGATGGGTGAGACATGCTGATACTGGGACAAAGATTGATGCTGACTTGTGAGCTTGCTGAGTGCCCTGACAATGGTGACTGTGGAGCTGTATTGGACATATGTTCCCAACTCATCTTTGCTTGCCTATAGCGCAGATGGGACAAGCTGCCTTGCCTCAAGTTTTCAGACCCTGTGGAACAGAGAATCAAAAAGAGAAGTTATAATAACTATTATATTTTTCTTAAATGTGACCGGTTATTCTAACTCAATCATGGACTGATCTACAAATCAATAAATGTTGAAAATAACAGTCTTCATTTGGAAGGCTGGTTCTGGACATTTTCAGAGACATATTAGGAAGTTAGATGCATCTATGATGTTATGTTAGTAAGAGATAATGTTGGGATAGGATCTGGATTTCAAACAAGCGTTTGTACATGTTTTAAGACTCTTTTAATTGTCAAGTTAAAATTACTTTGTTTCTTCTACAGTATTTAATATAAGTTGAATTGATTGTACACTTTCTAATTCTGTTAGTGTGTTGAAATCTGCCATTTCTGTTATGGACCTCTATCAACCAGCTTTTGTTTTATTGCCCTGAGTTTTACAGAACCTTGATATTCTGAAAACAAGCTTGCAAGTACTGGAAGAAGTGAGTCAGGCTTTAAGCAGAAGCAAGAGGGTAGTGGGCTTGATTATTGCTGGTATAACGGCTTTAATTACATTAATTGCTAGCACCACTGCTTCTGCAGTTGCTTTGACACAAGAAGTTAAGACATCTACTTTTGTTAATCACTTAGCAAAAAATGTTAATGATTGTATGAGTTTACAAGAGGATTAAGATAGGCACTTGGAACAATGGATTTATGTTCTTTATCCTATTCAAATTACTAGAAGGAGATTCAGAGTATAGGAGTAAGGAGCCATCTTGAGTGTCATGCCAAATACCATTGGATTTGTGTTACTTTTAAAATTAACAATGATAGTCATTATAATTAGGTAAAAGTTTAAAGATACTTACAGAGTATTTGGCATATTTCTAACACCTCTCTGGATGTTTTAACTTTGCATAGTGAGCTTATGAATTTCAAGAATGCTGCTCTGCTCTGCATTGATGTGGCAGATACTGCTGAATAAATTATCCATGGCCTGAGAATAGTATTTCTATTTTAGTCAAGCTTCAAGAATGGCAAACATAGCTTTATCATGTCCTTTTTGTCCTGGGAATACTTTTATTCCTAATCATCATGTTAAACTTGTCTTTAAAAACATCAACATGTTGGCAGCCAAAGTACTTGGCTTGAAACTGAAAATGGACATCCACCCACCCCCCGGCAGAGTTATTAATTTAATAGGCTGGCAAGCCAAGGATGGGTAAGATTCTGCACAGAGCCTTAACAACCTAAGACAAAAGTGCATTGCTTTTGATAATGCATGTTCCATGATGGGTAAGAAAGGCATTCTTGTCAGAACTACCTAAGACAGTCTTGTTAATCAAATAAAAAAGAGGGAGAGGCTGAGAGACTTTGGGGCTGCTTGGCAAGTATCTGATATTGGCCAAGGACAAGGAAATAGGATGCTTGGCAGGGATGTGACATTGACCAAGGACAAGGAAGTGAGCTTCAGGCAGGAATCTGACATTAGACTAGAACAAAGAAATAATTTTAGGCAGAAATCTAAATCTTAGGCTAGAACAAAGAAGTAATTTCAGTCAGAAATCTAAATCTTAGGCTAGAACAAGGAAGTAGTTTTCAGACATGAAATGTCTCTGGGCTAGGACAGGGAAGTAAGCTCAGATATTTTGGTCATCCTGTTAAGTTCTTAGAAATAGTGATCATAGGAGTAATCATGGAACCTTGTTTATTGCCTTACTTGTTCTTTGACTATTTGTGTTTATTGTCTTGCTTGCTTGTTCCTTAACTATTTGCATCTACTGTATTGTTAGTTCCTCAACTGAGTACTGACCTTAATATTTGCATGTAATCAAAAAAATATAAAAGCAAAAAGGAGGAGGGGGGATTGGATAGGGGATTTCTGTGGGGGAATGGTTAAAGGAGACGACATCTAAAATGTAAATAAATAAAATATCCAATAAAAAATTATCAGTCATAAAACCAAAAAACTTTATAAACCAAAAAAACCCCACAAAATAATCTCTCTCTGTCTCTGTCTCTGTCTCTGTCTCTCTCTCTCTCTCTCTCTCTCTCTGTGTGTGTGTGTGTGTGTGTGTGTGTGTGTGTGTGTGTGTGTGTGTGTATGTGTGCATGTGTGTGTCTATATGTATATTACACCCCTTTTGTAATCCTCAGTGATAACTGGAAAAGTTGGGGAAGACAGAATATAAGAGTCAGAAATGTCATATAGCTATAAGAAGAAAATGTCTTCTGGAAACAGTGGGGAATTATATGAATTCATGATTGTTGAGATATTCTGCAAATGACCTGTGAAAACTCAAGTTAGAGCAATCCCAGTGTGGAGAGAGGAGCACAAGACTAATTTCTAACTAAGGAGTGATTTGTATTTGGTAACTTATAGAATTGGGATACACTTTTTTCTGTGTGTAGTTCTCAGTAAACCAATCACTAGACCTTACAAATATCCTAATAAAAGGCATTGGTAAAAACATGTCCAAGAATATTTGGGCAGCACATATTGATCCTGAAAGGTTTTAAAATATGATACAAAATTGAATTGACAAGGAAAGATGTAGAAAGAATAGTGGGAGAGAAGTGAATTTGTTAAAATACATTGCATAAATTCTTATAATTAATAAAAAATAATTAAATAAAATTTAAGATGAGTTAAGTATAAGAGGCAAGGCAAAGAATAAAGGAAATTTTACTAAGGACAAATAAAACACCACCAATTAATACTGAAAGTTCTCCAACATTCATGATTATAAACAATACTAAAATTGAAAAACATTTTTCAAATAAATGTAAAAATAAGGGAAATCTTTAGAAATTAAAAGATGAAGATAATACAAGATATGACATAAAATACTTTCTTAGATATCAAAAGGTCATGCTTTATAATTAAATGTAAATCATATAAGCATTTTAATGATGTTACTAATATCTCTCAATTGACAAAGTTTCAAAATGTATTAAAATATTTTTTTCTCAGTAGAATGGTTTATCACTAAGATTCACAGGCAAGATTTATGTTGAAAATATTCCCTGAAACAAGAATTTTAAGACCCACAAGATTTAAAACAATCACAACACTAAGAATTCTCTGTATTTGGAATAGAAGAGAGAATATATAATGTAAAGAGGGAAGTGATTGCACATCTAAAATTCTACCAAGTGCTAGAAAACTGACAAAATATCCATGAGTTCCTTTAAGTTATCTCTCCTGGCCAGAAGGATGAAAAGGGTAATTTTAGTTGGAGGGAGACGAATGAATAGCCAAGAATGGAGGTTAGCTCCATTGAAATGGACTTTTTTTTAATGTTCTTGTAATGAAATATCATGACCAACACAAATTATAAAAAGAAAACATTTTATTTGACTTAAGATTTTAGAGTTAGAGCCTATGACTTACATTGTACCACAGAGCATGGAGCACAGAGGAAGAGCAGCACCTGAGAGCTAACTTCTAGATCCATAGGCACACCTCCTATGCCTTCTACCAACTAGAAACCAAGTACTTGAATATATGAACATATGGGGTCCATTCAATTCAAACCGCCAAAGGAAGTGAGAAGAAAGATGGAGCTATCATTCCAGGGCTCTTGAATACCAACTGTTTCAGACTTCTCATCCACTCAAGTCTAGTCATACATATTCTTTTGACTTCCTCATCAAGGTGGGGATACACAAAGCAGACAATTTGGTTTTGTTTAGTTTTATTTTGTTCATAGGAGATGTATTGAAACCCTTGAATTCTTTGAACCAACAAAATCATTGATCCCAAGTTGATGCTTTAATGGAAGATGAGATGCTTTAGGGAGATGTGACTATGATTCTCATATAGAAATAATATGGATCACACATATGGTAGTCAGCCTGTAAGGTGTCACCCAATGATACTTGTCTCTTCCAGTGAGTGTAGACTGTATTTGATAACTGTCATGTAAAAACTCTAGGTAAAGGTATACGACTCCGAGGTTTGATCATAAAAGTTAATGTAAATGACCCAACTTTAATCCCTATACTAGAGATACATGAGCAGAGGCAGGCAGATTTCTGTCAGTTTGTGACCATCTTGGTTACACAGTGAGTTGCATTCCAACTGGAGTACACAGTGTGACTCTCAATAAAAAGAAAAAAAAATAATGACAGTGAGCCAGGTTCCTCCAACAATGATCAACTTCACAATCATCTCTAAAGAGTAACTGACATGACATCAAACTGAGAGTTCCTGCTAACACCTACACAAAAACACTAACTCTGAGCTTACATTCAGAACTCAGCAAAGCTTTATTATTAGACTTATACCCCAACCAGGAATTTGACTAGATTTTTTAAGAGACCCTGAGCCCAATCCACCTTTTTTAACTAGTCTTGAATTCTTGATTGTTGGAAAAACTCAGTGAGTTACAAAGCAACTACCATTATAATATCAGACATTAGGAGAAATTTGCTATGCAGGAACAGATAACATGGTAATATAAAATTAAATAAAGCAAGTCTGAGAAAAGAGATAAGAAGACTTGAATTTCAACCCATCAAAAGTTTTACATCTTCTGGTAACTATCAAATGTAGTCAACCAATGAAAGCCAGTGTTTGGAGACAACACAGAACATACTCAGGCAATCAACATTAGTTTACAGTGCAGCCAATATAAAATATTTCCATCTTAGAATGTTATGAACTTTTTTATGAATTATTTTGTCATGTTTTTGTTCTTCTATAGCATATTAAATTTAAAAATGTACTAAATCTAGAAAAAATGGATATGAGTGTTTCAGACTCAGCTACCATTATATTTTCCAAAGAATGACTATCAGAAAAAGAAAATGTAGACCTTCTGAGGGTTTTTCAGCCCAGGGTAGCATGAAACACCACCAGTCAAGGACATTTTGTGGTGTGAAAGAAAACATGGCATACAAGTAATTTGTCATTTCATTACTCTAGATGGAGAAACTCAACTTCTTATTATCAATGTCTTTGAATCTCTGGGGCTCATAAAAGGAACAAGAGTTTCATTTAGACAAAAATTCTAAATGCCCACAAGCTTTCTGCTTTCAATCAAAGCAATACTAAAGAGACACACCTTTTTAGAGCCTTTCACATGGCTGCTTCTGGCCCTGGCCATATTCCAAGAATGGAAAGATGAAAGAAATACTAGCATGGTCCTTGAAACTTAGTACCTGAGGCTGCTTCCTCTTCTTAACAGGGGATCAGAGGAATTTCAGTCTGGCATCCCTTTTCTTGTTATCCTTAAATAATGTATCCTGATAGTGAGCAATATGTCCAGAGACCCCTGAGATCTGAGGCAATTATAAACAGAAAAAAAAGCCTGTTTTATTATTAGTGTATAAATTCCAAAATAAAAATCTTTAGCTACAGTTTAATAAGGAAATTTAAAAGTGGCTATTCAAAGGTTAAAGGGAATATCAACATTGTTTATAATTCTGTAATTGTTCATAATATGTTCTTCATGATCATCTGCATGCAAAGAATGTAACTACCATTCTTCAGTGACTGTATTGTTGTGTTTTAAACTCTTTTTTAAAAATAATAAATGTTGTTTACTTTTTAAAGACTATCATACACGTTCACAGTGTATTTTGATCATATCTGCCAACCATTTACATCATCAAATATTTCCCAGCTCCCTTCTGTACATGGCACCCTCCCAAATGCATGCTCTTAGTCTTTCTTTTTATATATATATACTACTGAGTCCACTTAATACTGTCCATAGAGCATGGCAAATGACCATTCACTAAATCATGGGCAACAAAACGGCAGTCCTACTCACAAGAGAAAAATGATTCTCCCTTTTCAGCACCATGGACAGCCAATATATTGTCTCTGGCAACATGTATATGAAAACTGAAATGTTTTTCTGCCTTTTACTATGCTCTTATTGCTTGAGACACCCATATATGTGTGTAATGTGGTTTTGATCAAATCTATCACCACCCTCTTCCCTTCAACTCTACCCATTCATCCCCATTCCTTTTGGAAATAAAATCCTTGAAAGTAGCTCATATTCATTTGTTTGGTGGAGTATATTGATAGAAATAAACATGTGGGCTTGAAAGCACAAAGATTAAGATTCAAATAAGCAACAGTAAGTTTTGACATATTACTTTAATTTACTTTCCTATATTTTTGCAATATTCTTGCAATATTATTGCAAACCTAGTGCTAACCCACTCTCCATACTACCTCAATTTCCCAATTCTCAACACAAATCTCAGTTTTCTGGAGTTAATATTCATACACTTATATAAAGTCACATGGGTTCCTAGTTTTTCTAACTTCCTTCAACATTTCAAGAAGACAAATCTGGCTGGATTCCTGGTTAAAAGCAAAGAAAGCAGCCAGAGATGATTTGTTTGTTTGTTTGTTTATTGTTTTATTTTATTTTTTGCACTGGGTATGTTTGGCTTGAATGCTTTGAGCCATTTTTCTAACTCAAACAGCTTGTTTACAGGCAATAATTCTCAAAGAATTGGAAGATTCTAATCCCCACAGTGGCATTAAAAATTTAAAAGATATCGTTGAAAATATTTATGAACTTAGTGTTTTTATAAAATTTCAAAATTATGAAAACATGAATGATAATCTCTAAATAACAAGAAATTCTAATACTTTGAGCTGTGATATTTAACTCTTGATTAATTTCTCATGTCGATCTGGAAAGGATTAAAGAAGAGAAACCCACACCATTGAAAGAGTGAAACTGGCCGAATGCAATTTTTGTGTGAGGGGATCTGAGAAGTATTAGATTCTATATGAACATCTTTGGGGCAAGAAGCTACATTTTGAAACATTGTGTCTTAATTTCCTCTATCTATAGTACAAGCTTATTTAGATAGATAATTTCTTCTCCAAATTTTGCACACACACGTGTGTGTGTGTGTGTGTGTGTGTGTGTGTGTATATGTATATGTATATGTATATGTATATGTATATGTATATATCCACTTGTTATAAATCCATATACTTTAAAAC
Organism: Mastomys natalensis; assembly: GCA_021653895.1. NCBI lineage: Eukaryota > Metazoa > Chordata > Mammalia > Rodentia > Muridae > Mastomys > Mastomys natalensis. The sequence continues at coordinate 384,243 of JAJTUV010001405.1, read as the reverse complement.
AAGTCTTAGAAATTTCGCCCTATTGTGAATTCTCTCTTTAGTTCTATTCCCCATTTTTTGATTCGGTTGTTTGGTTTTTTGGAGATTAGTTTCTTGACTTCTATATATATTTTGGATATTAGCCCTCTATCAGATGTGGGGTTAGTGAAGATTTTTTTCCCAATCTGTAGGTTGTTGATTTGTCCTATTGACTATAACCTTTGCCTTCCAGAAACTTTCCAGTTTCATGAGGTCCCATTTATCAATTCTTTGTCTTAGTGTGAGCCATTTGAGTTCTCTGTAGGAGATTTCCCCCTGTGCCAATGAGTTCAAGGCTCTTTCCCACTTTGTCTTCCATTAGATTCAGTGTATCTGGTTTTATCTTGAGGTCCTTGATCCACTTGGACTTGAGCTTTGTGCAAGGTGACAAATATGAATCTTTTTTCCTTTTTCTACATACAGACTGCCAGTTAGACCAACACTATTTATTGAAGATGCTTTCTTTTTTTCGTTGTATATTTTTGACTTCTTTGTCAAAGATCAAGTGTCTGTAAGTGTGTGGTTTTATGTCTGGATCCTCGATTCTATTCCCTTAATCAACTTCTCTGTCTCTCTACCAATACCATGCAGTTTTTATAACTATTGCTCTGTAGTATAGGTTGAGGTCAGAGATGGTAATTCCCCCAGAAGTTCTTTTATTTAAGAATTGTTTTCACTATTCTGGGATTTTTGCTTTTCCAGATAAATTTGAGAATTGCTCTTTCCATGTCTTTGAAGAATTGTGTTGGGATTTTGATGGGGATTGTGTTGAACCTGTAGATTGCTTTTGGTTGGGTGGCCATTTTTACTATGTTAATTATGCCAATCCATGACCATGACAGATCTCTCCATTTTCTGAGAGGAATCTCAAACGGCTGAGAAACACTTAAAGAAATGTTTAAAGCCCTTAGTGATCAGGGAAATGCAAATTGAAATGACACTGAGATTCTACCACATACCAACCAGAATGGCTAAGATCAAAACCTCAGGTGACATCAAATGTTGGCAAGGATGTGGAGAAAGAAGAACACTACTCCATTGATGGTGGGATTACAAACTGGTACAACCACTCTGGAAATCAATCTGAAGACTGCTCAGAAAATTGGAAATAGATCTACCTGAAGAGCCAGCTATTCTACTCTTGGGCATATACCCAGAGGATGCCCCCACCATGCCACAGGGGCACATGTTCCACTATATTCATAGTAGCCTTGTTTGTGATAGTCAGAACCTGCAAACAACTCAGATGTCCCACGACAGAAGAATGCATATAGAAAATGTAGTTCATTTACATGATGGAATACTACTCAGCTATTAAGAATGAGAACATCCTGAGTTTGGCAGACAAATGGATGGAACTAGAAAATATCATCCAGAGTGAGCTAACTCAGACCTGAAAGGACATGTATGGTATGTACTCACTGATAAGTGTTCATTAGCCAAAAAAGTACAGAATGCCCAGAATATAATCCACAGAACTCAAAAAAGTTAACAACCTGAAGATCCCAACTGAAGATGCCTCAATCCCACTTGGGAGGGAGAAGAAAGCAATCTCAGGAGGTGGAAGGGAAAGGGGGACCTGAGTGGGAAAGGAGACAGGGAGGATAAGAAGGGAACATGATCAGGTATTGGGAGGATGTGAACAGGACTGAAACCCTGAGGGCCAGGAGAAAGAATGGAGACAGGCAACCTCGGGAGGGAGGAGGTGGGGGGACCCTCCAGAATGTACCAGAGACCTGGGAGTTGGGAAACTCTCAGGACTCAAAAGGAGGGACCTTAGATGAAATTCCCTACAGTGGAGAGAGGGAACTTGTAGAGCCCACCTCCAGTAGAAAGATGGGGTATCAAGTGAGGGATTCCTCAGTCAAAAAACTCTGACCCATAATTGTTCCTGTCTGAAAGAACTACAGGGACAAAAATAGAGAAGAGCCTGAGGAAAAGAAGGTCCAGCAACAGGCCCAAATTGAGATCCAGCTCAAGGGGAGGCCCCCAGGCCTGACACTATTACTGAGGCTATGGAGTGCTCACATAAAGGGACCTATCATGACTTCCCTGTGAAAGACCCAACAAGCAGCTGAACATGTCAGATGTAGATATTTAATTCCTAACTGATGGACAAAAGCTGCTGACCCCTGTAGTTGAATTAGGGAAAAGTTGGAAGAAGCTGAAGAGAGTGATGAACAAAAGCTGCTGACCCCTGTAGTTGAATTAGGGAAAAGTTGGAAGAAGCTGAAGAGAGTGACCCTGTAAGTGGACCCTGTAAGTGGTCCAACTAACCTGGACCCATGATATATCTCAGACTCTGGGCCCCCAACCAGGTACCATACACCAGTTGATATGAGGCCCCCAACATATATATAACAGCTGAGTGCCAGGTCTGGTCTCAGAGAAGATGCACCTTACCCTCAAGAGCCTGGAGATCCCAGAGCTTTGGGAGTTCTGGTGAGGTTGGAGTGGGAGGGTGGGGACATGCTCGTTGAGATAAGGGGAGTAAGTATGGGATGTGGAACAGTCAGAAGGTAGATGGGGATGGAGAAAAATCCGGACTGTAAACAAAAATTAAAATAAAATTAGAATAAAATTTAAAAAAAATTAAAGAAATTTAGATCTAATGTATCTCAATCACAACCTACCCAGATCACATACTAGGATTTTAGAGAATGCACTTTGATAAATGGTGCTCATAATTTCTCCTAAGTAGCAAAGCATCAGCTTGGTGAACAGTGCTCAGCCCTCCTTCTTGTCTGGCCAGATGCAGCTCTTCCCACAGATGGCAGCTTGGTGGTATAACTCATTTTGTTCACTTGGGATCTTTGTCACCAACTATAGAGGAAAGCCCATGAGCCATTAGCATCCCATTTGAGATCCATTCATTCTATTGTCATTTCTCTTTTCTTGAAGGGATCATGCCTTGGTTTGGAGCCTGATCAGATCTCAAGTGTTTGAACTGCTTTAGCATGAAGTTTTAAAGCTATAGAGAACAAAAAATTAAGATGTAAAATGGCTTAGAATTTTTCTAGAAATTAAGATGAATTAAAAAAATTATTTAGATTATTGCAGCTTTCAAAAGCATTTGGGTTAAGACAGTTTAGACTATTTACTAACATTTTTTGATTTTTAAATGACAATTGATACTTTATGATATTCATAGTAATCTAAAAGTAAACTTTAGATTTCTTACAACTGTATTCGATATGTTACTGTCTCAAACATCATAACATGAGGGACTTCTAAGCCCGGTGTTATTGATAATGACAGCAAAGCAGACACAGAGAGGAGTTACCAAAGGGATGGAAAGAAGTACTTGCTAAAACTTGGTAGCACAGTCTATCATATATTCATAACAAACTATTAGAACGGTTTCCGGTATGACTTAAACCTTAGTGTTTTCATTTCTGTCACATATTGCAGAAATTATTTTAAGAAAACATTTTAACCCTCTGAACCTCTCTTCTCTTGAAGAAAGTGTGCATATGACAGAAATTTCCGTTTAGGGTTTCTGTCAGGATTAAAGATGGCAAACAACAAAGCATGGTATAAATAATACTGACCTGTCACCTTTATGCGTTCTATAGAGCAATGGAGGCATTTCTTGAGTGCCAAAACCAAAGAAAATTTGTGCAAGAATAAACTTTTAAAATATTGAAATGGCTCTTCAATTTTCCTTCTAAATCTCCACAGCCCATATATGAGTGTAGAAATAATAATACTACTAAGTTTCAAGATTTAAATCATCTGTCTCATTAGTGACCCAGTACTGAAACAAGTATCAATGAGACCTGTATCATTACAGGGCAACTCTCACCAAGCACTTGCTGAGAGTGATATGGCTTTATGACTGAGAAGTGGGAGAGAATTAGAACTGTCCAAATATTGAGATTCAATTGCCATAACACACTCAGAGGCATTGTTATGGAATTGAGTGCTGATGAAGGATGTGCCCTGATGCCCTTATGCAGCAATCCTCCAACTCTAACCCAATGAATATATACTCATAATTATTTCTCAAATAGATTTTATCTAATTTTAAAGTGGATAATTTATACCACTTGTATAAAATGCATTAGGTTTCATTAAAATATTCAACATTAGTAGAACTTTGAGCAGAATATATTTCTTGGGTTTCTCAGTCATACATATTTATAATATTAAAAATCTTCAGTTTTTTTAGTAATAGAATTCCTATACCATAGATCTGAATGCTAATTTTAGTTCTGCTCCTGTAATAAAAAATGATGTACATGAGAAAATGCATTTACATTTTGTATTTTATGGAGTTTGTGCACATTTCTTTCCTATTATATTTTCTTTAAATTATATTTTGCTTTTCAAGTGAAAGCTTTTTGTTTCCTTTCTGTTATTTCTTTTCCTTTTTTTCTTTCACTAGTTTAAACTGAAAGATCTTGGGAGGTATTCATTACATTCTGTTGAAGTCATAGGAGGGTCTCATCTTAGCGTTCTAACATGCTCTGCATTATTGTTAGCAGTTTCCTTTTATTTTATTTTTCACTAATGGCTCATTCATTTGACAGTGTTAACATGGGCGTTGGGGAGAACACAGTGATATAAGCTGGTTCCTTGCTAGGTTATTGTGTCAACTTGGAAAAGAGATGGGAAACACTTAAATTGTATTTATGTATTATATTTATAATAAATTATAATATTTTAATATTTACATGCATTAAATATAATATGTATTATATTTATAATACAATGTTTTACTTCAGGCATCCAAGAGTTTCAGAAAATGACAACATAAATCTTCATAATTCAGTGTATCGTGGTTTAAAGTGGAATGTTTCCTAATAGTTCACATTTTAGAGAATTGGTTACAGGTGCAATGATATTAAGAAGTGATGGGACCCTGAAGTGGGAAGGTCTATCAAGGTGTCATTACTGGTACCTCTGCCTGATTCTGGCTTCCTCTCTAGAAAGTCAATGCCTTTGTCTTCCTTATTGTACCCAATTGCTGCAATGCCATGTACTAGAAGATCTGTGCCTAAGTGACCCAGTATTTTGCTGAAATTTCACCCTCCAAAACATGAATTGCATGGCTAAACAAATCTTTATTCTGTATGAGTTACTCAACATCATGTACCTCATAATGATGACAGAAGATAGTCCAATAAGTAATGCCTGTAACAATTGTGGCTGAGGTCCAACTATTGTATACCCATCTTATATTCAGAATCCCCGTAGACAACTCTATATTCAAAATCAGTTCCATTCATCTTGGAAATAAGAAACTTCTTAGAGAGGAAATACTTACCAGAACACAGGACTATTTGACTCACAATGCTGTACTACTTTAGTTCCTGGCTCCCACTGTTAAACTAGAATGTAGTATGAAAATAAATGTTAGCCCCTAGAAAAATAACCCAGAAATTAACACTTAGCTTTTCTTATTCTTATAACCAAGGAATCCACATTTCAACTATTAGCTACAAGTCTTCTGTGTTCTTGGGAAGTAGAGGTGCAGTGGGAAAATGTGCATAATCACTGAAACCACATAACAAAATGAAATTTTCCCCTAAGCTTGTTGACGCTGAGTGCCATGGAGTTTACTATAAGCCTTCCAATTAAGATGTTAAAACATCTAGATGGAACCTAAAATACCAGAGACAATCTGAGTTTTCACATCTTTACTCCAGAGCAATCTCTGCCAATGACTTTGGAGAATAAAGGATTAAGTTGACCACTACAAGGGGAATTGAACTTTGGATGGAGGACTTACTTAAGGGAGTTGTTAGTACAAGAGGGTTTCTTCTACTCTCAAAGAGAATGGAAACTTAGTTTCACCCTAAGGTTAGTAAGAAAAATTTCTGTTAGACAACATATTGTATGTGATATGTACTCCTCAGAGTTTGTAGAAAACTGAAGACTTTTGTAGAAAATTATGATTTTTGCATAATGGACCAAAAGGTAGGGGGCAAGAGCTATGATTGCCCAAGCATTCAAATGAAAGTCAAACTAACATTGAGAAAATAATAGGTAGCAACTCATTTATTTAGACCCCAAGGAGGCTAGCTGAAAGGATCAGAATAGCCCAGTGAAGTGTGAACATGTGTCTATACACTGCATTCTCTATACAGGGGAGGTGGGCAAGCTTCTAATTAGAACTGATATATCACTTACTTTAGATAATTGGCAGGAAATAATTAGATGGTGTGATAACTAATGGTAGGCATCAAGGTGGTTAAGAAAAGCCCAGATTTTGAGTAAACCTTGTTCCTGTGTTTATCATAATTATTTTAAAAATGTGCAGTAGTTATCTGTTCTTACTAACTTACTTATACACACACACAAACACACACATACACACACATGCTTCATCCCTCCTTAAAATCATTAACAACCAATGGCTCTGTGGAGTTGAGATGCATCGTAAAGAGAATAATACAGAGACAAAAAAGACTTAGTAGTGTTTTATAAACTTTCACATTCAGATACAATGTGTATTTGGAGTGAATAGAAAAGGCCATAAAACTCAGTTGTTCTTAAAAAGGAAATCTTGGGGAAAGAAAGAACATGGGCCACAGTGACCATTAACATCTAAGTTTGAATTCAAATCTTGACACCTACTAGCAAAATGAGCTGTGTCAGGTAATTCAGTTCATTGAACAATCTTATGACTCTTATAGTGCTAAGATGGCTTCCTATTTGGATCTGTCTGAAGACTTGATGATATATCATAGGACAAATATCAAAGTAGGCCCTAGCATAAACACATGGCAATAATACAGTTGTCTAGTTAATTACATTATAATCAAGATTGTACTTTTCACAGAGTATAAAAAATATTTTCTTTCTTTTTTATTGGAAATCACATTGGGCAAAATACAAAAGCATGCTATCTCCAGGCAAAGTTTTCTGAAGGGAAAAGCTTGTATGCATTAAGAGTTCTACATGGTTAAGGGGGAAAGGCACACACTTTAAAATCACCATGTGGTATTTCTATCACCTTGAGAAAAATAATCTATCTTGTGTTATTTTTTCATCAACTATAGAACAAGATATAAGGATACATTTTTCTACCATAAAACTGAATAATTTATATAAAGGCCCTTCCACACTGCATGGTAGGCAGAAGGTTCTCAAGGTAAGTATTATTTTCATTTTGTAGTATTGATGTTAGATAAGAAAGGTGAAACAAGATGGTCTTTGGGACAGACAAAGATTTCAGAATACTTGTGGCAGACTAGCTGTGAGTGTGGTTAAATTCTACTTAGTATGCAATTAGGGAAAAACGAAAACTTAGAGAAGAAAATGGATCAAAAGTAGATATAGATACAAAGAAAATTATACTCAAGGTTTATAAAACCTGTGATGACCTACCTACACAGTATCGAAAGCTATTTTTAATTAAATTTCTAAAAATATAAAACAAAACAAAAATAGGCAATATATTGTATCAAGACAGCAAATCCCTTCTGTAATGAAATCACTTTTTAAGGTATCTGCTTTTATGGATTTCAAATGATCATATTTTTAAAATAAACTCACTGGGGATGGAGGAGAGTTTGTGTGAGATGGGGACAGGGAGTAGTGGTGCTGAGATCAGGATGTAAAGTGAATAAATAAATGAAGGAAAGAAAGAGAATGAATGAAGAAATAAACAAATAGGAAAAAAGTTTTTTAAAAGGGAAGAAAATTATTGTCAAAGAATGTCATGTTAAGAAGAAAGAGGGACAAGGATTTGTAGATACTCTCATTTGGGCAATTTCCAACTTGTATACAAGCTTCTATACTGTTTACTTTGCAAGAATGAGAAACTGCCATTATTATTGAAATTTACCCCATGGAGATGAGGGGGCAAAACTCCATTATCCTGGGCTGAAAATAGTGAGGAGACTGCATTCTAGAAGCAAGTGACAGATAAGCTTTGAAATGTGCTTCAGTACTGATTTAGCGTCTTTGTGATTTCTTCCAAGCCAATCACACTTTAGTCCAATTTGGCAAAGGGATGGGCACTTATAAAATATCCTGTCTTTGAAAATAAAAGTACTGAAAAGCTTCAAAGAGCATATGGAATGAAATCTTTATGGGTGTATATAATACATAAACTCAGCTTCAATGAGCAAAGTCCTTATCACTACTTAAAGATATGTGTGCAAACACTGACACTATTTTTACTTGTTTTTCATAACTATTCTCTAATTAAAATGTCTTCTTTTATTAGAAGAAAAATGTTGAAAACATACAAAAGCTGTTTCACTTCTTTCTGTTTCATCAAGTTAACTAGCACATGTCCTTCTTAGAACAGAGTGAGACTTTTGGATTTCTCAGTGTTTACTGTAATTTATATTTCTTCACATTTTAGCCTCTACAGAGTTCACAATAGAGAAAATAAATATTATTTTCTTTCTTAATACTTAAACTTACTTTAAATTCATTTTTATCTACAATATGTTCCTAAAAATTTTTTTTTCAAGAAAAAATATTTTCTCAATCTATTAGAAATAAATACAGATCAGTTGAAAGGAATTTCTGCCTAGAACCAATCCAACTGTATCATATTGTATATAGTATTAATTGAAAAACAAGTATTATATTAGAGAAGGCCAAAGTGGTTAAATTGTCATAAACAGAATTAATGAAAGGTTACAATAAATAAACAATCAATAATAATGACTGAGCATTTGTCCAGTGCTGGGAAGTCATTAAATAGGAAGAGAATTTATGGCTTATAATTAAGGGAAGAGGGACATCTGGGTTGTTTCCAGGTTCTAGCTATTATAAATGAGGCTGCTATGAATATAGTGGAGCATGTGTCCTAGTTATATGTTGGAGCATCTTCTGGGTATATGCCCAAGAGTTGTATAGCTGGGTCTTCAGGTAGAACTATTTTCAACTTTCTGAGGAACATCCAGATTGATTTCCAGAGTGGTTGTACCAACTTGCAATCCTACCAGCAGTGGAAGTGTTCCTCTTTCTCTACATCCTTGCCAGCATTTCCTATCGCCTGAATTTTTGATCTTAGACATTCTGATTGGTGTGAGGTGCAACCTCAGGGTCATTTTGATGCACATTTACCAGATAACTAAAGATGTTGAACATTTCTTTAGATGCTTCTCGGCCATTCAAAATTCCTCAGTTGAGAATTCTCTATTTAGATCTGTACCTGACTGGGGAAGGTACAGGTATGGGAAGAGACAGGACAGAAATACAGCAGTCCAGGAGAAAGAATAAAAATATATAGCAGTGCGGAGCAGGGAACTGAGGGGGACCACTAGAATGTCCCAGACACCAAGGATGCAAGAGGCTCCTAGGACCCAAGGGGGATGGCATTAGCCAAACTACCCAACATAGTGGGGAAATGGGCTACTCAATCATCTCAAAATTTTTAACCCAGAATTATTCCTGTCTAAAGGAAAAGCAGGGACAAAAAAACGTAGCAGAGACTGGAGGAAAGGTCATCCACAGACTGCCCCACCTTGGGATCCATCTCCTCGGCAGATACCAAGCTCCTATACTATTGCTGATGCCAGTAAGTTTTTGGAGACAGGAGCCTAGTATGACTGTCCTCTGACAGGCTCTGCCAGCACCTAAGACAGAAACAGACACACTCACATCTAACCATTAGACTGAGCCCTGGGACCTCAATGGAAGAGTTAGGGAAGGACTGAAGGACTGTAACCCCATAGGAAGAAGAACAATATTAACTAACCAGACCCCTCAGAGTTCCCAGGGACTAAACCACCAACCAGAGAGTACACAAGGGTGGGTTCATGGCTCCTGCTACATGTAGCAGAGGATTGCCTTATCTGGCATCAGTGGGAGGGGAGGTGGCCCTGTGGAGGCTTGTTGTCCAGCGAATGGGGATGCTAGAGGAGTAAGGCAGAACTGTGTGGATGGGGGGGTGCCCTCATAGAGGCAAAGAGAGAGGGGGTGGAATGGAAATTTGCAGAGGGAAGACCGGGAAGGGGGCAACATTTCAAATGTAAGTAAATAAAGTAACCAATAAAAAATATAAAAAATAATTAAGGGGAGAGATGATTCAAAATGTTATAGGAAGATTTTCATGACACTATTCTTCATTTTTCCCTGTGAACTGAAGGGTAAAATATCTATTTACCACTAGGGCCTAAGTAACACAAGTGCTGAACTATCCAGCACAAAGGTGCATAATTCAAAACAGGCATAGCTGTTCAATGACTATGTAGGTGATCATTTGAAAAAAAAATGCCCAACTCCGTTTCCTGTCAGCTACTGTGCTTAAAGGAAAGAAAATAAAGATATCAGCGATTCCAATGGAATGTCAATATTTCCACTGGAATTCACATATAATATCTTCATATTTTCTTGGTATATCTTTTTAAATATATTTAGCAAACTGTTTTGAGTAGCCTCTGTGAACTAGATATTAGTGTTACATTAATTTAAAGATGAGGGAGTATGGTTTTTGAATGAGACATAACCTCTTAAGAAGTATATACAATGCCTGTGTGTGTGTTTTATACATATATACATATATGTATGTATGTATATATATATATATTTTATTTTTACAAAATCAGTCCCACTACGGCATGTAATACTGTAGGCAGCCGTGTTTACAGTTGCAAAGTCATATGACTAGCACCTGACAAGGCAGGCAGCTGGCTTCCAGAGTGGCCAGCCCCGAAACTGTTAAAAAAGGGGCCCTTGAGCGGGGCGTGGGCCCTTTCGGTGCCCCCCCCTAGGGGCCCCCCATAAATAAAGGGATTGGCAGCTTAACCATCCTGAGAGGACACATCACCCCACCGCCAAGGGCAGCTGATAAGCACCGCCTGCTGCTGCCCCCCTTTTTGGGCCCTTTCCCCCTAGGCCCTTCGCTTCGTTTCCCCTTTTCCCCTTTTCCTTCCCTCCCCTTTCCCCCTTTGGCCTTCCCTTCCCGGGCTTTAAAAAAAGGTCCCCCCCCCCGGCCCATACACCCCTACCTAGTCCCTCGGTCCGGGGGTTCCCCGTCCCTAAGCAAGGGGCGTTCCTTTGAAAAAGCTACGGGGGGAAACCGGGGACCGGGGTTTATTTCCCCCTGGCCAAGCGGCCCGGGGAAAAAAGGGGCCCGTAGGGGGAACGAGGACTCGCCTCCGTGAATCAGAACCGGGCAGCTGGAAAACTGCGGTACAGGTATTTATTGTTGCAGAAGTGCCCGGTGAGGGGGCCATCCAATTCCGCGTTAAAGCCGTCACAGAAAGGGCCCGTGAAAAGGGCCCAAAAAAGTCCGTGGAAAGCGGTTTCACAGAAATCCCCGGGGTTTTGAAAAAAGGCCCCTCCCCAAAGCCCCGGGGAAAAAGGCGTCACAAAAAGTGCCTGGTGGAAAGGCCTCACAAGGCCGCGGTAAAGCGGCTTTCACAGAAAGGGGCCCGGGAGTAGGGCCAACAAAAGGGGGTCCGCGGAAAAGCGGCTCACGAAAGTCCCGGAAATGGGGGGCCCGTCCCCAAGGCCGCGAAAAAGCGGCGCCAAAGGGGTCGGCATTGGCCCCAGAGGTACCATGTTAAATGTGTGTTTGTACACCCGGCAAAAGTCCTGAAGGGCTGTAAAGTTGTTAATAAAGAAGCGCCCTTTTAGGTAAGTGGACAGGGGAGATTACTAAGAAGGAGGATAACCCAATAAAGAAGAATAGATGGAGTTAAAAATAGTAACGACCCAAGGACCCAACGGATAAAACCCCTCCCAAGGGCCGCCCCTGGGCCTCCAACCCTTTCTGTCCCTACGTTTCCACTCAATGCTGCTCTTAACCACCTTCGTGAGATCCGCAGTTCTGGTGTCGTAAAACTCCCGGGGGGGGAAAATCGGTATCCTCCTCACGCCAAATCCCCCTTTCCAATCTGGGATTCTGACCCACTACCTAGATGGCTTTACAGATGCCCCAGAAACCCCCCAAAGCCTTAACCAACCCCCCCGGGAAAACCGCAACCAACGGCCCCCCCTAAGCCCCCCTTTCCCCCTTAGGCCCCCTCTTCCCCACACCCCCCCCCAAAAGGGACAACGTGCCTGACCCTAAACCCCCCCAATGCCCCCAAAAATAACCCCAAAAAACAAGAATAAAACCCCTGTTCAAAAAACCCCCCAGGGGGCCCCCCCAACGGACCCCTTCCACGACCCGGAGAATGGCCGGCCCCCCGGACACCACGTGAAGGCGGGACTCCCCAAAAGGCCATTCTTTGATGGAATCTTCCCCAAAGTGTAAAGTTTAAGGACAGGAAAAAAAAATTCCCCAGGCCCCTTGGACCGTTGTTCCTAGTCCGAATGGGTTAACCGCAGGACAAAGGGGAACCCAAATAAGCCCAAAGGCCCTGAAGACCCTGGAGTAAAAAGGTTTTGCAAATCCAAATCTCCATTCCCTGCCTCTCTCTAGTGGCTCGGCAATGAGAGGGGGGATATTGCCAACCTTTGTCGGCATGCAATTTATGGCATTGTTCAGGGGGCAGGGGTGGGATGCCAGGGCGGGGGGGGGAAAAGCCCTGCAGCCGGGGAGGGGGCCTTAAAAGATGGACCCCCAAAACGCGGGAAAGCCCCAGGCAGAGTTTCCCCGGCCAGGGGCCCGGCCCCCCCCCCTTTAAACCGCCGGGCGAAAAGCCCCCAAAGTTTTTCCCAGGGGGGGGGGAAGGCAAGGAAAGAAAACAAGGAACCCTTTTGGGGAGCCCCAAAAGAGGGCCATTTACAGGAAAGCCGGTACGCCCCCCCCGACCTGGGGGGGCCCTCCCTTTTCGTTAGTTAGTCCCAAAAAAAAGGGGCATGGGGGGAAAGCCCAAAGCCCAATAAGCCCGGGGTAGAGGGGAGAGCCACCCTTTCACGGGGGAGCCTGTAGGGGGCCACCCGGCCAGCTTTTTGGGAAACCTCGGGACCCCAAAAAACCCCACAAAGGTTTTTCCCTACAGACTTTATACCACCCATGGTCCCCCCAATGGGCACTTAGGCCTTTTTTTTTTTCCAAAAAAGGTCTCATGGAGCTTCCTTTAAGAGTGCCGTTATGGGGGTAGTAAATATCCTCCCTCTCCAGGGTATTGGCCTTTTCCCACCGGGAGACAAAAATGCCAAATAGTAATGCTACCCAGCTTACATAATGTGTTCCCCAGTAAAAATGTAATAAGGGGAAATAAAGGCCTCGGATCCTCTGGGACTGAAGCCGCCTTCTTATCTTTAGATTTGGACCAAAGACCTATAATAGAATTGGAAATTAACGGCAGAAAAATATTGGGCCTATTAGACACAGGAGCTGACCCTAGCATTATAGCCCAAAAAGACTGGCCTAAAAACTGGCCTATTCAAGCATCAACCCAAACCCTACAAGGGCTCGGGTATGCAAAATCGCCCGATTTAAGCGCAGGTACATTATCTTGGAAAGACAAGGAAGGAAATGAAGGCACCTTCCAACCTTTTGTGTTATCTTTACCTATTAGCCTTTGGGGCAGAGACCTGTTAAAAGCCATGAAATTGAGATTGACAAACACACATTATTCCACAGAGGCAACAAACATGATGACAGACATGGGATGGCATCCATCTCATGGCACTGGAAAACATCTCCAAGAGAGAAGGAACCAGTGCAACTGCAGTCTAAAGGGCTGCACATGGGACTGGGTTTTTCCTAGTGGCCACTGGACCTATATACCCATTATCTGGAAGACTGAGGAGCCAGTGTGGGTTCCCCAGTGGCCTCTTTCCTCAGAAAAGTTGCTAGCCACTAGACAACTAGTCAAAGAACAATTAGAGTTGGGACATATTAAACCTTCTATCTCTCCCTGGAACATTCCCATATTTGTTATAAAAAAGAAATCAGGGAATTGGAGGCTGCTACATGACCTGCGAGCCATAAACCGTCAGATGCAGGTCATGGGGCCGGTTCAAAGAGGATTGCCTCTACTATCTACTCTACCTCGTGATTGGCCTATTATTGTCATTGACATTAAAGATTGTTTCTTTTCTATTCCACTTTGTGAAAAGGACAGTGAGAGATTTGCCTTTACAGTTCCATCCATTAATCATGAGGAACCTGACCAGCGGTACCAGTGGGCAGTACTGCCTCAAGGCATGGCCAATAGCCCCACCATGTGTCAATTATATGTGGCAGAGGCCTTAGCCCCTGTCAGGGAAAAATTTCCCCAGGTTCATTGTCTTCATTACATGGATGACATTTTAATAGCAGCAAAAACTGAACCTTTGTTGGACCGTGTCTATGCAGAGTTGATCAAGCATTTAGACAAAAGACAGCTGATAATAGCTCCAGAAAAGGTTCAGCAAAGCAAGGTAATGAAATACCTTGGGGCAAAAATAAGTATCAAGGACATAGTACCTCAAAAATTTGAATTACGTAAGAACAACCTTACAACCCTAAATGATTTTCAAAAATTGCTAGGGGACATTAATTGGATACGTCCTTATCTACATCTGTCTAACCAGGAATTAAAACCTTTGTATGAGATATTGATGGGTGATTCAGCTCTTGACTCGCCCCGTCTCCTGACTCCGGAAGGCAGAGCTGCACTTGAGAAGGTAGAAAAGAGCTTGAGGGAAGCCTTCCTAGGAAGACTAAAACCGGAGCTACCCATAATCCTATGTGTCCTTGCCACACGTAATCAACCTACAGGGGTTTTGTGGCAGGATGAGCCACTCTTGTGGGTCCACCCAAAAATATCTCCAAGCAAATCCATTGAACATTATCCCACCACAGTAGCTCGTCTGGCCCAGGAGGGCATTCGCCTATGTGTGCAGCACTTTGGACGAACGCCTGATACACTCATAACACCCTACTCTGCTTACCAGGTGAAGGTCTTATGTGGTACAATAGATGACTGGGCCATTTTGACCTGTAGTTTTGATGGCATTATAGATAATCATTACCCCAAACATCCTTTATTATCCTTTTTCAAGGAGCATCCTGTAGTTTTTCCTTCTGTCACCTCTCATAGTCCCTTGAAAATGTACCTAATATTTTCACTGATGGCTCCAAAAATGGCTGTGGAGCATACCTAGTAGGGAACTCTCAGCCTGTACTGTGCCAATTCCAGCCTGGTTCACCTCAGGTTGTTGAGTTGCGGATAGTTCTGGAAGTTTTCAGAGCGTGTCATTTTGCTTTTAACTTACTCTCCGATTCTGCATACGTAGTGAACAGTGTCAGAGTCCTAGAGGTCGCAGGACCCATCAGAGCCAGTAGCACAGTGTGCGCCCTCTTTAAAGATTTACAAAACGTAATTAGACAGCGCACCAACAAATTCTTTATCCAGCACATTAGAGCTCACACAGGATTACCAGGACCCTTGAGTGCTGGAAATGACACGGTAGACCTATGGGCTAAGAAAGAATGCATCTTCCTGAGCACTGCTTGGGATCGTGCAACACAGTTCCATCAGTTGTTTCATGTAAATTATAAGACATTGCAGCAGAGATTCAACCTGCCGCGGGCTGCAGCACGCCAAATTGTGCTCAATTGCCCCCAATGCATTATACACTTACATCCATCGCATGTGGGCATCAACCCTCGAGGCATTTCACCCCTCAGGGTTTGGCAGATGGATGTCACTCACTTTACAGAATTTGGAAAATTAAAATATATTCATGTCTCTGTGGATACTTGTTCAGGTATCATCCATGCTACTCCCCTCACTGGGGAAAGAACTACCAATGTAACTACTCATTGCTTGGAAGCATGGGCAGCTTGGGGAAAACCCCAAACGCTTAAGACAGACAATGGCCCAGCCTACATGGCACAGGCCTTTTCTTCCTTTTGCCAACGCATGGAAGTCTCACTCACTCATGGACTGCCCTACAACCCCCGGGGGCAGGGCATTGTAGAACGAGCACACCGCACGCTCAAAGAATGCCTTCAAAAACAAAAAGAGGGAATAGGCCACGGCCTTACCCCCAAGCATAGACTATCCTTAGCACTATTTACCTTAAATTTCCTAAATTTGGATGCTCAGGGTCAGTCTGCTGCTGACAGGCATCATAATCACCTACGCCCTCCGCCAGAGAAAGTAAAATGGAAAGATATTATAACAAACATATGGCGAGGGCCCGATCCCGTGCTCTTAAGGGCACGGGGTTCTGTTTGTGTCTTTCCAGAGGACCAAGAAAACCCCATCTGGGTACCCGAGAGATTGACTCGGAAGATCTCCAGCCCGGCAGTCCCAGACGGAGAAAAGGATGATGAGGGCATAGATCCTGTTTTTGACCCTACTACTACTATGGATACCGGGTGACTTTATACCTTTGTGGGCCGTCACACGCACCTGGCCAGTGCCTATGCCGGTCCATTCTAACTCCCCGGTCCTTCCTACCTTTTCTCTACTTTTTGTGTTTGTATGCTTTGCCAAAATCAAAACTCTGCGCCTTGTATTAGCCAATGTATCTGCTTGGTTGGATCCCCTTGCAGATAGTAAGGTTGACGCAGAGGTTTTGAGAAACGTGCTTGTTCAGGTAAGTTTGGGATCGTGACAAGGTTCGGGGGACGCCTCGAACCGGACTGATGACTCCCTAAACATCACCATGCTATTTATGATTTACAATGCCACCATATCTTTGCCAAAGAACTCTACTAAATGCAGAGTGCTGGGAAGGCAGGAATGACACTGCCTTTATTGTCAGACTGCCTACCTTTGTACCGGTAACGGTGGAGGCTGACCTTAATACCTTTCCCATTTTTAACCTGTTTAAATATAAACTTATTCAGCTCTCTTGCGTCTCCTCTCTCAGGGGACTGTATATTATTCCTTTGGTATATAACTCTTCTCAAATCGGTCGAAGGAAGACGAGTACCTATCCAGGAGGCTCCTGTTGCAGATCGCTACCCTGAATGGCACTCGCCTGGATCCCCTTACTTTGGAGGGGCTCACCACTTGGGTCAAGGGTGCCCTCAATTTTCTTTAAAGAATGAGCGGGAGTATTTATCTGGGGAGCTGTTGTTCTCCTAGGATGTGGTTTCTGCCTTTGGTTTCTGTGTCATTTGTGCCATGACCATGCAGGACATAAGGTTGTTGTTTACCAGGCACTGACTGCCATGGAGGAAGGCACTCCCCCAGGTATTTGGCTGGCCTCCCTTAGGGAGGCATAGTGGGGAGCTTTCTGGACCCAGTAATGGCCATCCAGGCATAATCCCTAGATCCTGACCATCTTGACCATTGCCAAAGGTGTACACTCATGAGGCTCCTACAGCATCACCTCAATGTTTCTGAAGCGGGAGTACGAGGAGCGCCTCGACTAGAGATGTTCTCAATCCTGAGATAGATTCTCTGAAAGCATGTCCGAGTGCATAGAGGTTTTGTGCCAAATGTACCTCTCCCTGAAAAAGGCACGAAGGCGGGTATGGCAGAAATATAAACTTTCCCATTACAATGCCTTCACTTTGGACAAGGGCTCGGACCTCTGTTTTCCACCGCTGACTTGCTGCGCTAGCGGCGACCTTCTAGGTGTGCTTTCAATCGCCTCACTCCAAACACCTAATGAATGAGTTCAAGCATGCTTGGGTGTGGGATGCCTAAGGTCTGAAGGGTCCAGAGGTAACCTACTTCAAATTTAATAAATAAATAAGGGGGAGATGTAGGCAGCCGTGTTTACAGTTGCAAAGTCATATGACTAGCACCTGACAAGGCAGGCAGCTGGCTTCCAGAGTGGCCAGCTCAGAAACTGGTAAACAAGTCCTTTGAGCATGCGTCGGCCTCGTGCCCCTCCTGAGCGGGCTCATGATAATGAGGTATTGGCAGCTTAACCTATCCTGAGAGGACACATCACCCAGCGCGCCTAGGGCAGCTAGATAAGCAGCTCGCTTCTGCTGCTGCGCCCTTTTTGGCCTTCGCCTTTTGGCCCTTCGCTTCGCTTCCCTTCCCTTCCTTCCCTGCCCTTCCCTTGCCTTCCCTTCCCGGGCCTTCCCGGTCCGGTCCCCGGCCATACACCCCTATCCTAGTCCCTCGTCCAGTTCCCCGTCCCTAAGTCAAGAGCCGTTCCTGGAATAAAGCTGACTGAGAAGGATCCGACCGTGTCGCGTCTTACTTGCTGGCCAAGGAGGACGCGACATAATACAAATATTTTTCAAAATAAAATGTCAAGCTTTTCCCCCACAATGTACAAGATTCCAAATTATATCCTGATACCAACTATAGAGATTTTATTTTTCTTTTCTCACCTGTCCTTCATATTGCAAAACTTTTCTCTGATAAGAGCAAAGGGAAGTACTCAAGAAACACTCAGATTTTACAGGGGTACAAATGAATGTGCTTTTTTGAGAAACACTGAGGACAAGGATCCAGCACCATGACAAGCATAGGTTGCTTGCAAAATAGCTGGCATCTACTGAGAGTGGCAGAAGATGAGATCATAAGTGTGGCTGGATGAATGCAGATAGCCTTGAATGGTAAAAGTAAAGGCAGATCCTTTTATCTTGTGGAATAGAAGACAAATAACCAACTAGATTGCATTTCAATGGAGAACCAAAGTGATTGTATCTCCTTACCAAAAAGGTCCCTGACAAAAGACTCATGCAGGAGAGTGCATCCTCTATCATGAACTTGACTGGGAAGCTCTAAAATAGACCATTGTGTGGGAGAATGAACATGAGAGCAAGAAAAATAAGGAAGCTGAAGATGGAGGATTACTAATACTTGAGGTGTCTGGATGTGGAACCTGAAAGAGAAGCTGCAGAGAATGATTTGAGCTCTCTGGTCCTGATGGTGGGACAGGCTAAGAGAGCTGCAGAAGAATATCTGCATGTGTGGTGAGGAGGCCTTTCAATGCAAAAATCCCATTTCTTTGCACATTTCACTTCTAATATAAATGTTCTTCACTTAAAAGTTCTTAGTGAATTTTTAACCTTTAAAATATCCTGTTTGTAAAATCCAACAGCTGTTGCAACCAGAAGACTACATTTCTGGATTTGCAATATTTCATTTTCTAAGAACACATTTTAAAAACAAAACTAGTACAAAAATTAAACAATGGGAACAAAAAGCAAATTAATAAAAGAATTAGCAGTACTAAATTTCTCTATGAAAAATGGAATTTTAAGGGCCTGGGGAGACAGCTAGTACTGTGTTTGTCTTTCAAGCCAGGACCTGAGATAGATAACAAGAATTCACATTAAAATAAAATGTGGTGATGTGTTTACTGTCCCTGTAATAGAGGGTGAAGATACCTGGGAACTGAGGCTTGCCAGCTATCCTGCCTTGTCTACTTAGTGAATTCTATGCCAGTGAGAGATGTTATTTCAAAAAGGTGGATGGATGATCTGGAGAAACATGTCAGCAGTTAAGAGCACATGATACTCTGGAAAAGATATTAGGTTCAGTTCCCAGAGAACATGTGATAAGTTATACCATCTGGAATTCAGTTCTAGAAGATCTATCTCCATTTTCAGACCTTTGTGTGTACTGACATGCATGTAGTCCACATATATCCTTACATGTAAGCATGCATGCGCACACACACACATACACACACGCACTTGAAATACATACATACATACATACATACATGCATACATACATGCGTATGATTAATTCCTGAGGTACAAAACCCAAGATTGTCTTCAGGCTTCCATACACTTGTGCTTGCATATACGTGTACACTTTCACACACATGTACACACACAAAGGACTTCAAAACAAGGGATGTGGTTCAGTAGTAGAATGCTTTCTTAGCATACACACGTTCCTCAATAAGATAGCTACAATATTTTTATATCATGATACAAACATTTCTATTTTCTCCCCCTAGAATATGATGTCTCTTATTTGAAACCATTAATTAGAAGTAGCTATTATTTCAACTATGACACACAGGTGTGTTTCATACTAATGGCATTTTTCGTACTGAGGTTGCTGTGTTATAAAAGGCATTTGCTTCAGTCCTACTTAGAAGGGGGAACAAAATAATCAAGGGGTGTGGAGTGAGGGAGGGACCTGGAAGGAAGAGAGGACAGGGAGGGAAAAAGGGAGCCAGTGTAGCTGTAATTATTTAAACTGCCAAATTTGTTGCTGTAAGATCTCCTACCAGAAGGAGACCAGTAAAGGAAAACACAACTCAATAATTATGGGTATAAATTGCACGCCTAGATTGGGCAGATTTACCACTATACTACTCTAATCCCCATCTATGAGATCCCTTATAACTTGCAGTTTATCTAGGCCGCGTACTTGTCTTTCTAGCTCTGGCTCCTCCATCTTTGGCTTCCTTCTATCGCTGGCTTCCTTCTGCTTTGACTTCCTCCTGTTTCTACCTCTTATATTGAATTCCTCTCACTTTCTCCTCCCCTAAGCCTTTTTCTCCGCCTCCCCTTCTACTGCCCAATTTCTGGCTCTAGCCTTTATTTTACAGGTTTTAATTGGACAGATGGTTTACAAGACGTCACCTGTGTACAGATTCAATCATCCTCTGCAGCCCCTCCCAGGAAAGTGAAACTAGGATCAAAATACAAGGCTGGGGCTATCCACTGGGAACTAGGATCAAAATACAAGGCTGAGGCTATTCACAACAGGCCAGGATCAGTTGCAGGGGAGATGAGAGATGTATAGAGGGTCAGGAAATTGAACAGGTATGTAGTAGTAGAAGATGGGTAACTGGGGGTAGCCACTAAAAAGTCCCAGATGCCAGGAAAACAAGAGGCTCTCAGGCCCCAACTGGGATGTCATTAGCTGAAATACCCAATGAAGGGAAGAGAGAACCTGTAGAGAAAATATCCAGAGTTTAAACACAGCCCATGGTTGAGGGATGGGGCCACCTAACCTACCCATCTCAACAGTAGTAACCCAGAATTGTTCCTGTCTAAAGAAAATGCAAGGACAAAGAGTAGAGTAGAAATTGAAAGAAAGGCCATCCAGAGACTGCCCCTACTGGAGATCAATCCCATCTGCAGACAAAAACTGCAGACACTATTGCTGATGTCACAAAGTGCTTGCTGAGAGGTGCCTGGTATAGCTGTCCCCTGATAGGCTCTGCCAGAGCCTGACCAAAACAGATGTGGATGCTCAAAGCCAACCATCAAACTGAGCACGGGGACCCCAATGGAGGAGGAGTTAGGTTAAGGACTGAAGTAGCTGCAGGGTTTGCAACCCAATAGGAAGAACAATATCAACCAATCAGAACCCCCCCCCCGAGCTCCCAGGGCCTAAACCACCAACCAAAGAGTACACGTGCAGGGACCTATAGCTCCAGCTGCATATGTTGCAAAGGGTTTCTTTGTTTGGCATTAATGGGAGGGGAGACCCTTGGTCCAATGGAGGCTTGATGCCCCAGCATAGGGGAATACTAGGGCAGTGAGGCAGGAGTGGGTGGGTGGGAGAGCATCCTCATAAAAGCAAGGAGAAGGGAGGATAGGATAGGGGCATTGTGGATGGCAAACCAGGAAGGGGGATAACTTTGGAATGTATATAAATAGAATAACTAATAAAAAAGAGAAAATAAAAAATAATAAATAAAAAAATTACAGAATATAAAAGGCACATGTGCTTCTAATTCTCCACAGTAGTCGAGCTTGTTTTGGTTTAATGGTTAAAATAATACCTCACTGTCTATTATGTAGAACTTAAGCTCGACCTTGCTCATATTCCCACATGAATTACTTGAAAACAAAATAACAATCCCTATAATTAGCCCTGGGCAAGAAGTATTCTGCTCTTATTATTAAACAGTTTATTCTTCAGAAAATTGCTTTGTATCAGTCTTCTATCTACAGGACTTTTTCAAAGACATGAAATGAATGTGGAGGGGGAGGGGGTATGTGTGAAGGTGTTTGTGTGCATTTTTGTTTGTGTATGTGTGCTTGTATCTAGGTGTAAGTGTATATATGTATATGCATACATGTGTGTATATGTGCATATGTGTGTGTTTCTGTTGGTATGTACTTGTGTATATTTGCTTTATGTGTTTGTGTGTGCACATTAATGTGTATGTGTTTATGAGCATGTGTATGTGTATATCTTTGTGCCAATCCCTCACTTGCTCACCACTGCCTTCAAAGATCTTCAAAAAGATCTTCCACACTTAAGAAAAGTGTGATTGCAAATTCCAGAAACAGAAGTTCAGGGCTTGTTTTAGTGTCAGAATATTCTTCTGTGTTAGCTAATTGGCTTTTCTTCCCTTTGCTTATACCTTTCCTGTTTGCTAAATAGAAAGGAGTGTATTCACTAAACCTCAGGGTCCTTGTAGCCTTGTAGTGGCATCTATTCACCACAGGCATCTTTCCATTGGTATGTTGTATCAGCTTTCCATTCTACTATTTATCATTAGGAACAACAGCAGTAAAAGTCCCCACCACACTTGTAGCATAAAGAGAACACATAAATTCATTTCAGTATTAACCATGCCCAGTTAATGCAAGGGACACAGGATGAAGAACTTTTCAAAAGGGTAATATACCAGAAATTTATCTGTCATCAGCATGAGGCATGCTATCACGAGTGAACACAGACAGTTGTTAAGGTCTAGTTGTCCCTACATTCCTAGACACATTTAAGCTGGTAGATAGCTATAAACTGCTTCATGGGGTCTGGTGGAGTCTTTATTAACATGTGACTATTCCAGTTATTATTTCAAGACAATTTGAATAATGATCAGATTTTAATATTCTGTAGGTAATCTCAAACAACATCTCACACACAGAGAATATATAACTTTAACACTAAAGAGTACACTTATGAATTTAACTCTTGGCTCAACTAACAACAGCACTAGAAATATTAACAGATGAATTTATTACTAATGACCATTTCAATAAGGCTGTCTATAGTTAAGTGGAGATTTAATACCATTGAAGTCTTGGATGTCATTCATCTTTACTTTGTTCTGAAAATCTCTGATAAGAACCTATGAGAATGAGTTAGTAAAAATCCTAGTCTACAAGCATACGAAAGAAATAGTTAAGTTGATGAGTTGGGGCTAAAAAGCCAAGTACCCCATATGGAATAGGGTCTAGCAGGCAGAAGTGTGGGCAAGGAGAGTGGATATAGAAGAGAAAGTAAAAGTATAAAATTGGCAAGAATTGGGAATATATTACTAATAAGACACATTTCCTTGCAAATTTTGTAGTTTGAGCAGACTATAAATAATGTGTGATCACAGAAATTCTCAGAAAGTGAACCTATAGCTTCTAAGCAGAAGAGTTGTGGCAGAAAATAAAGGCTAAATTTCAAGTCAAATAATTCAGTTGTGCCATGAGGATTAGTATGACCTTGAAAGGATACACAGTCAGGACATTTTCATGTCCTCAGACACATACTGACAAACTTAAAAGATGACCGGAATGCTTCTTAGCGCAAATATTTCATGATGTCATTCTCTTGAGCCCTTCTCTGATGAATAAGAATACTCAAGCTAAAAATCAGAGGACTCCTAGGAAAGACTCCATGCAGAAATGTCCTCTGAAAAATTAAATCAATGTATTGTGGGACTCCCAAGGTCCCAAGAATCCACCTGCACTTTTACAACTGCCATAATGCCTTGCTTCCATCTGCCAAGGAGCAACACAGCCATTCTCAGGGGTTAGAACGATAATGGAGAGAAAATTCCTTAAAAGAACATGCTGATTATAAAGTCTACATGTCATAGACATTGCTCTTCCTTTCTAAGCACCCATATCCATGTGCTATAATTCTTACTCTATGGTATTCTTTATTCTTTATTTATTTACTTGTGAGCAGTTCTGTGGGAACATTTCCTTTCCTGTTTCTGTTTAACTTATACTTATGACTTAACTTTTGAAAAGTACTTTACTTTCAGTGTGTAGATAAAACGGGGGCTAAAAGCAGTTTTAATTTTTATATGACATATGACAGTAAACTCTGTAGTCCTCATCACAACCAACTACCCTGCATGACATTAATGAATTAAGTAAGACACATACGTAAGTTGATGGGAAAATGGGCCTTTTCCAGAAATAGGCTAATCATCTTTAATAACTTTAATAAGGTTAGTTGAGGTGATTAAATTGATTTTTGCCTTATGTAACAGTTTAACATTTTGAATAGCAAAGTAATATTTATAGAAAACCAGCATGAATTCATGATTCTGACACGTAGTATTGTGCTTGGTTGATACCATTTACTCCATGCTGACAGTTGGTGGTCTCTGGGTATTTGGAAGTTAAAGTAGGATATTAAGAATACTATTACTGATAGACTGTGAGGTTAAGAAATGGAGAGAAGAAGACAGC
This sequence comes from Mastomys natalensis, assembly GCA_021653895.1. NCBI lineage: Eukaryota > Metazoa > Chordata > Mammalia > Rodentia > Muridae > Mastomys > Mastomys natalensis. The sequence continues at coordinate 360,104 of JAJTUV010001405.1, read as the reverse complement.
AGGCAAGAAATACACATACAAAGATTATATTTTATATACTGCATATTCTGAAATACCAGAAAGCATGATAGATAAAATAATTTATAGCTTCAATAATTTACAGGGATGTTCATCTAAACTCATGAAAAGATACAAAGTTTACTTTTCAGATAATCAGGTAAATTACTAAACTGACAAACAAATGTCAATGTAAAGATCAAATCAGAATATGTAGAAAACATGTATGCATGGCTTGCAAAATGCTGGAACATATCAAGTTGTTGAAATGAGGAGTGTGAAAAACTTTCTTCACTGTCTTGACACACCTTAATTCATCTGAGCCTTGGCTAATGACATTAAAAACACCACCTACATTTATATGGAAATCAGATGCCAAATTAACAAATACATATAAATCTTAAACTGCTTGACACACTGATTCCTTAAATATTACCAAATAAAGTTGCTGGTGTTGTTAAGAATATTATCAACCTGCTTATGTATCATCTCAGGGAAGAATAAAAGAAAAACTCACTGAAAATTTAGAATTTGCCTTATGATTAGGGTCTTGGTTAAAAAAAGAGAGAAAGATAACATGATTGGTCTGGGCTTAATGAGAAAGACTGAATAAAGACGTTTTGAAAATACTTAGATTATGTAAATTTTGCTTTTATTATCTTAGATGAAGTAATGTGGTGAAAGCCATATTCAAGCTATGCAAATACATAGCTTATGCTGAGGCCAGAGTGTTTCTTTCTCTGTTCTACCTATTCCCAGGCCTAGGCCTGGAAGTCTCTAGTCCCCATACAATCTAATCTTCTTCTTCTTCTTCTTCTTCTTTTTTGTTTTTTGTTTGTTTGTTTGTTTGTTTTTAGCATAGAATAGAGTTTATTCAGGGCATAGGAAGGGGAGCCAGGAAGGTAGTAGAGGCAGAGAGAGAGAGAGAGAGAGAGAGAGAGAGAGAGAGAGAGAGAGAGAGGTAGAGGCCAGCCATGACCACCTGGAGAGAGGGGGAAGGGAAGGGTGGAGGGGGCAGAGAGAACCTGCAGGCCAGAGCTCAAGGGAGCAAGAGAGTAAGAGCACAATCTAATCTTCAAAGCTGACTAATTCAATCTGATTTCTCTAGGCTGTTAACTAAATTGTGTGCCTGTATTCTGGCTGCATTCTGCATATAGACCCAGAAGATCTTTGAATGTGATCCCTTGCCAGAGCAGCCATGTTGCTGGATTAAAATTCTTCTATAAGATAACACTGTTAAAGCTCATGGCCTGCAACAAAGAAAGTCTGCTCCCTTCCCACCAAGAAAAGGACCAGAGAATGTAATAGCTATTGGAACTCCAACTCTATGAAGCAGAAGTACCTGTGCAGGAAGGGGATAAACCATAACAAAAGTGTCAATGAGGGGTCAGAGCACCAAACTGTCAATCTACACTTTCTCCATTCTCTATAAACATGTAGATGCTTCTCATTGTCTGCAGCCAACTGGGCACTAAAGAACAAGTGAGCCTTCTCTTGATCATTTCAAACATCACCATCCCCTACACATGTGGAGGACATGTTAGGGATTAGCATGAAAATGTATCCTAGTCCTCACTTCTCCTTACAGGTAAACAACTGAATATTTTCTAATAAAGTATTAATTAAAATTTTATTATTCAAATACATAATCCATATTTAGAGGGTAATTTCTGGGAAATTTTTTCTATGTAAAGATACATCATCCTAACCTAGAATTTTATTCCTATTAAACTTTTCGATATTTCTGAATAGGCTATTTTTCAGGTTTTAATATTTTAAGTTCCCCTGTTTAAGAAATGTAAAGTTCTTGATGATGAGAATTAAAATTCAAGAAAGAATCTAGGTAGAAACATAAGAGATAAGTACAGATAAGGACAAGGAAATTCAATTGGAGGGGAAAGTGTCAAGAGCAGGCAAACAAGTTAAAGATACACTGGCTCTCACCTTTAGAAGTCCCACAAAACACCAAGCTAACAGTCATAACATATATGCAGAGGACCATGTGTACTCCCATGCATGCTCTGTGCTTGCTGCATCAGTCTCTGTGAGCCCATAGAAGTGTTGCAGTCTGACCTCTGACCCCAGCATAGCTGTAGCCATTTTGTTCCATGCCTTCCAGCTATTTGATATTGTTGCTGTAACTTGCCTACCAGTCACTGACACGGAGAAATGACTGGAATGAGAGCAAGGAAAGGCTGACCACATATCCTGTTTTGTTCTGTGTGCTCTGAATATTCTTTATGAAGTTTGCTAATCTTAAGAAATTCCACAAAGCTTTACATAGGACCCATCAAATCCATGGTCAATATGAACTGTTATATATTAAATATCTTGAGTCAAAGCTGACCACCAGGCAATACTATCTGCACCTAAGTATGAACTGATTGTAGTTTTTTGTTTTTTGTTTTCCTTTATAAGTTGACAGAAAAAGATATTTGTTGTCATAGTTCGGATAATTCTAAGCTAATTCCCTGGTCTGAGCAATATTAGGATGTGCATTCAATAAAGTATTCTTAACTGAGATCAGTTTTGTACAGTTTGTGTGGCAATTCCTGGACCCCAACCATAAGACATCATTAGTTGATTTGGAGGGCCATGTTGTCCTGATGACCTTCATCTCTTTTGACTCTTTTTTTAAATTAGAAGAAAGAAAGAAAGAAAGAAAGAAGAGAGGGAGGGAGGGAGGGGGAGGGGAGGGGGAGGGAGGGAGGGAAGGAGGGAGAGGAGGGAGGGAGGGAGGGAGGGAGGGAGGGAGGGAGGGAGGGAGGGAGAAAGGAAGGAAGAAGGAAAGAAGAAAAGAGTTCAGCTTTTCTATGTGGGATTGTGCAAATGACTACAGAGTGGAAAAGTAAGGAAAAACACAAGAAATAGCCTACAGTGGCCATGGAAGGTGAGTCTTCTAGAGTCTATGAACACTCTTGAGATGTATTTGAAATTCACAAACCACACTGGGAAGGTTGCTTTTTAATAAAACCAGTTCTCACCTACAGGCATTCATGTATGCAGCAATTAATTCAACAGTGCTGTTTTCTGTTCATATTATGACACATTATATAAAAGCACAGAAACATAATACTGTGCTCAATAAGAATATACAATTATCATCTGTCAACTTAAAAATACTTGGAAAAAGTGTGGAGTAATAACAGCTGTGTTATTAATAAGTACAGAAGGTAAATTTGGGGCATTAGAAAGAAGCTGAAAATAAGCATTAGATGGAAAATTGTGTGATTTCTGGGTAATTGTAAACATGATTTTGCATATTTTATTATTTTGCCTCATGGGAAAAACCCAAAAGTGAATGTGTGTTTCCCAAAATATAACATAGTACTGATAGTTTTGGGTGTATTTTCTATGTGTGTGTCAATGTATATAATACCACTCTTTATTCAAAACACTAATAATTCAAATTTGTTTAATTTAATGCCTAGTAGATTAAATTAAACTAAATGAGGCTTTATGTAACCCTAAGACTATTTATAATGTAATGTCCAGTGCATCAAACTCGGGCATCATCATTGCCGTTTCTGCTCTTCTGGAAGTCTACTACTACTTAAAACAACCCTGCATTGCTACTTTGATCCGTTACTGAAAGTTCATCTAGTTTTGCTTTGTGTGTCAGATAGAACTCTTCCTGCTAATAACCGTGTTATAAATTCTCCTTCGTCACTAAATTACAACCATTCTCTACACACTTAATATTTCCTAGATCTTCATTTTATCTGATCCTGTCTCTTTTTATCTCTTCTTTCTCCTTACTCTCTCTCTCTCTCTACTTAATTTTTGCACATGTCTATATGTTTATACACATATGCATATTAATTAATTCAGACATTTACTTTTTACTCTTTTGTGGTTATTTTACAAACATGAGTTTTAGTAAAATAGTTTTAGTGAAAGTGATGTTACTATTCTGAGAATCCATGTCTCATATTTCTGTTTTACATCAGCATCACCATTACAAGAATGTTTCCATTTTTTGTCTTCCAGTTTGTCCTTCACAGCTATGTAAGTCTGTCATTTCATATTAGAGAGAAATTTGAAGGCATAACTAAAGGGTTTCATTTTATCCTTGAACTCTATAGGACTCTAGCATTTGAAATTCTGCCAGGATAAATTACCACTTCACTGTCCTTTCCCCCCGTAAATACTTAGCGTTATACTCTGACATAAATAGGAAGAGGTAATTTTTTATTCCTGTCCAGTGGCTCAGAAGCAGATCCAGAAGACTCAAAAGCTTTATGCACAGTAAGAAACGAAATGCTGACTCTCTGTTTTCATCTCTGAGGTTGGTGACGTCATTGACATACGCAGATACGCTAAACAAAGAATTCTCAACTGAGGAAATGCGAATGGCCAAGAATTACCTAAAGAAATGTTCAGCATCCTTAGTCAGCAGGGAAATGCAAATCAAAACAACCTGAGATTCCACCTCACACCAGTCAGAATGGCTAAGATCAAAAACTCAGGTGATAGTAGATGCTGGCGAGGAAGTGGAGAAAGAGGAACACTCCGCCATTGTTGGTGGGATTGCAAGATAGTGCAACCACTCTGGAAAACAGCCTGGCAGTTCCTCAGAATATTGGACATATCACTACCTGAGGACCCAGCTATACCACTCCTGGGCATATACCCAGAAGATGCTCTAACATATACCAAGGACATATGTTCCACTATGTTCATAGCAGCTTTATTTATAAAAGCCAGAAACTGGAAAGAACCCAGATGCCCTTCAACAGAGGAATGGATACAAAAAATGTGGTACATTTACACAATGGAATATTACTCAGCTATTAAAAACAATGAATTTGATAAATTCTTATGTAAATGGATGGAACTAGAAAATATCATCCTGAGTGAAGTAATTAAATCACAAAAGAACATACATGGCATTCACTCACTGATTATTGGATTTTAGCCCAGAAGCTTGAAATACCCAAGATTCAACTCACAAACCACATAAAACTCATGAAGAATGTAGACCAAGTGGGGAGGGGGACTTCAGTCCTTCTTAGAAGGAGTAACAAAATACTCAATGGAGCAAATATGGATACAAAGTGCAGGACAGAAACTGAAGGAGGAGCCGTCTGCAGATCATTCCACCTGGGTATCCATCCCATGTGCAGTCACCAGAGGTAGACATTGATGTGGATGTCAGGAAGCACATGCTGATAGGAGCCTGATATAGCTGTGTCCTTAGTGGTCTGCAAGAGTCTGACATATTCAGAGGCAGATGCTCACAACTAACCATCAAACTGATCATGGGGTTCCCAATAGAGGAGTTAGAGTGAAGACTGAAGGAGTTGAAAGGATTCTTGACACCATGAGGAAAACAACAATACCAACCAACCAGAGCCCCCAGGGTCTAAATCACCAGCCTGGGAACGCTTATGGAGGGACCCATGGCTCCAGCTATATATGCAAGAGAGCTATATATAAGTGGGAGAAGAGATCCTTGGTCCCATGAAGGCTGGACGTCGTGGGGGGGGGGGATATTCGAGGGTGGGGAGGTGAGGTATGGGGGAGGTAGGTGGAGGTACACCAACGTGGAGGCAAGAGGAGGGGGGAAGGGATAGGGAGTTCCTTGGAGGGAGGGAGGGAAATGGGGTAAGGGCAGAACATCTGAAATGTAAATAAAATTTCCAAAAAAAAAAAAAATCATAGTGTTTAAATAGAGGGTGACTACATCAAAATTTAAATATCGAGCCTCTTTTCTGATTCTATAGAGCAAACTTGCTTGAGCCATAATGCAAGAAATAGACAAGCTCATCCTTCTCTTGAGTTTCCATTCATCGTGGTTCCTTTGCCCTGGACACTCACTCTGCAACATTTGAATGAATATGTCAGAGAGAACTAGATGAGTCAGGCCTAAGGTCAGAGTTTGTAAAAGATTTAGCAACAAGACCTGTGGTTCTATGATAGGCAGTCCCAGGACAGTGGTAAATACTCATGTCTAGGACTTTACAATACAAACTGTTTAGAGTATCCCCACTCCAAAACATGATTTAATATTCCTTTGTGGTGTGAAACTAAGATCCTTATAGGGATCTGTCACAGTGTCACTATGGATATGCATCAATACTGATCTAGGATCTCATGAAAGAGTAACTGAATTAGATTCTTCATTTCTACTTTGTACCACACACCAAGGCCAAAAGGGGCATCTCTCATGCAGTCAATATTTCTAACATCTAAATTGATTTTTGTGCCTTTTAAATATTATTTTTCTAATTATTAGCCAATATCTACACCAGTAGGCCATTAGTAAACTTAACATGGGTTAAAACATTACTCTGAAAATAAGGTGAAAATGTGTGGGATTATTGGCTTACTACTGAACAAAGTATCACTTGTAAACATTGTTTATAACAATATCAAGATCTTTCCATCAAGTCTAAGTACCACATCCTAGCATAGCTAACAATCATCCTTCACATCCCAAACTCCCAATATACCAGCTCTACTTAATGTTTAAAAAGCTGTCTTTTCCAGTACTCTCTCCCTTCTTCCTTCCCGTAGCTCATCACTCATGTTCCCATCCCACCCCTATCCCACCCCTACTCAATCCTCTCCTTCCATTCCCCTCGACCGCTATTTCTAATGTATTTCCCCTTATCAGTGAGATTCAAGCATCTTACCTTGGGAACTTCTTTCTAGTTAGCTTCTTTGGTCTGTGGATTGTAACATGGCTATCATACACTTTATAACTAATATGCACTTATAAGTGAGTACACACCATATTTCTCTTTTTAGGTGTGGGTTACCTCTCTCAGGATGATCTTTTCTAGTTCCACCCATTTGCCTACAAATATCATGATGTCATTGCTTTTAATGGCTGAATGAAATTCCATTGTATGAATGTATCACACTCCTTTTATCCATTCTTTGGTTGAGGAACAACTAATTTGTTTTGAGTTTCTGGCAATTAAAATAAAGCTACTGTGAACCTAGTTGAACAAGTGTCCTTTTGGTATAGTAGAGCTTCTCTGGGTACTAAGGAAGACAACTGGATTGTGGGTGGATCTCTGGAATGAACTAGAAACCTAGGACAATGGAAAGTCACAAGAATCTATGAGTGCAACCCTAGCTAAGACTCCTAGTAATGGGGAATATAGAGTCTGTACCAGGTAATCTCCTATAACCAGGCAAGACTTCCAATGGAGAGACTAGGACAACAACCCAGCCATGAAACTTAGACCCACAAGTTGTCCTGCCTACTAGATGTACGGGGTAAAAGCTCGAACAGAATCTGAGGGAAGGGCTAACCAGTGACTAGCCCATCTTGAGACTCATTGCATGAGAGGGAGCCTACCATTGACACTACTACTAATATTCTTCTATACTTATGGAAAGTAGCCTACCATAACTTTCCTTTAGAAATTTCACCTGGCAACTGATAAAACTGGTACAGAAACCCACAGCCAGACATCAAGAGTAGCTTGAGGAAAACTATGGAAGAAGTGGAGGAAGGATTGAAGGACACCACAAAAAAAAAAAATATCCCACAATATCAACTAACCTGGGCCCATAAGGGCTCATAGAAGCTTACCTGCTGACCAGAGAGAATGCATGAGGTGGATCTAGACCCTCTGCATGTATGTAACAGTTATGCAGTTGTGTCTTTATATAGAACTCTTAAAGTGGGAACAGGGACTCCTAAACTGTTTCTGAGTATAAATTCTGCCTTCTGATCCCTCTTCCATAACTAGGCTGCCTTGTCTAGCCTCAATAGAATATGATATGCCTAGTCTTACTAATATTTGATATGCCAAGGCTGGTTGATAACCATGGGAGACTTCCTCTTTTCTAAGGAGAAGGAGAGGAAAGGTAGATGAGAGAGAGAAGGGAGGGGAGAGAGAAAGAGTGGAAGGAGAGAATAGGAAGGGGAAGCTATGATCTGGATGTAAAGTAAATAATTAATAAAACAGATAAGTAGAGATAGATGATAGATAGATAGATAGATAGATAGATAGATAGATAGATAGATAGAAAGATAGATAGAAAGATAGATAGATAAAAAGCAAAAGTATGGTGGTTTGAATATGCTTGGCCCAGGGAGTGGCACTATTTAGAGTAGCGTGGCCTTGTTGGAGGAAATACATCACTATGGGGTAAGCTTTGAGACCCATCTCCTAGCTGCCTGAAAGTCAGACTTCTGTTTGTCTTCGAAACAAGATGCAGAACTCTCAGCTCCTCTGGTGTCATGCCTACCTGGAAGCTGCCATGCTTCCTCTCCTGATTTTAATGGACTGGACTTCTGAACCTGTAATCTAGTTCCAATTAAATGTTGTCCTTTATAAGAGTTGCCTTTGTCATAATGTCTATTCACAGCAAGGGAAACCCTAACTAAGATAAAAATCATATCCATGTTTTCAAAATAAAAATGGACTCAATTCTACTGTACCTAGAAACAGGTTATGGGTGCAGTCAGATATTTACTATCTTACCTCAACAGTTAAATAAAAAAGATATCTAGAATTCATGGCAATTTCAGTATCATAGATGGATCTGCTTTCACCACAAAGATAATATTGTATATAAAACATGTAGAAACTTTTTATGGATGGAAAAACTTGCAAAGGAAGGGAAGGAGGTGAGAGAAAGACATACCAAGATTCAAAACCTCTTTGTTCAGACAGTAAAGCCAGACAAGCTCCTCCGAAAACTCTGACTATCTTGAGTTTTTCCAGACTTGGTGAGCATGAATGGAATACAGGGAAGTAGTATATGAAGGGTGAATGGGTAGTACCTTAGTCTAAGCATGGTAATGCTTCAAATATACACTGAGTGTTAAAATAAAAACTGAAACATTTATCTTAGTTGTAATATTGAGAACAAAGAGAGTTACAGTGTCTCCTGTAAATATTACTATTCAAAATAAAATAATTGAGAAATTATCCAACCTAAAACATGAAAGACTTTGAGGATTTATTGTTTTGCTGATGAAGGATTTTAGAGAGGTATTTTGATAATCTATTTTTGCATAATAAGTTACTGACAAACATTAAAATAAATGACTACAATATCTACTCATTTACATCTTATGATTCTTCCATGTGGGTAGTGAGGCCATTGTTATAAACAATGTATATATACATTATTTTTAATTTGAATATGTTTTACATTTATGATATCTCCTTTGCCTGTGTGGTAGATATTTCTATTTGGGTTCTAATGATTAAGATCCTCACTAAGTAGCAGAAGTCTTCTGCTGAAATACCATATTCACTGTATTATAAAAGCTCATTATATTAGTTTTTGGTATCACAGATTTAAAGGATAAATTTAAAAGACAAATCAGCACCAGAATATTATGTGAAAATTACCAGGGAGTACTACTATCCCGTAGGCACAATTCTAGGCCATGATAAGAAGCTTCCAATACACCAGACAGGTCCCATACTAAGTCCACAAGGAAGTGAGATACCAGCAACTCTTCCACCCAGGAAATACAATTTCTCTAAATACCAGGAAGTATTATGAGGGTATATCTCATTTCTTCATTGATGCTACATTGTTTGGTCACTGTAGGTTTATTATAAGTTTTAAGACCCCCTAACTATTATTGAAAATAACAATCAGAGGGCTAGACAGAGGTTCTTCAAAAGCATATAATATGCATCACTTTCCACCACTTGCATGGGGCAGCTCACAACTACATGTCAGATTCAAAAGGAATATGACGCCCTCTTCTGACTTCCACAGCACGGGTACTCAAACTTCTTTTCACTTGCCCACATACAGACACAAACTCATACACAGTTTTTTTTTAAAGAAAACAGAAGTCATTTACTTAAGTCAAAGTATACAATAAAGTTTATTAGAGTCTACAAATAGTGACTAAAATCAGATTTTTGTCCAAGGCTGGCTGGACATAGGACAGCTCCTAAGTGCACACCATTGGAAGAGATATGCCAAGAACATTATGTGCTAGAGAAGAAAACTGGAAGTGAGGAGGCAAAATGAGAACTTGAGGATCTAGGGAAAAAAAGTTTCTTGGTTTGGAGAACATCTGAACAAATAGAATTAAAGTCTTTGTTTATTAATAAGTCTTAAAGACACTCCTGATATTTCCTAGGGAAAGTCTCATTCAGGGGATGGCACAACCATAATATCTCAAAATGTGTCATGTTCCAGATTTTCTTGGAGAATACCACAAAGGGTTGACCTTCACATCTCATCACCATTTTCCCTCAGAGGTGGCCATAAACTGTGAATAATTCAAGCATGGTCAGTTGTATATGTAGTGGGCTCTGTGAACATATTACTGGAAGAATTTCTCTGAGTTACATTTTGTCTTCAGTCAAGATGATATTTGTCTTGAGGTTGTCCTTTGTACAAAGACTTTCTGATCAATTTCAGGACTCAAGACCACCAAAATATTTGTAGATAAGTTAACAAGTTTCATTTCATTAAGTTCCCAATATTTTTATACTTTTTTCTACTGTTTGTAAGTTGTAGTAAATCATGTTCCTTTATTACCTATTGACTGACTTGTCAGCCAAAAGAAAGGCAGATCGTGTATTAACATGTTTATCATGGAACTTAAGTTTTATGAGATGCTCTCTTTCTTATTAAAGTATATACGAATTAATTATAAATACATGTTTTCAAAATTTTCTTATGAATGTTGGCTTCAAAGTTATATCCTTTACTCTTTCTTGATAGTCCTGTAACATATAAACAAACTTTGTTTTCTGAGATTTGTGGCTCTGAATTAAAATTACAAATTATTGCTATTCCTAATTGAGAATTTAATTTCTATTTATTCTTAGGTCAATCACTTAATATTTCTCTTCTTTTCTATTTGGAATAGAAAATCAAAAAGGTCAGTTTCCCTAGATTTATGATCATATTCAGTAAGGCAACTTATTTGTAACCCTTACAAAATGGTGAAGAACAGACATGAATTGTTATTATCATTGTTTATAAAATATAACAAAGACTGGTCAAAACTATTGAAAATTATCTTCAGAACTACTTGAAATTTGCATTCATATATATATATATATATATGTATATATATGTGTGTGTGTGTGTGTGTGTGTGTGTGTGTGATCTTCTTTTAAGCTTCTCTTAAGGAGAAGCCTCTTCTTAAGATTAGTACATAATGGTTACACTTGATCTTAGCCAAAAGACCTAGAAGCAATGTACATAATGGTTTAAGTAACAATTGTAAATTGTTTAATATTTGTGAGTTAAAAAAACAAAAAAACTATGTATCTGACCAGCCTCAAAGAGCAATGAGTAAATATTTATCCATTTTACACATTCACTTTCTTTTTATAATTCTGTTTTCAAAATTACAATCCTTCTTATTTATTTTGTATTTATTTTATTATCTCCTTCTCTAGTTGTTACTGTATTTCTTAAATGTTCATGATTATGTTTAGGGAAAGTTGTCACTCTAAAATTAACAGTAAGAGACTTCACTAACACAGTGCCAAAAGTATCACTTCATAATGATCCAAGCATAAACCTGTGCATTATAATCTCTGTTTGTTAGTAATTATGTAGAAGAATGAACATCTTAAAATGATTTAGATTCCCAACTCTGTACTACTAAAAATTCAGATCAGATCTACTAATCTAACTGAAATGTATGCAAGTGGGAGCAGCTAGAGCTTTTCATATATGTTTTGATACATTATTTTCAACTAAAAGTAATCTTTCAAAAATGCATTTTAGTATCCCAGATGGGAAAGTAGAAATGGAAAATAGGAAAGATATTTCACTTGATTTTGGAAGGAAAGCACATCAATTAACAGATTTTAAATTATTGGCCTGCTTTCACAAATTAATGTATTTTGAGGCAGTGTGTGTATGCAGAAAGGAAGTTTCATAGTATCTGTTACTATTCCTTTAAGAACTGTAACTTCAGCAGAAAAAGTAATGAGTTGAAAGAATTAGAAAGACATCAGGAACATTCTAACAATTAGAAGAATCTGTTAATTAGCACAAAATATGAATTTTAAGCTGCCTTGCTCATCAAATCATTTATTTTAATGAAGAAATGTTGATCAGACATCTTACTAACAAAAAATAATTATAAGAGAAAATTAAATAAGCAAAAGCATTCTGAGGAATTGTGCATAACTGCAAAATGGAGGTTCATAGAAAATGGGGATTATCAAGTCATGTACCTTATTCCTTTTGAGAGTTTTCTTAGAATTAATTTGTTGGAATTTTTCTTTCTGAATATCAAGGGATTGTATGCCTACCACACAGAAAAAAAAAATTAAAATGGCACCTTAGGCTTGCCATCTTTTGAGACTACATAAGATAAATGTGACTTGGGGCTCATCTAAAAAGAGATTTGAATGCAGGCTTCAGTTTATTCATGCTGGATCCAAACTGAAAGATACTTTCTGCAGTCTAGCTTCCATGGTGCTAGAAAAAAAGTATGCAAACTCCGAAGAGAAGGAAGCAGTTAATATCTGTACACAGATGTGGTTACCATGATCCTCAACCATAACCACTACAGTAAGAAGTATGTAAAGGTATATCAAGTGGCATTCATTTTTGGTGGTAAACTACAGGTGTCTAAATTGAGTATTCAAATAAGATTTGCAAGAGGGAATATACCTAAATAGGAGAAATATTATAATAGACACTTCACTAACTTCTGAGGCTAGTGAGGTCATGGTATACTATGGCCACTTGGCTAGATAAGCATAATAAACATGCTGTTTAGGGATGAGTGTTCTGAGGTCTCTGTATGTATTATCTAGTTGTAGTGCTCCATATTTGTTTTGATCTTCTGCAGGAGGAAGTTTCTCTGATGGTGGCTAACCAAGGCACTCATCTATGAGTACAGCAGAATGCAAGTGGAGCCATTTTATTTCTACATTCTTTTAGTAGATCAGTAGTGTTTGGTTTACCTAGGTTCCTGTTAAATAAATGATAAAAACATTTAATTCATATGTCTACAGAGGTTTGGTATAGAGTAAGGAACTAGGGGGAAACTGATAAAGCTCTCTAAGAAAGCGAAATAGAATAGATAGTTTTGATGGATGGATGAAATTAGAACAGAAGGATAACTTTATGAAGGGGAAAGGAGAGGGAGAAGACAAAGGTGAATGAGATGAGGAATATGCAGAGAAAGCTAATATCAAGTACTATTTGAGGGGTAGCATGAAAACCTAATACATTAGCAGCCTCCTAAAATGTATACATACATGAAGGAGATCTAAATGAGACTACCAAATAACAAGGGAGACAGATCCGAAACTGGGGGAGAGGAGAGGTGGGAGGGGGATTGGGAGGAGGAAAGGAAGGGGAGGCTGTGCTTCAAATGTGTTGTATGAGAGAAGAATAAGTCAAATCAAGTAAAATAAGTCAGTTTTCTTGATTTCTAGTTCTCGAATTATGTATATATTTTGGATTTTCATCTTGTAACAGATGTGCACGTGGTAAATATGTTTTCCCATTCTATGGTTTGCTACTTTTTCAAAATGATGATGCCTTTTACTGTGCTGAAGCTTTTAAGTTTCATGCGGACCTGTTTATTAATTCTTGATCTTTACACCTTAGCTAAAAGTGTTCTGTTTAGAAAGTCGTTTCCTGTACTAGTGAGTTCAAGGCTATTCAGCACTTTCCCTCTGTCAGGTTCAGTGTATCTGGTTTTTATGTTGAGATCTTTGATCCATTTGAAGTAGAATTTTGTGCAAGATAATAAGTATGAGTCTAGTTGTAGACATCCAATTTGGTGATCACTGTCTTTTGAAGATGCTGTATTTTTTTCAGTGTATACTTCTGATATGTGTGTATGTGTGTGTTTGTATCAGGTCTCCAAGGTGTGTGACTTATTACTGTATTAATCAAAGTGTCTGTTTTGTGCCAATACCATTTGGTTTTTATTACTATAGTGCTATAATACAACTTGAAATGAGGGATGATGATGATTCCTCCAATAATCATTTTGCTAATCAGGATTATTTTAGCTATATTGGGTTTTTGTGTTCACATAGGAAGATGAAAATTGTTCTTTTGTGGTCTATAAAATATGGTGATGGAATTTTGATGGAGATTGCATTGAATCTTTAGATTGATTTTGCTAGGATGGGCATTTTTACCACATTAATCTTACTGATACATAAGCATAAGAGATCTTTATATCTCCTAATATTTTCTTTAAGTTTTCACATACAAGTCTTTCACTTACTTGGTTTGAGTTAACCCCATAATATTTTGTATTATTGAGGCCAGTATGAAAGATATTATATCCTTGATTTCTTTCTCAGTTCCTTTATTATACTGATGTCTTGTGCCAGAATTTTTAGACTATTATTTTCTTTGAATAAGGTATCCAATTCTATCTTTAAAGCCTGACATTCTCTTTTCCATCTCTTGAATTCTGTTATTGAACTTGGCTTCTGTGGTTCTTCTTCGAGCTTGTCAATTTTTATTTACTGATTTCACTCAGTTTGAGTTTTGTTTATTGACTCTATTTCCATGTTCGTTTCTTGAGCTGTTTGTTCATTTCCTGGGGGCTGACACTTAGGAATGGGGATGGGCTAGAAGTTGGGTCTAGAAGAGTCCACAGGAGGGAGGAAAGCAGGGTGTTACACCATGATCTGCCTAGTCCCCTGTGTAGCTATCACTCTTCATCAAAGAATCTCTCTACAGCAAATAGAGATCATCCTAGAAAAACTACAACTGGATACAATGCAGGCATTAAGTGATCATTGGAAGCCAAACTCCATTGGATGCATCTATGTCACAGCTTTACTCTATGCTATTCAGGGAACTTCTTTGAAGAGGGGGCAGAAAGATTCTAAGAGCCAGAATATGAAGAAGTCTGCAGTGCAACCGTATCTCCTAGACATGAGTACATAAACATGATCTGAACAATGGTAAAATCAACAGACATATTCACAGAGAAGGGAGAAAATCTCATGAGGCCACATGCCTGCCTATACAAGGAACTACAGGAAAGTGACAACTGATGAGAAAATGAGAGCATTTCTTAGAGACAGTTCTCACAACTGGTTTTACAATACAAGGTGTTCAGTTCCAAAATTATATACACACAAACAACAAAAATATGTAGCTGTTTATGCTTGTGTGTATGTGTGATAGATAAATAGATAGATAGATAGATAGATAGATAGATAGATAGATAGATAGATAGATAGATAGATAGATAGACATCAGAGAAGAAGAGTATATCAAGTTAGAGGGACCATGGAAAGAATTGAGTGGGACGCCAAGGGGTTACACTGAAGAAAGAGAAAGGGAACTTTCATATTATATTTTAATATTATATGTATAAAAATAAACATCAAAAGAGACTATGTGAAGTCACTATTGTATTATTGTATACAAATGAAACATTCTACCAACAGCCATTCAGAGTTTATACAACTATATTGTATAGTATTTTAGAGACTAAATAAGAAACAATGTAAGGCATGTTGCTAGATGAAATGGAGGCTCAGAAGATACTAAAAAGCATTGGATATAATGTGTATGAGGCCTCATAGATGCATCTAACATGGATTTAGTCTCATTATCTTCTAAGAACTCAATTAATATTCCCAGCGTAGTATTTCTATCACTCTCCTTTTACACTTTGTCCTTCTATTATCAAGCCCTTTTTTCGGCTCCCATGATATATATTTAAGTGATTTTTTTTCTGGCTTATTTATACAATAACATTCTAACTGCTTTCTTTACTAAGAGAGAACTGTCTATGAAGGTTTATAATCTCCTAAACTGAGAAGAATGTTACATGAATCTGTGTTCTACACTGAGAAGGTTATCAGGTGTCAAAAAATTGGAAAATATATTTCAACATCATGAAATTGCTTTCAGCTTGGAGGAAATATCTATTATACAATATTGATATATATTTATGGTGATAAATGTCCTAATACATATTTTTAATTTATTTTCTAACTTCATAATGAAGGAAAAGGCACAAAGTAAGAATGTGGTCTTCAGAATCTGACATAGGCCAAGGACAAGGAAATCGACTGTAGGCAGGAATCTGACACTAGGCTGGAACAAAGAAGTAATTTAAGGCAGGAGTCTAACTCTTAGGCTAGAACAAAGAAGTAGGCTTCAGGCATGAAAATGACTTTGGGCTAGGACAGGAAAGTAGGCTCAGGTATATGGGTCACTCTGATAAGCCCTTAGAAATAGTGATCACAGGAGTAATCATGGGACTCTGTTTATTGTCCTGAGTGTTCTTTGACTATCTGGGTTTATTGTCTTGCTTGTTCTTTGACTATTTGCATCTATTGAATTGCTAGTTCCTCAACCTAGAATTGACCTTAATACTTGCATGTAATTTAAACAGTATAAAAGCAAAAGAGGAGGAGGAGGGTTGGGATAGGGGATTAATGGAGCGAGGAATGGGGAAGAGGGATGGCATCTGAAATGTAAATAAATAAAATCTTGAGTTAAACAAAAAGAATGTGGCATTCATAGAGATACAAGAAGAGAGTACAAAGAATGTTCTTGGGATAATGTGGATAATGACCGCATGACTGAAGTTTGAAATAAAACACATTATCATGCTACGTGACAGCGTTGAACTTCCCCATTACCGGAACTTCAGAATGTTTCTAATGTTTGTTTGGTTGGTTGGTTTTTGTCTTCTTCTTCTTCTTCTTCTTCTTCTTCTTCTTCTTCTTCTTCTTCTTCTTCTTCTTCTTCTTCTTCTTCCTCTTCCTCTTCCTCTTCCTTCTCCTCCTCTTCCTCTTCCTCTTCTTCTTCCTCTTCTTTCTTCTTTCTCCACTTCTTCTTTTTCTTCTTCCTCTTCCTTTTCCTCTTCTTCCTCTTCTTTCTCCACTTCTTCCTCTTTTTCTTCTTCTTCTTCCTCCACCCCACATTCAACAAGATTGGTTGTTCTAGACCACTAGTAAAGCTAAGTAATATAATCATCAACTAAGGCACTCTCAAACACTATTGTTAAATATAACCATTATTTGTACAGCATCCAATATTTCAAGTTTCTGAAATGTTGGGTTTAATAACACCACAAGATGTTGATCACTACTGATAACCCTTAACTCACATGAACTAACTCTAAATTACATTAAATGGATTAAGAAATCTCTGTCACATTAAATTTCATACGGCTTTAAGATTTTTGCGGGATTCAGTGTTCTTTTTATAAATATCATCCAGACAATATTACTTCAAATTTTAAAGACATATTTACACATAGATCTTTCTTCCTCCAAAGAGTTATTTTGAAATTAGTACTTTAATATAACAAAAGATTGAACATTTTAATTTTAAGACATGAGTGTGAAATATTTGTCTGATGTAAAAACTACTGTTGGAATAAAATGACGTTTCCTATCAATTTTCTGTATATCATTTGGCATCACATAGTAAAATTGAACATGTGTGTGTGTGTATAAATTGAGCACACACATACACACACATACATGCTTGCACACACTCATATACATACCACAACAAAACAAATCCATTCTCTATTACAAAAAGAAAATGGGTTATAAATGCACTAAAGCACTCAGAATATTTAAAACTAGAAACTTCAATATAGCCATCTATGTGTAAAGTACAAATAAATTATATATAATTGATTGCTGAATTTATTTTTAATTCACTCATAAATTTATAGATAAATTTTATCAATATGCTCTTGAATGAAATAAATACAATGCACTGCTATATAATTCTACCTACAGAAAATCTAAAAGCAGACAAAGTCAAACTATAGCTCTAGAAGTTAAGACAAGGCAGTCACCACTTGTGCGATGAGAGAGAGGTTTTGATTTTTAGATGGATCACCAGATGCCTTCTAAATTCTAATAACTATTGAAGATTTACCTGGAGGTTAATTCGCTGCTGTGTTTAGTTTGTTGGGTATTGCGCATAGATTTACCTACCTATTATTATTAAATATGCCATATTTCAGCAAGCAAATATTTTTAAAGCCAGGGTAAGCTTTATGCTACTAAATTTGTGTTTAATAGACTTCATTAATACTCCCTACAAAAAAGTAACAGAACTTGTCTAATGAAGCTCACTAGCTTATAGAGAAAAGTATAATGAAGAAAGCAGCTATAAAGCACACTGACAAGACTTTGCAGGAATCGCTAGCACAGTTCCAGAATTCGGATGAGTTTCTGAGATGATAAACGGTGATAAAAGAGATTGATTTAACTGGGATGATGATGAAAAGCTGTGCAGTGGACTAAGATTTTCTACATCTCAAAGATCCTTCATTAAAATTTTAGACATCTACATGAAGCTGTATTCTAATTTAATTGTAGAAGATTCTAAGACTGAAATATACTAAATTTACTTCAGTTGTGTTCTTTCTAAAAGCATTGTGCATCAAGGCTATAACAATATATGAAGAATCAAAGGAATTATAAAAAAAAATCTTAGAAGTTGAAAAGGAAAGACTAATGCTAGAGAAATCATATTGGACAAACATTTATTATCTTGGTAACTCTAAATACTATTATGTCTTCTGTATTCTCCCTGACACATTTCAGTCTAAAATAGATTAAATAAGTGATAAAAATCCATGCTGGGCTTGCTTTAGTCTGCATGCTACTGAGCAATCATCAAAGTTACCCAGTAATTTAAGGGATAGATCTATTATTATCTGCCAATGATTAGGTCAAATCAGTCAGGTTGTAATCCTTATTAGTGATGACAAGGGTCCCTGTGCTACTGGCCCTTAATAACTTATAACATAGCAATGCTGTGGATATTTAATCAATTTGTGATCTTTCCCTTTGAGGCAAGCCACCTTTTTCTGCAGAATGAATGACCTGCTCTGCTCAGCACAGCCCCTTTAGAAAGCCCCCTGCCTAGCAGCCTATGTAGGTTTTAAATAGAAGACAGATTTTTCTGATAACATCTCATCATCACCTGGCCTAGAAGATTCACATAGAACTGTTCAGAAAGAAAACTATGGAAGCATTGCCAGCCCGTGACTCTGGATATAAGTGTTACATTTCAGCTCGCAGATGACCTATCTCTTCTTAGAACTCTAATATACAAAAAAAGCTCATAGATCACCTTGCCAAATGCTGGCAATGTTTGTGAAAAAGAAGAGAAAAGAAGCCAAATTGTAAATGCATGTCATCTATGCCCAATCTACCTACTACCTCTTAGCTGAGGCCTTCATTTCATTGTGCTCTCAATTTCCATATCCCTTAGAAACCCATTATCTCATCATTAGTTATCATATCAAACACCTCCTTTTAATTTTAACTTCAATAGATTTCCTTTTTATTTTTTTTGGTTGGAGTAGGTGATTACCTCCCTCTTTTGCTTTCCTTCCATCTATTTTTATAAAGATATTTACAACCTCTGGGAGAAGAGGAAATTGTTTACACGTATAATTGCAGCTAAAAATCAGACTGCTAATTTAGCGTAAACTGTTTGATCCAGAACATTGTTAGAAATTTAATTACCTGTCAAAAAAAAAAAAAGTAAAAATACTTTTTCAGTGCTCATTCCATTAAGCAAGCATGGCCTGCCAGTGGAACATGCAATACTGAAGACTGTGACAAAATCACATTGATTGATAGATGCGTCAGTAAATCATTCAATGTTGACCGAAATAAACTTAACAATGGCTGACGACTTCCATGGACATTTTTAGCAACAAAAATTACAAAAACAGTTGTTAGTTTATAAAGAGAAAGAATATTGTGCCTTATTTAATATAAGGTTTATTGTTCCTTTTTAGGGTATGCAATTTTGTAAAGTAAAGCATAACACATACATAAGATGAATATGTAGAAAATATATTCTAGATTAAATGTAACAGCTAAAATTATAATTTTTCTAAGAAAGCATGGAATAAATCTTATTGATATGTAGGTCTGGTAAATACTTCTTATATATGACAGCATCTATACAAATGCAGAAGGATAAATAAACTTAAAGTTTGCCAAAATTAAAGGTGTTTTTGCTTAAAAATGATAACGAGTAAAACAAGAGAAAAGCATGTTTAACCGGTTTTTGGATTAGGGCCTGGCAAATATGTGGGGACTTGGAAAGAAGTTTACCACAAACTAAGATAGACATGAACAGATATTTAGGGACCTACTACCTTATAAACTGAAAATATAAGATAATAATAATAATAGTAGAGCCTTGGACTGGAAGCAGTCTTATGGACTGACAAAGCTGTTCCCATATTTTATAGTCATTCAGACAGAAAACCTATTGCCAAATGAAACCACCTCTCCATGAGTTGGGAACATGAGAGGTCCCAGAGCCTCCCCTCCAAAGCAAGAATATTAACAACAAAACCAAAACCAAAAAAGAATATTAACAACAAAACCAAAACCAAAAAATGAAATATAATATTGTCATTACTCCCAGTTTCCTATAAGAACCAGATGGTAAGGCTCTGGTCTTGAAGATACCACACAATTTGGTTCTACAAGAAAGCAAATCAAGTTGTAGCTGAGCTGGAAACACTATCTTTATTAGCTAGTATTTGTACAGCTAGAAGGTATTATGTAGGCTGTTAAGAGAGAAAACTCATCCATCGTCTCATCCAGCTGTAGACTGTGCTTGGTAGATTACAATATTCTAGGCAAGACATGAAAATAACGTTAATAGTTTTCCAACTATTTAGGGTAATCAAATGCTTTGTCATTTGATTAGAGTCTCCATTCACAAGAGAGAATAGAACCTGTTACTACAAACATCAATAGCCTTTGGCTAGGGAAGACAGGAGCCCAAGAGGGTATCAGATTCTTCTTATTTCCCGAAATGAACATGTTGTTAAATTTCCTTCCAAACATCCATGTTTATCCTCATAAAATAAAGCTGCTGTCAACCTAGGGCAGAGAAGTTCCTTTTTGCAAAGGACTATAGATAATGCAAATACTCGTACCTAGCCAAAATGGTCAAAGTATATGACTGTTGAAGAGTCATTCTTAGACTGAATGTCTATAACACACTCCTCCCCAAGGCCAAGGGCCATTATGAAAGAGGTCAACCGAAAGAATATAAGAATGATGTAATGGGGACAAGAGTCAAAAAGGTGTTGCAGTCATGAATTCAAAACTCGAATGGGTATCTCTGCAAAGATTAGAGCCTTCATCATTCACTAATGAATAGATAAGTTGTGCACAAGTCTCCAATCCTCTTTGAGGGAATGTCATTTCCTTTAGTAGTTATTGGGGTATTAGTGGGAAGAAAATTGAAGTTCAGAGGGGGAGGAATGGAGAACAGAATAACAGAGGAGGAGTGAATATAATCACTGTATAATTGTTTAACATAAGCAGTTAAATTACAATTAAATATTAATTAAATAATAAATTAAAATGTTAATTTATTAAATTAAAACTTAAAAATAAATTAAAAGTAATAATCCATAAAGTTGAGAAAATAAATCAGTATTTAGATGAGCAGATAATTTCTGTTTAGAAACAGAAACTTCTCCAAAGAACATATAGAAATTAGTATATAACATGAGTACATTTTTAAAGTTATTTAAAAATCCATGATATTTTTCACTATGACCCAAAAGAAGAATGGCATATATTAGGAAGGTTATGGAGAGACTTGAACCATCATAATTAACAAGGGGGGAGGTAAAAGTTACCAGAAATTCAATACATATTCTGGGAATGCCTTAAAATGAAAAAAAAAATATATTCCTTGGAAAACACTTAAGAGACCTATGTGCAAAACATCTTGCACAAATGTTCATACTAGCAATATTCATACCATGAAAAAAATAGAAATGTCTATGCTGCCAACATTTGGATGACAAAATATAATCTACCTGCTCAATGGAATTCTGGTAAGTATTAAAAACTGACATGCTGACACATTCCGACTAGGATGAACCTGAAAATATTATGCTGTCACAAAAAAAAAAAAAAATCACTGGGCATCGATTTTTGTGACACATAAAAGTACTGTCACAAAAGACCTAACATCACATGATTCAATTAATATTAAACATTAGAATACATAAATCTATAGAGCTACAAAGCATACCAATGCGTTACTAGGCCTGTGGAAGAAGGGAAAGTGTGGCATTGATTAAATGCTAAATGTTAGAATTCTTTCCCACTGTGGGGAGTTGAAAACTTCCTGACAGTGGTGATGATTACACATGTACTTAAATATTGAATCATACATTTCCAATATGATAATTACATAGTTAAGGAGTTATAACTACAAACAAGCTATTAAAAGTAAAATAAATTCAAAGGGGTGAGTCAAGCACGGTTGTTGTAGTGGTATGAACGGACATGGTACCTACCCGCGGCTCACAATGACTGACATTATTAGGCGAATAGGTGAAGCATTGTCGAAAGAAGTGTGACACTGAGGGCACTGATATCTCAAAATCTCGCACCAAACCTAGTATGTCTCAGACTTTTCCTGCTTCCTGAAGAGCCAGATGTGGAAGTCTCAGCTACCTCTCAGCATCATGTATGCCTACATGTCACCATGCTTCCAACCATAACAATAATGAACAAAAACTCTGAAAATGTAAGCCAGCCCCAATTAAATGCTTCCCTTTATGAAAGTTGCTGTAGTCTGTAGAGAGGATATCTTGTGTATTTTATGGATGCATCACCCATTAGTTTAAAAGTCTATGGCCAATGGCATAGGCTGGAAATAGAGGGACATCCAGCAGAAGAAAGGATTCTGGGATAGAGTCAAGTGGGAGATTTACCTGGAAGATGTGACAAAATGGACACATGGTACTTGAGTATAAGCAACCATGAAACAGAATGTAGGCTAAAATGAATGGGATATTTTAAGTTATATCTAGTCAGAGAAGAGCCTACCTATATGGCCAAGGTAACTACATTTTGAGCCTGAGTCTTATTTCTGGTAGCATAGGGTTGGGAGGAAGAACCAGGGCCCAACCTCAACAGTAGTCATCTTGTCTTTTCACAGCAATGGAAACCCTGGCTAAGATAGCTGTGAAATCTTACTACAAAGAATTTCAATAAGCATCTATATACGTATAATGTTACAGAAGGATAATGGAAAAAAATCAATTTTCTGTGTGATACTTACTTTTGACATTTTAACTTGCCACAATCTAGAGTCATCTGAGAAGACAGGCTCAATTGTGTGTGTGTGTGGGGGGGGGTGTACCTAGATTAGGTTGCCCTGTGGGCATATCTGTGGCAGATAATCTTAAATTGATTCCCAGTGATTCAAACTGTTGTATGCTATGTCACTTCCTGGACAGAGAGGGTATCATGTGCTATATGAACCAGGAGAAAGATAAATGAAAGTAAGATGACAACATGGGTGCATTCTTTTCTTGCTGCTCTTGTTTGAAGATATGGAGTGACTAGATACTGGAATTCAGGCTTAACTTCATGCTTTAATGGTGTACTACTATAACCTGGAATACTAAGCCAAATAAATCCTTTCTTCCTTAAGTTGTTTTTGGTGAGTATATTTTATTACACAGAAATAAAACTAGAATAGTATTCAATTTCTTACTTTCTGCTTACTTTCTTGTATATTAGTATGAATGACTGTGTGTATGATATGTGTGAGTGTGATATATATGTGTACATATATATACATACATACATAAATATACATATATATGTGTCTGTATACACATAAATATACATATATAAAATGTTTGATGTAGAAATGTTTCAAGATTTTCATTTTCTTTCTATAAATACTGAAAAAGTTCAAAACAAAAATTGAGATTAAATAAAAATTAGATTTTAAATTTTTTTCCATTTTGTTTGTAAATGTGTTCCCATCTTCCATTCCAGTCACCAGCAAATTCTAACAGCAAATATTCACCAATTTCATTTTTAGTACACATTCATGCATCAGTTATCAAAAGCTGAGAGTCAGCAAGAATTTAATATTATGTTATGCAGTAACTCATATGTACATCAATGACTTGAAAGGAAATATGGGAGGCAACAAAGGCACTAGATATGGAGACATGGAGCAGTGGTTGAGACAAATACAACTCTTGAAGTGGGAGTTTAACTCCCAGAATGCACATCAGGTGACATTCCATTTGCCTAGAACTCCAGTTCCAGGAGATCTGATGCCTCTGACCTCTGAGAGCACCTGCTGCATGTATGCACGCCACCCCCCCCCCGACATACACATACACACGCTCACCACTAAACAAAATTTGAAATAAAATAAACAAATACTAGCTCCAAAATTACACAGTCTTACTATAGTTCCTTTGTATAATTCAAAAACATCTCATTTCCCCAAACTTCCCAGCAATGCAAAGGCAGAGTGGTGCTGGTAGGGAAGAGTTATCTGTGCAGCTAGGAGGTCACACCTCCAACATAAACATGAGAACTAGAGAGAGGATGACAGCACTCTACAACTTAAATGTGTCCCCTTGAGTATCTCTTCTTCCAGAATCCAAGATATCTGAGGACTGAGATCTTAAATAAAGGAAAGCAAGCTGGATACATGTGTGTTTGTATATTTTGGAAAAAATAGCTGTTATCATGGTAGGACAGTAACTTGTTCAGGCACCTACTATACCACTCAATCCACATTAGGTTTATTTTCCTGCCTATAGCCTTTCCTACATTATCCCCTTCTTGGGGCTGATTTTATTTGCATTCATCTAATTCTCATGGCATGTTGTGATATTGGGTATACTTTCATAATACTGTAGCAGTCATTGTTTCTCTGGCTGTTCAATGAACTTTACATACACTCATTTACAGTTTCTGGAAGGAAATATTTCCCTATTGTCCACATTAATTATGAATCGATGTAGCCCTGTGCCTTGTGTCTGTAATCTAAGCAATCAGGAAGCTGAAGGAGGCAAGAGAATCAAAAGTTCAAAGTCAGCCTGTTTTACATAGAAATTCCATGCCTCAAACAAAATAGAACAAAAAAATCTAAGAGACTAAAGAATTCCCATAAAGAAAGAATTTAGACAAGACCATATATATTCTATGTAAGAAAGAGGAGAGAGAAAGAGAAAGAGAGAGACAGAAGCAGAGAGAGGAGAGAGAGAGGGAGAGAGAAGAAGCGGGGAGATAGAGGAGGGAGAGGGGGAGGGAAAGAGAGAGGGGGAGAGGAGGGAGACTAAGAAGGAAGGTGAGGGGGAGGGAGGGGGAAGGGTGGAGGAAGCAAGGTGGCATCAGGTAACCTGATTTACTCTTCATTTTCTGACTGAAGTTCTCTCTGGCTTTTTTACACTATCAATAAAAGATTATAGAATTTCCACCAATTGCGTGTAAGCACTCTTTAAAAAATCAAGTAGAAAAGCTACTGAAGCCTATTGTTTGTCCTCAGTATGAGCAATTTTGCAAATGTGCTCCAGGAGTAAGATGGGTCTATGTTTGAATGCACTTATTGAAAAAGTAAGATGCATTTCCAACATGGTGTACCTTGAAAATCTCAGAAAGCCTTGTCTTGTACACTATCTGAATGGTTTCCAAGCCTTTGTTTCTTCAAAGATGTTAAATATAAATTACTTCGGATGATTTGTTTAAAGTCTATGTTATAGGCCTGAAGCTTTCCTAATATACATAAAACTTTGAAAAAGTAGCTACTAGGAATTCATTACACTAACCATCTTTTCAGAAATTATGTCAGAGTCACTGTCACAACCAGAACATGGAAGACATTTGATAAGTTTAATATTAGTATGAAAGCCCTTTCTGAAAAGCTGTTGGATTGGCAAAAAGTGTAATGCACAAAGTACACCCTATTGGCGGTAGGGGTGGAAGTGAGGGTATCTGTGTGAGTACTTTCAGTGTATGCCACATGTGTGCAGGTGCCTACAAAGGCCGGTAGAGGGAGTCAGACTTCTAGAACTGGAGTTTCGGATGGTTATCAGCCACCCAAAGTGGATGCTGAAACCAAACCTGGACCGTTTAGGAAGCACCCACTTTTACTTTTAAATGATTCTTCTGCTTACTTATTTTGTTTCTAATCATGTGTATTGAGGGGCATGTGCATGCAAGCAGCTGCCCTCCGGGTCCAGAGGCATTGGTTCCTTTTAGAACTGGAGGTACAAGCAATTGTAAGCTATTGGGTGTGGGTGCTCCGGTCCTGGGCAAGAGCACCAAACGGCTCTTAACTGCTGAACCAAATCCCAGCCCCTAGGTGCATGGTTGGAGTTGAAGGTGCATCATGTTGTTCCAGAGCTCTCTAAGCTGAGGATGAAAGAATAAGCCATGTAGAGTCAATAAATAAATAAATTATTGAGAAAAAATATTATCTATAATCTCTGAGGGATCTGGTAACAATAGAAAAAGATACCATTTTTATCTACCTATACCAAATAAAACAGAAATTTGTAAGCCGGTGAGACTTTATGAAAATTTTTATGTACATACACCAGCCTAGCAGAAGCTAAAGCTGGGAAGGTAGCATGTTTAACCTGCTCTGGATGATAGACTCCTATTCTGTGTTTCCTTTTTTTTTTTAAATTGGATATTTTATTTATTTACATTTCAGATGCCATCCCTTTTCTCCATTTCCCCACCCTAGAAAATCCCTATCCCACTCCCCCTTCCTCCTTTTTGCTTTTGTACCATTTTAATTACATGCAAGTATTAAGGTCAGTTCTAGGTTGAGGAACTAGCAATACAATAGATGCAAATAGTCAAGGAACAAGCAAGACAAGAAACATAAATAGTCAAAGAACAAGCAAGGCAATAAACAACGTTCTGTGAACACTCTCATGATCACTGATTCTAAGGGTTTATCAGAATGACCAAAATATCTGAGCCTACTTCCCTGTCCTAGCCCAAAGTCCTTTTCATGTCTGAAGACTACTTCCTTGTTCTAGCCTAAAATTTAGATTTCTGAAAGGCCATCTCCACTACTGCTTGTAAAAGAATTATGTAGAGCCAAAAGAAAGAGACTGTCCCCCAATTTTGCCTGTTTCTTGAACAGTCATAAATGTTCATTTTTTTTCAACTTGTAAACTCTTATTGCCCAATCAGAATCATTTACAAACAATTCTCAAAATTTAAAATTTTTATACTATTGTAGATGAGGTATAGTGAAAAACATTGACTATTGAAGTGACTCTATAACACTTGCATATCTTAGCTGGGAGTTTTCTGCACATTATCTCATTTAACCTACTCACTCACGTTAGACGCCATATAATTATAATTATTAGCCTGACTTGGAGATGATGATGAAAGATTTTACACTAGTAAGTCATAAATTCAAACTTCACACTGATTTTTTTTTTTAAATAAGTGCTTGATTCCCATGGTTCCTCTGTGGGAGAGAACCTATGAACTAAGGAGATGATAAGCACATAGGATGTCTTCACGAGACACTGCTCTGGGATATTTTGCTGTTTATAGATTACCACAGTGAGAGGGGCTGATCCATAAATAGGAGACATTTAGGCACTGGAGTGACATTTTGTTCATTATTTCATTTCATGTCATTTGCCACATGTTTGTCTCTAATCCCGTGCATGTTCCTGTACCTATGTAATATTCAGTGTGAAATTCTATGTCAGTATATTTAAACTTCGAAAAGTCAGTAGGTTCAGAGTTGTGATTCCCATAGCAACCATAATTCCACCCCTTTGTTTTTATATAGCATTTGTATAACTGGAGAAGTTGTTAAGTTTTATATCTTAATATAAATATGCAGTCATGTTGAGTGTCTTTTTATAGTTGCTTGTAAGGAACCACAATTTAGAATTTTCTGATTTTCTTTGCATTTAAATTCCCAATCAGATTATTGCAATCACTAGCATTTCTCTAATTTTATTGAAGAAGTGGAAATGGGGGGAAAGGAATAGTAATTTTATTATAAATTCCTGTAGCTTTTATTTTAAGATGCTCCTTAACTGCCAAGGGGAATTTTAAAAAAAGGAAAGAAATAGCATATTTTAAAAATAAGCTGGTGACAGGAAGGAGCACTATGGTAAATAAGTGTAAAGTATTTTTAAATCTGTGAAATTGCCAAGTATTTGGGGAGATGATATCTTCTTGTGGTCACAGAGTTGTGAAGATTGAATAGACAGAGACTGGGGAGGTTCTTGGCTCAGACACTGGAGCATGCAATACAACCTAAGAGTGATGTAGGAGGGTATGGATATGTGTTTCATGTCAGATGACTGTCAATGGTACTAAGAGGAATGGTTTAACAGAATTAATCTCAGCACATACAAGTTTTACACATGATTGACTGTCCTTATAAGGCTTATACAACTATGAGATAAATGTGTATTAAATCAAGAAAGACTTCTAACTTTTACTTAAATTACTTGTATGCATGTCTATGTATATCTGTACATAAGTGTGTGTGTGTGTGTGTATGTGTGTGTGTGTGTGTGTGTGTGTGTGCATGTGTGTGTGCACAACTGTACATGCACAGAGGCCAGAGTGGGTATGTGCTCCATGGAAACTGTAGCTACAGACCTTTAAGAGACAATAGGTGATGTGCTTCCCTTTCTATTACTCTAATAAACAGCATGACCAAAAGCTCCTTGGGGAGGAAAAGCTTATTTATCTTAAAAGGCCAATCATCCCTGTCCATCTTTGAGAGAGGTTGGAGCAGAAACAGAAGCAAAAACCTCAGGGAAGAAACTGAAGCAGAGTCGATGTAAGAACACAACTTGTTGTCTTGCTGCCCCTGGCTCAACTCAGCCTACTCTCTTATACAATTCAGGACCACCTCCCTAGTGGTGGCAACACTCACAACAGACAAGCCCCCCACACCCTAAACCCCACTCCCCGTATATTAACTATCAAGCAAGAAAATGCCTCACTACACTCTCACAGGACATTCCAATGGTAAAGACTTCTCAATTAAGGTTCCTTTTTCACAGGCAACTAATTCATGTCAAGTTGAAAAAGAACTCACCAATATACTGGGTATGCTAAGTGGATTCTGGGATCTGAAATATGATAGTCATGAATTGATTAGCAAGACTTCTTCACCTCTGAGCTGCCTTTCCAACCTGTAAGAAATGTTTTTAAATGAATGAGTGGTTGTAAGAATCCAGTCTAACAGTATAGAGGTGCTGACTGAAGAAAAGTGTCTTAACTAAGCATGTGGTACAGAGACAAAGACTCAACAAAACTAAACCCATAGCTCCCTTTCCACAGCAGTAGCACTGGATTTTCAGCTATGCATTTTCTTGTTTACAGCAACACTAAAGAACCAATATCCTAAGAAAGCAAAGCCCCTTTGAGATTATAGTTATCAGATTCCACCACCTGGTGCCCGTTTGCCCACCTGTAGCTTCTTCTTGTCACATCCTTAAAAAAACAAACTCAAACAAAACAATAAAATATTATTATTATTGCTTGGTTTGCATTACATACAAAAAAAAAAAAAGAACCACAATCCACAGTTTAAATATTTTCAATATAGACACCTATTTGCAATTGCGTTTTATTCAAGCTATGTCCATACAAGGGTACTTTTAAGAAGTTTTCTCCATGATATTTCTGAATCTGCAAGGGAATTAAGATGTACCATATCTTGTTAAGGAAGAAAGAGATGGAGGAGGGAGAACTGAGGGAGTAAAAGAGAGAGGGAGGATAGTTTGGGGGATATTGTCATCAAGTCATGGCATTTCACTGTAAATATTATGAAAACATTTCCTCACAAAGATGAAATGATCAGTTAATTTATTAATCAATAAAGGCAAGGTTGACTCTGCAGGTCCAAACTTGATTCTTTTCTTCTTGGTAATTCAGAGTTGCCAGACAAAAATGATGGCTAACTTATTTAATCAAATTCTTATCAGAGTGGATACAAATGCTGTTAAGAGTGTATTTTTTTTTTCTAGAAGTATGATAGTCAAGACATCTGTATAGATTGTGTTTTATAATTAATATTTTCCTTGTGTAAGTGAATCTTTTTGTGGAAGCTCATTTTAACTAAGAAGACAAGAAAGGTAAGTTAGAGGGTTTCTAAAATGATTGCACGGCATCCCTTCATTGAAATTATTTATTATTTAGATATTCCAAAATTCAAATTACTGAACCAAAAAAAAGATGTTTTAGGCTCAAGACTTAAATCCAAGAAATAGACAAATAGGTCTGGCCCTTTCTTCCACCCTCTTCATAGTCTCAAAAAGTCACTGGATCTCCTTCTAAATCTGGAAACACTATCAACTTCCTTGTGGCCCTATGAATTCTAATCCAGCACTAGCACACATATGGACACTGACCCATCACTCCCAATAGCTCCCATCTCTGTGAGAAACATCGAACTTTACTAGGCAGAGAGAACCTTGTCCATGCCACCATTCTGAACACACAGACAATCCCAGATGTCATGAGAGCGGCAATAGATGTGTCTGCTTTATGGATCTGAGCAGACTTCACATACTAAGTTTTGTAGAAACACTGGCCAGCTTCACACATAACAAAGATTGCCACCAGGGACTTGCTAGTGAACTCTTAACACTTTCCTGTAAAATACTAGAGTTTCTAGAGAGCATCATGAGCCATGCCCTGTCTTCTAGCCCAGGAAGACTAGCTGTGCTTCCCTAAGATTTTGTGAAGTACAATATCTTCAAATGCTCATAAGATCAGTAGACATAAATGTGAGCCATATCGAGTAAATTAAGTGTCTTTTCTTAATGTTAACATTGGTCTTGAAAGTGTAGATTGCCATTATTATGACAATTCATTAATTAAAAAAATATGACCCCCAGGGTCTAAACCACCAGCCTGGGAGTGCTTAGGGAGGGACCCATGGCTCCAGCTATATATGCAAGGGAGCTATATATAAGTGGGAGAAGAGATTCTTGGTCCCATGAAGGCTGGACATCGTGGGGGGTGGTATTCGAGGGTGGGGAGGTGAGGTTCTGGGGAGGGTGGGTGTGGGTACACCATCATAGAGGCAGGAGGAGGGGGAAGGGATAGGGAGTTCCTGAGAGGGAGGGGGGAAAGGGGGTAAGGGGAAAACACCTGAAATGTAAATAAAAGTTCCAATAAAAAAATATGATTAAAGCATATATGAACAAAGTAGAATCTACATTTCTATACAAATTTGTGTAACATGGGCTTGCTTTGGTGCCCCTTTCTACATGCCTTTTCCTCTAAACGGTGTGCTTCTCTGCTTATGTGTACTGCTATATATTTTATGACTTCATATCACAATAATGAGTTTGTCATTTTTTTATTCTCATTAAAGGCTTTACTTAGCACTGGATTCAATGCTAACAAATTTGAAATAAAGTTCTCTATTGTGAATTTGCGGTACAAATGGCTATCCTTGGTTGATACCATGAGTGTCTCACCTAGTGCCTGACAACCCACAATTGTGCAGCTGCATCAGAACACCCTGAGTATGACTTGGTCCTGATCAATATTATCTACTGGGTTCAGATGTGACCTGACTATTTTCTGGTCTCCTTCCTAACAGCTAGTGGCCTGCTGGATAAACATGATCATGACAAACATGTCAGCATTTCAGAGGGAAAATAATAAACACAATTTTTAATGTTCTCATACCTTAATACCCAGAGAAGCAGAGAAGAAATACCTAATAACAGGCCAGTTTCATTAATGTGATCACAGGTTTTGACACAGGTAAAATTACTGTTTCCAAAAGATAGACAAACTGTTGTAAAGGAAAGTAGGCTTCAGCAGGGGATGATGTCCACTCAGAAAACTGTGGGAATGGACAATTTTATAGTGTTTATGAGGACTGTTGCTCTGAGCCAGGGCAACGTATTTCCCTCAGAGCAAGTGTGTCAGAGAAGGTACCACTGGAGTGTAGGCTAGCTGAGGGCTACTTTGCTTTATAATTCAAACTCCTTTGTTGGTATATTGCTTCATATTCCTTCTTGGGCTGTAATTTGATTGATAGACAAAGGGAAAATACTTTGATTCAAAAGACAGTTTCCTAATAAAATCAAGGCGGGATCTCCCATCAATAAACGATCCACTGAAGTAATAACATGGACACAGGCAGACAGAATCTCCCCGCTGTTGTTTCATATTTAATTGTCATCCCTGTATGGCTCTTGTCCTCTTTACTTCTTCCTCACCTCTAAATCTCCAACAAGGAATAAAGTTCCGTCACAAAACGTTATATATTTAAGTGTATACTGTCCACAGTGTTGGGACTGGCATCAACTATAGCTTATTAGTAAACTCATTTGTTTCTCTTATGATTCTAAAGTAATACACAGTTTTCTGTTTAGGATATAAGGGGAAGAAAAAAGATAAAGAATAGCCCACAGCCTATAGATGAATGTTATTAATAGTTCATGGCTGATTTTGGGGAGTATTCATTTCTGTACTTTTTGTATAACATAAGTTAAATAATATTATTTTTTACATGGCGAAATTCTAGGAAGTTTTGAAAGTTACCTTAGTATGAAGATGTTGCTGCCCATCTATCTTACAAAACTTCCTACCTTTCTTATTCTCAGAAACAGTGAATGCTGCATTGGACATCTTCTAGTGAATAGTTGTTGTCCGATTGGCACAGCACCAGTTGCTCTTGACTTAAGAAGCCAACTACAGCTATTGCAGGAAATGCTATTCCAGTCAGATTGCTGATATGTGGCTGAAACAGGAATAAGATCTCATCACCATGCCTATGTGCTATCTGTATCCAGTCATTAAATAAATGTTTCACATACGACAAACCGCTTCAATGCCTTTCTGAGCATTTCCCATATTCCAGATACATACTTTATCCTTTATCAATCATTCCCTTCATATTTGGAAAATGAGAAACAAACAAGCATACCAAAGCAAAGATATAAGACTATTTCCCAAAGTTCATTGATGAATAATCATTGATTAGCTGGTCATGGTTTTCTCTCTCAACTATGTTCATATATTTACACTAAATGAATTGTTTTAACCTGGAGTTAAAGATGTCAGTCACCCTTACTACCTCTCAGTACAGCTGTGTAAATGTTCAATAAAGCAAAGCTATATTGTTATAATAAAACTTGTGTTCAGTGGATATTATCAAGTTTGCTTATATCACCCTATGATACAAAGAGAGATATAATTCTTGTAATAGTTTAGATTACTTTAGGATAATGACATACCCATATACCATCATTTCCTAAAACAAAACAAAAGGCATCTTGCTAAAAATACCATTACATCATTAAAATTCTGTTCAACCATAACCTACAGTTTTCAGTCCCCTCTACAGCTCTTGTCCAATTACAACAGGTACACCCATCACAAACACAGACACACAGTCACATGGGTAGTGTCTACTGTGTTTCATTTTATCCACTAAAAGACAATTTGTTAAAAAAATGATCTCTTATTAGTTTCTATGTTCACACAATATCATAGTAGATGTAAAATTATTTCCAGTTGTATAAATGAATGATGAAACAAATGGTGGAAAAAAGGAGAGGCATCATTGCTTCACAATTTGCTGCACTGTGGGAGATTGCACATCTGAGAGGTACAAGTATAGGTCGTGATTTCTACTATTAAACATTTAAAAAAAAAGAATGAAGCAGAGTTTAAACACTTGGGTTATGTGATACTGCTGGGCCAAGTTTTTCTATTCATATTTTACTGTCTGGAAAAAAAAAAGATTTTTATCTTTCAAAACTTCATTTTCCTCATGTAAGGACTGAAGGAGCTGAAAAAGTTTGCAACCTCATAGGAAGAACAATAATATCAACCAACCAGACCCCCGCCCAGAGCTCCCAGGGGCTAAACCACCAACCAAAGAGTATACACGGAGGGACCCATGGCTCCTTGTGTATATGTAGCACATATACACACTGCATATGAGGCAGACTCTGACCTTGTCAGGCATCAATGGGAGAAGACGTTCTTGGTCCTGTGAAGGCTCAATGCCCCAGTGTAGAGGAATGCCAGGGCATGGAGGTGGGAGTGGGTGGGTGGGTGGGGAATACCCTCATAGAAGGAGGGGAGGGGGAGGGGATAGGGGGATTCCAGGGGGAAACTGGAAAAGGGGATAACATTTAAATATAAATAAAGAAAATATCTAATAAGTTGATACACAGGAACATATGGAAAATATGGCAGATAGTAAGTACCTGATAAATATTAGTTATCATTACGGTATTAAGTAAATTGGCAAACACAGAACACAACTAGTTGAATAAGGTATAGTTTAGGTAATTAACAATGATAATTGTTAGTTATTTGGCTTAACAAGATATTGTCATCTTTAATCAGACAAATACCCCTTACTAATTTCCCCAACATCAAAATCCTGCTTTATACTTTTCTTACCAATTTTTTCTAAGGAACTTAACTGTAACTATACCAGTCGACTATCAGTGAGTCTGTCTTTTAATTCTCTATTCTTTTTGGCCATAAGAGATATATGAGAGTCAGCATTGCCTTTTCAGACCTGTCATGCCATGATATCAGTGTCTGAAAGTTAAGATCAACATGTCTCAATCTTAGCAAATGACAGACTAGTCCAAAACAGCAGGAAGCTATGACCCACCACTAGTCATATCTGGCTGACATCATTGTATACAGATAATCCTTTCTAGGTATTCTTATTTTTAAATCTTTCTCTACTTCCTTTATCTTATGAAATCTAATATTAAATGTTCATTATATTGACTGTATATCATTTTAAATGTAAATCATTTGTTTAAATGAATCACATCCTATTTCTTTAAGTAATTTATTTACTTTCACAGATGAAAGGGCTTTTCTCTAATTTGCTTTGGCTTCTATATTTTGTTCTTCCAACAGAAATATAGTTTTGGCTAAAAAGATCCATTCATTACTTTTTATCTTCTTGAATAAAATAAAATGTTCTCCTATGAGTCATAGTGTAAAATTACAGTGGTTGTAATTCATGTCAATGATTTTCTAGCATAATGTATGGTAGCCAAAATATTCTGTGGCAAATGTTGTTTAAAATATAGAAAAAGTATACTAAAAATTGCTAATGTTTGAAGATGAACATAATTCTGACTATTATTAACACCCGTATCAATGTAAACAGCTCAGATAATTAACCCGATTCTGTGTACACTGAATAAACTTTGATTTTTGTAGCATACAGCTTATTACTAGAAATAGAATTCAAACATATTTACTGAGTCTTGGCTATTTCTCTTAACATATAGTTCTCAACACCTGATTTACTTATATTTTGCAAAATGTTAAAAAAAATAAATAAAGTGAGAGATTTAGAAAGCTCAGAACTTTCACCGGGGTATGGCTTTCTTTCTTCTTCTCTTCTTCTTACACTTCTTTCATAAAACATTTAAATGGAACCTCAGATTCTACTGGCCTGACCTGTAACCCCAGACTATGAATCCCGTATGTGTACTATTCCTTTCCCAGTCAGCTCCTTTGCTAATTCCCGCTGAGAGGAGTGAAGAGACAGAAAAGCAAGTTTGCTTCTGTTCCTGTCTGGAAAAGGGACAGGGTGGATGCTACCATTCTCCACTTTTGTTGAAATTCTATAGTTAGACACACTTAAAACGAACACTATTTAACAGAATTTAGCTTTACTAAGACCTGCTTTTAAATGAGCTAACGTGTCTAAAGGAACACTTCTAGCATATGGCTCTCAAAAACACCCCTACCCTGGCTGCTATTCCCAACGCTGTGGTTTTGCTCTGGGTGTGTGCTGTCACATTAATAGAGGACATCAAACCTAATAGAGACGTGCTGAGGTTCTGCAGAGTGTGAATTATCAGGTTGCGTATATGGGAGAGTATTAAATGAACTCGGGAGGCAGAGGCATTGTTTAATGCTCTGTTTGTATCTG
Organism: Mastomys natalensis; assembly: GCA_021653895.1. Taxonomy (NCBI): domain Eukaryota; kingdom Metazoa; phylum Chordata; class Mammalia; order Rodentia; family Muridae; genus Mastomys; species Mastomys natalensis. The sequence goes on along the minus strand of JAJTUV010001405.1, from coordinate 324,452 downwards.
ATTCTTTCTGTTTTCATACCTTGATGGAAGCCGAGCAGGAATGCTAACAAGAAATTTCAAACAGATGAGAGAGAATTTTAAACTGTTGCCGTCGGTCTCCACTTCAGTCAGCACATGAAATAAACAACTTCAAATGAATTAGGGAACAAGGAGAGAGTAAGGATGTGCACGGGAGGAGTCAGAATCATCTTGGTCCCTCCATTCATTGCAGGGCTCAATTAACCAAGTCTTAACTTCAAGTGAGCTGAGCACCCGCTGCACCCTCTTATTTCTGTGCCACTTGACAAGAAATCTGAGGCCCTGAGAGACAGACGGCCTCGGAAACTCATGGTTTCCTAGCACATAGCTTTTCTCCTGAAATGCAGATTTCTTTATAAAGCATCTTCTTCTTCAGACAAAAGCAGAGTAAGCTGGAAAAACTGAGAAAAGTCCTTTTTGAACGAGAAAATTAACTCCTCTCTGAATGAATACCCTTCCTGCAAATCTCCCACATTCATGTGTTATTTTGTGACTCACTGAATCTACTCAGGAGCATGTGTGTAACCACAGGTTTGGAAGTAGCCATTGGAACAATATGTGTCTATAATTGGGTATATTGCTGAAGACATTTTTTTTAAGTCACCCAGCTTGTGGTACTAAATTAGAACCATTAGAGAAAGCTAATGGCTAATATGGTGAAGATAGATCTCTATTCCTCATCTATTGGCAGAATTCAATACTTTGAAAGCCATAGAGAATGCAACTCTTTATGTTGTCTTTCTGGATATAGACTGAGGAATGCCTCCAGTCTGTGGTTGGCTTTCAAAGTTTCACATCATGTGACTATCATCAACAATTGACAATATAAAAGCCAGCTTTTTTTCAGGTCTGAAGATTTGCATTTCTTCCACATTTCTCAAAGACGTTTCTGTATTTAAATTTTTCCTCTTATTAGGTAAAGCGTGTCTCCCCAAAGGAAACTGCTTTAAGGACAAATAATTTTGGCCTGTAATTACAGTCATAATATGAACTGTTCTCACACCACACCTGAATTAGCACTTGGATGAATAACTTGGAGAAAATCCTAGGACTTAATGAATTTAGGTTGGAGAGTGGAAAAGTTTTCCCACCTTGATACATTGTGATTTATTAACACTAACTATACATAATAAACCAGTCTACTACCAATATTAGGAATTGCTCAAATATTCATTTATATTCTCTATTTTATATTGAATTCTCTATTTTAACACTAAGATGCTCTCTGGTTTGTGAGATTGAAAGTAACAAGCATTCTGTATACACATTGTCAACAAATTTAATGTAACATTTTAAAACTACGTTTTATTTTTCAGATTCCCAGTCTGGGCATAAAAATCAAAGTTTTCTTCCAAGAGAACAGGAGAAAACCATGTTCTTCTTACATTTGATAGCGGCCATCCATGTTTACTTTCCTGGGCTTGACATTGTACCCTGCTAATTTCTGCATCAGTCATATTTTTTATGTGGCAATTTCATCTTATGAAGATATCAGGTAAATTGGAACAGGGATGTTCTAGTAATTATCTTAATTGTATCACATATGCAAAGACTCTGCTTCCAAAGAAGAACACATATCTAGTTATAAAGGATTTAGGACTTATAATTGGGGAATTTTGAACAAAGGATCTGCTGTGTCATTCCAAGACCTATAACATATTATATAGTCATGAAAACCTAACATATATTCATAATTCCTTGCAACTTTGGGATCCAAACCTCACATAGATACATATGTGGATGTAAAAAATTATTGTGTGCCTCAGAAATAAATGTCCTTATTTATAAACCCATGTACATTTATTTTTCAGTGTGTGCTTTGCCTGATTATCTATATATGCAGCCCATGTGTACATTACAATGGACATAAGAAATAGAACCTGCAGGCTTAGAATTTTTTCAAATCGACTTTTAATAAGGACACTTAAAAGCTTTAACCTCCCTTCTAGCTCCTCACCCACCACAGGTAGTGGAAAGGAAATGTTACTAGGACAAGGAAGATGTGGACTTATTTAGAAATAGTTCTTTGGAGCAAATCCAGTCTCTGTTGTCAGGATATTAGCAGTTCAGTTCACATATCAGCAGCGGTACCTCTATCCACCATTCATAAATTGGCAATGATAGTATGATCCAGAAGAATCTCTGAGGCTCCACCAATCAGCTCAAGTCCACTGAAGCAGCCTCTGGAACACCACCAGAAGTCTTTTGGTATGTTTATCTCTACAGAGTCATGACAAATGATGACCATCAAAGAATGGCAAGGTGAAAAATTACCATAAAGCTACAGCATTGTCAGTAGAAACCAATATCAACAAAGCTCAACAACGGCTAGAAAAGAATGGTAAGGCAGACCAATGCCACACAGAATCCTCCATTGTCTTTTTAAATTTATACACTTTCCAAACATCACATGTTCTCTCAAACATCTGGTCTAGCATAACACCACATGACTATTTTACAAGCTGCTTCCAGAAAAACACCACATGTCTGTTCTCTGCAAAACATCTTCCCATGCTTCTGCTTCAGCAAAAACATCCTCTCAAAAGACAGTTTCCAGAAAAATATCACATGACACCATTGAATTTCCAAAGAAACAAGAAATTTCCAGTTCAAGAACCTCAGTAACAGGCACATCAGACAGGTGTTGGGAAAAGACCTCTGGTCCTATGCAAGAGCAGCAAGTACTAGGAACTTAAGTTTGCTGTTGCTTGAATGAGCAGTAGCATAACACCTATGAGAGGTCTTAGATCTGAGTATGTAAGACTTAAAGGTGAGATACAGAGATAAATTTTGTAGCATAAGTACAAATAAGTAGTAATTATTGGAAAAGAGAAAATATTGAATGGCATTTGGTGAAGGCAGTTCAAAGGTTATATGATGGAAGACTTAAAAGACACAAATCATCAGTTTAGAAGTCACCAGAGACATTACATTCGATCCCACAATTACCGACTAAATATATTTTTATTAGGTTACTTGCAGGTGCTAAGTAAGTTAAATCTTTCTCTTTTGTGTTTGCATAAAAAATTCAGTAGAGTCTACACCCATTGTCACAAGGTGCTATCAATGATGTGCCCAGCATTGCTATCTACTAGTTCTACTTCTGTATTTATTTCCTGCTCAGATTTTCTCCTGTGAATATGTATGACTTTCATCATTAAAAAATATAAAATGCTATTTTAGAAAAATTTCATTATTGGAATGTGTTGAAGTAGCATAATTTTACAAGGGATAAAATAAATAAACAATGATTTAGAAGAATCACTTGTTACCTGACCTGTATTTTGTATTCCCCTGCAAAACTGAAATACTGAGGTGCAGGCCTTAACGATAACTCAGCTGTTAAGAGTACTTACTGCTTGGGAGAGGACCTGGTTCTATTCCCAGCACCAATAGGATAGATCACATCTTTCTGGAATTACTAGTACTAGATTCTAATTTTTAGCCTCTCTGTGTACTGCATGCATGGGGTATACATAAAAATAAACAGACAATTATATATATATATATATATATATATATATATATATATATATATATAGAGAGAGAGAGAGAGAGAGAGAGAGAGAGAGAGAGACTTTAGTGCAGAGTTTCATGCCTCTAAAATGTACACTATAAACAGAAAAATAACCTCTGAAATTCAGGCTTAGTAACTTATTTTTTGTTAATGATCAGTTTCCCCATATACTACTGAAATAGCAGAAAATCAGTTGACTAGCTGGTAATATACTCATAGTTCCCTCACAGTGAGGCAATCCTTCAAGTGCTCTCTCCAGATGTCTTTGTCTCACTTGATGAATGATAAGAAACCCAATGCAAAGGCCCTTCCTAGACTTCCTCTTTCACACACCCCAAGGACTGTGACACAAATGTATTAGAAGGGGCTTTACAGGTAATTTTAGTTCATAGTCATATTGATTTTATTAGTGAAAAGGGTCCTGTCATTGTCATCACCAGGGGGCCTGTTCCTGTTCTCATATTGCAAGGATTATTGTAACTCTTGCAACCATAATCATAAACTTTATATGCCAATGATATATTACATAAATGTATTCAGTATATCCCCTGCAGAATACCTATGTGATAACATTTATACAATAAAATTATTTATGCTAATATTTAGTTACACAAAAGAATCTAATTATTTGAACATCCAGAATGCAGATTGCCCTTTCAATCATAATTTCTAATCTTTTATTGACAGATGTATGTAAGGGAGTAGCTGTCAAAGGCATGACAATCAACTTCTGACCCATGTATAAATGCGTATAAACTCTACTGTCACTGTTTGTGATTTCACAGACGTGTTGCTATACTTCTGCAAAGACAAACACATTGCAACCAAATACACACCAGGATTCAAATAGCTCATATAACCACATGTATTACAGACACATTAATTATAATGGGGAAAAAGAGTAAAAGATAAAATGTACACAGGATATAAATGTTTAACCATCTCATAGAGTTTGAATAATTAACATAATGATACCCTTTAGTGCAGAGTCCCAAGTCTTTAAAATGTAAGTGCACTATTTCAATATTTAAGCCAAAATAAATGAAGTAGCCACAGCTTGTGGACTATACATCTAGTCACTGAAATGAAAAATGCATCATCATAATAAAATGGCTTTTAAATGTGAATTGGTCTCATAAGGTGTAAGAATTTCCCTAACCAATACAATTTATTCAGAATAAGATTAGCAAAGACAATTTTTGAAGCTATAATATTCATTACCTCCATGTTTTATAATAGAGCTGGTACGGTATATTCAAAGTGGTCCAGTGTGTGTAAGCTGAACTTTCATCATGTCTAAACAGCATAACTGATAGTTACTTGATAACTCTTTTATGAAGCAATTTTTTTAATAATGCTTTCATATTTCTGGTTTATGGTGCCATTAAAGTCATCATTTGTCACATTAGTAATAGAGGGATTCTTAAAATATCTCTACTAGCAATTCAGGATGGCTTTTAATGTCAGCATAAATTTCTGTATTACTAAACTAGCTATTTGAAATATTAACAGTGCTGTTGGCAATTCCAAAATATATATGACAACATTAGGAGATACCATAGATCCCTTAGGTCTAGCAGAAACCACTTAGAAAAGTAAAGAAACGACACTAAAATTGTCTGGTTTGACCTTGTGATATGATTAACAGGGAAGAAAAATTCCTTCATTTGATTGTAGAGTGGGTCAATGCAACTTCTGTTCCAGAGTTATTTATTTCCTACACACTAAGAAATTTAAAGTGAAGAGAGAAGTGGGGGGGGGGGAGAATATAAGTTGTCCAGAATGCTATCTAATTGTGAAATCACCAGAATTCAGAATCAAGGAAGTAGTCTGCAGTTCTTTTGTAGAAGCTGAAACACTGCATGCCAGGATTCTCCCCACCCCTACTCACATCACAGCTTGACTTGGAAGGGGGGGGGCTGTCTAGAGCCCCATGGACAAGGCTTCAGAGCTCTAAAATTAGACTGCACCAGCTGTGCGTAGCTGGTTTTCTGCTGCAGGCTAGTGTAACTACAGTCTATCATGCTGGCCATTGCTTTGCTTTTGAAGCAAAGTATCATCGTCCAAGGACCTACACACATACCTCCACCCTGCCAGCCTCCACTCACATCGTTGGCCTTTGGGGAGGGCAGGAAGTACCCAGTGTGTGCCTCTGCACTGTGCATGTTTCATCACTGATGTATGAGAAGAGTTTCATCTCTTTCCACATGAATATGTATACACAACAGCTCTCGTCTCCTAAGAGGTTCTTTGCTTCACAGGGTAAAACTTAACTCTTTCATTTGATGAGGATTCATTAAAAGTATCCTAAGATGTGTGTTTATGATACATCGAATAGAACATTATTTTATTAAATAGTGTATGCTATTCCTTGAAAGTGTTGTACATTCATACAAAGTATATTGATAATACTCATCCACCCTATGTCCTATTAATTCCACATTGTGCCTGAACCTCCCACCTGTTCCAAATTATATTCTCCATATATATATATATATATATATATATATATATATATATATATATATATATATATATATATATTAATAATCCCTGCACCTAAATAGTGCTATCCAGATATGTGGCTTTGACAGGGGCATGCACAACATGCCACAGGCCAAGTCCCCAAAGAAAGATAATTTCCCTTCACTGAGTAGCCAACTGTTGTTCCTCTGATAGAGATGAGGTCTCTGGTTCCATCATTCATACTGGGATTTCTACTGGCTTGATTGTAGTCAAGTCTTGTGCTGTGAACCAAAACAGTTATGAGTTGATGTGTGCAGCAGCCATGCTGTGCACACGACTCACCATTTCCCATCTCTCCTCCCTATCTGAAGCTCTCCCATTCTTTCCATTCCCTCTTCCACGCATTTCTCCGAGTCTTGTGTAGTGGGAAGTGGATATAGATAACTTATCCAAAATTAAGCACTCAGTGTCATCCGTACTCAACATTTTAACCAATTGTGAGTCCCACTTTAGCCACTACCTTCGCCAAAAGGAAACTTCTTTGAGCACAGTTGAAAGCAGCACATATCAACATAAACTTTTAGAATGTTCTTCAACAACCTAATCATATATCAAAACAAAGACATAGTAATTTCCTTCCTAATGCCTATGGTCTCATCAGGCATGGGCTTTTGACCCAGGTTATAGTACAAGGCATCAAGTAATACCTGTGGTGTGCACTTCATATTCAATCATATAATAATAAGTTACCTCAAAAATTATAGTGCTGCTATTTCGTCAGTGGACACATTTTGCCAGGAGGTCACTTATATAAGGACTGGTGATCATTAAAACCATTATTTATTTTATTTTCCAGAAGCCTGCATAGGAACTTATGGAACTATTCAAGCTAGCCAAATATATGATGAATATATCTATATTTCATCTAAAGTAAGTAGTGTACTTAATAAATGGCTAAATGGCTATTTCCATCTAGTCACAGTAATAGCTTCTCCCAGAAGTTACAGACTTATAAAATCCCAATGTCTGATATGTGTTTCTTCTGCCATGTTTTTGTTTGATAGTGTCCTAGAGATCCTCAGTGCAAGGCAAGCTACTGTTATTGCTTTGGTTTCTCACCAGAATTTGACTCTAAGCTCTCATTGCTAAAAATATCACACATTTGGGGCCCAGGAAATGTAAAAATGGAGTTGGTATTGAGAGAAAGCTTTCTCCTTCCTGGCTAGCTTTCATAATACCAAAGTATACCATGCAAACTGCTTGGAGCAAAAAGACATGAACAATCTTATCCATCTGTGAACACTGTGAGACACAGTAACAAAAGGCTTGACAAGATGTGTGCATCCGTGTAACAGTGTCATCAATGCTAAGGAATAAACATTCTATGATTGGATTTAAAGACACATAGAGAAACACATAGAGCCCACGCCTGATGAGACCATAGGCATTAGGAGGGAAATTACTATGTCTTTGTTTTGATATATGATTAGGTTGTTGAAGAACATTCTAAAAGTTGATATGTGCTGCTTTCAACTGTGCTCAAAGAAGTTTCTTTTTTGGTGAAGGTAGTGGCTAAAGTGGGACACACAATTGGTTAAAATGTTGTGTACGGATGACACTGAGTGCTTAATTTTCAATAAGTTATCCATATCCACTTCCCACTACACAAAACTCGGAGAAATTCGTGGAAGAGGGAATGGAAAGAATGGGAGAGCTTCAGATAGGGAAGAGAGATGGGAAATGGTGAGTCATATTAATTTACCTGATACTGAAGATGTTTCCAGCCTCTTTTTTCAGAAACTCATAGGCTCTAGGGGGGTGAATCTATTACTATCATTTTGCTGAATTAACACAGAACCAAATAATACTCTAAATTAGTATTTTTATACTCATACAACAATTGACCTTTCAAACAGATCTCATGAGAGATTGTGTTCTGTTTGTTTCTTTGTTCTTGTTTTCTTTTATTTTTTTGTAGTAGACAGCAGTTAATGCAGAAAGAAATTCATAACAAGTCAAAGTGCAAATACTAAATATCTTAAAGTACCCAGCCACATCACACTTCTCTTCCTAAATATCAGGGTCCATTGCAGAAGAGAGGGCAGAAAGATAATCAGAGTCAGCTGTTGGGCATGAATAGAATTAAATAGAATTTTTAGTACAGGACAGAATTGCTGCAGTCACAAATTTAGTGCAACAATATTTCCTTGCACAGTCAACAGTCCAACACAGAACAGGGAGGGACTCATGAGATTACTTTATGTCCCTGGTTTAATTCTCTGAATGTGGTGTCTATTAGTCTCCTACATCATCATATTGAAAGAGCATGATTGTTTACTTCCAGAGAAGGAAAGTCAATTTTCATCATGATGTGTCTCTGAGTAAGTTGGCTGTTTTGCAGAGGCTACCCCATATCAGAGGCTACCCCATATCAATGAGTGTATGAGCAGAAGAGGAAATGTAGTTGAGAAGGGTGAGTGGTTAGAGGGAAGATCTAGATAGAGTTAGAGACAGGAATCAGAGTATGATAAAAATACATTGAATTATGATATTCTCAAATAATTAATACAAAAATATGTTGAATGAAAATCACTGTAAAACACCAATAACCAAGAGTATTATGCCCATTGTAAGAAACAATTGTTTAATTTGTGACTTTCTAATACATTGTCTTCTAGAACACCACCCCAAGGCATGCTGTTACTCTTTCCAGAAAATATCTTATTTAACTGTAGTAAACACAATACTGCTGAATGTTGTTTGGTCCTACCAAAGAAGAAAATCATGTTCTTTCAACATGATGCATGGACCTGAAAGACATTATATTCAGATAATTAAGCCAGCCTCATAATGGCACATTCCATATTATTTTACTTAAAGGTGGAATCTAAGAACAATTCCAACTCTCAGGAGCTCAGCTATTACTAAGGGATGGGGAGATGAAGATTACAGAGGGTTTGTGGAAAGAAAAATATATAGTTGCTATGAAAAAGTTCTGATTATTATTTTATACAGCGAGGCTCTATAGTTACAAGAATGTATCATATTTTGAAAGTTGATTTTTGAAAAGGGGGTGCTAAGTAGTCTCATCACAAAAATAAATAAATATTGTAGAAATTTACATATTTGCTTGATTGAGCCAACTTACATTATAGACATATTTTACACTTTATGCAATTAATATATACAATTGCATGTTCATTACAATTAGCAGTAAAATTATATTAATGTGGTAAAGACAAACTTTATTTTCTATAAAGTGTCACTGCAATATTAGTTTCTTTGATCATCTAAATAGAAAACAAATGCTTTTATGTAGTGCTTGGATCCATGGATATAATTTGTGGAGGAAAACAAAGTTGTAGTATTAACTAATTAATTAACTAACTAATTAATAAATTAACTAATATATATATAATTAATATATAATAAAATACACTAATTAATATACATCTTAATTCCTGATAAAGCAGTCTGAATTGCAATTCACATCAATTTTTCTTCATTTAAAAAGTATTTTCTGTACAATGTGGCTTGATAATTAAAACATTTGCATGTAGAGACCATCTTCTTCTAAATATGACTCATTATTATCTAGTAAAGCAGTTAGCTTGGGTTAATTGGGTGCGAGTAATATAATAATCTTTAAATGATCTTATCTCCAAAAAGAGTGTTGAGAAATGATATCTAATATCTTTTGTGTAATATATAGCATTGCTCTGTATATCATATGCTGTATATTTTAGGGCAATGCTCTAAAAATAGTACATGCTGAAGAAGTATTTTAAATGTCAATAACTAAATCAAGATATTGACCAAGACACTAGGAATTCAAATAAATTCCAACGTAAAAAGTTAAGATGTGACTATAACTTTTCACATCATTGCATTAATTAATGTTTCCTTTTTCTGTTTTTCTTTAACAAAATGTTAAGGTTAATTTTTGTCTCCATCCTTTAAAGAAAACATTTCTCTTTAATATGTACTTACTCTTCTACATTGCATATAATTAGGCCTTTTAAAAAATTTATTGTTATTTTATTTATTTACAATCCAGATATTGCCCCATTCCCAGTCCCCCACTTCCAGAGTTCTTCATCTCAAGCACCCTCCCCTTTGCCTCTGAGAGGGTGCTCCCCCACGCACCCACCCCCACATGCACCCACGCACCACCACCTCAACCCCCCCAGCATTACCCTTCCCTGAGGCATCAAGTCTCTACAGGATTAGGAGCATCCTCTCCCACTGAGGCCAGACAAAGCAGTCCTCTGCTACATATGTGGTGGGGGCCACCGAGCAGCCCATGTATGCTCTTTGCTTGGTGGTTTAGTCTCTGGGAGCTCTAAGGGGTCTGGGATGGTTGATACTGTTGTTCTTCCTATGGGGATGCCATCCCCTTTAGCTCCTTCAATCCTTACTCTAACTCTTTCATAAGGGTGCCCCGGCTCAGTCCAATGGTTGGCTGTAAATACCTGGATCTGTCTTAGTCAGCTGCTGGTAGAGTCTCTCAGAGAACAGTCATGCTAGCTCTTGTCTGCAAGCACAATAGGGCATCAGTAATAGTATCAGGGTTTGGTGCCTGCAGATGGAATAGATAGATCCCAAGTTGGGCCGGTCACTGTGTAACCTTTCGTTCAGTCTCTTCTTCATTTTTGTCCCTGCATTTCCTTTAGACAGGAACAATTCTGGGTCAAAATTTTTGAAGGTGGGTGTGTTATCCCATTTCTCCACTGGGGTTCCTGTCTAGCTATTGGAGGTGGTCTCTTCAGGTTCCATCTCCCCACTGTTAGGCATTTCGGCTAAGGTCGGCTCCATTGAGTCCTGGCAGCCCCTCACATCCCAGGTCTCTGGGACTTTCTAGAAGTTCCTCCTAGCCCCCAACACCCGCAGCTGAATATTTCCATTTATTCTCCTGGCCCTCTGGGTTTCTCTCTTCTCTTCCCCCTCCCCAATACCTGATCCTGTCCTACTTTCTGCTCTCCTTCTCATTCCCACCCAGATCTCTCCCACACTCTGCCTCCCATGATTATTCTGTTCCCCCTTTCCCTGTAGTTTGAAGCATTCTCACTTGGGCCATCATTCCTTGCTTTTAAACTTCACGTGGTCTGTGAGTTGGCCATCATTCCTTGCTTTTAAACTTCACGTGGTCTGTGAGTTACATCATGGGTATTCTGTACTTTTTGACTAATATCCACTTATCAATGAGTACATACCATTGATGTCTTTTTGGCTCTGGGTTACCTCACTCAGGATGATATTTTCGAGTTCTATAGATTTGGATTTATAGTTTATAAAGAAAATCAAGTTATTTTTGATCATTGATCTACTTTCAATATCTTAGTAATTCAAATTCAAATGTATTCTAAGTAAAATATTGCTAATTTATTAAGTAGTTTTAGAAAATGAAACAAATAGAATTAAATAAAATGAAGTAAATTATCCTAGTACCCTCTGCCATAAGTTGTAAAATGTAGAGTTTGTTCTTTTGATAGAAGAGTGTCTTCTGAAGAGAAACAAGTTTCTAAAGTTCACAGAAGTCAAATGCTTACTGATTGCTTTAAAAACATAATGAAAAGAGTAGGCCTATTACATTCTTTAAACAAATAGTGTCTCCAAGACCGTAAGTCAGGCTTACTTTCAAGTCTTAACATTACCTGATTCTCAACCATACCAAGTCCTACAAAGCAAATTCGTAGAAGAGAGGAATTAAACATGATTGAGGTTGTAAGGGGGTGGATATGAAAGCAAACACTCCTTGCCAGCACACGATAGCAGTAGCATATGTCTTAAGTTTTTGTTGTTGTTGTCATTGTTTTTATGTTTTGGCAATTACCTTCTGACAGAATAACAAATTTTAGTTAGAAATAATCTGCAAAATTTGTATGAATAATTATTTAAACACTATATCCCTCATCATAAAATTTACCTTCATCTAATATGAAATTTGATTAATATATTAAATATTTGATTAAATATTGATGTGCCAAAAGTAGGAAATGGTTGGAAAGAAGCAAAATAAGTTTTGATAATAAACATATAAAAACAAGGAATAAACTCAAGCTTGAAGCCATGTTTAATTTCTTATAGCTAAACTATACATACGAGCAAGGGAAGATGGGAGAGGTATTTTCTGAGATGATCTTAAATGACATTTACACAAAATATATCCAATGTATCCAATCCAGTAAAACTGTAGACTGATCTTTAAGATTAATGCCAATTTATTCAAAAATTGCAGTCCCTACTTCATTGCATGCAGTCATAGAAAATAGACAATTTGCAATGTTTAATTCATTTTACTGAGACATCTGTATATACACAATGATTGTCTTCTAAGAAATGCAGCATTCAAAAGCACAAATAATTTTCAAATTGCAGAATAGAATATTTTATTGTCAGTCATTTTTGATCAGATGGAGAACATAGTCTCTATATTTCATATACTTCATATTTTTTGCTAAATAGTAAAAGAAAATAACAATATTTAAACAACTGATAGGTAGCTATATTTTCTAAATCATGTTTCAATTAATTTGTTAATGCTAATGTTAATATTTTATTAACTAGATGCATCAAGTCTTTCCTCTTTAAAACTCTTTTATAAAACCTGAAAGTTGGCATACATGTAACTGTATATTTTGCAGTAACATCCTGAAGCTGCCTACTTCTTGATAAGGGAACAACAGACTGTTCATAAAGGGGAGGAATAAAACACTTAGTGATGTCTGAAGGTGCATATCACATGACTAAAAACTCATCTACTACAGTTTACATTCCAGAACATCTAATTCTTTATGACAAGCATGTTTGTTCTCAATTCATTTCACCATTATAGTGGTTAGGGATTGATAAATCACTGTAAGAATCTATCAGAACGGATCCAAAGTACTGTATCAAGTATTTTCACAAGTACTTTAAATATTTTTGGTATGTAATTTTTCCAAATAAGAAAAACCTTCTGTTTAGCCAAGTAGGGATATGGTTGTGATTTTTACATCCTAAACTTACAGAAATTGAACAAGGAGAAAACAGTGGAATACTCAACTAGATACAATGAGACATGGAATATGAACATACTTTATGTAGTTACATGTATTTGACTCTTGCTTTGCTTTGTCATCTATGTCATTTTGTGATTTTTCTCTTTTAATCAGATGATAGTAACATTCAGATAAAAATTTTAGTTCTCCCTCAAACATAGGTCCATGAACAATACAACATGAAATATTTAGAAATGTCAAAGTCAACTTCCTTAAGAAATTCCTGAAATATATCTACAATAAAACAATTCCATCTCTAAACTTTCAGTGTCATTTCTCATATTATCTCTCCCAAGCCAGATAAAGGTCTATGCATGCACTCTTAGTAAAAAGAGCAAGCAATAGAGAGCATAATGGCATCATTCGATGAGTGTTGTGCAGAAATTTGGATCTGAGAAGGTACTTCATAGTTTCTAACTAAGCATAAATATCAAAAGCTTAATACTTCTACATCAGTCACAAATTGGATGTGGACAGCTCCTGAAGAATGAAGTATAACACTGGGTGAATTAGTTTCCTTGAACCAGGGACACTTCCTCTGAGTAAAAAGCAGTCTTGACCTCTACCACTACGCAGTCCTCAGAAATTAATTTATTGGTGCATTATTTTCTCTTCAATGACTTTGGGAGTAAATTTGTTGCAATATTCTCATTTTGTAAATAGAATGAAAAGATGAGTAAATGGACCACAGGGTGATGATTGAACAGATATGAAATATTTGTTTTTCACTTATCTAATCACAGTAGAATACAATTAGAAATAAAACACATGACTAACAATGGATCCTTAAAGAAGTTAGGGAGGAAACTAAAAAGGTCTTAGCATCTCATGACAGTGAAAGCACAATCTCCCAAAACCTCTGGAGTACAGTAGAGACAGTCCTAAGAGAAAAATCATGGAGATATCAGATTAATAACCTAACATTGCAATTAGTTATAGAAAATCAAGGTGCTAAAAAACTGGCAGACCATTAAACCATCTTAAAAGAAAGTTTATATCCAGAAATTATCTCATTTAAAAATCATAGAAATCTCATATAAATAACCCAAATATACACAAAACTTTAAAGAGTTAAGAAACTGGACTCAAATGTATTAGAAATAATAATAAAGAAACATACCAGCAATAAATGAAATAGTCTAATAAAACAATGCAGAAAATTAACCATACAAAGAGTTTGTCTTTTGAAAAATTAACAAAATTGACTAACTCTCTAACCAATGTAACAAAATATTTATAAAAGATTATTCAAATTACTATAATTAGAGACAAAAGTGAATTTTACAATAGATTCCCATGAATCTAAGAAGATGATTAGGAATAATAAAATCATTAAACAAATTAAATAAAATAACATTTTAACAAACTAAATAGATTCTGAAAATATGGGTAAGTTTCTAAATGCATAAGACATCTTAAATTATAACTAGAAGAATCTAACAATCAATACAATATATTGAAAAAAAAAAAGACTGAAGTAATAAAGTCACCCACAAAGAATGCTCCAGGGCCAAATTAACCCAGGAATGAGCTTTAGAATAATACTTGCTTCTCTATTCACCTCCCATCTTTACCTAAGGACCACATGTCAAAAGCCTGACTTCTGGTCCCAGTCCCTCTGGTGCCATTCCCTTCTCCGCATCCTGCCTTTTTGTGTTTATAACCCCTGTGTAAATAAGTAAATTATGATGTGACTTAAATAAATTAATTAATTAAAAAATAGGAAAAAAAAAGAGAAGAAAAGATAACCCAAAAGATTGGGTTATCGAGTTAGTCAAAGAAAGTATTTAACAAAAACAAAACAAACAAACAAAACAGAGTGTAACATTCACAAACTCTGGGACATCATTTAAAAAAACATACCTATGACTTGTAGGTGTAGAAGCATAAGAGACTAAGGTCAAAATCACAGAACATGTTTTCTTGAAATCACAGAAGAAGTTTTGACCGAACATAAAGACTATGGTGATAAAGATCCAAAAGGCAAACAAATTATCAACTAGACAAAATTGGTTTAAAAAAATAACTGACACTTGGACAGTGAAAGGGAGCAGGGCATTTATGTAAATGAAAATGAGATAGAATGACAGAGCAGGTATCTGTATAGAAAGTGAGCTGAAGAGACAGACAGCATGGTGGTAAGAGAGGGACATTGTTGAAGTTTAAATTACAGAGGCTTTAGAGCTACTAAGGATGCAATTTAATTAATTTGGCTAAAGGTTTGTCTATTTTGCTGATTTTTCTCAAAGAACCAGTTCTTGGTTTCATTGATTCTCTGTATTGTTCTCTTTAATCTAATTGACTGATTTCAACCCTGAGTTTATTCCCTGCCATCTATTCCTACTGGGTATGTTTGCTTCTTTTATTTCTAGAGCCTTCAGATGGACTTTTAATCATTACTATGAGAACACGCCAATTTCTTTATGCGGGCAGAGAGTATTATGAACTTTCATCTTAGAACTGCCTTCATAGTGTCTCATAACTTTGGGTATGTTGTGCCTCATTTTCATTGAATTGTAGTAAGACTTTAATATCTTTATTTCTTTCCTGGCCCAGTGATCCTTGAGTAGTTCTGGCTTTTTGTTGCTGTTGTTGTTGAGGTCTCGGTTGAATCCATGGTAATCTGATAAGATGTGTGGGGCTGTTTTAATCTTGTATCTGTCGAAGCTTGCTTTCTAACCAATTATATGGTCAGTTTAAAAGAAGGATTTGTCAGGTGCTGAGAAGAAGGTATATTCTTTTGTTTTGGGGTATAATGTTCTGTAGATATCCGTTAAGTTTACTTGGTTTATAACCTCTGTTAGTTTCATTATTTCTCTGTTTAGTTTATGTCTCCATAACCTGCCAATTGGTGAACGTGGGGTGCTGAGGTCTCCCGTCACTAATGTGTGGGTTTCGATGTGTGATTTAAGCTTTCGCAATATTTCACTTATGAATGTGGATTCCCTTGCACTTGGGACACAGTTGTTCAGAATTGTGATGTCCTCTTGGTGGATTTGTCCATTGATGTGGATGATGTCCTTCCCTCTCTCTTTTAATTACTTTCAGCTGAAATTCCATTTTATTAGATATTAGAATAGCTACTCCAGCTTGTTTCTTGGGACCTATAGCTTGGAAAACCATTTTTTCAGCCTTTATAGTGAAATAATGATTATCTTTGTTGTTAAGATGTATTTTTATTTTATTTATTTTATTTTTTTATTTTTCCCGACCTGCTTTTTTACCATTTTGATTACATGCAAGTGTTTTTTACATATAGCAGAATGGTGGGTTCTGTTTGTGCATCCATTCTGTTAGCTTGTTTCTTTTTTAAAAAAATTATGTATTTTATTTATATGAGTGCTCCGTCTTTTTTAAAATATTTTTTAAGATTTTATTTATTTTATGTATATGAGTACACTGTACCTGTCTTCAGACACACAGAAGAGGGCATCAGATCCCATTACAGATGATTGTGAACCACCATGTGGTTGCTGGGATTTGAACTCAGGACCTCTGGAAGAACAATCAGTGCTCTTAACTGCTGAGCCATCTCTCCAGCCCTAGCCTGTGTCTTTTTTACTGAGGAGTTGAGTCCATTAATATTGAGAGATATTAATGATCAATCACTGTTATTTTTCTGTTTTGATGTTTGTAGTAGTTGAGTGTGTGTGTGTGTGTGTGTGTTCTATTGGTTCTAATGGTGGGAAATTAAGGACTTATATGAAGCGGTACTTGGAGGAAAGTCTGACATTAAGCTGTAAAGTGAATGAATAAATAATTTTTTAAAATGCATGATCTATTGGAATGAGGGTGGTCAGAAAAGGACATGAATAAGAAGCCAGACCATTAAAAGGGAACCATGAAAAGACTCAAGAGAGGAGGGTGTGAACAGATGCTTGCAATGAGCCCAACATATGAAAAGGGAAGATGTGAATACTGAAGGTGCAAAAGTAGCAGAAACGTTAAATAGAAAAATGAATGCGTGATGTGAATAGATGGAGGAGGACAAGGGAAAGTGGAGACATCTAGCATGATCTTTGTACATTGTAGGGTTTTAGAGGGAGTGGTTAGCTAATGCACCAGCAATGGGAATTGTGATCTGAGTCCCTTTGTTGATCTCAGCTGACTGAAAAGAGAATGAAGATAAAGATGCTTCACTCGAGATCATCAGAGAATAGTGCCTTCTAGGGAGAAGCAAGTGTCACAGTCATAGACAGACAAAGAACAATATTCAAAGGAAAGGAAGTTTACATGTAAAAATGACTTTGATGGCAAGAGCCATCAATTCCAGAGGATATTACAATAGTACCTCTGGACTGGGCAAGCATTCAGAAAACCTATCAGACAGGGACATAGAATGAAACATATGCAGAGAAGAAGAGTCACATCTATAAGAATTACTGTCAACTGTGTAGCTGAGGTGACAATGGTAACTAATATTGGTTTCAGTGGACAGCATCAAGTCAGACAGCACTCATTGGAAGAAGGAATTAAGGGACCCACTAAGAATAAATGCATTCTGGGTCTCACTTCATAATCCTTCCAATAAGTAGGTCTTTGGAAGGATGAGGGCTATAAAGACTTAATAATAGTGTATAAAAATAGTACTTACAGGCATTTGACTGGCTACTTACATAAAAGGTCCTTATAAAAGTACAAGAAACTGAATTGCCTCCATAATTTTTAAACTTATGTTTTTATTTAACCAAGCATAGGAATGAGGTCACATGAAAAGTTTATTTCTGCTATAAAACAATATAAGCTGTCTTCCCTCTTAATGATCACATGAAAAGTAATGGATAAGTTTGATCACTCACATGTGAGAGCTCCTCTAACTTTTAAAATCCCATTTCTAGAACTATCTTCATCACATAGTTGTAAGAATATGAAGCCTGTTAGCAGGCTACAGTATAAACATAGGTAATAATTTGTGTTGGTTTGGACTAGGAGTGTTCCATCATAAGTTGGATCTGATTCCAGGCATACTCACATGCTATGACCAATAGAACTTACTGATAGATTATATGATGGGATTAGAGATCATGAAAGGTAAGTCTCTATATTTCAGGTTTTTTTTTTTTTTTAGCTAAATAGTTTTATGTATATGTCCATTTTGCCTATGTACATGTCAATACACCAGGTGTATGGAGTGTTCTCAAGTCTGGAAGAGGCACTTGGATCTCTTAGAACTGGATGGTTGTGAGTTGTTATGTGGGAGATGGAAATTGAACCCTGGTCTTCTGGAAAGACAGTCAATGCTATTAATCTCTAAGCCATTCCTCCAGTTCCTAGTCCAAGTTGTTGTTGTTGTCTTTTCCCTGAGGAATTGGATATAGAGATTTGTTCACCATGTTAAGACTAAAAATATCAGATACATACTGTTATCAGGGGCTCAACTACAAATATATTATGTTCAGAATCTTAACATAATATATTTTGTTGAAAATATACATAAATAATCAAGTGGAGAAGCTGACTGCTTTGGATATTTAAATTTTTCAGAAAAGGATAGAGTAGAGTTATAAAATTGGGATATATTTGAGAAAATAGAGAAAAGCAATAGAGATAGAAGAGAGAGAGAAGACAGATTATAGATAGATGATAGATAGATAGATAGATAGATAGATAGATAGATAGATAGATAGATAGATAAATAGATAGATAGAGTGAGCCTAAATCCTGGGGTTTTAAAGAAGAAACCAGTGTGGGTTGTTATAGTTTGATGTGCAGATATGACATGAAATAAATAAAAATAGGTTAAATAATTCTGTATATATTACTACCCCAGTTGAATTTTGAAATATATTTTAGTACAAATTTCAGTGTGTCGCACTCACATTGAAATTGAAAATGTATGTAACTGAATGCTAATTTAATATCAGAAATCAATTTATTTTTGAACTCTTATTACTAGATATCAAAAGAAAACCTGACATATGTTACGATGTTTTAGTCATTTTAATGTAAGTTTTATTTTTCAAATAAGTTTTCATTACAACTCCATTACAATTATCATCACAATAATTATTTAGTAATTTTCTACCCTGTCTCCTATCAAAGACAATTCTCCAAGTCTCCCGAGTGTGTGTGTGTAATTATTTTAATAATTATTATTATTTAATAATTATTTAATAATTATTTTAATAATTGAGATAAATAATAAATGGGTCAAAGTTATGCAGTTTGGAAAATATGGTGAGTATGAACATTTTAGAAAACTGTAGTGTCTGCTTTAAATATGTCCTATTTCAATTCATTGGAAACAATTATTTTAATTTCTGGTTATATTTTAAAGATTGTGATGATCAATATTTCACATGTTGAGAGCAAGTATAAAGATACACTTATGTGAAAAAAAGAACATCTTTTGAATTCATGACGAAATTTGGGAAAAATTACAATTTCAGGGATAGGCTGTCACAGGGATTTTCTTGAGAAGGAAGCAGTGTAAATGGCTTAAAATGATTAGAAACAGCACTGATTTATGTCTCATGTAACTTCCCTCCCCATATTATAGACTGTTTTTTTAATAAGCATTTTGTAATTGTATTAAATTAGATCACCTCAAAGAAACAGAACAGAATTAGTGTCTCAATCGTATAGATGTCTCTTTACTTCGCACAGTTCCATTATCAGTGTTTGTTCTGATAGGAGCCCTGTAGACATATTTCTGTAGTAACTGTAAAATTGATAAATATATTGACTTTCATTTTATTCATACCCCTCTAACATAAAAGTGTAGGTGATAGTCTTCCCCTTCAAGTGCATTGCCACAGGTTACCTCTACAGGAGCGTCACTCATATTCAAATTATTAAGTTTTGGAGAGCTACATAATCTATTATTCATATGTTCACTTCAACTTCCAGAGAGTCAGATTATATTTTAGGGTCAACTATGGAAACTTCTTTCTCTGTCTCCCTTCCTCACTCCTCCCATACATAAGTATATCCATATATGTGTATATATCTCCCATTACATACACTTATTCAATTTTCAATATTTTAATTATTACTGTTAATACTGTTTTATTAATACTGCATTTAGAGAGAAATATTAAACAAATGGAGGATAAACTATAAATAAAAAGGAAAAAAGATTAAGAAAACTCTGGAAATCAATCTGGAGGTTCCTCAGAAAATTGGAAATAGATCTACTTGCAGATCTAGCGATACCACTCTTGAGAATATACCCAAAAGATGCTCCACCATGTCACAGGGGCACATGTTCCACTACATTCATAGCAGCCTTTTCTGTGATACCCAGAAGCTGGAAACAACCCAGATGTCCCACGACAGAAGAATGGATACAGAAAATGTGGTTCATTGCACAATGGAATACTACTCAGCTATTAAGAACAAGGACATCCTGAGTTTTGCAGGCATATGGATGGAACTAGAAAATATCATATCTGGATCTGACTAAGGTAACTCGACTCCAAAGGACATGCATGGTATATACTCTCACTAATAAGTGGATATTAGCAAAAAAAAAAAAAAAAAAAAGTACAGAATACCAGAGATACGGTACACAGAACTCAAAACCTCAACAAGCTGAAGGGTCCAAGTGAGGATGCCTCAGTCCCACTTTGGAGGGAGAAGAAACATGCAAATCAGTCTCAGCTGATCCATACTAAGCCATCAGCAATAGTGTCTGAGTTTAGTGTCTGTAGATGGGATGGATCCATAAATGGCACAGTCTCTGGATGGCCTTTCCTTCAGTCTCTGCTCCACTGTTGGTGCTTGCATTTTCTTAGACAGGAACAATTTTGAGTTAAAATTTTTGAGATGGGTGGGTGGCCCTATCCCTCAACAGAGGGCCATGCCTAACCTCTGGATATGGTCTCTATAGGTTCTCTCTCCCTTTTGTTGGGTATTTCAGCTAATGTCATCCCTGTTGTGTCCTGGGAGCCTTTTGCTTACATTCAATTATTATAAGGCTAAAATTACTTCTATGGCATGCATTGCCTTAAGATTGGGAGGTGCTTTGTTCATGTACTATATGACTGGAAATGGAGTAAACAAAGTGGTTTCCCCTACTTTTGTGCTGGTTAGTTTTATATCAAATTGATACAGAGTACAATCATTTTGGAAGAGGAATACTCAACTGAGGAAATAACCCTGCCACTTTGGCCTGTGTGAAAGCCAAGGTGCATTTTCTTCATTGATGATTGGTGTGGGAAGGTCCTGCTCACTGTGGGTAGTGATGCTCCTGGCCTGCTGGTCCTGAATGCTCTACGAAAGCAGGCTGAGCAAGCCATGGAGAGCAAGCCAGTGAGCAGCACTCCTTCATAGCCTTTGTATCAGCTCCTGCCTCCAGGTGACTGTCCTGTTTTAGTTTCTTCCCTGGCTTCCTTTGATGGAAATGGCTTCTTTTGATGGTTATTTGTAAGCAAGTTACTTATGGTCATGTTGTTTTGTCACAGCTATAGAAACCCTAAGACAGCTATATACACAACATATGTTTAGAAATCACCTGCCTGTTCCTTTAAGAAAACAGGACAATTTTAGAAGTTGAAAGGAAATAATCACTTTTAGGGGATTTTTGTTTGTTTGTTTGGCTGGTTGGTTGGGTTTTGGGTTTTTTGTTTTGTTTTTGTATAGTCTCTATTGCTACAAAATAAAAGCCAAAAAGAGAAGTACCTCTGCTGGCAAGCAAGCAAATATTTGCCTTAAAAACAGAAAACAGATCCCATAACCTTCTGTATAGGCATCTTCTATTTTGTTTTAAAGTTTGGTAGGACTATTGCTACAATTACACAATGCAGAAATAACTCAATGAAACTGCACAGGAACCCCTTATTCAACACTTTGCTTTGCTCTCCCCTTTCTTTGAGGAAATCTGACGTTATAAGCATAACTGGTCCTCTGTGGACTGCTTAAATAATTTAAAGATGCTGAGCCTCATATTCTATAGCCCAAAGATGCTGACATTATTTTAAATTAGGTTTTTACACTTAAAATGTATTGAAGTGCATTTGAGGGAGATGAAGTTTTGCTACCTGTGCTTTTTTTTTTCTGTGAGAACAGTGTTCAGCAGACAGAGTGGGAATAAAACAGTATCTCTATGTTTTGTTTCTAATTCTTTACCTTCAACCAAATGGCACAGGCTTGAGGAACACATCTAATGACAACCTGGTAAGTTTAAAATGAATTCTGAATGCAAAAGGACCTGTTCATATTTGGTTAAAATGGCAAAATATTAAGTCCTTTCCAACAAAAGCAAGAGAATGTTCTTATGCTATGTCTCACTGCTAGATGTATTGAGGTTCGCTACAACTCAAAGGACGTTTGTGGTACACAAAGTACAGGCAAGGGCTCTCTGAAAAGCTGGATTGTGACCATTGCTTTATCCTGTGGCAATGATTTGAATGGATTCAGCTGTTTCTCAACAACCCCAAATAGAAAAGCTATCCCCTTTGCTGGCACTTTATTCTCTGTCTGCATAGGAAGGCAGACAGCTCCATACTGTTCCTATATATAACTGGCACATGTGGCTTTGAAGTCCCTAGGTTATATGGATTTGGGTTAGAGGCAAGGCTCAAAGGTGAACTAGGGCTTTATTCAATAGGCTTTCGTCTATGATAAGGCATGTCCCCAGTCGCCATGCAATGCACACTGGCAAAGCAAAGGGGGAGCCGGAAAGATATTTTGCTTTGACAAATGGGAACCTTACCAAATTCTCATAAAGTGAAAAACTTGAGCCCCAGGGAGAAGCAAATGTTTGGAAGTGCTAACCCAAGTCAGTCAGATGGTCACAGCCATATCTGCCAGAAAATACTATGTTAGTGAGCACAGACATAGGTTTCTAGCCTCGCAAGATACCATGTGCTGGGCGTTCAGCAATTCACATTCAAATTTTCTTTTTGTTTGTCCTAAATGCCTAGGTTTTGAAATTATCTCCCCTGACCACTTGTTCTTATTCTGAGCTCTTCTCTGTGTGTCTCGCCATCTCTGTCTCCTCCCACCTCTCTCTTGTGTTATCTTGTTCATCAGAGATTTCTCTATGGTCCTAGATCTCTCTTTCTAAGAATGTATAAATTGATTTTATTTGAATGAGTCAAATACATGGTCACAAATCATAGGCTTAGTATACGTAGAGCAAAGCTGACTGAGTGTAAAGAAGAGCAATACCTCTCAATAAGAAAAAAATATTAAGTCACAAAATAATCAAAATATACATAGATTAGATGCTGTGGATGTACTAGGAAGTCATCTTTGACAAATCTTAGTCAAAAACAAAAAAGATTGGTTGAAGATATCTTTATTTTAAAAATATCAATATGAAAAAGAGATGTCAGTTTTCCTATATTCATTGCAGAATTAGACAAGATCCCAACTACAAAATCAACTTACTTATCAATTAATAAATATATCAATGGATGAAAAAAATATGATCTTTAGAAATAATAAAATATGATCAGGTCTTGAGAAGGACAGAATCCTATTAATTACTATAGTACAGATGACATTGGAGACACTGTTAACTAAAACAAGCCAAGCATAGAAAGACAACTAATGTAAGATTTACATTTGGAATGGATGCTAGTTCCTGGAGCTAAATTGGGGATATATTATTCAAAAGGTACAAAACCTCAGAGAAGGAAAGGGGTCTGAAAAACCCATATACACAAAGCAAATACTGATGTTACTTATAGTACATTGCCTTACTGAAAGTCACTGAGAGTTTACGTGTTCGCACCAGCAAAACACACCGTGGAAAGCAAACCTGGCAGTACAGAACCGCTGTCTCCCTCTTCCAATATGTCTTCCAAGATGTGGGACAGCCATTTCTTCCACTTACCATTCACAAAACAATACAGCTAGTCCTTGCCTTAAACTTTCAATAATTTGTGGTTTGGGTGTTTTTGATATTCTGTTTTAAAAACCAGTAGGTATCTGAGTTGATTCAATATTTCAATTATAATGAATACTATTTTAATTAATATTCATCTACAAATTTCCATGCAGACATGTGCTTTTACTTCCCTCTAATGTGTACCTAGAAGAACTGTCAGACCATCTACTAATTCAACTTTAAGCCTTAGAAGATCTTTCATAGTGCCTTTCAATTATTTAAATTCATACAAACAATTCACGTGGCTTCTAATTTGTCTGCACTCCCTGAAGTTACCTTTAAAAAGGTATAATTAACCTTATTTGTATAAAGCAATGTCATCAAATATTAATTTTCATTTACATGATAAAACTAATCATGTTTTTATATAATTGCTATCAATTTTTATATTTTCCTTGGAGAAACTGTTGATCATGTCATTTTTCTAGTTTCTATAGGATTGCTTGTCTTTTGTCCAATGTACTGTATGAGTTATTCCTTTTGAATCTAGTCCCTGGATAATTTATTAATCATTATTAATTAATATATATCCAGTCCCTAATAATAATATATTATTAACCAATACTTTTTCCCATTCTGTGGGTTATCAACACAAAAGTTCATTTTAAGTAGAACATATTATTTTCATTGCTTGTGCTTTTGAAATCAAATCTAAAATTACTTCTGACTCTGACTTGAAATCAAGAATGAATATATATATATTTCCCCATGTGCTGAGCATTCAATAATTCACATCCATAATTTCTTTTTCTCTGTTCTAATACCTAAGTTTTAAAGTCTCTTTTCTTCCCTTTTTCTTGTTGTATATCTCACAACTCATGTGTGTGTGTGTGTTGTTCTAACTTTTGTATTTAGCTCTATGGTATATTTTGAATTTACTTTAGTATAATATTTTAGAGATAAAAAGTTACATTCTTTTACATGTGGCTATCTGATTCTCCCTACTCTATTCATTAAGAAATACTTTTTCTTAAGTGTCTTGACATACTTATTACAATTAGTTGATCAGAATTTATGGTGGGATTTTTTGGACTTTATACTGATGATAGGCAGGTCCATTTAAAAACATTTGATTTTATATGGTGATATGTGTTCCTAGGTCTTTGAAACTGTGGCATATGAATTCAAGAGCCCACAAAAATAATGAGGCATCAACTTAGAACTTGAATTACAAATATTTGTGAGCTACTATGTATTTGCTAGGTTCAAATTGTGTCAGCGAAATGTATCTCTCCAGCCCCCTTCATGTCCATTTTTTACCAGTAAACTCTGTAACCATGAGACTATAATAACAGTATTATGTCAGTTTAAGAAGTGGAGATTCAAAAAATTGCTCCCACTATTGCTAGAATACAGGCTTCTTTGAATTCCTAGCCTCCAAGATGTCAGGAAACCTATCATTTTGTCTAAACATCCCTGTCTGTAGTATCTTGTTATAGCAGTCCCAAAGAGACTAAAACAAAACACTCCCTCATTAGAATTAGATCAAAACATTGATTATCCCCAAGGAAAGAAACTGTGAGAAAGCTACTTCCCCTAGTATGTCTTGACACATTCACTTCTTTATTGCATTAGCTGTAATTTTTAAATATGAATTTTGGGGTTTTTTTGAGATTATATTACATCATTTCCCCTGCCCTTTTTTTCCTGTAAACTCTCCCAAGTACACTTCCTTGTTCTCTTTCAAATTCATGGACTTTCTTTTTTTCATTTATTTTTAGATGCAAAAATGTATATCTATATAAATATCTATTCCTAAATATAACCTGCCCAGTCTGTATAATGTTACTTGTATGGATTCATTTAGGGCTGACCACTTGGCATTGGATAACCAGTTGGTGTGTTCAATCCTACTATTTCTCTGCTGGCAGCATTGCTTAATGATCCTTTTTAACAAGTCAAGGCTTTTCGGGCTTTCCCCCATCTATTTTGGCATGTCTATTGTTGTCCTAGTTAAGCTCATTATTAGGGAGTCATATTTTTGATTCTTTATGAGTACAACTACTTTATATTTGAAATATTATTATCAAAACTGTATTCATTCTTGGCAACATTAAAAATTTAATATTAAATTATCACTTATAATTACAAAAATGATTAAATTTAACCACATATGGTGGGGTTTTTTGTTGTTTGTTTGTTTCTTTGTTCATAGTGTTTCTCTGTGTATCCCTGGCTGTCCTGGAACTTGCACTGTAGACCAGGCTAGCCTCAAACTTAGAGATCAGCTTCTGTTTCTCAAGTGTTAGGATAACAGGCATAGCTGTCACTGCCACCACCCAGCCTTAACCACGTATGTAATACAAATAAAAATAATTGCCTTCTATCCTTTGTGAACCATTAGGTGTGTAAGTAAGAAATTTCAAGGGACATTTAAAACATCTTTCCAAAATCAAACAAACAAACAAAGTAAGTTAGCTGATAGGGGGCTGGGTAAATGACTAATTAGTTACGAGGATGCGCTGTTATGGAAGAAGACCCAAGTTTGATCCCCACTCCCCATGTTATGTGGCTCACAACGACCTACAAGTGCAGCTATTGGAGATTAAAATCCTGTTCAAGTATCCACGGGGCCCTGCACTGACATGAACATACACAAGCATGCACTGACAGCAGCACACACACACATAACTAAAAATGAGCACACACTTAAGAAGATGTGGAAAGTGATTAAAAAATAACAAAAGCAGACCTAGAAGTGAGGGCAATTAGTTCAGCAATCAGGCTTGTCCATCGCTTGACATTGTGACACGACATACTCCTCTACAAAACTCATGTGTGACAGCTTCCCAACTGAGATACAAGAATTAATTATTAAAATTCTCATAATACTAAATATGCTTATGATGTTGTTTTAGAATGCAGTCACAGCTCCTTGAACACATCCAGCCTGTGATCCATAACTGCAGTTAAACAGAAAATTACCTCTAAGACATTAACTAAAAGAGAGGTATTGAAAGTGTATATAAAATGTTATATATTTGTCTTAGTTAATGTTTAATTGCTGTAAAGAGACACCATGACCATGAAAACTCTTGTAAAGGGAAACATTTAATTGGAGCTAACCTACAGTCTCAGAAGGTTAGACCATTATCATCACGGCAGGAAACATGGCAGTATACAGGCAAGACATGATGTGGGAGAAAGAACTGACAGTTCTACATCTGGCTTTGCAAGCAGCAGGAAGTGAACTAGCTTGAGCCTCTGAGACTTCAAAGACCAACCACTAGTTTAGCACCTCTTCAACAAAGCAACACATACTCCAAGACCACCCTCTTAATAGTGCTGGTCCCTATGTGCCTATAGGGCCATTCTCTTTCAAACTATCACAATATTTGTTTACTGTACAGGTTGTAGAGACAAGTTTTTTTTTTTTTATTGGAAATTTTTTATTGGAAAATTTTTTTTACATTTCAGATGTTCTCTCCTTACCCCATTCCCCCCCCTCCCAGGAACTCACTATCCCTTCCCCCTCCTCCTGCCTCCACGTTGGTGTACCCCCTTCCACCCTCCCCTGTACCTCACCTCCCCACCCTCTAGTATCCCCCCCACGACGTCCAGCCTTCATGGGACCAAGGATCTCTTCTCCCACTTATATATAGCTCCCTTGCATATATAGCTGGAGCCATGGGTCCCTTCCTAAGCGCTCCAGGCTGGTGGTTTAGACCCTGGGGGCTCTGGTTGGTTGTGATTGTTGCTTTCCTCATGGTGTCTCGAATCCTCTCAACTCCTTCAGCCTTCACTCTATCTTCTCCATTGGGAACCCCATGCTCAGTTTAATGGTTAGCTGTGAGCATCTGCCTCTGAGTATGTCAGACTCTTGCAGACCTCTAAGGAGACAGCTATATCAGGCTCCTGTCAGCTTATGTGGCCCAGACTGACTCACACTAGCCATGTACCTAAGGTTGGACTTAGCTCTTGATTCTCCTGTCTTCAGCTCAATGTCTAGCTAAAAAATATACTTATTGTGTAATGTTCATATGAGGTCCAAATATGTTTTTTTTTTATAGGCAGTTGCTCTTTTATTTTTTTTATTGGAAATTTTTTATTGGAAATTTTTTTTTACATTCAGATGTTCTCTCCTTACCCATTTCCCCCCTCCCTCCCAGGAACTCACTATCCCTCCCCCCCTCCTCCTGCCTCCACGTTGGTGTACCCCCTTCCACCCTCCCCTGTACCTCACCTCCCCACCCTCTAGTATCCCCCTCCCATGATGTCCAGCCTTCATGGGACCAAGGATCTCTTCTCCCACTTATATATAGCTCCCTTGCATATATAGCTGGAGCCATGGGTCCCTCCCTAAGCGCTCCCAGGCTGGTTGTTTAGACCCTGGGGGCTCTGGTTGGTTGGGATTGTTGCTTTCCTCATGGTGTCTCAAATCCTCTCAACTCCTTCAGCCTTCACTCTATCTTCTCCATTGGGAACCCCATGATCAGTTTAATGGTTAGCTGTGAGCATCTGCCTCTGAGTATGTCAGACTCTTGCTATATCAGGCTCCTGTCAGAGTGTACATCCTGACATCCACATCAACCTCTACCTTTGGTGACTGCACATAGGATGGATATCCAGGTGGAATAGTCTGTAGACGGTCCCTCCTTCAGTTTCTGTCCTGCACTGTGTCTCCATATTTGCACCCTTGAGTATTTTGTTACTCCTTCTAAGAAGAACTGAAGGCTCCCCTATTTGGTCATCATTCTTCATGAGCTTTATGTGGTCTGTGAGTTGAATCTTGGGTATTTCAGGCTTCTGGGCTAAAATCCAATAATCAGTGAGTGAATACCATGTATGTTCTTTTGTGATTGGGTTACTTCACTCAGGATGATATTTTCTAGTTCCATCCATTTATATAAGAATTTATCAAATTCATTGTTTTTAATAGCTGAATAATATTCCATTGTATAAATATACCACATTTTTTGTATCCATTCCTCTGTTGAAGGGCATCTGGGTTGCTATGAACATAGTGGAGCATATGTCCTTGTTATGTGTTAGAGCATCTTCTGGATATATACCCAGGAGTGGTATAGCTGGGTCCTCAGGTAGTGATATGTCCAATTTTCTGAGGAACCGCCAGACTGATTTTCATAGTGGTTGCACCATCTTGCAATCCCACCAACAATGGAGGAGTGTTCCTCTTTTTCCACATCCTCGCCAGCATCTGCTATCACCTGAGTTTTGATTTTAGCCATTCTGACTGGTGTGAAGTGGAATCTCAGGGTTGTTTTGATTTGCATTTCCCTGATGACCAAGGATGCTGAACATTTCTTTAGGTGCTTCTCGGCCATTCGCATTTCCTCAGTTGAGAATTCTTTGTTTAGCTCCTTACTCCATTTTTTAATAGGGTTATTTGGTTGCCTAGAGTCTAATTTCTTGAGTTCTTTGTATATATTGGATATTAGTCCTCTATCGGATGTGGGATTGGTAAAGATCTTTTCCCAATCTGTTGGTTGCTGTTTTGTCCTATTGACAGTGTCCTTTGCCTTACAGAAACTTTGCAATTTTATGAGGTCCCATTTGTCAATTCTTGACCTTAGAGCATAGGCCATTGGTGTTCTGTTCAGGAACTTTCCCCTGTGCCTAGGTATTCGAGGGTCTTCCCACTTTCTCTTCTATTAGTTTCAGTGTGTCTGGTTTTATGTGAAGGTCCTTTATCCACCTGGACTTGAGCTTTGTACAAGGAGATAGGAATGGATCGATTTGCATTTTTCTGCATGCTGTCCTCCAGTTGAACCAGCACCATTTGTTGAAAATGCTGTCCTTGTTCCACTGGATGGTTTTAGCTCCTTCGTCAAAGATTAAATGACCATAGTTGTGTGGGTTCATTTCTGGGTCTTCAACTCTATTCCACTGATCTTCCTGCCTGTCTCTGTACCAATACCAGGCCGTTTTTATCACTACTGCTCTGTAGTAAAGCTTGAGGTCAGGGATGGCGATTCCTCCAGAAGTTCTTTTATTGTTGAGAATGGTTTTCGCTATCCTGGGTTTTTTGTTGTTCCAAATAAATTTCAGAATTTCTCTTTCTAGTTCTGTAAAGAATTGAGTTGGTATTTTAATGGTGATTGCATTGAATCTGTAGATTGCTTTTGGCAAGATGGCCATTTTTACTATATTAATCCTGCCAATCCATGAGCATGGGAGATCTTTCCATTTCCTGAGATCTTCTTCAATTTCTTTCTTCAGAGACTTGAAGTTCTTGTCATACAGATCTTTCACTTGCTTGGTTAGATTCACCCTGAGGTATTTTATATTATGTGTGACTATTGTGAAGGGTGTCATTTCCCTAATTTCTTTTTCAGCCTGTTTATCTTTCATGTAGAAGAAGGGTACTGATTTGTTCGAGTTGATTTTATAACCTGCCACCTTGCTGAAGTCGTTTATCAGGTTTAGTAGTTCTCTGGTGGAGTTTTTGGGGTCACTTAAGTATACTATCATATCATCTGTGAATAGTGATATTTTGACTTCTTCCTTTCCTATTTGTATTCCTTTGATTTCTTTTTGTTGTCTGATTGCTCTGGCTAGGACTTCCAGTACTATATTGAATAGGTAGAGAGAGAGTGGGCAGCCTTGTCTAGTCCCTGATTTTAGTGGGAATGCTTCAAGTTTCTCTCCATTTAGTTTGATGTTAGCTACTGGTTTGCTGTATATTGCTTTTGCTATGTTTAGTTATGGTCCTTGAATTCCTGTTCTTTCCAAGACTTTTACCATGAAGGGATGTTCAATTTTGTCAAATGCTTTCTCAGCATCTAATGAGATGATCATGTGGTTTTTTCTTTGAGTTTGTTTATATAGTGGATTACATTGATGGATTTCCGAATATTGAACCATCCCTGCATTCCTGGGATAAAGCCCACTTGATCATGATGAATGATTGTTTTGATGTATTCTTGGATTCGGTTTGCTAGAATTTTATTGAGTATTTTTGCATCGATATTCATAAGAGAGATTGGTCTGAAGTTCTCTTTCTTTGTTGGGTCCCAAATATGTTTTATTGTCTCTTATTATTTTAATGATAAGGTAGTTAACTATGATATGTTTCAACTACTGTTTTCCTTAATAGTTATGCTTCTTTGAGTCTTTACTTAACTTTTTTTACTCATGACTCTTTACTTAACCTTTAAATTAGAAGTTCTCAAACTGTCACAACCCCTTGGTGGTTGAATGACTCTTTCACAGGGGTGGCCTGGGACCATCAGAACATAGTTATTTCCATCTTAGTCACTTTCATTTCTGTGTTCCATTGCTGTGGGGAGAAATTGTGACCAAGACAACTCTTATAAGAGAAAACATTTTAACTGGGGACTTGCTTACAATTTCTATTATCATGGCAGCGGACTATGGAGGCATGCAGGCAGGTAGTGGAATAGTAACTGAGACCTACATCCTGATAAATGGGGAGAGAGGGGAGGGAGAGGGGAATGGATAGAGGGAGGGAGAGGGAGAGGGGGAGAACAGGGAGAAGGAGAGGGAAAAGGAAAGGAATAAAGAGATGCTGAGTCTGTGATAGGCTTATGAAACCTCATAGCCCATTCCCAGTAACATGCTTCCTCCAAGGCCACACCTCTTAGTCCTTCCAGTCCTTCTCAAACAGTGTCACTCCCTGATGGTTCAGCATTTAAATACATAAGCCTAAGGGACCAATCCTATTCAAGTCACCACACTTTCCTTTGGACCTATCATATGACAGGCAATTGCTCTGCCATTAAGATACATCCTCAGTCCAAAAAGTGTCTGTTGAGTTATTGTCTGTCTGTCTGTCTACCTGTCTATTATGTAAACTATTATTATATAAACTTAGCCAAGGGATTGTCTCCTAGATAATCCTAGAACATGTAATGTTCTTTATTGTCATCTACATTTTATTGTCATCTACATTTTAAAGTAGAACATAAAACTTTCTTCACTGAATGCGTATTTTTTGGTTCATTTTGTGTTCTCTCACAGTAGATCTGAGTAAGGACAGTGAGTACGCAGGCTGAATCTCTTAATATCTTTAAATTTTCTATGCTTCCTTGACTTCCAAGGGAACATACAGAGAAGAACAAAGCACCCTGACCACTTCACTGCCTGAGGAAATGCATTGGTCTCTCTAGAACTGGAAAAGGCATTGTGTCCCAGGAACCATGTAGTCTAACTTGAAAAACCTTTGGCACATTCCTCTCAGGGTAGCTAGGCCAAGCCAATCCCACGGTTCTTTACAAGGCTTGTCTCTTAGATCATTCTAAATTATGTCAAGATGCCAACATTATTACAAAAATTAGTGGATATTATTGTGCATGAACTCATGGTGATTTTATTGGTGGTGTGATTTTAGTAGTCGATGCCCTTCTTTCCAAGGAAACACTTTCAACATGTTGCTAGTAAATCATCATTATTCTACATTTACAGAGATAAATTTTAGAGCACTAAAAGACATTTTCTTTTATCTTTAGTTACCTACATTTTTTTTAGATTGCAGGTACTATCTAAAGTTCATCAAATACTATATAAAAATGAATTGAAGTGATGATGCCATTATGTTTCTTAAATTATGTTAATGTTCTGAGTTATAAAACTAACTTTCTAAAGCAAAACTAACTTTATTTTCTTTTCTTCTTACAATAAAACCAATTAGCTGATAATGAAAAAAAAACATATACACAAATATATTATAATTCAACAAGCTTAGTTTACCAGATGCAAATGACTTTTATGACTGATTAATTGAAAAAGCATTTTATCTAAATATTTAGAGAAGTCTTTCCTATGTACATAACTTCAGCTGAAAGAAAAAAGAATAGATTAATACAAAAGAAAAACTCAAAACATGTTTATCTAAAAGGCCAAAGTAAACATTCTTGTGTTGTCACATTCTTGTCCTTGGGTTTGGTATTGTCTCTGTCCTTATTCTCCAATGGTCAAATAAATGGTATATATATATATATATATATATATATATATATATATATATATATGGCTTTTCTGTTGTAATAAAATACTATGGTAAAGTCACCTAATAGAAGGAAGAGTGTATTTGGGCATAGGGTTGCATAGGGATAAGAGACATCGTAGTAGGAGACAGAGCAGCAAGTGACAAATGTAGGCACAGCAGAAGAAGCTGTGAGCTCACATCTTCAGATACAAGCATAGAGCAAAGAAATAAAATGGAAGTAGGGTAAACTTGTGTCCTCTGAAAGCCCACTCCCTGTAACATATTTCCCGCAGCAAGGCCATTCCATTTAAACCTCCCTAAATGTTGCTACAAACTACAAAAGAAATTTTTATGGCTATACATATGGGAAATATTCCTCTTTTTAATTCAACATATGGTACTTTCAGTTTAAAGGTACAGTAATTATTATAGTGCCTTCATTTTGGTTAGAACTATCAGAATCTAGAATGGAAACTAATTTTAAATCATTGATTTCCCATAAATTTTATTTTAAATACCAAATTGAGTATTTTACTGAATATAATTTTTTGATAAAAGAAATGCCTATAAATCAGAGGATTCACTTCCTGGATTTTACCAGACATTTAAAGAACTAACAGAATTGCTCTTTAAACTACTCCATTGAATAGATAGGAAAATAACACTACTAGAATTTTATACATTCCATAAAGTCACTACTATCTTGATACCAAAACCTATAATGACACAGCATAAAAAGAAAACTACTGGTCTGTACCCTTGATAAATATAAAGAAACTAAGTCTTCAATATAATACATGAAAATATAATTCAATAGCACACTGAAATGATCATGCACATTGATCAAGGCAGTTTAAGCCTATGGATAACAAAGATGTTTCAATATAGACAGTCATTAAACACAAATAGGATCAGAGATTAATATCATGTAGTCATCTACACAGATGAAAAATAAGAAACTTTAATAGAATTTCAGCACCCCTTCATGATAACAGTTTTGAATAAAGTACTTATATAAAGAACAGAAGAGAGGCTGTATATATTAGTCCATAATTAACATCACATTTAATGCATTTCCTCTAAAACTGTAAATAAGACAAGAGTATCCACTTTCCTTAGTATTATCTAAAATAGTTCTCGAAATTTTAAGAAGAGTAATAAGTCAAAGAATAAAAAGTGCAAAAACACAAAAAGAAGAGGTGAAATTATTTTTGTTTATAGATTGTGTGTTTCTGTATTTACAAAACTTTATCACCTATCAAAGTACTCTTTAAAATGAGCAATGCAGCAAA
The DNA here is from genome assembly GCA_021653895.1 of Mastomys natalensis. Lineage (NCBI taxonomy): Eukaryota > Metazoa > Chordata > Mammalia > Rodentia > Muridae > Mastomys > Mastomys natalensis. The sequence goes on along the minus strand of JAJTUV010001405.1, from coordinate 290,374 downwards.
GTGACAGGATGTGAAATCAACATACACAAACTATCACTTCTCCATGGTTGTCAACTCTACTTCCTCCCATCTTTGGACCATTAATTGGGTTATTTTGATTATTTATTTTGGTCCCTGGGCCTTAAATAGGCTGACTAACTTTGTGAAACAACAGATAGATAATTTGGTAGCAAAACATGTTCAGATACATTATCATAAGTTAGCTATGGAGGACCAAGAGACTCAAGATGAGGTTGTTACTCTATACAGGGTGTTCCCAAAACCCATCTTCACCCAACCTAAAAGAGGGGACTCCTGACCCTAGACCAAGCAGAGAAGGGCCACCCAGAACCCTCTCTGACTGGTGATTTGAATTCTTGCTTAGGCTGCGAGGCTAAGCACTGCAAGGAAATATAAATAAAAGTTAAAAATATCTCTCTGTGTTCCTGAGGGACAAGCCTGACTGCCTAGGGTTGATGTCAAAAGTATCCCCTCTCCAGGAAAAAGACATCAGGATGGGTATGGCCCTCATGCCTCACTGGACAATGACAGGAGGACTGGAGCCATTACAAGGTCCCCTTCAATTATTGGAGGTCAGGCCTCTATCCCTGCCTTCACAAGATTAGAATCTCCAAGGCCCTTCTATACTTAGAGAAGGGAGAAGATGTCAGGGGCAGCCCTGCTTATACACTGAAGGCCTACAATCAGCCATAAGCCTAAAATCAGCAATAGGCCTGACATACATACATGCTAACACAAAGTCTTGGGTCTCCATGGAAAAACACTGAAACAAATGGCTATAAGCTATTGTAAACAGGCAGCTTTTGTAGAAATTTACCAGCCTGAGTAGTCATAGACCTTGTAAATAGGTAGCCTCCACGGATAGTACCAACTTAGATAAGGACAAGTCATAGTGACCTGAACCTTCACAGAGCCGATACCCTATTCTGAAAGGTATCTGTACTCCCCCTGAACACCTACGCTCCGGTGTCATCCCCTTCCCCACATCCTGCCTTTTTGTGTTTATAACCCCTGTGTGAATAAGTAAAAATTACAATTTGATTTAAAATAAATAAAGAAAGAAAAAATGAAAAAATTCAAGTGGAAATCATTTCCCTATTTTATTCATATGCATTTTGACTCAGAGGTATGGTTACATCATATTTTTCCTAAGCTGAGAGATACCAGCTGCTGAGAAGTTTCTCACTAATTTGCTTATGCCCTTAGAGAGTATTCTTAGCTTGTGAAATAAAGCAAATACATACTTTAATTTAATGTTAATATTTCACTTCGAAGTTCTACTCATTTTGCCATCTCTCTTTCCTATTACACTTCTCTCATATATGGGCATTATCCTTCACTTCCTTTATATGTGAAAGAAATTATATAATAAGAAAAGAGAAGAAACGGCACGAGAAGACATAGAGATGATTGAAAACTTATTTTTAACTGGAAAATACTCAACATATACAGTCTTGGCATCACCTTTCTAGCCTTTTCTGTTTAATTGTGCACTCTTCTTAATTGTGTCTGTTACACTACTAACCTCATAATATTATGACAACCAAAATGTGCTTTGAACCTGAGGTTGAAAGATCATCAAACCAAAGAGGCCTGAAGTTCTCAACTCTCTTTATTAATGTCACATTGGAGTAGCTAATTAAAGATCTGAACCTCACTTTTTAAAATTAATGATGTGGAGGTCAAAGATAATGGGACTAGAACTTCTTGTCTCCTTTCTCCAAAAATTTGTGCATGGTCAGGGAAATTTTCATAAAGAATAGAATGAATTCTTTTGGGAACATGTTAAGTATTAATTCATAATCAATTGTTATTTAAATAGAGTAATAATCAAAAACACCTAAATTTGAATTTTTTCAAAAGGAAAAAGTATTGTTCTTCATCTACTATGTTTACAGAACTGAACCTACAAAACCTTGGCAAATTGGATTATGGGCACAGGCACTACAGGGTTTCCATAAATGTCTTTGGCTACTGGCCACATGAGTAGATACCCTGTAGTTTTCCTGAAATCCTACCTCATATTTTGAGTGGCATCCTCTGCTTGAATTCCATCTACAGCCTACACATATTCCAGCTTTGGTAGGAACAGCCACCTGTCTTATTCTCCTCTGAATATATAAAGAAAATAATCCTTTTTATACACCTCAATAAAATAAGAAATTTAGCCAACTAAGTTTGTGATAAGAATCAAAGGACAAAGTATGTTAAGGTCTGGATGAGAGTCTGGATTTTATTTTTATCTATTTGTGCAGCATTTGGGAGGTGTAGTGCAACTGTGATTCCTACATGTGAACTGTGAATAGGGTTATCAAACTTAATCACAATAGAAATAGCTAATGTTTTTACTAATATAATGAATTGGCAACTTGGGATAACATAAGCCTTTTTTTGTCATTTTATCTCTAAAGCTTCATGACCTTTGCAAAGAAACTTCTGACTTAGCTATAAACAGAATAAAAATACATATGAACTTACTGTATCCTTTCTCCTCTTTAAAGGAGAACAGACATTATCATTAAAAATTGTTTTATTTTGAAAACATGTTAATTCTCAAAGCTAAGATGATCCTGCATCCCCACCCCTTAAATAACCACAAAAAATATAGAAAACATTCTAGCTGTGCAATCTAGATTCACATTGGTTAAGTTCCCTAAAATAATACTTTAGATTATATGGAGTAAAAGACAAGAAATCTCCTTTGGTACATTACTTTAATGAAGTGGGTATCTTTAGCGGACATGTGATTTGTTAGTAGAAAAACATTTTTGTTAGAGTCACTCTTAAGTATTATGATCTGGACCGTAAGCAGATTGCTTGAAACCTCTTACAGAAATTATTTAAAAATTATATACAGAGTAAAAGGACATATGCACATCCATACAGATACACACACACACGCACACACACACAGACACTCACATATGCACAAACACATATGCAAAATAATTCTAAGAAATTCCTACATCGCCATGATAACCAGATGTTTAATATTCATTCACTACTTTTCATTTCAGTGTTATCAGGGTCATTATATAGAAATCTTTCCTAAGTCATAACATAAGGAATATTAAATAAGGAGTATCACAGAAATGTGCCTATTCTTCAATCTCTAGGTTTTATTTTTCTTTGCCACCCAGATTCATCCTCCACTGCAGATAGATTAACTAGTATTTTATTAGAGAGTTACAAATTGCATAAAGTAGTACCATCAGGGCACAGATATTAGTGTCCTAACAAATAGACATTGTTACCTTTTTTGAGAGATTGATTATGTGAAGTGATCAAAGGCTCAAGTCTCCTCCCAGAGGACAATATTCCCAGCTCCAGAAAATGAATCAAAATGGATCAGGGAAAAATACAGTTCCATTCACTTCCTCCCATGGGTACTATAGAGAGATGCCATGACACGTCCTATAGAGTGATGTGAGGAAACTTGAAGACTGGGCAACATGGGTGGGGTGTGTGTGAATCAGGTGTTTCTGATACTGTAAGGAAATATTTAGAGAAAAGTTGTCTTCCTTTTCTTTTTCAAAATTTGGGGCACTGTACACGTATATGTGCTACTTGGAATGAAGAAAGTAACCATCCACAGTGGGAGGAATACTTGGTTGGATGCTGACTTGCTTCTGATGGCAGAAAAGAAAAATAAAATCTGGATCTCTAAGGACACTATTCTTCTGGAATTGCTTGTCCAATTCAGTACATATGTACGGTTCAAGTAACCTCTGAACCAATTATTCAAACTACCAATCTTTTTTTCCCTGTATCTTAGAACACATGTAATAGCTCATGTTATTTCACAAAGTACTTACAGAAACAAGTTCAGATTTTGTCCCTGGGTTTAAGTATCTCATGCCACAGTGTACAAAACTCAAAGTCTTCAAAACCAAGAAGAATGCTTCTCTGTGACACACCACAAGTAGACATTTAGCTCTATACATGAAGAGCATAGCTGAAACACAAGCTCACTAAAAATATAGCAATTTACCTTCAGGCTAAATACATTTTGTGCTTAAACACAGGTTTTACTCTAAAGGTATTTCATTTAGTAAATGCAAATAATATTCTAAAGCCCAAAGTAAAGAATCAGTAGTCAAAAGAACCTCTTGATTCTTAAAAAACAAAACAACAACAACAACAACAAAAACCCTCCACCTCGTTATATAGAAAGTGTCTTCTTTTGACCTTTGCAGAATTAGAACTTTCCAAGAAATTTAAATACTTTTCTCTCTCTCTCTCTCTCTCTCTCTCTCTCTCTCTCTCTCTCTCTCTCTCTCTCTCTCTCTCTGTGTGTGTGTGTGTGTGTGTGTGTGTGACTCTCTCTCTCTTTTCTTCACTCCCCCTTCTCTCTCATGATCTTTATTCTATGTTTATTTCTAAACACAGTTCACCTTCAACTTAAGACCCTGTATATAATACTGACTTATTTGCCCCTTCTCTTAGGTATTTTGAAACAAAGTCAACAGTCCTATAACTTTGTTTATAGGTATTCTGAAATACATTCCTGGATCCTCTATTAAAAAGTCCAAGGCCATTGGAAATCCATTCTTATACTTAAGAACAAATCCTTTATCTATCCATGTTCAGTTTTTCTAAATAATCTCATGTTTGCAGTTTCCTTATTTATTTACTGAATAAGCCTCTAAAGTCCAAAATCAAGAACTGCATTCTCAAGGATTATATGTCTTGTTACTAAGAATTGTACTGGCATTTAAATGCAAGTATCATGTGGTTTTTTTTTAATGATGCCATCTTTTAATGCCTTACATTTTTGCTCTCTCTTTCACCTTTCTGTACATCAAATGCCCATCAACAATATCTTTCACTTTGATTTGCTTTATATGTTTTAGTAATGTTAGGCTTGCTGCTTTAGTCTGCATCTGGACTTTTCTCCAATGATAACATATTAAAGGCTTGGTCCCAAGTTACCAGCATTGGAAAGTGGTGGCAATATTAAGAACATGTGTATAGTTGGGACTATCTGGTCATGGGTCATGTCTTTTAAGGGGACAGTGGACTGCTCTATCTCATTCTCACCATGTTCCTTTCATTCATTTCATCTCTCCTTTAACCTTTCTCCCCAACCCCATGGTGAGCATTTTTTATCATGTTCTGCTGCCCTTAGGTGTTGTCTCACCAAAAGCTATAGGGTCTATCAGATATAGACTAATTCTTCAAAGGAGTTAGTCAAAATATTCATTTTTCTCTATCAGTTAAGATATTACAATGAAGAGTGCTAACATACCAGCTGGAAATATTCTACTATGATCTGTTATTTTGCTTCTGAATTCAAGCTGGATAAAAACAAATGTTTACAATGGATGCCTGTGAGTCCAAGGAGGCATTTGACATTTGCTTGTACAGGTTTAACTTGCTGCAGATGAGCTTTTACAATAATCTTTTGGCTAATTCTCTGTTTGCTAAGAGTAGAGTTCAGACATACCCTCACTTGCTGCTTGTGCGTGAGGCTCTTGGAATTGCAGTATCTTGAGCTCTACTGAACCAGGGCCTGAATTTTAAGAAAACTGCAGGTGGTTTTTATCCAGTTTGAACTCTACAGTAGACATATCTTCTTGGGTTTCTAATTTCTAACATGAATCTATTTTTACCCATTTCCAGAAGAAAGGCACTTTCACCTTACTTCTTCAACCAGATAGGTAGCGTATTCTATTCCTTTTTTTTTTTTTTTTTTTTTTTTTTTTTTTCAGAAATAGGACTGGCCTTTGTGCTTGCTGCTCATTAAGGATGAGAAGTCTGCACCCTGGACATGCCTGCTCAAGTGGGTGTTGAATCTTTAGGATTCAGGGCTGCAAGCAGCTTCTGACGCTCTTAATTCCAGTATGTATTATTATGGCAACATTTTCTAGGTGTTTATAAAGGATAACACTTTAATATTTCAGTATACACATGTTTTTTGAAGTGTGATGAGTATTTATTCTTTGTATCTCAAATTGCTCTGTTAAACTAAAATTTCAATTTTGAAGCTGTCATTTCTGAGCTGGGAGAAAAAAATGGAGCAAGAAAGGGTTCTAGTGAAAAGCTATAGTTATTATCACTTTATGTAGTGGAATAATAGAGGCTTCATTAGGGATAATAGCAAAATTCCTTGAAATACTGTAAAATTTATTGGCATAGAAGGAAGAAAAGACATGAAAAGGAAATAAAGCTGGATAAGTTACTGAAGAACAAAGAAAACGAAATGTCATATATGTTGAATGTTGGGTAGAATAAGGTGAACTTAGGTGGTGTGTTAGATATCTCTAAAACATCCATCCCATGTCATAAATAATGAGATGGTTTTTAAAAAATAAAGATTTTTAAAAAGTATTAGAGAAAAGCCAAACTATTAGAAAAATGATTTAAAAGATAACATGCAAATATGATAGAATCTTAGCAACCCATGGATGTCACCTCTTGTCTGTATTCCAACCAGAATAATTAAATGAGAGAACATGGAACTTTTGTTTCATCAGTAAATTTAGATGGAATAATGTAATTTAAAAGTAATTATATATGTATATGTGTGTATTTAATTTCAGTCCAATCATAGTAAGTTGCATCATATTAAAAATTTAAAAGAAAGACCCAAGTCCTAAAGTAAGGAATATGTTAATCCTTTTCTGGCAGGAAATCTAAAAGGATCTAAATTATCTAGAATGAGGCCACTATTGACTGTTCTAAAGTCAACGGTAACTAAGGCAAGGAAAGAAAAGGGGAAAATTGACAAAACAGATGAAAGAAAGCATGAACACATAGAATGACGTAAGGAATCATTTTAAGCAATTGTAATATCATGGAAGGAATTGAAATAAAAATAAAATATCTCGAGCTACAACTGATGAAACATCATGTGTTCAAAGCTATGGATCATCCCTGAACTAGAGCTTGGTTACTCTCGCTGTAGCTTCAAAGATCCAGCCTCATCAACTGAAGTCATCCTGAGTTGTTACCACCCTTATACCCCTTCAGCAGCTGTGTGTCACGCCTAAGCTAGCTTTCTCATGCACAAGACATGCATTAAAATCATTAAAATTGTATGTGCATCAACAGCCCGAGCTTGGTGCTGTGAGTTTCATGGATGGGTATGATGTCCTTAAAATTAATTTAAGGAAAAAAGAAAAGCATGATAGGTTTTGGTGTATTCAGTTTTGTGCTGACTCTCATGTTAAGGTATAAGCCTTTCTCACTCAAATCATAAGAATCTTCTGGTCTTGCTACTGCTGAAGACCATTCTTCTGTTAGGAGGTCCTCTCTAAACTGTATTCCTCAGTACTGCATCTTTCCATCTCTCTATTTTATTAGAATATATTATTCACAAAAATGATAGTATTAATCATTACAATTTCACACACACATGCAAGGACATTTAATAATATTCATCCCCACATCTTCTCTCTCCATCCCTTCCCATGTTTACTTTATCTCCTCAAATAGGCACCGTCTGTTTGGTTTTCCTGATTTCTTTTTCGTGTTAATTTAATAACTAAGAAAAAAGTGATAGTTTGTGTATGTTGATTTTACATCCTGTTACTTTGCTGCATTGCTCATTTTAAAGAGTATTTTGGTAGGTGATAAAGTTTTGTAAATACAGAAACACACATTATTTTTAAAACGCTAGCAAGTAATACAAAATCTCATAAAACCTCAGGACTTAACACAGAGGGAGAAGAAACAAGAGTAGAAAGCATCTCAGAGTAATATTCCATTGTGTAAATGTACCACATTTTCTGTATCCATTCCTCTGTTGAAGGACATCTGGGTTCATTCCAGATTCTGGCTATTATAAATAAGGCTGCTATGAACATAGGAGTATTACTCAGCTATTAAAAACAATGAATTCGAGAAATTCTTAGGTAAATGGATGGAACTAGAAAATATCATCCTGAGTGAGGTAACACAAACACAAAAGAACACACATGGTATTCACTCACTGATAAGTGGATATTAGCCTAAAAGCTTGAAACAGCCAAGATTCAATTCACAGACCACATGAGGCTCATAAAGAAGGAAGACCAAGTGTGGATGCTTTGGTCCTTCTTAGAAGGAATAACAAAACAAGGGAGCAAATATGGAGACAAAGTGTGGGACAGAAACTGAAGGAAAGGTCATCTGGAGACCATTCCACCTGGGTATCCACCCCATGTGCAGTCACCAAAGGTAGATGCTGATGTGGATGTCAGGAAGTGCATGCTGACAAGAGCCTGATATAGCTGTCTCCTTAGAGGTCTGCCAGAGTCTGACATATTCAGAGGCAGATGCTCGCAGCTAACCATTGATCTGATCAAGGGATTCCTAATGGAGAAGTTAGAGAGAAGACTGAAAGAACTGAAAGGGTTTGTGGCCCCATGAGGAGAGCAACAATACCAACCAACCAGAGCTCCCCAAGGTCTAAACCACCAGCCTGGGAGCACATAGGGAGGGACCCATGACTCCAGCTGTATATGTAGGGAGGATGACCTTATGGGGATAGGTGGGAGAGGAGATCCTTGGTTCTATGAAGGCTGGACACCGAGTGTGGGGGAATTCGAGGGTGGGGAGGTGGGAGTTGGGGGGTAGGTGAGGGCACATCCTCATAGAAGCAGGAGGAGGGGGGATGGGGTAGGGGTTGCTGGGCAGAGGGGGAATGGGGTAAGGGGATAACATCTGAAATGTAAATATAATATCCAATAAAAAAATAAACAAAAAGAAAAAGAAAGAAAGCATCTCAGAGATAACAGGGCAAGAGAAGAGTATAGAAAGAGAATTAAGGATTTACTAGGCCTACTTCTACTGGAGGAAGAGGTATGAGGGAACAGGCAGCAAGGCATAATGCTAGAGAGTAGAATTCAACTAGGGAACAGCTGGTGGATTGTGCAGAAGTTACAGTAGAATAATCTTTGTTTCATTAAAGAGCAAGATTGAGTGGTAACCATCAACATATTAAAATGGAAATGAAATAGTGCATTGATTAAACAAATAATAAAGAAAAAGTAATAAAAAATCAGTAATCAGTGTAAAACACCAAGACAAAGAACAATTTAAAAAATGAAATTCATCCATGCATGCATTTTTAACCTAAACACAATTAGGCTAAAAGTGGAAACCAATACTTTATGCCAGTTATAAGAAATGAGAAAACAGGTACCACACAAATATAAACAAAAGATGTAGACTTAGAAGTTTTAAAATGAGTTTTCCATTCTTCTATATGACAATAATATTTGCTTCTAATGTTATGTTGAAGCCCTGCAGTGAAGTTCAAGGAAGGCTCTAGAATAACAGTTCTTACAGCATGATTTTAGATTTGGAGTTTGTTTAAAATGAAACTTTTAAGATTCCATCTTCCCAAATCTGAAATCATCAACTTTAACTCCAGAAAAGAGGTCAGCCACTGTTTTTGATAGGCTACCAATGATTCCATTTATTTTAGGGTATATAGTACTGCACTAATGGATTCTGAGACTTCAAGGTAGCCCTCTACCCAAATAATGATAATGTTGGCTCTCTTAAGGGAAATGTACCACAGGCTGTTGGTCAGGACAGAGATGGTAAATAACATCAAATGGATGAAGATGACCCACTAAGTATGTATTTGTTACAGCTCCCAACATAAAACTTTTAAGACTTTATTAAAATAGAAAGAGAAAACAGAGCTTCCCACATCTATGGGAAGTGTCCCACACTCTCAGACCTATCTGTATTCAAGTAGCATAAACCCTAGGTGAATAACACAGATCCCTACCACCTATTCCGTTGCAATACTCCAAAAAAATCCAACTTCTAACATTCAGTAAGTATCCCTGCCCAACCTGGTGAGTTTTCCACATTATAGACTTTCATATTATCCCCACATTCTTGGGACCAAAATTTCATGCAACAAAAGCAGATGATAATCCCTTCTCTCTCCACACATAACCAATGGAAAAAGCCCACATAAATGGGTGACATCACAAAAAGCAAATAACATGACAGGCCAAAGCAATAGGCCCCTTCACCCTCTACCCTCAATCCACTATTCTGATACAAATATTCTCCAATAAGAATTACCTAGATGAACCTATTTCCAGTTCTAAAAGATGAGAGATGCCAAGATAGAGTATTTTACACAGAAAAGCTATCTTCCATACTTGATAAAGAAAGAACTTTCATGTATACCAAACCCTGACAGAGAATACAGGAAGCCAAGAAGATATTTGACTGAAAGTATTAATAAGCATAGCCCAGAGACTGTGGAAAGAAAAACAAATGAAGTTATAATTAATAAAATACAAACAAGAACTTAACTGACAGTGGGTCCCCATACTGAGAACAACATATTACCATTGAACATGGGAACGTCACGCTAGTCTCTACATGAAGACTTCATCTCTATTTTCTAGTGTCTTTGGTATACAAAGGTTCTCTGCAGGCTACCAAAAGAGGAATATAAACATCAACCCAACCAGAAAACCTTTGACCTACAATCTGCCCTACCTTTAAGATATGGTATGTCCTTGGGAGCTTAAAGCTTGTAGGAATAGTCAACCAATGTCTGATTTGACTTACAGACCACTATGTGAGACATAACCCATACTCATCACTGTTTGAGTGTCCAAGAACCAGAGATGAGATAGCTCAGAGACTTAGGTTAAAGCCAAACACTACTAGTTAAAAATAAAGTATCAATAAAATAACTTCTAATGATATTCTTCTATATGCATAGATCAATAGATTCAGTCATCATCTGTGAATACTATCTGAATACAATGCAATAAATCTTAAAATGAATACCCATGAAATCTCTACTAACTATATGAACTCATGAAATTAAATATTAACATATTACTGAATGATGAATGGATCAAAGAAGAATTCAAAAAGAGAGAGCAATACTAGAATTAAATTAAAATGAAACACAATAAAATAAAACATCTAGAATACATTAAAAGAAGTCCTGAGACTGACATTTAAAGTTGTAAGCACCTACATTAAAAACTCTGAAAGAGTACAAATAAATGATTGACGGATATTTCTCAAAAATTTTGAAAAATAGGAACAAACCAAACCCAAGTCTACTGGGTGTGCAGACATAATAAAATTTGAGAAAAACCTAAGAAAACAAAAGTATGACAAAGAATCAGTGAATCTAAGAAAGATCTGGTTCTTTGGAAAGAAACAGAATTGATAGAAATTTAACACAGTTAACAGCAAGGAGGAGCCAGACAGAGAGAGAGAGAGAGAGAGAGAGAGAGAGAGAGAGAGAGAGAGGATACAGTAATCAAAGACTTCTAGCCAAAATAATCCAGGCCCATATAGATCCAAAGCAGAATGTACTAGACTTTCAAAGAACTACAACAAATCCTTCATAACTTATTAAAGAAAATAGAAACAAAATGAATACTTTAGAACCCCTTCTGTAAAGCCAGTATTATTCTAATAGCAAAACAGGTAAGATCATAAGAAAAGAAAGTTACCGGCCAACAACCTGATGGATATAGATGCAAATATTATCAACACAATCCTTATAAGACAAATACAGATATATATCAAAATGATCATCGATCATAATCAAGTTCACTTTATCCCAGAGATTCAGAGATACTGAGGCATACCTAAGTTATTAAATGAATAGTCATCTAAATAGACTAAAATATAAAAAATTATGATTATATCCATAGATACAAAAAAGGTCTTTGACAAAGTTCAGTGTAACTTTACAAACACTAAAAAGAAAAAAACTGAGATGAATAGAGTTCAACATAAACATAATAAAGGCTATACATGTCAAACCTGCACAAAAATTATTTAAAGAGGAAAAAATTTTAATACTTGAATCAAAATCAAGAAAAATACAGGAATATCTACAATTCCAACTACTTTACAATTTAGTGCTTGAAGCACTAGCTAGATTCATATGAAAAGTGAGATTGTATTATATCATTTTAATTGGATTATTTATTTCCTTGAATCTTTGTAGATTTGAGTTCTGAGTTCTTAAAACATACTGAATATTAACTTCTATCTTCTATATACCAGGCCAAGAATATGTACCAGTTCTGTGGGCTTCCTCTCTGCTTGGTTAATTATTCTTTGCTATATAGACATTTGTTTGTTTGTTTGTTTGTTGTTTGTTTAATGAGGTCCTTTTGTCAGTTTGTTACCTTCCTATTTATAAAGTCCTTTTCTGGAGCCATATCTTAACTGTATTCATGTTTCTTTTAGTGGTTTCAGCATTTCAAGTTTCACATTGTGGTCCTTGATCCATTTAGAGTTAATTATTATCCAGGGTAATAAATAGATCTAAAATTACTCTTTTGTGGTCCCATACAAATTTTAGGATTGTTAAATTACTTATGATGAGCATTGTTACAAGGATACTATTTAGAGTTGCATTAAGTACCCAATAACTAATGAGGGCTTTCTAGCAGCCTTATCACCATTTTTTGTCAGTCGGTTTTTTGATCTTAACCTTTCTGTCTGGGGAAGGATAAAATATCTACATGGTTTAGATTGCATTTTCTGATGAATTAAGGTAGGACTGGAAACTTGTGTCGTCACTGTGAAAATTAGTTTGGAAAATTCACAAAAAGCTAAAAGAAGATCTACCATATGGCCCAGCTATACCACCCCTTGGCATATAGCCAAGGACTCAACATTCTACTCTGGTGATACTCAGACATGTTCACCGCTACTCTATTCACAAGAGCTAGGAGAGGGAAATACACAAATGGCAGGAGTCATCTAGAATAGGCTAAGGCTAGCAGGTAGCCTTCCTGGAGGAGGCATACCACTTTTGCATTGTCTATGATGGGCAAATTATATGAGGCAATGTCCCAAAAACTCAAGGACTGCTTCTTGCAGCTGATATGCCTTTCCTGTCATTATTAATTTAATATAATAATTCCTGGGCATTAACATACCTTATTGAGCAGATTTCCAGCAGATCAATATAAAGATGAACTTTCATGAGTGAATGTTATTTAGATGAATTAATGATTCTTATAGAATTTCTGATTTGATTCAAATAATCTTAGAAAGAAAATTTTAAGAAACGGTTTTAGTTGTTTTGCTAAAAAGATGTAATAAAGTTAGAATCAAAAACTGAATGTGTCAACTCCTCATAACAATAAGTAAAGGCTCCATAATAAGAAATACAATGAGCTTTCATAACTATACTAAAAGGAAATGTAGGCTTGGGACAAATTGATACTCAAGGAAAAGCATTCAGGTACCAGGATCAAGCCACAGGTGTGCACATATGAAACTGTTGCTTTGAACTTTTAATGAGCATATAGAATGAAACACTGCTTTGAACTGAGTATCAATATCCTTTTATTATTAATATCCTTTTGCAACTCCCGTTTGTGTAATAATTTATCTATAATGTAATTTTCTGAGAACTTTTGTCTATAAAAGGCCACAGAAAAGAAATAAAGGTGGTGTGGTGTGGTATGGTGTTGTGTGGTAGCTTGAGGATCTCTGCCCTAGCCATGCATCCAATGCATCCATCCATCCATCCATCCATCCATCCATCCATCCATCCATCCATCCAAAGGTATATGTCTGTTTGTTTATATGTATGTATATGTGTATGTATGAATACTTGAAGAGTGAACAAGACAGGTGTTGGGTCCAACAAAAATGTAAATGTGTTAATGAGTAAATGAGAATGTAAATGTATGTATGAATGTATATATTTCTGTGCATATTTGCCTGTGCAAAGATTTTAAATCTTTTCCTTTCCTTCCTTTCTGGTGTGCAAAGAGTTAACCAGCCAGGCCAATGAAGAGCTTCCAGATGCCTGGCCAGAAAGGGGAGTGCTAGCAATAAGTCCTTTACCTAACACCCGCTGCCCTGCCAAGCCATTGGCTTCAGGCCCCAGTATAACTAAGAATCAAAGAGAGTAATATTATTAATACTTAGCAACCTTTACACTTGCAAAATCAAGTTTTGACCCCCTCCCTAACCCCCCCTACTGCTGTCACTTTGTCTAATCAGCTACTTTCCAGTGAGAACCACCTGGGTATGCTCCCAGTACCCAAAATGTCCTTTGACTGATAAACAGATATTGAAAATATGGCACATTTACAAAATAGAATGAAATTCAGCTGTAAAGAAAACTGAAATCATGAAATACATTGTTAAATGATTGGTACTGAAAATTATTGTACTGAGTGAGAGTGAGGTACCCCAGAGCAAGAAAATGAAGACCGCATGTTCTCTCTTATTTATAGGTCCTACCCCTGAATCTTTTAATACAAATAAATAACCTGCAGGGTATAGGGAAGGAGTTCTGTAACAAGAATAGTAGGAAAGAAAAAACTGGAAAAAAGTATGATATTAACTGGGGAGGGGGAAGGGAGAGTAAATCAAAGAGGGAAAGAGAATAAGGAGGAGTGAATACACACCATAAAGAAATTGTTTATGTTTGAGAGAGGGGGGATGGAGGGACTGAGAGAGAGAGAGAGAGAGAGAGAGAGAGAGAGAGAACTTAAATGAAGTTATGCCACACAAGATAATGATGCTCCTTGAAAAAGACTATTAACAAGATCCTAGGTCTCAGGTATGGGAAACCTGCATTTGAGTTGTTGTTCATGAACTTTCAAAAAGATGCTTAAATAAACAGATGCTATTGACATTGTCCATGGTTGCTTTCTGAAACTTGAATATAAGGTTTTAGCTGAGGACAGAAGAATTGGAGAAATCTGGCACTTACCTGGAAGTCTCCCTGAAAATAATTATAAGAATTTAGTTACTATTATTATTATCTAATGTTTTTATAACCTACCAAGGGAAAAATAGTAATAAACAGTCTCACATGGCTATAAACCACATCAATGATCAGCAAGATACAGTCAATGGTTCAATAATGGCACTTTTATCTTGCAGGTAACCAATACCTGTCTAACTGGACTTGAAGCCCCCTCATTAAGAGGGAATTCATGACTGATACTGCAAACCTAGTCAACTACTCATGGATAGGGTTATCATAGGCCATGGAGATAAACATACCACTGCTATGTTCCTAAGCAAAAGTAATCTCCAACTTTATTGTAAATACTTATTCCTGTTCCCACCAATATGTATATCTCTCATCCCTTATCCCTGATGTCACAAGAATTTGAAGAGCTGAATGCAATATGTGACAAACACTTAGCATGTTAGCAAGAGCATTGCTGAGTGTGGTGGCTATTACTATCACTTATAAGTATTCTTTCATGGTTAAAAATAGATTTTAGACATTTGCTGTTCTCTTCCTGCCATGTGAATTCTGTAATCACTTAAGAATTCCTTTAGCATCATGGATGTAAGCAACTGGTATGCATGCATCTTTGCCTACAATTGTGATTTGTTTCATATAGGGGTTTGAGATCTATTATTAACTGTCCTTATGTACTCACATGTTCTGCTTCCAGAACTTTCTATAGTTTTAGACCTTCATTCATTTAGTCATCCCCTTTGTTTCCAAAATCCAGTCATTTTATTCTTGCAAATATTTCTACAATCAGAAGAACATTTTCTAGATCATTACCACCATTCTACAAACCCACTGTGAGCTGGCTTTAATTCTCCAATAGCTTCTGGTAACTTCTCTAAAAAAAATCATCATCTTTAATTTACCATGTGCAATGTAGACACTTTCCAAAAGAAATTACCTAAACACGGGAAAATAACGTTCACAACATAGTCATTGAAACATGTCTTAGTCAGATTGTTTACATTGTGCCCTCAAATGCACACTGTTAGTAACATAGTATGTTTACCTCACTGAAAACAATGTAACTTTTAACATGCTTAATTGTGAATCAATGTAGCAACATGTTTTCTTAAATCCAACTTATACTGATTTTTAATGAGGAAGACTAAAGTTGTGATTATATTGTTATTTCAATATGGAATACACCATCCAGTAAAAAAAAAAAAAAAAAATGGACTTTGAATACTAACTAAGAATATATATATATATTCTTAGTAATGCATTCAGAAAGCAATTGTGTAACCACATTCCATTATTAACATATCTAACAAGATTAATATGATATGCAAGTTCAAAGTCTTGTATATTGAGATAAAATACAAAGAAACTTTCTGAGAGATCAGGACTTAATTTATTCTGCTCTCATTGTCACAAAGAGGTTATAACATGTTTATTCATTAATTAGTATCAGAGAAAATTTAAATAAAAGTAAATTGAATTTATCACTGCAATTAGGTCTTTTTTTAAGGTTTATGCTTAATGTTCGATTTGGGCAATCCTCTGATCAATCAAGGACTTAAGAAAGGTCATCAAGATGGACCATGTGGAGCATCCTACTCATTTAAAATTAGTACACATACACAATGAAGTCTCTTGTGACTTATACCACTGCTTTTTATAATGTAACTTCTCTATTTGCTTACTTTTTTATACATTGTTTTGTCCTTTTGATGTTTAATGAAATTAATTTTCTTCCTGCCCTTTCCTCACTCCAAACCCTTCTCATATACCTTTCAAATTCATGGCCTATTTTATTCAGTAATTGTTATAT
This sequence comes from Mastomys natalensis, assembly GCA_021653895.1. Taxonomy (NCBI): domain Eukaryota; kingdom Metazoa; phylum Chordata; class Mammalia; order Rodentia; family Muridae; genus Mastomys; species Mastomys natalensis. The sequence continues at coordinate 273,884 of JAJTUV010001405.1, read as the reverse complement.
AATTGTTTATATTTCCCTAAGTATAAGCTGCTCAGTCTGTATAATATGATTTGTGCATATGTTTTTGGGAGCGGTCATCTTGTATGAAGAAACAATAGAAGCATTCTTCCCTGGTGAAGACTCCCACTCTCAGCATTCATTATTTGCCTGTTGTTCTTGTGCAGGGTTGAAGTATAATATTCCCCTTTACATTGCCATGTAAATTCATGTGGTCCTTGTTCAGATCATGTTTAGTCAGTCATGTTGTTGAGACTATGGTTGTAGCTTCTGACATTGCCCTGAGACACACTCTCACAGCAAACTCCTTGATATTCTGACTCTTACCATATTCCTATCTTCCTATCTCTTCTTCTGCAATGTTTCCTGAGTCTTAAGTGTGAGAATACTTTGTAGTTGTATTCATTGGGACTGGAATCCGTAGCTGTGTATTTTGATTGGTTGTGGTTCTCTGCGGGACGTAAATCTATTCAGGAAGTTTGGTAAGGTAGAGCAGGTTGAGACACAGATACTTGGTGGGCATTCACCTGAGGCTTAGGTGACTCCCAGCTCCCTGTCAGACTCCTGACTTTGAATGTGTCCCAGGCTTCTCACATAAAAGAGATGTGATCTGTAGTCATGTAGGATCAAAACAGAGTTCTCCATGTTAATGAGGTACCTAGAGGCCCAGAGGGTATAACCAATAAGCTTTCTTTCCCAGCCCGTCCTCTATACAAAAGGTATTTAATCTCAGGCCCACCCTGACAAGTGGGGTATGGTTTTATACATCCATTTTTCCATCATGACAATAAACTGTTTAGAACCATGAACTTCCTTTTTTCATTGAGATCCACAGTGGAGAGCCATGGAGAAGGCCTTCACCTATAGAGCCACAATCTAGTCTCCTATAGAAGGCCTCTCTGCACTTCTAGCCGCAACTGTACCAAGCCTGCCCACATCAAGCTAAGGACTATTATTCTCGCTGGGACAAGCTGGAGTTCCCCTTTGCCCCTGTCCCCAGCCTGTGTGCCCCTGACTCTGTTCTCTGCTCTTCTGCAACTCCCAGCAGCACTGGATATCCAAGAGCCTGAGAACCCCATGGCTCCAGGCTCATCGCAGGCCCAGGGCCCTGAACCAGCTCTGGCTTTTCCACTTCTCAGACTGTGCTTTCCCACCCTGGAGTGCTTCGCTCAGCCCAGCACCCACACAGGCAGTGGTGTGGGATAAGCATAGTCCAACTCTCCCAAGTAGCAGTGCCCAGTGGCAGAGCAGATGCCATCCTACAACCCAACAGTTCTCTGTAGTGTCCTACATCTGTTGCAAAGAGAGGTTTACTTTACAAGGGATAAAGACAACACTTATCTGCAATTATAAGGACAACTGTTTAGATAGTTATTAGGGATTATGCTAGTTTAGTAAAATAGTGGTTGTTGGTTCTCCTCCAATATCTATCACTTCGTTAGCACTCAGCAGTTAGCTGAGTTTTTCTGTACCAAGCATGCATAGTTTACTTCCTATTGAACAGTTCTTAAATCCAGTTTGAGAGATAGTGGTTGCTACCAAGGTATGTGTACCACTATAGCAACATTGGGGTTAACATGCCATCGATGTGGTTCATAGGCATCATAATATTGTTTTATTTTTTTTTCCCTCAGAGTTTCGTTTTATCTGTTTTCTCAGAGTGATCAGAGTATTGGACAAAGTTCCTTTTAAAGGTTCATATTCCATATAATTTTTTTTTTTACTTTTCTATATTTATATATGAGAAGGAAGGAAGAAAAAAAAAGTACTTATTATTATCAAAATCCTGGTACAAACATAGAATGACTTCTATGGGGATGAGCCTAACCAAAGGCTCTCTGGATTTGGGATTCATTCCAGAGGTAGAAATCCATGCCTGGTAACATAAGCTCAGCCAAGAACCTGTGTGTGCTCGTGTGTGTGTGTGTGTGTGTGTGTGTGTGTGTGTGTGTGTGTGTGTGTGTAAGAGAGAGAGAGAGACAGAGACAGAAAGAGAGAGAGAGAGTTTTAAAGATCATATACTGTGGATTGTTTCTAACAGGAAAATAATAGAGTGCGTGAAAAGAAAATAAAAATCTGTTATAAGAGTATGAGGGACACAGCAACGAGGATGATAAAGTTCACAGATCCCAAAGGAGACAACTGTACTTTGATGACAACGATCAGCAGCATGCAGATCACGTCTGTACAAACATTTGAAGCTTTTGAGGAAACCTCCTGGTTCTGCTAAAACTTCAACCTCGAAACAGGTTCTACTACACACCTCCCAACCCAACCCTTATGCATATGATGTGCAGAGGCAGAATGATGTGCCACATCCTTTGTGCCTTTTCCAAGTCTTCAGGTATACAGGAAGAGAAACTACACCGATAGCAAAGCTGCTTAAAAGTTGCAAAATGCATATGAAATGTCCCTGTGACATTTTACCCTCATTTCATTGTTTTAGCAAATTGATAAATGAAAGACCTGTTTATTGAAAAAAGAAAGGTCATCAGGAAAAATGTTAAAGCTCTTTAAGCACATTTGCTTCTAAAACTATATTCGTCCTACAATGTGTGGAAAGTTTACAGAATGCTTTATCCTGGGTATTTGTGAGCCAACTGTAATATGTGGGAATGGATATTCTTACCCTTATTGTAATCACATCAGTTGTTTACATATAAGGATCAGAAAATTGGTCATTTCCCTAATGTCACACACTAGGGCAGAAAATTTGACCCAAGGTGTGGTCAGATAGATACTTGCTATTTCATCAGAACTATTCCTCTCTATATATTTCTGAGTTATCACAACCTTGTGTAGAAAAACTTCCAGTCACATGTTCCACATGGCAGCCACACTGAGAACTTACTTGAACAGAGTGAAATTAGTCAAAAGACAGAAAATCGGAGAAAAGGCAGACACAAAGGAGATCTCAGAGAAGCTGGAATCAGAATGTGCTGAGGTACTTTCTTTAATAATACTGAGACAGACAGACAGACAGACAGACAGACAGACAGACAGACAAAGATGATCATATTTATCTCCCTTCCTCAATTCTTCCCGGATCCACCATCAGTTTCTCATCTGAACATTTTGTGTTCTTTCTTACTTTAATTTTTTTGTGATGCCCCAATACTCTTGGATGTGTGAATGTGTGATCTTCTTTTGGAGCATGAGGCTACACTCATAGAAAGCTGACTCCTGCTTTCGCAGTATCTATAAATTGCCAATAGCTTCATGGCTTTAGGTGGGATTTGATGTTGTCTGCCTTTCCTCTCCATGCTGGGATTTGGTTTGGCTTGGGTATTTCGTGTAACTTTTCCTATCCAACCTAAACTCTGGGAATGGGCTGCCCTATCAGCCCCGACCCAGTTTCCCTTGAATTCATAGATAAAAGACACAGGCACACAATTTCAACTTGTCTTTGGACACAATTGCTGGTCACTACTATTTCACACCTGGAAAAGTGTGCCCTTATCAATATTCTTATCTCCTCACCTCCCACCTGCTCTAAACTTTAGTGGTTCAGATACATATAGAGCCTGCTAACCTACCCCTGACTACCCACCTATAGGCCACTGCTTCTCCTGAGACTTCACATGGCTGCTTGGCTTTTCTCTCTCCAAAGAGAACTCTCACCCTCTCCCTTGTCTGTCTCTTTTCCTCCAGGGATCCGGAAGTCCTGCCTATTCCTTTCAGCCAACAGTTAGCCAATGACGTCTTTACTGACAGATCAAGAATCAGATGGGGAACAGGACAGCATAAGAACCACCCCTACACTTGGGCTTTTCTCTTACTATGATAGTTAAAACTATTCACTGTAAGATTAAAGCTAAAGTTGATCAGACGAGTGTTTTCAATATAGAATGTTTTCTTCTCATACTTTTGAAAGAGTAATACTATAGCCCTTTTCCTGATGGGAAATATTCTTTCAGTTCATTAAAGGCATCTTAAGCAGAAGAATTTGAGTAAAACACCTGCTCCTCCAATAGCATGTAGCATAATTAGCATAATAGGTGCCCAGTAAAGTAGATGCATAGTGATGAATGAACCAAGCACAATTTTGCATCTGCATGTCATTGTCAAGTTATGATTGCTTTGTCTTCTTGCATTTAGACAAGCCCAGAGGTCATATAAAATGCTGGTTCAAATCTACTCAAAGTAAATCATGATATACATTGAATCTTTAAACTGTGACTCTCTGGTATGCTTTGACATCTAATTCTAAATCAAAAACTTATTCTAAATTTCCTCACAGATCAACGATGTAGCTAGATGACTCTTTTCAATTGCCAGTGTCCCAGGTCTTCTAGAAAAACATGCAGCATTCAATGACATCTTTAAAAAAGGAAGTGATCCTGATACAAAAACAATACTGAAATATTTACTAGAGTTTGAGACTCTGTGTACCAAGGGAAGCATTAGCATGGGGTGCCTTCACAGCACAGCTGCTGGGTCATTTCAGAAAATATGGGTCTGACAGATGGAGAGAAACTAGAATGAAACCTGCAGGTATTTCTTGTTCTTTCTCAAGTCATGTTTATTTTAATTAAATTAGGGAAAAAGAGAGTCTCATTTCTTAGAGGGGGACAATCTTAAAGGACTTTCATCTCCCTGCCATTTCCCCCTGGAGAACTCTGAATGGGAGCAGGGTGGGGAGGATGCCTCTGGCATTTTGAGATTGGAATGAGTAGCTTTCAAAGGGAGCAATATATTTCTCTTCATAGACATGTTTAATAGATGATGCTGGATAGTCTGTTAAGGTAAAGAGTCCTCAATTTGGAGGTGAAACATATAACCAAATTAGATATCAGACTAATTAGAGTCAGTCAGTTCTCACCAGGAAGGCTTGCATTTGTACCTGGAACATCATAACTGTTATTTTATTAAAGGAATATTTTTGTAGAAAGATATGAATTTGTAGGCACATTGACCCACTTGTGAAAATGAATGTATAAGCACCCATTTCTTCTGATGTCAGGAAACTTAATTTCAAGATTCCAAAGTTCATTTAGTGCCTTCTCGTTTTAACTCCGTTGCAGCTAAGTAAATATGTTAATAATTCAATGTCTCCCTCCATTCTTTCCAGGAAATCACTGACAAAGAATTGCCTGCATTCCCACAGTCTCACATTTTTTCAACAGTCATAGCCAATGATCATTTATACAACTGGGTATCAGGAATTACTCAAACTGCTTTAAAACTTGTCTTTTTACACCAGAGCACAGAGATTTAGGTGATATTCCACATCTCACAACTGGTGACAACTTAAAATGGAGAAAAGCCTTTAATTTTTTTCACCATAGCATCCTGTTATTCTGTTATTGCTGTGAGCATCTTCTCTGGGTCATGGGTATCCAGACCTGGGACACTTGCACTGAAGCTTCAGCATCGCCCTCTGCTGGCTGGTTAAAATACTAGGGGTAGAGCATGTCAAGTTAGACTTTTCTTTCTCTAGAACGTCCCCTTCTGTAAACTTTCAAATTAAAAGTGTGTCAAAAAATTTATATCTGTTTGTGATCATCATTATTCATTAACTGACAAATCTGCTGTTGAGGAAAATACAGGATTTCTGGTTCTTGAGAAGTGGCAGGTAGAAGGACCAAAGTCTCATTGCATATTCCTTAGAGTATCTGGGCCAGGAAGGAAATAGAAAGTCTTAGACAAAGAGGCAGCCAGTCCTGAAACAGCTTTTTCCAAAACAGACTCTTTCCAAAAATAAAAATGTGTGCTACTATGGAGTTGATGACAATAATTTTTCTAACTGCTTCAAATAAGCAGAGCCATAAAAGCCTTTTCCAGAGTTTCAGGTAAGAGGGAAGGCATGAGAAAGAAGACAGTGTCAGGAAAATGTCTGTAGCCAAGCTTACAGAGTAGACTTGAAGACTTAGGATGGGGAAAGGGTTTCTCTCCTTCTTATCTCTACAAAGTGCCCCAGGTCCGAAGTCCAAACAAGAACAGACAAAAGCTCAGGTTTTCCTTTTCATGGAGCAAACTGACTTTTGTTTACTTCTAAAAATAAGATGCAGAGCATCACTGGACACAGGTGTGGAGTTGAAACTCATCCCAACAACCAGTTATTTCCACTCTTGAATGTGAAAGAATGTGTATAAAAATGACACAATTTTAAAAGGGTATTTTTGAACATGCGTCACTTCTACAGGGAGGGAAATGATTACCACCCCCCCATACCCCTCAGTATTTACAAATCCTAGCCAACTAGGAATAGATATTGAAGAAGTGCATTGATGTTTCATGTTATGCAGATATTGCTCATTAGAGAGAGTCATGGTCCAACAAGCTCTGCCTGTGATATCTCATTTATCAGGGGAGAAATGTTTAACCAACCCGGAAGTGCTGTTTACACATTCCAGCAACACTGGGAAGTTGTTTTGGATTTAGCAGAGTTGGTCTGTTTAATCAACCCATCTTTAGCGTGTAAATTGTCCCCAGTGTAGAAGAGAGTGAAAGAAAAGTCAACTGACAAAAGCATTATTTGGCCTGAAAGCACAGATGCTAGAATTCTGCTCTCCTGGCAGAGACAGCCAGCTAGCTCCTGTAGGATGAGCCCTGTGTCTTTCTGTAGACAGGTGTCTCCTGAAAACTGACACCAAGAGTGTCAAAACACAACTACAATAACAGGTTTAATCAGGCATACCAAAACACACAGAAAGCAACTTCAGCTTTAAAAAAAGAATAGAGGCTTCAATGCAAACACAAAGTGATTACTTCAGCAAAATGTTTTCAATATTGTCCTTCATGCATCACAGAAATGACAAAATATTTCATAACTCTTAACAGGATGATGCTTTCAACATCTGGGAGCCAAGGAAACATCTTTTGGGAAACAAAATAAGGTATGTAGCATTATTGATGAGAGTATTTAGGTTCTCAAGCCTGAAAGACCAAAAGAACACTGTGAATGTGGACGATGGCTGAAGGCCAGTTGAAATTATCTTAAACACTTTGGATCTGAATAAGCAAATGATTAGTGTGGGGGAAAGAAATTCAATGTAGTTACAATGAAATGCTTGGATGGCCTAGGTTTTGCTATGAATGTACAGGTTGACTCAAGCTTGGGAATAAGGAACAGATTGACCTCCAGGTGGGCAGCCATGCCTAAAATACCAAGGCATATGAAAGGGGCTGGAATTAGCACATTGAATGGGACAAGTTGGGATGTAGAAGACATTGGAACAGAAAGCAATTGGAGGATGCTTCTTTGAACAACACCTCCAGAAAAACAAAGCTAAGCCTATGTAGAAGTTAAGTAAAATGTGGCCTCAGAGCAACCTTCAGCCAAACCTTAGGAAGTTCTGTCAGAAGCAAGAGGGTAGACCTTTGTAAATGCCTCCCTCTTGCCCCTACCTACATCCACACCTGGCATAGATTCTCATCTTAGACAGATAAGTCGGCTTTCTTCAATTGGGACATGTGGCTCTTCTGTTCCAGGATATTAAAATGAATCTACCATAAACTGAGCATAGAAGCATTCAAGCATTCCTTAGTTGCTACTCAATATCACAAATAATTGGGAGTTTGGTTTGTTTTTGTGACCAGTCCACATCCTTGTTTACAAAGAAAAATGTAGGCAAAAGAATTCTAACAATATATCGATACATATTATATCTTTGAGTCTCAATTTTTATTTTTGTTACTGTTTGCTTTTAAAAAAAAAAAATCAATGTTTTTTTTTTCTTTATTACTTCCTTCCACAGATGAGAAAACACTAAACTATAGTTTGCGGTCAATCTTTCAGAACATATTTCCTTTCAATTCACTGCAACATCCTTCCAAAGTCTGTTGTAAATAGCTTAATCCATAACTTTTAGTAAAAAGAAAAAAAATAGCATAAATTAACCCAATAATTTTCTTAGCCAATTCAGAACTGAACAGAGTATTGGGGAAACTCTTTGAAATCATGCTGTTTTTTTAATTCAAAAACAATTTCAACTTTCCTTTCCTTCTTTGGTCTCCAGGCTCTAAATATTATGAGAAATTCGGCACATGTGGTATGTACCAAGAAGAAGGATTGCAGGCTGATGCACCAGGATGCAGCCAAAAAGAACAGTGGAACCAGGCAGAGATGACATGTTTTGCTCCAACAGCTTCAATTAAAGTTAGACCATGTGCTCAGAAGCTCAGCAGCTTTGCTTCTTGTTTTAAAATGTCCTTCTTTTGACATCAGTGTTTTATTTCTATGCAGAAGCAGTATACTGAGATTTGATGGCTCTCATCAGCAACATTCCGTTCCACAGTAAACGTGATGTTAGAGAAGGTTAGCTCTGTGTGGAAGCTGGAAGGCCGCCTCGTAGGCCACTCCAGCAGCTTAGCTATTGTGCTGGCACCTCGCCAGTTTCCCTGCTAAATACATAATTAAATCTCACGGTCGACATGGTGTGATTCATTCCCATAAAGTGTGAAAACAAACAACTGTGCATGCGCTGTCCCCAATTTCAAATTCAAAACAAAAATATCCTGGAATCTTCCATTTCCCTGAAGTTCCAAATGTAATTAGATTGGTTTTTAAAGACAAGTAGTCTTCCAGCTTCCATGTGTTAAATCCAATCTGTCAGTTAGGAATGGGGAGGTGGGGCAAATGACTGTGAAATGTAACATCTTGATTTCCTCTCTTTATAATCAAGTGTTCAAATTGACTTTTTTCCCCTAGAATTATCAAAATGTCATTGCTTTCTCGTGCAGAGCCCTGTATATTTACCACTTTACAGCCAAGAGCAAATGTTCACAGGAAAGTAATCAGACACTCTGAGTGATGTTGACTAATACAGAGCTACAGCAGGCACCCATGTTTGCAAGGGTGCAATGGTACAGGACTGGGCTCAACTCCATGGCCTGGAGTCATATGGTGCTTAAACAAGATGCCCAGGGCCTCTGAATAAGTCACTACAGACCGCTTCTATAGGATAATTCCTCCATTCCTGCTGTCTAAAGAGCTTGGCATACAACAAGATTCTTCCACCTGCATCGTGAAAGAAAGTCAATATTGAGGGGAAAGGTAACATTTTCAATATAAAATTAATATTTCCATGTATTTCAACTGGGAAAGTTCAGAATAAAACAGAAAATGATTCTGGAAGAAAGTCACAGCTTTATAAATTTCTTTTCAATAAATGTCATATATCTTACAGTACAAGTCTAAAGCTAATATTCAAAGATACCAAAATATTCAGTTTAGCTAATGTGTTAATATAAACTTATAGAGGTTAATTATATTATATGCATGGATGCCATAAATAAACATAGCATATATAAACAATTCTCAGTAGTGAGCAATTTTCCATTGCATTATCTACTGATTTTTACTTAAAATTCTATGCTATTATGTATATTTCCTTGTACATATATACCCATATTACACACTCTCTGCCTCCTTTACACATTAGCCATACTAGAGGACATATTTCTCAAACACGGCTTCTACATACTGTCTGTATAATTCTAATTCCACTCCTTCAGCTGTGAATTCTTTTTCCAAAACTGTCAAAACACCTCCCAGAAATTTCACAGCCAACTCAAATGCCCCTGACACCTAAGTATTTGTCTCCTCTTAACCTTGCATAGTTTATTTGGTCTACTCTAGTGGCATTAATGTAAGTTTTGATATTCTGGAACACTTCATTATATTTTTTTTCCTCTTTCAACCTATGAACTGTAAAGTTGATTAAAAAGAATCATGCCTTACCTATTTTTAATCAAATTCAAAGTTAAGAATAGGAATTTTTTAAAAGAAGAAATAATTTTTTAAAAAACTCAGAGAAGGTGCTGGATGTGGCGATGCACATATGTAAGCACTTGGGAGGACAAAGCAAGGAAGTTGTGAGTTTGAGATGGACCTGGGCTACCTGAGGCTATGTAGAAAGAAAGAAAGAAAGAAAGAAAGAAAGAAAGAAAGAAAGAAAGAAAGAAAGAAGGAGGGAGGGAGGGAGGGAGGGAGGGAGGGAGGGAGGGAGGGAGGGAGGGAGGGAGGGAGGGAGAAGAAAGAGAGAGAGAAAGAAAAAGAAAGAAGCTGAAGAGAAGGAAAGAAGAATGTTTAAAAATATCTATAATCCATGTACCTTCTTTATGCCTTGTGTGACCAAATAATGTACATATGATTTGACATAGAGAAAGCATACTCTATTGTATAACACACTACATTTACACTTGTCTGCATACTGTATACATTACATGATAAATCATTATGTAAACCTGGTTAATTCTTTACTGTTAAATATTGATTTGCATGAGTCCAACTTCTGTTCTATTCTCTGTTTTAATTACTCTTAAATTTATAGCTTGCTTAACATGTTCTAAAGCTATGTTCAACCTGTTCTACCCTCACATTTATTTTTCTTGTTCAAGTTATATTTTCCTGCTCTTTCCCTGTTCAGTCAATTAGTCTCTGGGTTAATCCTCAAACTAGCTCCTCTTGCCTGTGACCTTGAAGCCACTATTCCCCTGGCTAGTCCACACATGACTATTGTTACTTAAATAATAATTCTCTCGATTACCTCCTATTGCAATTCACCTGAGTTAAAGCATGTCCCCACCTTGTTATCATACACATCTTCATTGAACAAATGTCTCAGTAGGTCTGAAAATCACTTTCCCTGTGTTCATCCCACTTTTCTATGGATATATCACTATCTTGCTACGTAATTTGTCTCTCTCTCCCTGAATGGTGCGTTATAAATCTCATAAGGGTAAAGATTTGTGTCTGTTTTCTTTATGTTGTTATTTAGTTGTTACATAACTGGCATATAATTGGTACTTTAAAATATTTCTGGCATATAGTGGATGTAGTGATGAATGTACTTTAGCTAAATCTCCCACCTTCAAGGTTATTGAGAAGAAATTGCTTTAATTCCACTTTGACTGTATGTAACTGTATTGTAAGTTCCCATAACTGGTAAGTTTAGGGTTAGTATTTCATCTCCAAAACATATGTATCCTTCACTACCTGGGCTGCTGACTCATCTCTTTAGTCACTAACTTGGCCACAATGTCCCTTCTGTTTCTTCTAGCCACCCACTTTTGCCCCAAACTGTTTTAAGTCTGTTGTACTTAAATGATTACATAACTTTACAGACACTAGTAAATTGGTACATCGTGAATCTGAGAATAAGATTTTATCAATCTAAAACACTATCAGATATTTAACAAGACTCACTAAAGGCAAGTCAATGTAAAATGACTTAAATTTTATAACAAGGAAAATATTTTTAAAAAAATAAATATAACTTTATTCTCTACAAAATAAAAATGTAAATACTATGCACACGATACAGGTATAATCTTTACAAAAAAAATAAGAATTTCTATAGTAAACATATACTAACTAAATTCCCTACATAAGGATGTTTATGTATATTTTAAATTTAAAAGAAAATATTCATGTTCCATATGTGCATATAGCTTAAATTTAAATTAACTTTATCATTAAAGAGACTCATCAACAGAGTGATATGAAAGATATAATCTTTAGGCTTCTCAATTTTCATATCAATAAAATGAAGAAAATACTAGTTATGTTACCTACAGGAAATATCTTGTAAGAAAAAAACAATAAAGTTCCATGTGATGAAGTTACCTGAAAAGCTATTACACATGTAAGCTGGTGTCATAATTAAATGGATCTAAGAAGAAGCTGAAAGTAATAAAAGACACCTTTATTCCTTCATTCCCCTTAGACAGGTTCTTTTCTGGAATTATCAGGGCATTTTCACATAAGACTATTCTAAACTTGAAAATTCAAATGCATCAGGCATTCCAAGCATAACTGGAGCAAATTCAAATGAACATCAGATTTCCATTTAAATCCAATTCTCTCCATATCTCCTTCCTCTCTTTCAAATCTCAGAGCACTCATTCCTCTTATAGCTGAGCTGTTGTCTCAAGAGTCAAGGAGCTCACTCAGGTCAAAGTCCTACCTGGGGCACCAGCTATCACAGTAAGCCCAGCTGTGCCTGTATACCAAGAAATGCCACCCAGAGTCTGAGAGTCTCCTGAGAAGGATCTTCACATGCTGGCAGAATGCCACAGAGCCACTGTCAATGATTCTGAGAGTACTGCTCCAGAAATCCAGTCTTTCCATTCCATCACCTTAGCCTAGGCAAGTGGCAACCAGACTATTGGTTGCTCTCCAGTGGTCAGGCTGTCTTTCTCTGATCCATTTTGTCAGCAGTGTGAAGAGGAACTGCAGGAGGTGTCATGTTAGCTAGGTGTCTGCAGCTTTGAGATCATTCATGAGGATTCGATGGACAGGGCATGAAGTGTGTGTTTAATCTTTACTAATGACTTTGCTGTGCTTTTGTGCACAATCAATTAAATTCTTGGGACTTAAGATCTCTCATTCTGAAAATAAAAAATAAAAACATAAAATATACCTACATCAGAGAGAAAAGTTCAAAGTTCAAAGAATTTTTTTGATAATTAAAAATTAAATAACTTAAAAACCAATTTGCCAGGACTTACAAAGTTGAGAGACGATATTATCATTACTATGATTCACCAACGTGTAAAAAGAGAAGTCAACACATGCCCTCATCATTAACCCAGAAGCTATCCTCAATTAAGGACCACCAAAAATGGAAAATTTAGTTTTCTCTAAGGAAGATGCACTGTGAAAACTAACTACTCTTAAGGGTAGGGTGCATGCTCACCAGTCAGTGGCCAGCAGGAAACAACGTGTAAACGTCTGATGAATTTGTTTCACATTTAGTATGAAGACATTTCTTTTCTTTGTCTTTCAAATCAGAAGAGCAAGCTGTTCACATTATTTGAGGAATGCCTCTGTGATTTCCTTAGCCACGCTGTCCTATGTTGGAATACATGGTCATAGCCCTTCCAGGCGCCACAAAGGAAGCACAGTTCAACTGCCATAAAAATGTGTCTATTTTTAAATTAATTCCAAATGTCAATATCACACTGCTTCAAATACAGAAAAAAAAATCATTACTAAATATACATAGTAGTTATACTAATTATATATACGATCTTTATATATTTTAATTCAGGTTTTTATCGTGATTTTATTTTATTTTTTTAATTGTAAAACTTTTTAGAAATTTATTTTAATTATTATTTTCCCTTTCTTTACTCCTCCAAGCTCCATTCCACATCTTCTGTTTGAATCCGCCCCCATCCTGTCTCTCATTAAAAAACAAACAGAAATCTAAAAGATAATAAGGAAATAAAAATAATAAGGTTGAAATAAATCTGAATAGGACAAAACAAACAAACAAACAGAAGGTAAAGAGTGCAATAAATGACACAAGAAACAGATATAGTTGCAGAGATCCATTTGTGTGCTCACTAAAGAATCCCATAAAAATACAAAACTAGAAGCAGTAACAGAGATGCAAAGAATTTGTAGGGTAAAATAAAGAAAAGCTTTTTAAAAAATCAAAAAGATGAGATATTTTTTAAAAAGGGGAAAGGGAGAGAGAGAGAGAGAGAGAGAGAGAGAGAAAGAGAGAGAGAACACAACATTATGAGAAGAGGAGGAACCACCAAGATGCCCTTGAGTTCGTTTTCTGTTGGCCAGCTGCTGCTGAGCATGTAGCCTACCCTTAAAAGTAGTGCATCTTCCTTAGAGAAAACTAAATTTTCATTTGCAGTGATCATTAATTGAGCATAGCTACCTGGTTAATGATGAGGGCATGTGTTGACTTCTCCTTTAAGCTCTAGAACCCATCTGCCTCAGGCTCATACAGGCCCTGTGCATGCTGCCTTAGCCTCTGTGAGCTCCAACGTACAACAATCCTGTCAATTTAGAGGACCCTCCATCACTCTGACTCCTACACTTTTTCCACATCCTTTTCCACATGGTTCTCTGAGCCTTGAGAGGAGGAATTTAATGGGGCTACTCTGTTTATAAATGAGTTTCTGACTTTGCATATAGGCAGTCTCTGTATTTGTTTACATCTACTGGAGGAGGAACCTTCTCTGATGATGGCTGTGCAAAGAACTGTTCTGTAAGGATAGTAGAAAGTCAGTAGAAATCATTTAATTGCTACATTACTTTTGTTCAACAGTAGTGTTTGGTTTAATCCTGGATTTCTAGGCTGTTTAGTCTCAGGTTCTTGATCTCTCAAGCAGGGTTAAGATGGTTTCATCTTGTGAGTGGGTTTTAAATCAAATCTGATATTGGTTGGTTAGTCACACACAAGATTTGAGCTAGCCTTGCACAGCCTTACAGGTAAGACACTATTGTAGATCCAAGTATTTGTAGCTGGACTGGTGTTTACATTTCATCTTTGGTAGCATGCAGAGTACTTTCTTCTACCAAGAACACTAATCAATAGGGGTGAAGGCTTTAGGCAGTCACAAGCACAACTTCTCTGTGTTCGATGAGTGTTGCAGGAAGTATCAAAAAAAGATAATAATGGGCAGTTCCAGCACTACAGATGGCACCAGTGGGTCACATGGCACCAGAGCTCCAAAATCTCTCCACCCAACTGCTAAGTTCCCTCTGGCGGGTCACTACCACACCAGCCCCAACCTTCAAAGCCCTCACAGCCTTTTTGGTGCACATCAGGCAAACCCATGCTTTGTGGACATACCTTTCTCTCTTGAACTCAGTTGACTTGCCATGAGAAGAAAAACACAACACAAACTTAGTTTAGAAACAATGGCAACTCAGTCTCTGGGCTCAACATCTAGAATGCTAATCTTGTAAACCATTTAATTCAAATCCTTCAGTGGTAAATCCTGGCAGTTCACCATAAGCCAGGAGACACTTGTAGTTACATCTTGCCCTATTGATATCCTGTCCAAAAAGTCCTGAGTATATAACTCACTTCTTGTCTGCAGCCCCTCCCAGGGGAGAAGAATTAACATCAGGATACAAAACACCAAGGCCACCCACAACAGATGAGTTGTGTGGGTGGTGTCTTTAACAACAGGACCTTGGTTATGCTTGTTCAGAGAAACCTATATTCTTGGCAACAGCCTGGGTTACTTGGAGGTTCCAACGGGACCCCTTTGGCTGACAACTCAATTACATGTAACCCAGTCACAGTATTGGAAGCTTCATTTAGTGGCAAGAGATGCTCATCCAGAGCTCTTTCTCCTCCATTATTTGGAGATCTCATTTAGAGGGCCTTCATATATGTATATATTTTAAGAATCTTCTACAGTCTGAAGTTTCCATACTTCTATGGCCATTAATTTTAGCTGTTTTTCTTTGTATGCCCTCCTTCCTGCCCCTCTTTCCTCTCCCTTGTTGCTCGATTCTCCCATTCCACTTCATTCTCTCATCCATTCCTAACTATCTCTTCTGTTTCCCTTGTCGTATGTCTTCCTCTTGTCCCTTACTCTATGCCTACCTTCTGCTGTTCTACAGATTATAGCTTTGGTTATCATTGATTTGAGGGCTATTATCCATATTTGTCGTTTTGACCTGGCTTACCTCACTCAGTATGATTTTTATTTTCTAGTTCCATCTGTTTACCTGTTAATTTAATGATTTCATTTTTAAAATGTCTGACAGATATTCCATTGTGTAAATATATCACATTTTTGTTTATCCATTCTTCTGATGAGGGGAATCTAGGTTGTTTCCAGTTTCTGGCTAGAATGAAGAGAGCAGTAATGACGATGGATGACCAAGTGTCTCTGGAGGGTGAAAAGTCCTTTGGGTATATGAGCAAGAGTGAGTTAGCTGGATTTTGAGATAGTTCAGTACCCACTTTCCTAAAAACTGCCATAATTTCCACAGTTATTATACAGGCTTGCAGTTATTCCACAATTAATGAGTGTTCTCCATATTCCACAGCCTCAGGAGCATGAACTGTCATTTGTTTTACTGATCTTAGCCATTCTGATGGTTAAAATTTGGAATCTCAAAGAAGTTTGCATTTGCATTTCCATGGTGGCTAAGGATATAGAACATTTCAAGTAGTTCTCTGCTATTTGAGTTGCTTTGTTTTTTGATAATTTTATGTTTATATCTATACCCCATTTTTATTGGATCATGCTCCCCTTTCTCCTTCACCCCTCCCCTCTCCCACTCATGTCCCTCCCTCCCTTTGATTCCTGTGATTGTTTTCTTCACCTTCTCAAGTGGGATTGAAGCATCCTTACTTGAGTCCTTCTGCTTGTTATCCTTCTTTAGTTCTGTGGAGTATATACAAGGTATTCTGTACTTTTTTTGTTTTGTTTTTATTAATATCCACTTATTAGTTCTGTACATACCATGTATGTCTTTTACGGTCTGAGTCACCTCACTCAGGATGATATTTTCTAGTTTCATCCATTTGCCTATAAAACTCATGATGTCCTCGTTCTTAATAGCTGAATAGTATTCCATTGTGCAAGTAAACCACATTTTCTGTATCCATTCTTCCACTGTGGTATATCTGGGTTGTTTCCAGTGTCTGTATATCACAGATAAGGCCCCTATGAACTTAGTGGAGCATGTGCCTTTGTGGTATCGTGGAGCATCTTTTGGGTACATGCCCAAGAGTGGTATAGCTGAGTCTTCAGGTTCTGATGAACTTCCAGATTGATTTCCAGAGTACTTGTACCAGTTTGCAATTCCACCAGCGATGGAGGTGTGTTACACTTTTTCCACGACTTCATCTACATGTGCTATCACCCAAGTTTCCAATCTTAGCTATTATTCCATGTTGGCCTGACAGGATGTAGGGAGTTAATTAAATTTTCTTGTATTTGTTGAAACTTGCTTTGTGTCTAAGTATGTACACAAGTTTGGAAAAAGTTTCATGAGATGCTGAGAAGATATATACTTTTGTATTTGGGTGAAATGTTCTGTATATATCCATTATGACCATTTGGTTTATGATGTCAGTTAACTTCACCATTTCTTTGTCTTGTTTTTGCCTCGTTGATATTTGTAATTGCATGAGTTGAGTATTGAAGTCACTATCAGTGTATGAGAGTCAATGTGTGATTTGAACTATATGAGTGTTTCTTTTAGGAACTTAGGTGCTCTTGTGTTTTGTTCATAGATGTTAAAAATTGCAATGTCCTCTTGGCAGATTTTTCCTTTGATGAATATGTAATGTCCCTCCTTATCTTTTCTGATTGGTTTTGTTTTAAAGTCTATTTTATCAGACACTAAAATGGCTCCATTGGCTTTATTTTTAAGTGCATTTGCTTGGAATATATTTTTTTATCCTTTTACCCAGAGGCAATATTATCCTTGATGTTAAAATGTTTCTAGGAAGAAGAATGATTCAGAAGTAGGATGGATCATTTTCCCCCCATACATTCTGTCAGTCTGTTTTCTTTTTTAAAATTAGAAAATTAAGACCATTGATTTTAAAGTTTTCAATGAGCACTATTTGTTGATTTGTTATTTTGTTGGTGGTGTATTATTTTTCTTCTCTTATATTTGTTGGCCTGTGATTATTATTTGTGTTTCCTTGAGTGTTATCATCTTCTTCAGGTTGAAGTTTTTCTTCTAATACCTTCTGTATCATTTGTAAATAGATACTACTTAAATTTGCTTTTATCATGGAATGACTTACTTTATTTGAGAAAATTACAATCACTAGGTGCTCAAAGTTTATAATCCTCTCTCATCCCATAGTCTACACCATTACAGTGTCAACAGAAACATTTTATGGGTCTCTGTAAAATATCATTCTTCTTCCTGAAGTACTTTACTGAATTTTGTTATTGTCCTCTATGACAATGATCTATTGTCATGTTTCTGGACAGTTAAATTTTGACCTTTTATGTCACAAATAATGCATTGCTAATCATTCTAACATAGTTAATTGAATCAAGTATTACAAAGACATTTTTAAGATTGTTATTGCCAAGTCTCTAGCATACACCTACCAAACAGTTTTAGGATTAAACTTAGAGAAACCACCAAGAATCAGCTGGTCCATTCAATCCAGAAAATTCAAGAGAAACATAATAAAAGTAATATAGGCTTGAACAATATTAGAAAACAAAACAAAAATATGATACACTGGTCAAAAATTAGCAAAAGCAAGGAGCCATTGCTGTGTTGACTTTCAAGCAAAAGGAAAGAAAGCATTTTATGAGGAACTAAGCAAACATTGAGAGAGCTGTCTGGTGGCATCTGTAGCTTAATGGGAAAAGATATTATGAATACAAGTAAAAGGCACAAGGAAATAAATAGCATGAAAGTCTTCTTCCTATCAGCAGCCACATTCACTGGAAACCCAAGGACAAGGACAAAGGAGCCCTTGGGGTAAGGTCAGCAATACAAAGCCAGGAGTAGAACAAAGAATGGGAGCTGGGAGCGTGCTTAAGACTATTTCTTTTTTTTTTTTTTTTTTTTTTTTGGTATTTTTCGAGACAGGGTTTCTCTGTGTAGCCCGGGCTGTCCTTGAACTCACTCTGTAGACCAGGCTGGCCTCGAACTCAGAAATCCGCCTGCCTCTGCCTCCCAAGTGCTGGGATTAAAGGCGTGCGCCACCACCACCCGGCCAAGACTATTTCTTAAAGGGTAGCTGGAAATTACTCTACACAAAGGTAGAGAGAAATTGTTTCATGAGCTTATTCTATTATTTTGCCTCCTGCCAGTAAGACTATGAAAGCTCTACCTCTTCTTTGGTGCATAACACACATACCCTTGGTTTTTGCCAATCTGATTGCTTTGGAATGGCATTCTATTTAAAATAAGCTACCCTTATCATTGCTATAGTTAAACATACTTTCTTATATTTTTAAGAATACGTAAAATTCTTATATAAAATTGGTGATTTTCTCTTCTTTGAATTTTCTCTTTATTTTTTCACTCTTATTCTTAAATCTTTTATCCTTAAAAACATTCCAAGAGATGTCTACTTTTTCTCTACCTCAACCTGAATGGACAGCAGCTCATTTCCTTTTTTGATACATGTATCTCCTTCAGTGTTATTGTTTCCCCTGTGTGGTTTTACAACTTCTATTTACTGTCCTATATTTGTGCTATCACACGATCTAAGCACTACATATCAATTAAATGAAATACTATGGATGACATTATCAAAGCATTTCCCCTGATATCCCAAGTCAAGTATAAAAATGTTTGATTCAGAATGTGCTTTTTATTATATCTATATTGCCATTAAATGACTGTTTTTCTACTAAGGAAATCTAGTCTAGTAAAAGTTAGAAGTGCTGAATGGCATGGGAAGATGAGGAAGAGTCTAAAAGGAGAGGGAGGTAAAAAATTAAGGGAGGAAGGTGTGAGGGAGGGAGGGAAAGAGGAAAACATGCAGAAGGCCTGTGTCTTTGACATGAACCATTGGACTGAGCACAGGATCCCCAATGGGGTCCCCAATGGAGGAGTTAGAGAAAAGACTGAAGGAGCTAAAGGGGTTTGCAACCCCATAGGAAGAACAATAATGTCAACAAACCAGAACCCCTTGAGCTTCCAGGAACTAAACCACCAACCAAAGAGTACACATGGAGAGACCCATCACTCCTACTACATACGTTGCAGAGGATGACTTTGTCAGGCATCAATGGGAGGAGAGGTCCTTGGTCCTGTGAAAGCTTGATGCCCCAGTGTAGGGAATTCAAGGGCAGGGAGGTGGGAGGTGGTGGGTGGGTCGGGGAACAACCTCATAGAAGCAAGGGGAGGGGGAAGGGATAAGGGAGTTCAGGGGACTGGGAAAGGGGATAACATTTGAAATGTAAATAAAGAAAATCCAATAAAAAATAAAAAATAACTAAAAAACACTAATACATAGAAGAGTTAAATAGTTGAGTGAAAAAGGCCAAAGGGCACTACAGTAAATCATTTAGTTGCATTTATCTTGATCCTGTTTATTCACCAATGAATAATAATTTTCAGAATGTTAAAAAACAACTGTGAAATGAGTAGAGAAAAAGTTGAATGACAAACTGTCTTACTTATCAATTTGAACCAACTGAAATAGTTAATCAGGCTTAAGAAGACATTGGTCATAAAAACCTCTGACTCAATATTGACTGACATTAATAGATAACAGATCCTAAACTTATTCTTCTTCAAATACTAAATATTTTACTAATGAAGAGTGAGTCAGTTCACTAAGAAATATGATAATGGTCCATAAAGTTCACGTGTAAGTTGGTAACTTGTTATTTTCAAATATAGGGTACTTTTTAATTAGTCTAAAAAGCATGTTCATTTTCTCAAAGTGAAAGCTTCATTACCAGAAAAAAAAATGTGTCATGTTTCAGTTTTTAAAAGAGCTATTTGCCAAGTCCTTGAAAGTATTACCACATTACATATTTAAAATATCTGTGCTATAATTAAAACTATATAATGTAATATTTCATCAGGAAATCCAGTGATATAGCTGTGATAAAAACAAAAGCCATAAAAATAATACAACAGATGCTGAAATATCCTTAGAAGAAAATTTCAATCTTGCTGGATTCAGAAAAAAAATATAGCAAGTTAGTGATTTAATCTTATATGTTAATAAATGAGAAATATTAAATCAAGTCAAAAATGTGAGAAAACAAACAAAAAATAAATACATAAATGTTCGATCAAGTAAACAAAATATAGAAATCACTCAACAAAATTTACCATGAAAAATTTAACATCCATTACACCAAGAAGAGAAAATAAATTTTTAAGGACAAAATTAAACACAGCATTATGACAAGAGAGTTTTTCCAGGCTATAAGATGGTGAAAAGCTTTTCTCACACTGTGCTCAGAAAGTTAGAAACATTGCTGAGAGGCATAGCATCCTGAACAACACAGCCCATCCACATAGAAGCAAAGAAAGCTACATGAGCAGGATGGAGTTCCGTGGACCACATTCTAACCTAAAGATTTCAAGTAATCCTAGATGATTTCACTATTGAATTTTATCAGAAATGCATAGAAGAACTGGGAGAGATAGAAACACATACCAACATATTTCATGAAAGCAGAATCATTCTGATACAAAAGTCAAATAGATATTAGAAAAGAAAACAATCCCAATTATATACACTGGGATATAAATAAATACTAGAAAATCAAATTAAAAGTATACTTTAAATGGTAACAAGAAGTTTATTTTTGGAGATTTGACTTTCTCAGATTTTTGTTAGTCTTAAACTATAAGATTGATTTTAAAAACAGAAGCTGAAGTAATGGCACAGTGGTTCTATATTTTTAAATACTTGGAAGAGGCCCAAGGTATCTTCTCAGCACCCATGTCACATAGATCACAATGGCCTGTAACTGTAGCTCCAGATGAATCTGACACATCTGTCCTTCATATCCACCTGCACACAGATAGATGTATATACTCACATAAAGATGCACACTTCATTAAAAATAAGAGAAAACTTTTCTCAAAAATTTTTATTATACATAAAAATTATTTTATGTATAATATTTATACATAAAAAGAGGAAAACTTATGTAATAAATGCAAAAAATTTACTTGACAAAATTCATGTTCCATTTACATTTTTAAGTAAACTAAAGCATTAGACTGAGGTCAGGAACCCCTATGGAAGAATTAGGGAAAGGACTGAAGGAACTGAAGGGAATGGCAACTCCATAGGAACACCAACATATGTTAGAGAAGACTGCCTTGTCAGGCCTCAGTGGGAGAGGATGCACTTAATCCTGTAGAGACCTGATACCCTAGGTAGGGCAGTACAAGGAAGAACTCTGCAAGGGAAGACTGGGAGGGAGCAACATTTGAGATGTAAATAAATAAACTAATAATAATAATTAATAATAATTATAATAATAAAAGCAAAAAATACAAAATATAAAGCAAACCAAGTGAAGAGAACTAAGAGTAAAGGAAAAGTTCTTCAATTTCATAAAATGTCATCACCTACATAAAATCTATAAGCACAGTTGCGTTTCCTCATTAAATGTGGGGTTTTGTTCATGTGATCTGGGATAGCATGGAAGGGCTTTCTCACAACCTCTGCTCAGTTATACAGGAAGTTATACAGAATAGGAAGGAAATGAGATGTATGGTTTACAAATATAGAGAAAGAAGAAAAGTGTCTCTATTTAAAGATAGTGAAAATGTAAAATGTGATAAAGAATCTATTTCAAAACCTCAAAAGCTAATAAAAAGTAATCTTAGCAAGTTATGATATAAAGTTTATGGACAGAATCATTTCTACTCTAAGTATTAGCAACAGTAAACTGGACAATAAACTAAAAGTATCATATTGATAATTGTAGAACAAATATAAAATTCTCCAAAGCAAAAGACATGTGGGATTTATGCAATTAAAACTATAACATACTACTGAGAGAAAACTTTAAAGTGTAACAACATAAAAATATATTCACAGATTGAGAAGGCTCAGTATGTTAGAATGTGAATTGTCACCAAATCTTTCTAAACATTCAGTGGAATCATGAGCAAAATACCAGCAGAAAACCTTCTGTCGAATTGATCAGCTTACTCTGAAATTCACTGCGAAGTACAAGGATCTAGACCAATCTGTGCCTGATCAATCTTGGAGAGAACTATGGTATTGGAGTTGTGCCTTAGAGACATACCAAGTATAAATCAATGGAGTGGGATGACAGCAAGGTAACACACATATTCCAGTGAAAAGGAAGAACCCGATAATGAGCACACACAGGTACTCAGATGTCTATAAGGATCCAAAGAAATGCACAGTGAATGAAAGCTTCCCCCCCACCCCACCGCCCAAAATGTGCTTGACTACCCATTGATCCCCATTCATCTGTATAGCCACAGCTCGGCCACATTATGCACAAAAGTTCACAGCACACCATAGATCTAAATATAAAGCCAAATCCATAGTGTTTATAGAAAATATATACAGAATATTTGGTTTCTTAGGCATATTTCATAAGAATAAAAATAGAACACATCTCCTGAAGGAAATGTTTTCTTTAAAATAATTATTTTTTAATTTACTAAAAGTTCATAGTAAAGAATTTGAAAACAAATAAAATGAAATCATACAATGTATAGATTTTAACCAGACCCCAAAATCTATACATATCAATAAATTTCTATATATTTAGAATAGCTATTCCGGAACTCTGACATTTCACATTGGACTTTTTACTTTCACTATTGAATATATATTTAAGTACTTATTTACCATCAGAATACATATACACAAAGTCCATGACAGTTTATACTGAAAAAAATCTTTCTACCATCCCTCATGGCCCAAATTATAAAAAGGTAAAAATCATAAGATTGAACTTATCAAACTTTGAAGCATTTCTCATTAAAATCATGTTATATATTAATTATACAATACATATTAATTACATATCAGTTTTCAAAATAAATGCACATTGTCAACATCCATAGAAAACTGTAGTCATTACTTTTCACCTAATCTTATTCAGTATTCTTTCAATTATGTTTTTCAAATATGTAAGTAATAGTAAGAAATAGAAATCACAATAAATGATTTCAAAGAAGGCTGAAATCAATGTTGAAATATGTCAAACACTGAGAGTTATACAATTATTATCTTTGATTTATCAAGTTGATTCTGAAGCTTTGGCTGCTAGACTACAATGGAAGAAACAGAATGAATGATATAACCCTTAATATCTAGCTTTTAAACTTCGGGTTTTTATAGCAGAAGCATTGGTTTTCTAGCATTTAATCTTGCTAGATGAAGGAAAAAAAAAAACAAACACATCAAAGAAAGGAGACTCTTGTGGCTTATAAGAAATTTAACAGTAAGCTAATAGAGTCTTGCTCTTAACTTGTAAGATGAGTGAACTCATTAATTTCTCAATAGGGAAAGAACACTAAGCAAGCACAAACTGACTATAAAATCCAAAACAGGAAACAGAGTTCCAGGGCCACACTGGAAATGCACAGCAACCTCACCTCCTCAAGAGTCTGCCCAAGAATGAAGCAAAGGTACACATGCATATTCTGCTCAAGGGCCAAAGTTTGTATCAAAAGAAATTCTATTTTGTAGGCACAATACTATAATATAAATATATAATACAAATAGGATATACATAATATTGAATATATAATCAATGATAAGTGTATAAAATAGTAGCTCTGTGTTTAAGGACTCAGTACAGAGAGAAGACAGTGGGTTATTTAGTCAGGAATAAAGAACGTTTAAAGAAAATCTCTCAATGATTGGTATATGTATGTTTGCCAAGTAACCAATATATACAGGTTTATCTATGGTGCAAACCAGAGACTATCCACAGTAGCTAGACAACACCATTTGTTTCCTTTTACCTTGGAAGATTTGGCATATTCACATGCTCTAAAGTAATTGTTCTCATTTAAATTCTGTAAAGACTCAGAATCTGCATTCATAGTAAGGACCAGATGATTCTGCCGTAATAGAAGGTAAAACCATACAATATTAGATCAACTTAGGTCAAGGGTCACCCACCACCAGTATATTGATGGATGAATCCTGTCTAAAATTTAAAATGGACACTAGACTGCAGAGGTAATGTGACTTCAGGAATATTTGATGAAAGTAGGTAAACATGCTACTAATTGTGATTTTTGAAGATGCATACATCTTAATTTTTCTTCTGAAATACCTCGCATTTTTAAAATGCTTAAAATAATACAAAACAAAAACATTTGTATCAAATATACCCTATTTATGGACCAGGAATTGCAAGCTCTGGTCTTGACATTAATCATGTCCCATGGAGTTTATTTTATTTTTTTGTTACTACAACCCTACCTAAATATCTAGAAAGTTCCAACTCACAATTCTGATTTTTCTAATATAACAAAAATTACTAGTTTGAAAAAAGCCATTTGAAACTGAAAGTATCTACCATGCAGAGATAGCATTGGATTTTTTTTCTTTATATCTTACAAACTAATAAATCACAATTTTATTTGCTTATAAGATCACTATCATTAAATTGATATCATGCTCATTATAGGAATAGAAGCATATTGCTGTAGTATTGGTATTAACTATCACTACAACTTACGCTTTAATAATTTATATTTACCTATACTATATATCAATAGAACAAAGACAAAATAGCTCAGACATGCAATTAACTAATTTAAAAATTAGAATAAAAGCCAATTTTGTAACTTACATATGAAATATTTAAAATTTTTATATATAGAAGGAGAAATTACTAAGGATCACCAGATATTTCCATGTTATTCCTGTTTTCCCATTCATTCTTGCATTTAAGTGCATTACAAAAATTAGTATCTCCTTCCGGTCTGGGCATGAGCACTGAGCAGATCCCAAAAAAGCTGCTCTGCACCCAATCTTACAAAACCCAGAGGAAGTGGGCCTCCCAGGAGCTCTAACTTAGGCAGTATCTTAGGTAAGGAGACAGCAACCCCCTCTCCTCCCAAACAGGAAGTAACTGGGACCCACTAGGACCCAGGAATTCACTCCTGGCCTGGAGCACTGTTCCTTCTGGTCAGGGCCCAAACACTGAGCAGATCTTGGGCCCCAGCTCTAACCCCAGTAGTAACACCCACCCCACACAGTTCTGAAACAACCAAGATAATAGGAAAGAAGGCTCCAGTAAGAGACAAGGCAGGTAGCATTAAGGTGATCCAGATGGTGAAAGACAAGTGCAGAAAATAAGCATCAGCAACCAGGGTATTTGGCAGCATTAGAACCTAGTTCTCCACACTAGAAAGTCTGAATTCCCATATAACCAGAAAGCAAGATTCAGATTAAAATCACTCACTTCTAATGAGGATGATGGAGGACTTTAAGAAGACATAAATAACACTCTAAAAGAATTAAGGAGAACACAGCTAAACAGGTAGAAACCCTTAAAGAGGAAACACAAATACCTTAAAGAATTACAAGAGAACACAACCAAACAGGTGAGGAATTGAACAAATCCATCCAGGACATAAAAATGGAAGTAGAAACATAAAGAAATCACAAAGGAGACTACTCTGGAGATAGAAATTAGAAAAAATCAGGAGTCATAGATGCAAGCGTCACCAACAGAATACAAGAGATAGAAGAGAGAATCTCAGGTGTAGAAGATACCATAGAAAATATTGACACAGCTGTCAAAGAAAACGCAAAATGCAAAAAGTTCTTAACACAAAACATCCAGGAAATCCAGGATACAATGAGAAGACCAAACCTAAGGATAATAGGTACAGATGAGAGTGAAGATTCCCAACTTAAAGGGCCAATAAATATCTTCAACAAAATTATAGAAGAAAACTTCCCTAACCTAAAGAATGAGAAGCCCATAAATATACAAAAAGCCTACAGAACGCCAAATAGACTAGACCAGAAAAGAAATACCTCCAGTCACATAATAATCAAAACACCAAAAGCACAAAACAAAGAAAGAATATTAAAAGCAGTAAGGGAAAAAGGCCAAGTCACCAGACTTCTCACCAGATACTATAAAAGCGAGAAGATCCTGGACAGATGTTATACAGACCCTAAGAGAACACAAATGCCAGCCCAGGCTACTATACCCAGCAAAACTCTCAATTACCATAGATGGAGAAACCAAGATATTCCATGACAAAACCAAATTTATACAATATCTTTCCACAAACACGGCATTACAAAGGATATTAGCAGGAAAGTTCCATTACAAGGAGGGATATTATACCCTAGACAGAGCAAGAAAGTAATCCTCTTTCAACAAATCCAAAAGAAGATAGCCACACAAAATAATTCCACCTCTAATAAAAATAACAGGAAGCAACAATCACTGTTCCTTAATATTTCTTAACATCAATGGACTCAATTCCCCAATAAAAAGACATAGGCTAACAGACTGGATTTGTAAACAGGACCCAGCATTTTGCTACATACAGGAAACCCATCTCAGTGACAAAGACAGACCAGACACTACCTTAAAATAAAAGACTGGAAAACAATTTTTCAAGCAAATGGTCCTAAGAAACAAGCTGGAGTAGACATTCTAAAACCTCCAGCCTAAGAACACAAAGGGAGGGACTCATGGCTCCACCTGTATAGGTAGTTGAGGGTGGCCTTGTCAGGCATAACTGGAAGTGGAGGGCATTGGTGCCTGAAAGTTTGGATTCCCTAGTGTTGGAGAATTTGAGACCAGGGACGCGGGAATGGGAGGATGGTGGGAGCATACCCTCATAGAAACTCCCAGAATTATATGGATTAGATATGATAGAGACAGGCCACCAGAAAACTAGATTCCAGAATTCAAACAAAAAATATCTTGATACTAAAATTTGTTTTGAGAATTGTATATTGCAGAATACACAGCCTTGGTTTATCTACTCATCAAGAAGCTGAGCAGACCTGCTCGAACCTCTGATGTCCTGGAATCTCAGCTGAATGCAGTGAAGACAAAGATGTCAGAGGCTTATCAATTTACTCTTTGCCCCACCCCTCTTCTAATATCTCAAAGCCCATAGTCAGCTTGAAGAAGTAAATGAAGAGTCAGCCCCCCTATTACCTGGGCTTGGGGACTGAGGTGGTTAATATTGGGCTGTCTTTCTAGGGGAAAGTGATGGTTTTGTTGGAACAGGGAGGAATAGCTAGGGTTTATTAGCTATTCCTATAGCCATAACCTGTTAGTAGAAATCTGTATAATTGTTATTAAGCTGAAGTTATAATTTCTTAAATGGTACAAAATTTACTTTGATTTCAAATTTAAGGTTTTTATTGGTACGAGTTTCTTATTGATATAGAAGTGAGATTAATATTGTTACTCTCATAGGCATTGTGCCTATATATAACACATTTAGGAATACAAGGCTTAGACCCAGTCCTTCTTTAACTTTTTTAACTGATTTGAGACAGATAGTCTGTGAGTTAAGGGCCTATAGCAAATTCATGACTCTGAGTTTATTGTTAGGGTGTTTTCTATATTTTATTTAGAAATAGCTGAGAGGAGTTAACAGACAACAGTCCAGATTGCCTTACATGAATAGTTGGTTTTCAAAACGTCAAAAGTCCACAGAATTGGACTTTTCTGTATTAATACAAACGTTTCTGTATTAAGGTTCATTTTGATTAGAAACCTGTCTGCTCCTGACAGCTCCCTGTCTTGGATTCTAAGAAGAAACTGAGCATCTTTGGAGTTACTCCAGTTGTGGTGAAACAGTCACTAGGCAAGAATTGCCACTTTTCATCTACAGACAAATTACTGTCCTGAAAAGGACACACTTGAGGAATAGTCGACTGATTATATCTGCCAAGAAAGAGTAATCAGCCCTTAATAATTCTGCATTACTAGGTCTGTCAGATGATCCTGGGTCAGAAGATTGAAGATCAGATGCTCCACGTTTTGTAGTATAGGAACTGTCCAGGTGTTCAGCGGTCTCTATAAATTGGCTAAGTTAGAAGCTATGCTTTGTTCTTCCCATAATTTCAGTTAATTCAGTCATTCTGGATTTCTGACGAGGTTGAAGATTTATAGTCTCATAGCCTATCCCAGCTATTCACTTTGAGAGAAAAGACTTGAGAGGATGGTTTTCAGCTGACATTCATTCTAAAGCCAAGAAAAAAGCCAGGTTCAGAACTAAGTCTTTTAGTTAGGAGAGATGACAGAGGTTCTGGTTAGTCAACAAAATGATGGACTGGGTATTAGGTCTATCTTGTACCTTACTGATACAAACTGGTATAGTTATGCTCTAATTGTATTTTGAGAGAAAAGTTTTATTTTAACAGGAAGGGTGATATGTAGGAGGAGCTAAGGTGGGAGGAGTAAGGAGAGGAAGAGGAGGTGTAAGGAAAGGAGGAGGTGAAGGAGAGGAGGAGCTAGGAGATGGGGGGAGGGAACATGGAGGTGGATGTTCGAGTGTCTCCACCAGTCAAAGATAGTTGGTATATCTAGGTTGGGTATTGGGTTACACTTCTGATAGTATGGGTATCTTGTTATTGAGCATTACCAACTTATAAAGCCTTTGATTAACATTAAAAAATAAATAAATAAATAAACTGTAAAAATTATTAGTATCAACCAGTACAAATGTCACTTGGGCTAAGATAGTCAAGAATCACAGTATCTCCATCAGTATTGTACCCCCCTGTGCCTCTGAAGACCTTAGCAACCACTTGCTCCTGGCAGCAGAGGTAAAATAGAGAGAAATCTTCTATTCTGAAAACATAACTGAAGTTCTTGAGACTGATCATTACCACAGTTCAAACTGTTCAATCTTTTTAAAAATGCAAACAAACTTAGTAAGATAGGGAAAATAAAAAGCAAGTGAAGAAACACAGAAACACACTGGAGACTCTGAAGGGGTTGGAAGTAAATTCAGAGATGTGACCAAGTCTATGATGTAAGCACATCGTGCTTAGAGCAGTACCTCACTGCCTCACTAGTGGTAAGATGCCAGGTGCAAAGTTGAAGAAGTGGCTGGCCACTGGTTCCAATAATGGTGCTTTATTCATTAGAGCAACTTTTTGAGTTATAGAGAAGGACTGAGCTCCTTTCAACAAACAAAAAGTAAAAATTATTCAATCCTGAGAATCATGAAGAAGGGGTTTAGGAATGTTTCTACTTTGGACGTTAAAACCATTTATATGAACAGGGAATGGGTGACAGGAAGGACAGTCTGTGTGACAGAGGACATCTCCAAGGCAGTGCACAAGACTAGGCTAGAGCATGGATTCTACTGCTGTACAAGCTAGTCATGAAGTCCAGCTCTACCATTAACCCTCATACAACTTTGAACAAGTTGTTTAATTTCTCTGAGTTTCATATTTCTCACATATAGCATGAGGCTTCTACCAGTATCTGCTGCACGAAAACATTGTAAAGACTAAGTAACTGAATCTGATAGAACACCATCACAGTGCCCATCACAATGCTAAGCAAAAAATTACTTTTAAAACACAAATTTCATCCAAATAAAAATACCAAGCATAAAATTTCATGACAAGTACAAGCACGACACTAAAATTGAAGAACAATCCAATGACTTTTAAATTAAGGTTTCATATTTTCCATTAAGTGCAAATTTTCAGAGAGAATGAAGACCCAAACATATTCACATTTCTCATTGAGCTTTCAAATATGTACTTTTTATGTTGTTAAAGAGAAAAGAGAAATGACTAATTCATTTTTTTATCTCACAGCTTAAATATCCTAACATCTAATTTTAAACAAATGTATTAAAGTGGTAATGATTGGGTATGAAATATGACTTACATTCTGGGTCTATTACTCAACTTGTAGTCATAAGTATTAGGTAATTTCATTACAAAGATGAAAAATATAGTAAGTGACAGATGATTAAGTGCTCTTGTTTCCATCCTGAATGTTTAAAATAATTTGACAATGATGAGCACAATGAGAATAAAGCATTTATCAAAAGAAGGAAGTGTCTAATGTGTATTTCATGATTTATGTACATCAAATTTTCATTGACAGAAGAAATTTAGTTATGTTATGTTTTCCTTCTACCATGGAGATTCTATATTTGTGTCCTATGTCTTAAAAATAATAACCACCAATCATTTAAAGGAGCTGAGAGAGTTGCTTGTGGTGGGCGTTCCCTCAACAATTATAGATTTTATCATTCTTTTGTTGTTGTTTAACTCCTAAGTTAACAATCACTAGAAATTATACCTTAGGTAGAAGATACACCATTTAGATTACAAATTGATGTAATGAATTCCTTTTTGGTATAATTTATTAATCTGACAATAGATTTATATAAAATTCAAGTAATAGATATGAATATTAATTAAAAATGTGCTTTCTTTAGATAGTGTCAATGGTTCATATGTATATCCAGTTGTTCTAAAACTATGTTTTAAAGATGTAATTAATTCTAATGAAGACTTTTATCCCACATTGATGCATAATCCCTATTCAGAGTGGATTAGTCAGTATTTAAATTTATCACAAGATCAAGAGTGATTAGTAGCCTGTCATAGAAAAGAATCCCATGAAATTCATGGTTCTTTATACAGGCAAAACTGGGGATGAATGCATTGTGAAGTGCTGAGGATGTTATGCTGCAGAGAAATGTCTCCCATATGATAACTGTTCCTAAGAAGCTGTGCAATCAGGGGCAACGTCAAAGGACCAAGACCTACTTGTGGGAAGAATTCTTCCCTGAGAAACACACAACAGCATTAGAAGGATTTGCCACTTTCTGATTATTTGCATTCTTGTTGAACATTCAGCTTCGCAAAGTGTGAATCCAAGTCTTCCTTGTATACAAGATTTTCCAAAAGGAAAAAAAAAAAAACTGTTTGAAAACAAAAGCTCAAAGACTTGGTGCTAAGTTTCAAGTATGACTGAAATGAATACACCAGAGATACAGTTTAATAAGGAAAATTGCCATTTTCCTGTGATTTTGTTTGTGTGCTCTCAGGACAGATCTAAAAATGAATTAGCTTTGAGTGTATATATTGCAAAACTCAGAGATACCAGAATAATCAAAGTAATAATGATATCTTAATGCCTTGCTTGCTTGGAACTCAGCTCTGCTTCTGGGAATACAATGATAGATGTATTGAAGTAGCTCAGAATTGCTCTGTCAGGCATTGTAGTAAAAAGTCAAAGTGACCTCTAAAATATTTGTTTTCTCTTCAGAAACACAAATGGAAAAAAGTCTCACATAGTCTATCGTTACAATATAGTTATGCTCGAGGAATTTAAGTTCAAGGAACTTAATTTTTAAGTGCACTTTTTCATCTACAAGACACAAATAATAATACTGCTTGTATTAAACTATCTACCACCCTGACAAAATGTTCATGTTCTTTACAAAACATTAACAGTGATGATTTCAAACATAAGACTTTGCCTAGAAGGACTCTCATTGGTTCTTTGGAAACAGTGAAGTTCTAAATTGTAGGTTGTCCAAATACCAATCTTCCCCTTTGCAAATGAATCCTCTGATATTAGCAGAAAATTATTCCCCTCTCCAGACTATGATTTTGTATTTTCACTAATGTAGTTGCTTTGATATTTTTCTGCTTTCTTGTGTTATATATTTTAACATATATACAAAGGATTTTTAACATATCTTACCAGTTTAAAAATATATATTAATTATTTATTTATGTATTATATGTGCATGAATATGTGAGTTTATGTACACCATGTATATGCATGTGCACAGGAAAGTCAAAGGACATCAAGTCTCCTAGGACTGTATTAAGAGGCAGTGTGGGCAGCCTGATATGGATGATAGAAACCAAATTCAAATCCTCTGTAAGAGCAGTGACTATTCTTGAGAGATGCTGGGTCATCTCCCAGATTCTATTTTATCATATTTTTAATTAATTAAGTAAGTAAGTTTACAACTTGGTGACAGATCCTACACTCCTCTTCTCTCAGTCCTACCCTAATAAATACTTCCCCCCATAACTCCTTCTACTTGTCATCAGAGACGAGGAAACCCCACTTGGGTATCACTTTGTCCTGCCTGGGGCCATCAAGTCATAGCAGGGCTAAGCACACCCTCTCCCACTGAATTCCAACCAGGCAGTCTAGCTAGGGGAAGGGTTTCCCATTGTGGGCAACAGAGTCAGAGACAGCCCCTGCTCCAATTGTCAGGGAACCCACATGAAATCAAGATTCAGATCTGCTACAAATGAGTAGAGGGTCTATGTCCAGCCCCTGCATGCTTTTGGTTAATGATTCAGTCTCTGTGAGGTCCCATGAGCCCAGGTGAGTTGACTCTATAGGTATTGTGGTGTCCTTCACTCCTTCAGCTTGTTCAATACTATCCTTGACTCTTGCACAGTTCTCCTAGAACTTAGTCTTATTGTTGTCTGTGGGTCTCCGTATCTGTTTTTATCCATTGTTGTAAGAGACCTCTCAGGAACAGTAAGGCTAGGCTCCTGTCTGCAAGCATAGCAGTGTATAATTAATACTGTCAGAAGTTGGTGCTCTCTCAGGGGATGGATCTCAAGTTGAGCCAGTCATTGGTTGGTCATTCCTTCAATCTCTGTTCCATCTTTATCTATACAGTTCTATATGTAGACATTGAGCATCTTGTAGGTAGGCCAAAATTTGGATTGAAGACTTTGTGAGTGGGTTGATGTCCCCCTCTCTCCACTGGAAGTTCTGCATGGTTATAGGAAGTGACTACTTCAGTCTCCATATTCACAGCTTCTAGGAGTCTCAGCTAGGGACAGACACCCTTGTAGACTCCAGAGAGCTTCCCCTGTCTCAGGTCTCCAGCTAGTCCCAGAGATGCCACTTACTGGTTTCCATTCTCTCTCTCTCTCAGCCCTCTTTCAACTCTCTCTCCCCGTGCCTGATCCTTATCCCTGGTTCTTTCTCATTCCACTTTTATGGGAAAATGAGCAAACTTGAACTTCTACTTTGTGGCCATTTTGAAGCATAATTTGACCATTACTTATATTGATGTAAAATTAGCCATATATTTTAAATCTGTTTTACAAGGTCAAGGAGATTTGCTCTTACCATCTGCATTCATGATTTGAAATTAAGAATGTCCTCTTATCCAGGTTTTCCTTATTTAAGGGCTATTACTTCTATCTTTCTTTAGTCTTTATTCTGTAGCAGATGATTCACCCATATAGAGCTTGGGCATTAGCAACATTTTGTACAAGATGATGTTATATGTAGACATGTGCTCTGTAACTTACAGGATATTTAGCCACTTAGTTTCCACCCAGAGGTGACAATCAAAAATATTTTCAGTCCTGGACAAATGCTGGGCTACCATGCATGGCTTTATGAGTGTTCCCCAAAATTTACTCATTTAAAAGGAGCTCTGAAGATCAGTAGGATTAAAAAAGGTTATTCCACATTTAAGATGAAACTATTAAGGCTCAAGAGTTTCTGAGAATCTATTAACTAATTTTATAAGCAAAATTCAATAAGAGAATTACTGAGCTGGAACTATTACAAACAAAAATAAATTAATATTGTGTAGTTTCTAACTCCAATTAAAGAACCATTCAGAAGAACAAGACAGAAAAAGAAAATAAACAAAACTGTAGATCTAGGAAAACTATAAGACATCCATGTCTTACTCCACCAACAAACAGCATGCACTCCTCAAGAGTACTTGGGACATTCATTAAAATGAACCATGTGCTACATTTCAAAACAAATATAATGCATTTAAAATAGAATAATGCAAGATCATATGACCACAAGAGAATGAAGTTGTTATAGAAAATGACAACAGAAAAAAATTTAAAAAGTAATAAATAAATGACAATTGATGAAAAATAAATAAAAATACTTTGAGAACAGAAAATTAAAAAGACAAAATATTAAATAAAAAGTATCTGTAGCTAAAGTAGAGGTTAGAAGGAAATCTATGGCTGTGTCTATGTTGAAAAAGGAAACATGTCTCAATTTCTATATGTGAAATAGCAGAAGAAACAGAGCAACATAATCTTGCATCAAGATATAAAAGCCAAGGAGGAAAACAATCTGAAAGCTAAGAAAAAAGGGTTTTTAACAAAATTAAAATTTACTAAACTTTAGCTCGATTGACACATATGCACACTTTACAGAAATACAGAGAGTTCAAATAAGTAGAATGGTAACTAATTATCATCACAAATCAAGATGACATTGCTTGTGATGATTTCTGTTGATTTGTTATTTGACTGTTGACGATTATGTTATTTGCTTGGATTGAGAACGTTGAGGTTAGTGAGTGAGTCAGATCTCTGGATCTGCCTGTAAGGATGCTTCATGGACTCCACTAAGTAGCTTCTCTTGGGCATCTGGGCAATGCAAAAGTATGCTATTACATTACTATTGATCTTATAGAAATGAAATGGATTATCAATGAATTACAAAAATATATGGTAATTACAGACAATATGGAACTATTCTAAGAAAAGAAGAACTTATTAAAAATAATGTATGAAAAATAGAGTCTCTGAATAAACTCATGATAAATGAAGAGAACAATTTTAATCAGCTATAGCACATCAAACACAGATGACATATTTGAAAAAAACTACTTTGAAAATTAATACAAATTCTTCTCAAACTTTCAGACTGCTCTTGTGGAGCACAATGGCACCAAAGCCAAGGGTATGGTGAGAAAGTGGAATAGATGAAGAATTCTGAGAGTGTGCAGGGAAAATTCCTCCATGTAACATTAGGAAACTGAATCCAGAAAAATAGGAATAGAATTATAAATCAGGACAAGCTAATATTGATCCTTTTTCTTCAAAGTTATATTAATATTCAAAAGTTAGTTAATGCTATATGTCACACCAATTATAGAACAGGAGAGAAAAATCAGGTGCTCATATCAGTACCTGCATACAGAGCAAGATGAACCTAAATATATTGTCTCATGATGAAAATGTTTGACAAGCTAATCATAGGAAGAAACTGTCACATGATGAATGAACATCTACAAAAAACTCACAACAAGAACTGTGCTTCATGGTGAAAGACTGTGTGCTTTCCCCTAGGGCTAGAAACAATTTAAAAATACATTTGGCATTTGTCGAAAAATGCCCTTAGGAAAGCAGTACTGTGTGCAGTAAACATACCCAAATTAAAATAAATATGTACTGAACTTACATCTGAAAGCTGTGAAATGCTGTTTGAAAAATTAAATAAGATATAAATGAGCAGGTAACTATCACATGCCTTCACATTAGAAGACAACCGTTTCAGGATGATGGTACTCTCAAACTGATTTACAAATGTAAAAGAATCTGCATCTGAATTCCATATGACAACTTTATAAAAATTAGCAAGCTAATGTTCAAGGTCATGGAATTGTGATAGATCACACATACCAAAATAATATTGAAATAGACTCACACTTCCAGTTTCACAAAAAATTCAGTAAAAAGCAATGATGATCAAGACAGTGTAGTACTGGTAAACTATAGATGATAGATAGATAGATAGATAGATAGATAGATAGATAGATAGATAGATAGATAGACAGATAGATAGATAGATAGATAGACAGATAGACAGATAGATAGATAGATAGACAGATGCATACATACATACATACATATAATATATTACATATATACATATATTATATATGTGTGTGTGTGTACACATATATATTACATTTTGTTCATCTTCATCAGGGGTACATAGTGGACTAGGTAAAACACTGACAACCATTGATAATGCTGTTTGTTACTAAAAGCATACAAACCATTCTATGTAATCTTTTGAATAAATGTCTCTTTACTTCTTTGCCATCTTTCAACAATCAGATTCTCTTTTCTAAAAAGTTTACAGAGAAAAAGAACATTTTGCATGAATAAACATTTCTACATTGAGATAATAGAGTTTTTTCATTAATTTATGTATTTATTCATTTTACATCTCGATTGCATCCACCTTCCTTTCTCTCCTCCCAGTCCCACCCTCTCATCTTCCTTCTCCCATTCTCCTTGCCTCCCAGTACCAACCCAACCTGCCTTGGCACATCAAGTCTCATCCCACTGATGCTAGACAAGGTAGCCCAGCTAGGGGAAAGGGATCCAAATGCAGGCAATAGAGCCCAAGTCAGAGACAGCCCCTGCTCCAATTGTTGGGGGACCCACATGAAGATCAAGTTAGACATCTGCTACGTATGTATAGGGGGCCTAAATCCAGTCTATGCACACATGCTCTTTGGTTAGTGGTTCAATTTCTGTGAGCCCCTATGGGCCAAAGTCAGTTGGCTCTGTAGATCTTCTCATGGTATCCAAGACCTCTCCAGCTCCTTCAATCCTTCCCCTGACTCTTCCACAAGACTCCCTGAGCTTCTCCAAATGTTTGGCTGTTGGTCTCTACATCTGTTTTCATCAGCTGCTTGATAAAGTCTCAGATGACAGTTGTGCAAGGTTACTATCTGCAAGCAAAGCAGGGTACATGAATAATGTCAAGGGCTGGTTCTCTCCCATGGGATAGGTTTCAAGTTGGGCCAGTCATTGGTTGGCCATTCCCTAGATCTCTGTTCCATTTTTATCACTGCATATCTTGTAGGCAGGACAAAATTGTGTCAAAAGTTTTGTGGTTGGGTTGGTGTCTTTCTCCCACCGCTGGTTGTCCTGGTTGGCTACAGAAGGTAGCCACTTGAGTCTCCATATGTTGAGCTGCCAGGAGTCTCAGTCCCATAGACTACTGGGAGCCTTCTCTGTTCCTGGTCTCCAGTGTGTTCCAGAGATGCCCCTTTTCTGATTTCTCTTTTCTCTCCCAGACCTCTCAACCCCCACTCATGCTCCCCTGACACCTGAGCCTTCATCTTTGGTCCCAATCCACATCCCCTCTCCCACCCAGTTCTCACTCTCCATCTATTTCCAATGTCTACTGTGAATGAGGTTCAAGCATCCTCCTTGGCCTTTCCTTTTTACTTAGCTTTTTTGGGTCTGTTGATTGTACTATGGTTATCCTGTACTTTATGGATAATATCCACTCATCAATGAGTACATACCATGCATGCCTTTCTGGGTTTGCATTACCTCACTGAGAATATTTTGAGTTGTACCTTTTTCATAAATGTCTATAGGTTAGTATTTTTAAGGGTATTTAATACCATTTTAAAAATAATGTCTCTAAATATATTACTACTGTTTTTATCCTTAAGGCTAAAAGACATTATTGGGTCAGATAATTTAGTAAATAATCTTCCATACTTTTACAATAATGTTGTTTACTTGGAATATGACTTTTCCTAGGGAGACATGAACAAATGCCTACTTAGCCCAGATGCACCACTGACAAAAGATTAAAAACAAACAAACTAACAAAAAGATTCAACCACGATTGCTTTTGTAAACCAGTTAGTATATTAAGATTAACAGACTAGATACAAGGATTCTAATAGAAGGAAATAGGACTTAAAGACAACACTGAAAAAATATGGACTAAATAGTTGTGAGAGGATTTGCTTAGATCTATAGTGACTGGATGTCCAGTGGTGGGGTGGTACCCAATGGGGGCTTCTTCTTCACTGAGGAGAATGTGAAGTGGTAATGGGGGAGGGATTTGTATGGGTGGAACTGTGAGGATTAGAGAGATGGGTTAGGTGTTGTAACGTGCTATAAAGTGAATTAGTTAATAATTAATTTTAAAAAGAAGGAAAAACAAAGTTTTAAAAAGGGCAGCCTAAAGGATAATTCAAAAAAGGCATTATCCCTTGTGCCCACATATAGCATTTATATAAGCAAGTGTTGTGTCAAGACAAATGAGATTTGTCCCCCATACCCCAAGGTCATTACTGCTTATCAACTTCTAGTGGAAAGACTTGTAAATCTTCTAGGTTTCAAGAACTTCCTCAAGCTTATTATTTCTTTCCTTGTGTTGTCTGTTTCCTGAGACTTAAGGAGGTTGCCTAAGGATGGAATGCTTCAATATGGAGGAACTGCTACACAATAAATGTTTGGTTATAAGTGAATTAATTTTCTTTCTCACAAATTTCGTCTCAATTATCCAAATATTGTGTGACAGTGAACCAATATTTTTAATTTTTTACATAGAGAATGGATGGACAGACAGATGACAGGACTATGGTACACAGGAAGAAAGGCAGATTCTGGTAGTTCTCTGCCTCCCTATTCTGCATTTAAGTATTTTTGATTATGTTTAGGGCAACTTTTTACCAAAAACTCTTTTTTCAGTGCTTCTTATTCTATAATTATTATCGTTGTACATTTGTACTTATAAATTAATGAATATAGCCTTCTGATTCCATTTCATGTTGCATGTATGTATACGCTTAGCGCTGATCACTTAGGAATGAATGGTACCTACCAGAAGACTTTGTCTTCAGAAAACAGTGATTCTCTCTCCAGGAACCAAAACTTGTAACTCTTCATGTAGGATGGGTCCTTTGAAGATTTTCTCTGTCCATATGAACAGGTCAACTGGTGGTCTCCTGAAAAGTAGGTAGGTATGATGTCTTTGGGTATTTGAGAAGAATTTTTAAAAAGGGGTAAACAGGACCATGAATTTTAAACACTGAAAAGATGATCTTATAATGTCTGTGGCTCACTTGAGTAAAGGATAAAAGGACACTGTACACTCATCCATGTGCTTTTGCCATTGTCACAGGCAAAATGAGGAAGCTCTGGAGTGAATGTGTACATAGGTTTGATTGAGAAGTTCAAGCATATGTACTTACCCAGAAGATGCATCATAATAGTTTTAGTAGTCACTGAGCCATATATCAAAGCCCACTTTGTGATGAGGATAAGGACACTCTGCTTTTAGAAACATAAAAATGCTAAAGGAACATAAGCTCAGAGCTAACATTTCTTTTCCAAAATGTTAAATTTTAATTGTGTCTTTTGTATTTGTCTGTGTTGCATATGCTCACATCTCTTCAAGTGTCCCCAGAGGCAAGAAAAGGGTGTCAGATTGCCTGGGGCTGGAGTGAGATCAGTTGTGAACTCCCAAAAGGGTGCTGTGAACTTCATTCAGGACCTCTGTAAGAATAGTATATATTCATAACTGTTGGGCTATATTTTCATTTCCATGTTTCTTAAAAAAAGGAACTTTAGAAATATATTTGAAATATGGTAAACCTATAATCAAAAACAAATTATGGGTATCTTCCAAACCAACTTTACAATCACCACGTTTAAAAGTAAAGTTTATTCTCCTGATATAATTGTCTTGGGATTGTACTGCCTCTATCTGCTAATCTACACATAGTTCTGGAAACTTCAAGGTTCCATACAAGCTAATCTAGGCGTAGAATGTTTCCAACTCTAAGACTTACTGTTGAATAAGATCACCCTTTCTAGACTCTAGCTGGCAGGTTCAATACAGCTGTTTTGGCTCAGCTCCTCTCCAAGCTGACTGATTCACTCTGGCTCCTCTCAGTTTCTCACTGAATTGATCTGCTTGGCCTTAAACTAACTCTGGCAATTTGTTCAAATCTTCTGGCTCCCTTTTTTAAAAGTATTATTCTATTTTTTATTTTATTTTTATTGGATATTTTATGTATTTACACTTCAAATGTTATCCTCTTTCCCTGTTTCCACTTTGGAACCCCTGGCTCCTTCTTATTGTCTGCCTTCACCGCCTCTGCTGACTTGCACTGAACTACATAAACTCATGAATGAACTCAACTCCACTGCACTGCACTCACTGCACTGAATCCCAACTCACTGACTCAGCTCCACTGCACTGAATTCGCCAACCTTCCACACAGGCTTTCTCTGTCAGTTCAAGCCTTC
Source organism: Mastomys natalensis (assembly GCA_021653895.1). Taxonomy (NCBI): domain Eukaryota; kingdom Metazoa; phylum Chordata; class Mammalia; order Rodentia; family Muridae; genus Mastomys; species Mastomys natalensis. The sequence goes on along the minus strand of JAJTUV010001405.1, from coordinate 233,907 downwards.
TCTGTTGCCTTCTCATTAGGCAAGAACTGATCACCACCTCCAGTACCCCTCTGACAGGTTGGATTAATGTTCAATTCTATAAAATCTATTTACTTTATTTTCTTCCATTCAGTGTTTTTCCTATCCTTTTTAAGTATTCCCTACATTCGAGGAATGAACTATTTACATCCGGTCAAAAGGCTATTTCTCAAAGGAACCCAAATAACATGTTGAGGCTCTACAGTGAAAGAATTTCTTAGCTTTAAAACAAAACAAAGGAGTGAAAAATAAAACTTCGAGCATTACTTTCTGTAAGTCATGAAATCTTCTTTTGAAAGTTGTTTGTACAGCCTGGTTTGCCAATTGGTGACCCTGCTACTCTGCAAACACGATCAAAATATGACAAGCTAATGAAAAACCAGAAAACTCAGTTGAGTATTTAATTCTTCCTGAGATCCAACACTGTTATTTAAAATTACATACACACTGCCAAATCCTAATGTTGATAATCTTTTTAAATTATTTTCCTAATTTGCAAAAATTTCATGCATACATATGATGAAAGATAATAATTATCTATTCCTATTTCCCTCCATCTACCGCCATCATGTACCCTTCCCAAATTCCTGACTTTTTTCTTAAGCTTCTAAGTCTCAATTGATGCTTTCATTATGTATGTGAACATGGGTCCATCTGCTGTTAAGAGAACTACCTGTACTCATATCCTGTTAAGAATGAGTCTTCCTCTCGGAGCAACTCTCTACTGCCAATATTTTCTCAGGAAGGACTGAAACCTGCAAATCATTCACCCCATCTACGCTGGAGTTTCGGCTAGCTTTGTCTTATACAGGTAGCCACAGCTATTGCAAATTCATAACTGTGAAAGCAATCTCATGTCCAGAAGACAGAGTTTCACAACACTCACCCCGTCCTGTGGCTCCTACACTTTTTCCTTCTACCACATCCTTGGTGTTCCCTGAGCCTTAATCAGGGAAGGAGTACTATAGGTGCCATTGAGTGTGGAGTACTCATCACACTCTTGCTCAGGGCTCTGTGGGCAGTTACACACCTCTTAACTGACTGCTGCAGACTGTGTGAATAAGCTTTCCTCACCAAGGTTGAGAGCAACACAGGTCTCTGAGTATAGGCACACATATTTAGAGTGCAGATTGACAACACCACCACTTAGCAAAATAACAATAGGAAGTTCTACCCTAGGGCCTATGACCTTCTCAGCCTAGAGCTTTTGACCAGAATTCCAGTACCAGGCATGAAATTGTCACCTGTGGAATAGACCTCAACTCTAATCATAACATGATTCGTCACCCTTTAAATATTCCAATACTGGGAATGCTAGCTGGTAAGTAGAAAGTGTCCTGTTCAGTTTGAAGTTGATTTCTCTATATCCTGTACCCAAAGTGTGTGGTGTCTTCAACAGTAGTACTTTTAAATGTAGGTATTGTGGGTAACCAATGGCAACATAACTTTTGTTATTTTGTGCTGAGGTCGGCACAATCATGGGCATCACAGGCTCCTTGAAAGAGGATAATGATAGAGACACAGACTCCAGGTTCACTTCAAGAATGAACAGTCTTTATTTTTCTAACCGTTGTTTATGTGTTATGGCTACTAGAGATAGCATTACAAGCAGAGCTTGATGGAGCAGTGTCTTTGACCTCTTAAACTAAGTTTTTCATTCTGTACTTCCCTGCCCTCTTGGCCTTGTTTCATCCAGGACATTCCTCCTAGGCTTTATCTCATGTCTGGAATTTTCCACATTCATAGGGACATATCTGGGTCAGGATTTGTGCTTGATAAAGGAACTACAGAACATGTGGACCTCAACAGTTGTGGAGATTCCTGTGGCCTTCCTCACCAATAATGTATGGGGAACTTATAATTATGTTTCCCTTTAATATCCCATGTCTTCTGGGAGTGACATTGCCCACTGACATGCAGGTAGGTGATTCTGTTTCAATGTGTCTTTAAAGTTGTATTTTGAATCATCTTACTAAATAATGGGCTCCCACAGGCTTTTACCTATGGAAGATTAATCCATCTGTTAAACCATCGTCTTCCCCACTCACTTACCTTCATCCTTGCTTAATCCTTTAACCTCAGCATTCTCCTGCTTCTCAGCTTTCATGTGTGTTTGCTGTCTATAAACTAATTTTAGTTTTAAGCTGTGTTGTACAGTATTAGGTTTCTACATTGCTTTTTAGATACCCTTCATTTAGGTTAGCCTCCTTTTTTACTTATGGATTTCCTCCATGCTCCCACACCCTGCATATATAAGTCTTTCTGTCCCCAGAAACCTACCCCACTACTTTTATTTTATCTGTACTCTACTATTCCTCCTTAATTAGCATGTGACTACCCACAAAATTAGCTTCCTTTTACTCTCCTGGCTTCTGCCTATGTTCTGAGTTAAACATAAAAACCAAAATATTTGAAGCTGGAATCTATATAAGAAAGAACACACATTAGTCTTTCTAGTTCCAAGTTACTACACTAAACAAAAATTTGTGGTTCTATTCATTTATTTGAAAATTTCATAATTTTATTTTTCTTTGCAGATAAGTAATATTGCTTATGTATTATGTGTCACATTTTTCTTAGCCATTCATAATTGAAGAGTTGGGTTCCACAATTCCTTAGAACTACACATTTGACATGTAGGCTGATAAAGGTACATGCTCGTGTTGTGAGAATAACTTACAATTTCTACAAGACATATTGATTGTCCTATGAAGTGAAAAAATATGAACTCTTATTCACATATAAATGGCTTAAAAGTCCAACAAGGTTCTCTTTGTTGAATACTGAAATAATCAAACAGTACTCTACATCATCAGCAGTCACAGCTGAAGTCCTCCAGCAACTTGCACATAGCAAAATATATATGTAACGGCCAGATGCACGAATAACTGGCTATAATGTCAGTGTAAAACACTAAGCAGTGTCCTGCAGAACAAAGGCTTCAGCCAATAGTCACTTTTTAATTCACAAACACAAAAATTATTGAAATTAGGAAGGCCACTGGAGAGTATCCAGAATTGGTTGTACAGATCCCCATGTATAGTCCTTACTAGCTGCATGTGATTCCTCACACCTAGACTAAGGCCATTTCACAGGCTTCCTACCCCTCATCACTCACCACCTACATAATACTCTTAAGACCCAAGAAGTACCTGCCTTAGGTGGATTTGTGAGTTCGAGGCCAGCCTGGTCTACAGAGTGAGTTCCAGGATAGCCCAGGCAACACAGAGAAACCCTGTCTCGAAAAACCAAAAAAAAAAAAAAAAAAAAAAAAGAAGTACCTGCCTTTATTGCTGTTTTGTTTATTGTTCTTAAAAATACCATTAAAATAAATGTCTTTTACTATAATTCATTTACTCCTGGAATTTATATAACTTTTCCCATTAATTAATTTATTTATTCATTTTACATCCGATCACAGCCCCAACTCCTCCCAGTGCCCCCTTCGATGGCCATTCCCCCATATCCACTTCATCTTCACCTCTCAGAAGGGGAATGTCCCCCCTGAGTAACAACTGACAATGGCACCTCAAGTCACTACAGTATTAGAGACATCTTCTCCAACTGAAGCCAGAAAAGAGCTCAGTTAGGGAAACAGGATCCACAGGGAGACACAAAATAAAGGTAAGCCCTTCCACCAGCTATGGGGGAACCCACAGGAATATCAACCTGCGCATCTACTACATATGTGCAGGAGGCTATAGGAACAGCCCCTGTGTACTCTGGAACCGCCTGAGGGTCCAGGTTAGTTGATACTCTTGGTCTTCTTGTGTAGTCCCTATCCTCTCTGGATTCTTCAATCCTTCCCTCAACTCTTCGAAAAGACATTTAGAGCTCCATCTAATGTTTGGCTGTGGATCTCTGCATCTTTTTGGGTCAAGTGCTGGATGGAACCTCACTTGGAGGACAGTTGTGGTAGGCTCCTGTCTTCAAGCATAAATGGAGTATCATTAATAGTATCGGGGATTAATTCTTGAGCATGAGATGGATCTCAAATTGGGCCAGTCATTGATTAGCTATTTCTTCAGTATCTGTTCCATCTTTATCCCTGCATTACTTGTAGGTAGGAAAAATTGGGGGTCTAAGGTTTTGTTCTGTTGGTTTGGTTTTCTTATCCCTCCACTGGGAGTTCTGCTGGTTACAGGAGGTGACCAATCCAGGCTCCATATCCCCCACTGTTAGGAGTCTCAGCTAGAGTCATACTTTTAGACTCCCTGAAGCCTCTCTCATCCTAGGTCTCTGGCAAGTCCTAGAGATGCTCCTGCCCAGCCCCAGCCTCTGCTGCCCTTGAGGAGCTAATTTCCATTCAGTCTCCTCACCCTTTTTTCCTGGTTTTCCCTACACTTGCTTCCCCCAACGCCATTACCCTCTCCATTCTCTCTCCTACTCAGTTTCCTTCCTCCATCTACCTCTAATTACAATTTTATTTCACCTTCTGAGTGTGATTCAACCTTCTCTCTTGGGCTCTTCTTGTTATTTAGATTCTTTGGGTTTGTGGATTGTAGCATGGGTGTCCTGTACCTTATACCTACCTGATTGATAGATCCTAATTCTATATTTCTATAGGTGTCTTGGTCCATTTTCTCCAGCTATAATAGAATGCCTGACCTTGGTAATAAAATATGTAACACTGGAACTTTGCCTTCCCTTTAGTTGTCTCATCAACTATAATCCACATGTGGGGCTAGGGGTTGCCCCTAGGATCTCATGAGTGCTAAGCACATGTTCTACCACTGACAGGCATAATCTATTTGGCAATTGTCTTTGGTTATTGTTCTTAAAATAATAAAACACATTAATCTATACAACACAGAGTTATTGTTTAAATAATATTAGCTAACGTAATACATTCAAGATTAAGGAGATGAAATGGTTTGCTTGCAATAGGCTATATAGATTTCTTCAGGAGAGTCAAGAAACATCAATATAGGTTCACCTTTACATTTCAAATCTTAGCTAAAAATCTGACATAGTGAAAAGCTTGGTGAAGATACTTTCATGTAAAAGTCTGAATCAAAGTCTGAGAGCTGTTGGAGGTCCTGAAGAGGAAGAAGAGATGACGTATACTTGAATGTCAGGTGTAGAGAAGCCAGTTTTGTTATGATTATACAGAGGCTCAGTCAGGCAGGCCAGGATTAAAGCAATCATCTTGCTCCTGGTTTGAGCAAGCAGGCTCCCTTTGCAGATGCATCCTGTTAGTCTGCATAAATTACTTCAGCCTGGTTACATAGTAACACCTTGGCTCCGCAGCTGGCTTTTCTGCTGCTGGAAGATGTTATGGATTAAGCTGTCTTTTGACCAGGTACTAATAAAGCTCTCCTCAGCACCCCACAAGTGATTAATGAGATGAGAAGATAAAATAACCCACCTGCACCAGCAGCCCACAAATGGAATTAATGAGAGAGAGAGAGAGAGAGAGAGAGAGAGAGAGAGAGAGAGAGAGAGAGAGAGAGAGAGAGAGAGAGAGAAACAGAGAGACAGAGAGACAGAGAGACAGCAGAGGATCTCTTACAATCCTGTAGCTGCTTTGGTGCACTCCTCAAGGCAGATCAGCTGCCTTTTTTGGCTTAGATGTTAATGATGCTATTTGCAAATAAGTGTGTGCCTTCTCATTACTGTACCAGCAACAATCAATTTAAAAGAAATTAGTTATCCCTGAAATAACTTTCATATACACCAAAAAAAAATTACCTAACTTTAGAACTCTAATCTTTGGAGGGATAAAAGTCTTATCCTCAACTACTGCATAGTTATACAAAATAAATCCATACCATTCCTTCTTTAAAGGGAGACTCTTGAGGCAGGACACTGACAGGCCATACTAGGTGATAAATATTAACATTTTTGTTTGTTTAAATTTTTTGTGGATTTTTATTTCCCAAGAAGACAGTGAGTGTTCAAGATGTGAGTCAGTACAGGAGCACAGCCCAAACAGAAATACTGTTCTCATGTTTCATCTTCATATTTTATGGACAAGGAGTCTGTGCACAAGAATAGCATGCATATTTCCCCATGCTAGAAACAGTGATCACAGGAGTGTTCACGTAATTGGATTTAATGCCTTGCTTGTTCTTTGACTATTTGTGTTTATTATCTTGCTTGTTCCTTGACTATTTGCATCTATTGTACTGCTAGTTCCTCAACCTAGAACTGACCTTATACTTTCATGTAATTAAAATGGTATAAAAGCAAAAAGGAGGAGGGGCGATGGGATGGGGGTTTCTAGGGAGAGGAAATGGGGAAAGGGAATGACATCTGTAATGTAAATAAATAAAATATCCAATAAAAATATTTTAAAAACTGAAATAAAAAAGGAAGGAAGGAAGGAAGGAAGGAAGGAAGGAAGGAAGGAAGGAAGGAAGGAAGGAAGGAAGAGAGAGAGAGAAAGAAAGGTCCTCTGACTTTCTGATGGTTTTAATCATTATGGCCCCCATAGAGTCATATGTTTCAAAGTTTGGCCAATAGGGAGTGGCATTACTAAGAGGTGTGATCTTGTTGGTATAGGTTTGGCCTTATTGGAGGAAGTGTCTCACTGTGGAAACAGGCTTTGAGATCCTTCTGCTTGTGGATCAAGATGTAGAACTCTTGGTTCCTCTAGCAATATGTCTGCCTGCACACTACTGTGTTTCCCACCATGATGATAATGAATTAAACCTCAGCAACTGTAAGCCAGTCCCAATTAAATCTTTTCATTAAGAGCTGCTGTGGTCATGATTTCTCTTCACAACCATGAAACCCTAAGTAAACTGACGTTTAGGTGAGAAGGTACATACAAGTCATATAATGCAATTTGGAAAGTAGGCAAACATTGATTTTGAAAAGGACATATAGATGTATTAGTAATTTGAAAATTCTGTTCACTAAGCATACAGCTAAATTCACAAATCTTTTTTGAACAAATAAAATCCTGCTCAATGTTTCTTGTTTCATGGGTGAGGGTTATGTTAGGAAGCATTTTCTCAAGCAATTTTACACCCATCTTATGATTACTGCTATCCGTTGACTCAGGCAGTCTTCCTTTGACTCTAATAAACAAACTCCATTCTAGTTTTGTTTCTATTGTGATAGACCTCATGACCAAAATCGACTTGAGAAAAAAATGATATGTTTCACTCTAATAATTTACAGTCCATCAGTGATGGACTGCAAGGCAGGAACTCAAGACTGAAGCTTGAGGAAGAAGCCATCAGGGAAACATTGCTTACTGCGTATTGTGTGTTGTGAACGACTTCTGTTCTCCTCGCTTTCTTATACAATGCAGAACCAGGGAAAGCACTGACCATAAGGGATAGCTCCTCTTCCTTCAATTAATAATCAGGAAAATGTCCCAGAACACATACCAACAAGAATACATGTAACTGTTCTTTTGTATATGTGGTGTGTGTGTGTGTGTGTGAGAGAGAGAGAGAGAGAGAGAGAGAGAGAGAGAGAGAGAGAGAGAGAAACAGAGAGAGACAGAGACAGTGACAGAGAAGCTCTTAGAAATATCATAAAATGAACAGATTTCCAAAAGAGAGCTTAGTTTATGTGGGTCACTTCAATACACAGTCACCTTGAGCTAACCAAGATCTTAGTTACATTATTAATACTTGCATCTTACTACGATTGGAAAAGATTGAAGTCTCTGTTACATTATAACGTTGAAGAGCTGGGGAAAATATTTAGTATGAGCAAAGCATAAAAAATTATTTTGGCCCAATGTGGTTTTCTTCAGTCAATAAAAACTTAATAATATCTAAGATGATGTGACAGAACTCAAGTTAAGATAGATGAATTGTAAACATTTTCTTGAAACCCAACACCTTTGTCAAAGGTTCAGCAGAGACCTTTCTCCTAACTGGTTACTTTAAACTTAATAATACAGCCAGCTCAATTTTTATGATTTGGAAGAGATGTATAGGATTCATGGAAGCTAAAGCACATATTTCAATTATATAAAAAAGAAATAGATGGATTCTCAGCTATATTTCATTCTTATTTTGTCAGTATATTACAACCTTTTATTGAAAATAGACGTTTCTCTCATACAGTACATCCCGACCAGTTTTCCCTCCCTCCACTCCTCCCAACTATCCCCCAACTCCCCTCTCCTCAGATCTACCCCCCTCCAGTTTTTAGTCATAATTCTGTCTTTTACTGAATGCACATTAGAGAAAATATTTTTCAAAATACTATTCCTACAAAGTATATTAAATTGCTTGTTTCTATTCTAATCTCAAAACAATATTCAAAGTTTTTAGTTTAGCAATTGTTTATGGTCTTGTGCACATGTATGTGTGTGTGTGTGTGTTTGTGTATAAATGTGATACTTGACATGTATTTATCTTTGTATTATAAAATAGTACCTACAGAGATGTTTCTACATGTTTGTTTAAATAAGTCAATGATAAACTAATGTTAAAAATATTTGACAGTACTATTCCAAGGTTCCCAAGATCCACAGTGGATTTCTGAAACCATTAGTTTAAGTACCACCCACAAATCTACAAGCACTTTGACATATTTATGAGTCAATATATGATAAGGATTGATTTCACTAAGCATAGTAAGAGACGAATAAAAACATCCTGGAGTAGAATAATTGTAGCATATGCTATGCAAAAATGTTATCTAATATTGTATATATTAAAATAGTCAAAACAGATATTAACACTCTCAAAGCACAATTGAATTTGGATAACTGAGAGGCACCATGAAAAACAAAACATGAAAAAGCTGTCGAGTTGTTTACACAAACAAAAGAAATAACTATTGCTCCACTATTGCCACTTAAAATGATAAAGATGTAGCTCAGCCATCTTTTTTACCATCTTCTAAGAGTAAGATATAATTCTTAAACTTCTAGGGTGATAGCATAGGATTTACGAGATACTTCATTCCCCCTGGATATTCGGATTGTTACTATTAGCTCAATTGAGACTATTGGGGTTTTTTTGTCCCTCTATAAATTTGCCAATATTCAGCCACACCTCAATACACATCAACTATATTGGAATATTGTACAAAAATGGGATACAAAACTCATGGCTGCTATTGCTATGGATGAGGAATTGCAGGTGTATAGTTCCTTGTTGCCTTATCTACTTTGTGTGGAAACACAGAGAAATCACTGCTCCTAGTATAAAGAAAGATGTACCACTAAGCAAGCGCCATTTATATTTAAAAAAAAAAAAAAATAGAAATGTTGCCTTTCAATATAAAAACACCATTTCTTTAAATTCAGAACACAGAACTGAATTCTGGAAATTGAAGTCTGTACTAAGTGTTACTTAACCTTTTCTTCCACACAATAGTTTAGAAAGAAGAAAGGTAAAAATTAGTAACTAAAACAAAAAGTGTTAGCTGGACAGTGGTGGTGTACACCTTTAATCACAGCAATGGAGTGGCAGAGGTAGATAGATATCCAAGTTCGAGGCCATCCTGGTCTACAGAGTGAATTCTGGGACATCCAGTGTTACTCAGAAAAACCATGTCTTGTAAAAAAAAAAAAGAAAGAAAGAAAGAAAGAGAGAGAGAGAGAGAGAGAGAGAGAGAGAGAGAGAGAGAGGAAGGAAGGAAGGAAGGAAGGAAGGAAGGAAGGAAGGAAGGAAGGAAGGAAGGAAGGAAGAAAGGAAGAAAGAAAGAAGAAAGTGTTAGGTTTAATATCACTATGATGAAATACCATGACCAAAGCAACTTGAGGAAAAAGCAATTATTTGGTTTGTGGTTCCATATCACTGTTCAGGACAGATACTCAAACAACATAGGCACCTGCTGGCAGGAGGTGATGCTGAGACCATGAGAGATGCTGCTTACTGGCTTAGCCACTCTTCTTTATTTTTTCTTTTCTTTTTTTTTTTTTTTGAAAAGTTAAAAATTCCTTATTTTTTTATTCCTGGTACCACTACCACAATTTACAGGGCAATATACCTGATGTAATGAAAAGAAAAAGCTACAACAGATCAAAGGCCTCAGGAATGTACATCTAATTGACACTACATTGCATTAATCAATAGACTGCACCTTTTGCAAACTGTGGCTATGACAGTCCTGAACAAGAAGGGTTTCCTGTTTAAGCTGCAGTAACTGTCTCAAAGTAACCTGCAGCTTTCCTGACAACTCTTTGCTCTCTCGCCTGCCATAGAAGTTACGGAAGACAAGCAGAGTGGGAAAAAGAGAGGATTTACTTTTGTAACTTTTGATAATCATGACACAGTGGATAAAATTGTTCAGAAATATCACACTATTAATGGGCATAATTGTGAAGTGAAAAAGGCCTTTTCTAAACAAGAGATGCAGTCTGCTGGATCACAGAGAGGTCATGAAGGTGGATCTGGCAACTTCATGGGTCGTGGAGGAAACTTTGGAGGTGGTGGAGGAAACTGGTCATGGAGGAAACTTTGGTGGAAGAGGATGCTATGATGGTGGAGGTGGTGGCAGCAGAGGTAGTTATGGAGGTGGTGACGGTGGATACAATGGATTTGGAGGTTTTGGTGGCAATTATGGTGATGGTCCTGGTTACAGTAGTAGAGGAGGTTATGGAAGTCGTGGACTGGGATATGGAAACCAAGGTGGTGGATATAGTGGTGGAGGAGGAGGATATGATGGTTACAATGAAGGAGGAAATTTTGGTGGAGGTAACTATGGTAGTGGGAACTATAATGACTTCGGAAATCAAATTATCATTATTATTAGCAGCAATCAAATTATGGACCCATGAAGTGGGGCAGTTCTGGTGGAAGAAGCTCAGGCAGTTCCTATGGTGGTGACTGTGGATCTGGATATGGTAGCAGAAGGGTTTAAAACAAAACAGAAATGGCTACAGTCACTCTGCTTTCTTATAGAACCCAGGTCCACCAGTCCAGAGGTGGCTTCATACATATTAATCACTAATTAAGAAAATACTCCACAACTGGATCTTATGGAGGCATTTTTTTCTCTCAATTGAAGTTCCCTACTTTCAGATAACTCTAGTTTGTGTCAAATTAGCATAAAATTGCTTGGACACAAGAGACTCTGAATAACACACAGACTCTTAACTAGCCAAGGTAGAGAGAAAAAGATACTATGCAGTGCTCAACCCTAAATGAGAGGCCTTTATTATACCCCATCTTACTTTTCTATCACTATGACAAACACCATAACCAAAAACAACAAGGGAAAGAAAATGTTAGTTTAATCTTACAGTTTTCAGATCTCACTCTCTCCCTGAGAGAAGCCAGGGATGGAGATCAAGGTAGTAACAAGTAGGCAGAGGCTATAGCAAATTGTTACATATTGGCTTTCTCCTCATGACTTACTCAGACGCTTTCTATCTTATAATAACATTTTCTATGTTTTCAAATTATAATGTAGTTATATCATTTCTCCAGTTACCTTCTTTACTTCCTGTAACTTCTATGTACCCCATACTAGTTCTGTCTTTCAAATTCATGGCCTCTTTTTGAAGTATACATATATGTGTGTGTGTGCTCTCTTTCACACACACACACATTTATTTGTATGTATGTGATGGATGACTGACCACTTGGTTAGATAACCAACTTGAGGGGGAGCACTTCCCCTGAGGAAGACTATTCTCCCGTTCTCAGCATTCCTTAGTAGCCCGAGTTTCCCAGTTCCTTCTGAGTCTGTCTACTGTTGTCCACACTTTTCACTTCTTGTTTAGTCAGCTATGTTGATGAGACTTCTAGGTTACAGAAGTCAAGGATATCAGAGGAGAACCTAAAAACACTACCTTACTAAACCAGCATAATCCATAATCATTCTTATACCCACAGATAAGTGTAGTTCTCACCTCATTGAAGAAACATCATTTTACAACTGACAGAGACCATTACAGAAACAACAACCAATCAAACCACAGAGAACAAGAGATAATGGCAGGGGGGGGGCAATCCAATTGATACAGCTTCAACACAAATCCTGCATCTAATATTTGGGGATCACTGTGGAAGAGTGGGTAAAAAGAATTGAAAGAGCCAGAGTGACAGATTGCTTTCTTATACAAGTCATGATAACCTGCCCAGGGGTGTCATTGCCCACAAACATTAATAATTCTTCAGAAAATGCCCACCAGACTTGTCTACAGCAAATCTGATGAAAGCATTTTCTCAACTGAAGTTCCTCTTCCTAGATAACTCTAGCTGTGTCAACTTGACAACAACAACAATAATAGTAATGATAAAATAAAAATTCAACAAACCGGAACACACCCATCTTCCAAAAATTCAGAGATTATTAAGAAAGAAAGGTAAGGGAAAAACTGTGAAAGCCAAAAGTAATGGACCACTGCCATAAAACAGTATATGCCAGATAAGATAGGGCTGCTGTACGCACAGAGACTGTGACTACATGTACAAGGACTATCAGACAAACTCCTAGCATAGAAGTAGGAAGCCATCAGATAGTGCTTTAGCTGAGCATCTACTAGCTATTGATAGATGCTGGGATGGGGGAGTCAGTTTTCTTCGGAGATATGGCCTTAAGAGGAACCTATGTTCCGATAGACAGCTCTACATAAGTGCACATATAATTGGGCTCAGTGGATTTAAATAAAGCAAAGAACACATAAGGTTGAAAGGGAAATTGGTAGGAAGAATAGGAGAGACATTGGAGAAGAAGGAATGTCAGGTAGATTTGACCAAAATGCATCTTATGAATGTATAAAATTCTTCTGAATAATAAATAAATAAATAAATAAATAAATAAATAAATAAATAAATAAATAATAGTCATGCAGTCGTTTCTATTGGTTTTAGTTTAGTAATTATAAAAACTTTATTAATAATAGCATCACAAAATTATCTTGATCTCATCATGCCAATAATATTGATAGGTTATGGAAAATAAAGGAAGCAATTAGTGAAACAAATAAACTCTATGCTAGTACTTTGAAAAATAGAGCTACTATCATTACCCAACTTTGTCGCCATCATCTCCCATTTTCTATGAGTTATAAATTTAAGAGGTTTCACACTCACACTTTGAGAATCCTCTCAAGTGAAAACACCAAAGCCATGACAGAGAAACCAAGTTCAATAAATAAGAGAAAGCACACAGATGTTCTCATATTCACGCTTCCCATTCACCTCCTCGTCCTGATCCATGATGAGGTTGCTTTAACAGCCTTAGCAACTAACTTCAGAGCTGACGATTGTTCTACAAAAGCACTGCCTTCACAATGGTTGCAGAAGGCTAACATTCACATTCTAAGAGAAAGATATCACTTCCCTAAATTGAATCCAACCAACAATTTCTCTATCTAGGTTTCTCCTGAGAACTCAACAAATGAAGGAAAAGTATGAGTATTCATCTATCAAGCCACTCCCACAGCTCCATAGAGCTAGAGACCCTCACACGTCCATTCATTTATCTGATGCTAGGAATAAACGAGAGGCAGACATTCACAAAATGGCTTGAACTTTTCCTTATGAAGCCAAAAATCTTGAAGAGTCAACAGGTTTGGCTTCTAGAAAGCATTACTTTCAAAAGTGACAATGAAAGTTTCTTTCTTAAAGAAGAAGGATGTAAAGAATAGCAGACACAAAGACACATTTGAGGTTTCTTTTCAAAAGATTACAAAGCTTAGTGTTGTTTGTGTAGCTCTCTACAGAATTGCAGAATGAATCTGGAGGACTGAACAGGGATTTGAAATGCTTATAGCAAAGATGAGAGAGCGAGATTAGCAGGTACATGATAAAAAGTATCAAACTTCTCAAGACCATGATTTTTATTTTTTCTGATGTAAGACTATTAATTTGCATGATTGGAATTCTCTAGTAATATTGAAAAAGAATAACCACAAATGGCTGATTAGAGTTGATCTAACATGAAAAGTTGTCAAGGAGAATAGAGGATGCTGCAAAGTGGGGAGGAGTTGTATAGTTACCATAGAACTGAGTCTCAGACTATGAAGTAAACGCCTGCCAGGGATGCTTTTACAGAGCAGGCGCACAGTGAAAATTTTGCAATGTGAAACAATTTTACTAATGGTCCAATTGAGTGTCACTGTTTATAAAAATCACAGTTTATCTTGTGCAGTAGATTCAACATCTCATATTCTAGTAGAAAGGCTCAAGGGTAAATCATAGGTGCTGAGTACCAGAAAAAGCCTGGGCTTCAGAGGATTGGCTATGTTCCTCTTCTCAATCGCTGCTCTACCATTCCCATTAGAACACACACCCAGAAGCCTGAATGCCACAGCTCTAAATCCCCATTGGCAGTTGAATTCCTAATGGTTTCAGATGATGAAAAGCTAAAGCAGGAGACCTAAAGTTTAGTTAGAGACACAAAAATACTTTTTAATTTTTAAATCAACTTGTTTTATGTGCATGGGCATTTTGCCATCCTGTATATCTGTGGGCTCTACTACATGTATGCCTGGTATATGAGGAGGCCAGGAGGGGGTGTCAGACTTCCTGGCACTGGAGTTATAGACAGTTGTGAGCTGCCATATGGGTGCTGGGCATTGAACCCAGGTCTCCAGGAAGATCAACCAGTGCTTGTAAACACTGAGGCTTCTCATCAGTCCTGTTTCAGTCACCGTTCAATGGAAGCAAATAATGGAACTAAAAGACAAATGCAGGTAATTCTGGCCTCAAGCTACCAGTCACCATCTCACTAGTACCAGGGGTCCAACCTCCTGCTCTAGTCCAAGTCACTGTGACAGCAGCCTAGGGAAATGGGAAGTTGCTAGATTTTTAAAAAGAAAACAAAAACTGTGTTTTAGCATTCCCTGTGCCATATATATATATATATATATATATATATAATATATATATATACACACACACACACATACATACACACACATAGTATTTAGGACATTCTAAACATTTTCAAAAAATACTAGAGTTTAAAACATGTATTTTTGAAAGTGACTGTAGAGTGTTAGCTCTAAATGGGACATCCTTATCATTCCCCTCTCCTTCCAAGCTTAGATATAGGCAATGGCAAACAGATTGTAAGATTCTGAGGTTGGGAACAACTAGTGGCAAACAATGTCTTCTGGGCTCTCTTGAACCCAC
Source organism: Mastomys natalensis (assembly GCA_021653895.1). Lineage (NCBI taxonomy): Eukaryota > Metazoa > Chordata > Mammalia > Rodentia > Muridae > Mastomys > Mastomys natalensis. Next base: position 218,881 of record JAJTUV010001405.1, on the reverse strand, counting down.
AGTAACTCTGCTTACTTATACAAGATCAAAGTTATAGTATGGATGAGGGAGAAGCACACAATGTCCTATTCCTAGATGGAAAATTATTGGCATATGATGACAACTTAGTGGGTAAGAGTCATTTTCTTCAAGAGCATGCCTCTGTTAGGTTACCCATGTTGCAGTTACCCCATACCCATGTGCATATAGACAGCACTAATTATACACAATAAATTATACACTTCAAAGAAGAGGAGGAGAAGGAGGTGAAGTTGAGAAGAAAAGAGTTGGGAAGAGGATTCAGAAAGAGTAGGAGATGGGGAAGTATGGGTTAGATATAATAAAAATATTTATGTAGTTCTCAACAAATAAATAGAAAATAATATAACAAGAATCTTCTCTGCTTAAAATATCTTTAAACACTAAGATTTTTTTAGTTATACACTTCTTGAAAATAAAAATAAACAAGGGTTGGTGAAATGCTCACTCAGTAAAGTGCTTGATGTCTGAGTACAAAGAGCTGACTGAATTCATCTTGTTCACGTAAATGCTGAACATGATGGTGCACTTGCAATCCGAGCACCGGAAAGCAGAGGCCAGAGGATTCTTGGATCTCAACATATAGTTAAATCAGATTTCCAAGTCAGTGAGACCCAGCCCCAAGGAGCAAGGTAGATAGCATCTAAGAAATGACAGCCAAGCTTGACCTCTGACGACTACATGTTCTGCACCCTACATACTGCAGGGAAGTAGGGTGAACTGGATGAAAGATGAGTGGAAATTGTTGGATGAAAGATGAGTGGAAATTGTGAGCTTTGTGTCCAAATGCAAGACATGCATAGTATCTAAAGAAACAAGAATTCATGTATACCACATTTCAGAATCAACAGAGGAATATATATATATGTATATATATAGTGTGTAGACCACTCATATATTATTTATATATATTTAGTATATATGTAACATATATATATATGTTATATTCACAAGTATCCATGAATTTACAGAGAGGTGTGCATTCTTCTGTAACTATTAGGTAATCTTTCAATTTCCTGAGATTTTTCAAATTTAAATTTTATTAAAAAGCAAATGAAAGACATTCAAAATGTTATATTTGTTGATTTTCAAATTACATTGGTGAATCAAATCCTGAAGTAATAAGTCATCCAAAATGTTTAAGTAATAAATCTGTTTAGCTTCACTCAATTTAAACATATCTTATTCTATATTATATTAGTCTATAAATGTAGTTTTATCTAGTTCTGCTTCCGTCTTTGTTCCTGTTCTTATAACACCTAGTAGCATCCCGTTTAACACCCCTCAGAACAAGCATTCCGCTGAATGCACTTTGGGAAACTCTACTGTGAGGGAAGTTGCCCATCTGGTCCATCTATTCTGGACTTTCAAATCTCAACTGCAGTTGGCAGAGCAGCACACTTTGACCAGATAGCTATATATAAAAATGTTCTGGAAACTTTGACGGCAACAAAAAAGATTAGTGGGACTGATTAAATCAACACAGAAACAAATGATCTCTGTTTTAATAGCTAATTAACTTCTACAAATGCATGTATATGCACATACACTTTAAGTCATACTCTATTTCATGTTCATTTACTGGTTTTCACCCCGTAAGTTTTTAAGTGTGCTCTTGTTCTATAACAACCAGGTCAAGCTAGATGTTGGGCATATAAAGACAAATATGGCAGATCCACTGACATTAAAGTGTTCAGCTCAGGAAATGGAATACAAATCAGTAAGAGTGAGTGAAGACACTTCAACAATTACAAGGGCAGCAGCAATACACAGCCAGATGTCTAATGCCGCCTAGCATGTGTGTGTCCAGGTGTGGAAAGCAAAGAGCAGCAGAAGACAGATGTCCAGATAAGGGTAGGAGAAAAGGAAAAGCAAAATTTCAATGCTGTTTGGGAATGGACAAAATAAAAGTCAAGACACAGAGGAAGAAAATCATCTCAAGTAGTTGTTGTGTTAGTCATGTCAGGACAGGGATACAGCAAAGCAGTCAGAACACTATAAAGAAAAGATGGTGAGAGGAGTGTATTCCATACTCATCCTGTACCTTTAATGGAGGACACAGCTCAACTCAAGAAAAAGCTGTATGCAGGAACTTCAGATCTTAAAAACAGGTGCTCACAACCTGTATACTCCTAATGCAACACATACCAGGGAGATCTGACATTCTTCCTGAGTTTCCAGCTGAACAAAACAGATAGACTCAGTGTTTCCAACTCAAACAGAAGAAGAAGAAAAAAAAAAAACCTTCAAGAGCTGAGGAGTTTGTGAGAAAAAAAGGAAGACTTGTACCTATAAACCTCTAAAATGTTTGTTTCCTTGTATTGGTTTTCTATCTTTTTTATCACTTAGTACACAGATATTTCTGAGGGCAGTCAAGGTCCCTTGCCATTCCTTATTCAAGCGAAGGGGGCACTTCCTATTATACTTAGAGAAGCAATGGTGTAATTTTGAAGCTTATCAAAATTTATTTTTTCAAAATCTAATGTTGATTTTCAGTTTAAATGTAGTGATAAGTAGACACTAACACCACCTTCCTTTGCTGAATAGCAACCCATGGGCTTACTGAGTCCTGACTCCCTTTTAGATTGAATCTTTATAAGCTAACTTGATTCTCAAGCAACAGGAGCAAGCACCTAAAATATTTACTTGGTATACTCAATTTCTAATAGAGAAAGTTATTCACTGGTATCATAAATAAATAGATCTTATAAAATAAATTCAAGCAGTTCTTTGTGACTTGCAGTATTAGACTAGGAATACTCAAAAGTAACAACGACTTGTCAAATCAAGGATTTCTCTAAGAAAAGCGAATGGTTTTAATATGGTAGTAATTGACCATTAGAACCCATGAGTGTGGGCTGTAATTCATAGTGTGTGAGCTACAAATGCAAATACTGTGTGAATTCTGGAAGGAGTTCTAGAGACTACTGAAACCAAGGTTTTATTAGTCATAAGCACCGCTGAATGCTACAGAGCTGAGTCTGCAACTCAGAGTCATGGGCAGTACACACATTAAAACTGTTTCAGTTCCCCTATGGACTCTAACAGGCTGCCTTGTATGCACTCTGGAGATGTCATACTGTTGAGCGACAGATCACTTCTCAGTACAAAGCAATCAGAGCTCCTAAGCCCACTCCTCTTTTGCACAGATATTACCATTTCAATGTGTGGCTTTCCATTTTTCTGAGAGGTTTTTTTTTTTTTTTCTCTTTTTCACCCACCCCCTTTCTTAAATCAGGCAAAGAGACAAGTAACTGACTTCGGTTTTCAAAAATGTAACCCGCAAGTGCATAATTCTTCCTGTCAGATTTCCTTTTCTGTAAGCTGGTGGGTTTATTGTGGTAGCGCTCAAAAGGCTGAGCCTGAAAAGTCCTACAACATATGGCATACATTTAACATGGCTTGTGAATTAAAAATAACAGCCTGCCATCTGCCTCTGCAAGTTGATTTTATCAAAGTCTAAATGAGAAGCTCAAAGACGTGAATGTTGTCAATTAAAATAAGAAATACTCAAGTTCAATGCAGTGACCAATCCACGCATTTTTTTTTTTTTTTTTGCATTGGACTACTTATCCCTTCACTCCTACAAATTAAAAGAAATGCCCACATTTAAATCTACAGAGCCATTGTGTAATTCTTACTTTTCATTCTTCCCTATCTTTCAAAAACAACAACAACAAGCCCTTTATTACACATTAGCTCTCAAAGTTACCTTTCTTCAGGAATATATTGTGCATATTTCTTTGTGAGATTATTCTAGATTCCAGAATCACTGATTGAAGCACATAAAACCTTCTCTCAGTGTAGATTTTTAAATTTATTTTCTTTTAACCTTGAGAATCAACTAATTGATGTTGGGAGAAAAGGTTTAACATCATTCCATCACTACACATTTTATATCCTTTAGATGTTTTTAGAAATTCTCTAGTATACTACAGACGGTGTCACATTTCCATATGTCAGTACAGTTGGGTTAGCATTTATTGAGCAATTATACCACAAATATCCTCCAAGAGGTAATGGTCAGGTGAAATATTTAGAAATATTTAAAATGAAACTTTTAGAAAATGTATTTTGTAGAAACTAAAATAATATTTGTATCTAAGAAATTATTTGATGTGATGCCAGTCTCTGAATATCTAAGTATTCATATCATACTCCTGACAATGAATGCATTAAGCATTATAAAAAGACAGCATTTTCTGTAAATTTTTTAATACCTAAGTTAAGAGGCTTCACTGATATATTTCATATTCTAGTATAAGTACTGTGTAAGTATTTCTATTTTTCATACTCTGGTTTTATATAAGTATTTGGGGTATATAATAACCAAAAGCCTGATGTACTAATTATAAAGAAAATAAAACAGCACAGAAAATATAAATTGAGTACACAGTAATAGAAGTGAATTCCCAAGTTTTAAGTCTAAGTTGATTTAAATGTAACTTGGACTTATTTATATGCATTTTATAGTTTCTTAATTTAGATTAAGAAACAGGTAATTCAAAAAACAGTGCAGAGATTCCATTAGTCAGTTGTAATGTATACTGATGTTGGTGAGAAAATGTTACAGTGGGTGGGTTTTTGCTTGTTTGGTTGGTTGTTTGGTTGGTTGTTTGGTTGGTTGTTTGGTTGGTTGGTTGGTTTGGTTTGGTTTTTTCCTTTTCTTGAATATTTTCTTTATTTACATTTCAAATGTTAACCCCTTTCCCAGTTTCCCCTCCAGAAACCCCCATCCCATTCCCTCCCCTACTTCTATGACGATGTTCCCCCACCCACCCACCCACCCACTCCTGCTTCCCCACCTTCGAATTCCCCTACACTGTGGCATCAATCCTTCACAGGACCACGACCTCTCCTCCCATTGATGCTTGACAAGACAAGGCCATCCTCTACTACATATGTGGCTGGAGCAATGGGTTGTTCCATGTGTACTCTTTGGTTGGTGGTTTAGTACCTGAGAGCTCTGGTTGGTTGATATTGTTGCTCATCCTATGGGCTTGCAAATTCGTTCAGCTCCTTCAGTCCTTTACACAATGGAGTACTACTCAGCTATTAAAATCAATGATTCCATGAAATTCTTAGGCAAATGGATGGAACAAGAAAATATTATACTGAGTGAGGTAACCCAGTCACAAAAGTAGGTGTTTTCAAAACAAGAAAAGGAAAACTTTCTGGCAGAGGCATCTCTATGGAATAAGGCACAATTTTAGGGCCAACCAGTTATTCACATGAACTCCCATATGAGTGCTATGTCACTTTCAGTTGCTGCAATAAATAACCCAAAAGCGGATAACTTACTAGTGCAGAATGTATTCCTGGACTTTTCTGGAAACTAGGAAGCAGCCCCACTGAATGTGATGGTAGAACCACACTGCTGGTGAAAGCTCTGAGACAATTCTCCCTGCCATTGTCTGCTGACCCTGGCCTTCATACTAGGCCTCCTGGCAGTGGAAGCACACCTAAAACCTGGCCTCTGTTGGCACAAGAGTTTTATACGTTTTTATCAATTTTCCTCTTTCTCTTTAGGAACACTCTGAGATGCTGTATTATGAATCTTCTGAAATCCAGAACTGTTGTGTTTCTAACTATTTAATTAAATAACATTTGCTGAGGCCCTTTTTCCAAGTAAGTCATATTTCTCATATTTCAAAGTACTTGGACTGGATTATAAATGTATTGGCGAAGAGAGAACACAGCATAATTTACCAAAAGTACAAAGAATTGTTTGCTACAGAATTCTAGGTTCTAGAAATCTGTACTACATAGTAGAAATCTTATTTTCCAAAAGATTTCATCTAGAACGTTAAAGAAAAACGCTGAGTACCTACATATTTCTTTCTGCACCAAATCACCTATATTGTAATATATGTAATTACAATGATATGTATGTGTGATATATATGATGTATGATAGGATATATGTGAGATACACACACATATACATATATACATGTATGTATATATATGTAAATCAGAGTGTTGAGCATGAAAGGACTCATTACTTAAATGATGAGTCTAGACGGATGATTGAAAAAGAAGCTTCAAATTACCATACAAGCTATACAAAGTACCAATGGGGGCTTGCTCTATTTTTCTTAGTGTTAAAACTTGAAGAGTCCTCTGATTATATATCCACTCCCAACTTTAATAGTAGAGATATCAAAATAAATTGATGTTCACTGAAAAAAAGAGACATTTTAATGATAAGACTGACAATGCACATAACACACTGTACCCAAACCAGAAAAGCATTCAGTAACTCATACCTTGTTTCAGGAAAGCTAATAGGTTCTATTATCTCTAATCAGGAAAAAGCCTTTGGAAAAATATATGCTCCAAATCCCATTACTGCAATGCAAGAGAAGGGCCTAATCGATGAACCATGTACATTTGAAAAGTAAAAACTCACACCACAGGAATGTCCACATAGCAAATAAATCAATGAATGAAATCAATCATCTTAATGATAGCCTGTAGTTATCAAGTGTAAATGCTACTCTAAAATCTCCCAATTACAAGCTAACACCCTGATTCTGGACATAAACAATTCACTGTAGTTACACACAAATCAACCTTGATTGCAGGAGCTAAATGGAAACATAATTGAAGTTGGTTAAACATTTAGGCTCCCCATTTATCTTTCAAAAATGGAAGCGAGCTAAAAAGATTTTTCTACCCATACTTAGATCCCTTTTCCCTAAAAACTATCAATAGCTGTTTTAAGCTATATATCACTTTCCAGTCAAAGGATTGCACCTAAGTAAAAACACAAGGTAGAATGTGAATAAAACAATAGTTTTGAAGTCATAGCAAGAGTCCAAGTTAAGTCCAAATTGTAAGCCTTCCACATCTGGTAAAAAAAAGAGAAAATTGTCCTTAACATAACCTGTGTCTTCTAGGACTTCTGATGGGACATATTTAAACTCTATAACAGACTTAGGGTAGGGTTCTCTATTGAGAGAAGTCACTCCAATACTTGGAATCACTGTGAAATATATGTCTGTACTGAATTCCTGTGAGTTGATGCGTTGTCATCAGTGCATCCTCTTTCATGCCTGAAGGTATAGACTTTCTTTTCTTTCTTTCTTCTTATTTTTTCTTGGCAATATTTCCTGTACAAGGTAGTAATAACACTTGAGTTTTTGTTGCAGAGTCATTGCCAATGTTCTCAACACAAGGAGATATGCTCATAACTCTGTCGTAGGTTCACTAACTTAAACAGAAGACTCAACAAACTGGACAAAAAATTTAAATCCGGACCACACAGTATTCTGTCCTCATAGCTTTATAATGGAGAATCCATCAGACCATGGGGTCACTGCATTATGGCTTGAGTGTGAAGATTCTCCCATAGGCTTATATGTTTGAAAACCTTATCTCCAGCTGCTACCACTGTTTGGGAAAGCTGTGTGATCTTTAGTATGTGGAAACTCAAAGAAATCCTACAGCTTTATGATCCTTACCTGTGATGTCTTCCTCACAATAATGAACTGTATCACTCCAGGACTATAAGTTACAATAAAATTTCATTTAATCCATTAAAGTGATTTGCCCCAGTATTTTATAACTTTAATAAGAAAGTAGTTAAGACATTGTGTTAATAAAATGGTTCATTGATAAAGCTATTCTATTTTAACCAAGTTAATTTAATGTAGTTTTACCTAATAAAACTACCTTATTAAAATTATATTTCTGTTTTTTTTAAATGTTGTGTTGTGTACTTTACACAAGCACTCCTGACCATCTACTGACACCAGCTCCCATCACTTGAAGACAGCCTTACACATCACAGATAACCTTACCTGCCCTCCAAGACCAGCCATGTGAAAACTGTGAAGAGACACACACCCAACACAGACAGTAAGTCGCACAATGCCAGTGACCCCCAGACCATGCAACATTAGGACATTGCTGAGCCATGCATTTCCCACAAGTAGCACAGACGTACATCAGACCCCAGCCTGACAATTCAAGGACTATGAGGGGCCAAACACTCCCACAATCCCCCAACTACACAAGAGCCATAAGATCCCCCATACCCAAGCTTGGGTTAGAGTTTTCTTATGGCAGAAAAGAACTGATCTTCAAGTTAGGATCATATAAGAATGTTATAGTGTAAAAGTAAATTATTCACCAGACATAATTTTTATCTCAGAAGCTTACTGTGGAATAAACTCACCCTTTTTATCTCTTTCTGGACTCTAGCTAGTTGGCACAACTAAGCTGTTCTGGCTCAGAATCCTTTCCAAGCTCAATATCTGGCTTCTCTCAGCTTCTCCCTGAATTGTTCTGCTTGGCCTCACTAACTCTGGCAATTTGTTCTAATTTTCTGGCTCCTTCTTATTCTCTAGCTTCAACTGATTCTGCTGAACTACGCTGAACTGCATGAACTCAAGAATCAACTCAATTGCACTGCACTCACTGCACTGACTCTCAACTCACTAACTCAAGTCCCAACTGACCGACTCAACTTACTGCATTGCTGTGCTCCTATTAAATAGCTTTTCTCATGAGAGTTGAACATATTCTATCTCTGACTCGGTCTGTCAAATCTTTCTCTGATTTGTCACTCTGTATGAGCCTCTATTAGACATGATTGTTTAGGGTTGTACTAAAGGATTCCAGATAGAGATATTGGGATTAAAGGTGTGTACTAAGAGAATGTATGCATTCCAGCCAGATCACATAGACATAAAAGTTCTTTGAATATGATCAGAGCAGCCATGTTGCATGATGAGAATTTCTCTATATTATAGATAAGACATAGAAAATATTTTCAATAAAGTCTTCAAAGAAAATTTCTCAAACCAGAGAAAGAGATGCCCATATGTGTCCTAGAGTTTAGGGAACATGAAACATACAAGGCCATAAAATAAACTCCCAAGAACATATTATAGCTAATATATAAAAGCATCGAATAAATAAAGGCTATTGTTAGCTGCAAGAGATAAAGTTCACGTAACCTGTAAAGCTGAGACTCTCAGAACAACACTTAGTGTGTTGTCAGAAACTTTTCAAGCCAAAGGGTCTGCAAAGATAAATTCCAAATTCTGAAAGACTGGAAATATCAACCTCTACTATTATACCCACCAAACCAGCCACTAAATTGAAGAAGAAATAACTCTTTCCTTGATAAAATATATATATATATATTAAGGGAACTCAGAGAATATTAGAAGAATGCATTAGCAATAGGGGAAGGATAAAGATACCTATGATGTTACAGGGACTAAACAAACAATGCCAGGACAGTTGATTCTAAAATATCTAAGAAAACACACAAAATAATCATCAAAGCAACAGGGATTAGTGCATAGCTTTCAATAATAACTATTAATGTTTTAAAAAAAAATCAATGTCTTCCCAAAAGACAGAGACTGGGACATGAGATAAGAAAACAGTGTCTGTTTTTCTTGGCACTACCTAGAGACACACTTCATTATCAATGATAGATATTACCTTAGGATAAAGGAATAGAAAAAGTATTCTAAGAAAATGGAACTAAAAGACAGCAGGCATAGAAACTGGATGATACAACATCTGACAAAGTTGAATTCAAACAAGTTAAAAGAGGTAAAGAGGGCCATTTCATACTCATTAAAGGAACAATGTATGAAAAGGATATTAAAATTCATTTTTTTTACAGTTAAGTGGATTATTTTCTTTTTTCGAATTTTTTATTGGATATCTTATTTGTTTACTTTTCAAGTGTTATCCCCTTTCCTGGTTTCCCCTCAGGATATTAAAATTCTAAACATAAATGTATCAAAACCTGATACACCTTTTATTGCTATTAGATATAAAGTCCCAGACAGACCCCATCACAGTGACAGTAGTTGACTTTGTAGCCCAACTCATCCATGAAAAAAATCATCCAGATAAAAACAAAACAGGAAAATACTAGAGTTAAATTATACCATCAATCAAATTGAACTCACAGGCATCTAAAGTTTTAATATATATAATATATTCCTCCAAGAAGGCCACACCTACTCCAACAAGGCCACATCTCCTAATAGTGCCACTCCCAGGGCCAAGCATTTACAAACCATCAAATTGGCTCCACCAAACCTTGGCTCCATAGGCTGGTTCAAACATATGAGTCTATGGGGGCCATACTGAGCCATAGTATAATAAAAGAGTACATTTAGTCCAATTTCCAAAGTCCCCATAATCTATAGCAGTCTCAACAATGTTAAAAGTCCCAAGTTCAAAGTCTCTTCTGAGATTCATCCAATCATTTAACTGTAATTGCCAAAGCAAGTTAGGAAACCAGCTGGACAAACTCCAAACTCTGCATCTCCATGTCTGATGTCAAAGTAGTCTTCAGATCTTCAACTACATTTTCACCTGTGTTGACTGCAACAAGCTTCTTTCTCCTGGGCTGGTTCTACTTCCTGTTAGCAGCTTTCCTCAGCATATATCCCATGGCTCTGGCATCTTGAACATCTTGGTATCTCTAAGATACCTTCGACATTATAGCATCATGTTCCAATATCTGGGATCCACACATGGTCTTCTAGGCTCCTCCAAGGACTTGGGTCACATCTCCAGCTCTGTCCTCTGTAGCACTCTAGACTCTCGTTGATTCCACTCCACTGCTGCCACTGTTTTTGGTGATCATCCCATGGCACTGGTATATCGAATATAGTGGGATCTTCTGATGCAACTAGGGTTCATCAATAGCCTCTTATAGGCTCTCTTCATGGTGCCAAGCCTTAGCTTCTTTGCATGACCCTCCAGTCCTGGGCCATCAACTGCAACTGAGGCTGTATCTTTACCAATGACATTCTCTGATCTCTGACAGTGCCAAGCCTTGGCTGTTCTTCATGACTCCTTAAAACCTTTAAAACCAGTACCACCTGTGTGCCTCTTACATATTACAAACTAGAGCTATAGCATGAGGTAAAACCTTGGCTATCTCTGAAACATAGCTTCTTTGAGCTCTCAGAAAACACTTCCAGAAGATTTCACCTCGTGATGCTGGTCTCTTAATCACTGCTAATTTCTTAGGTCCAGCTAATGTGTGGCCTAAGTTTTTCATGGTCACTGTTCCTCAAGATCTGAATCAAAAGTCTGTGTCTTCCAGCCTCAAGATCTAGATCACAGGTGTGCCCTCCATTTCTGGATTGTAGCTGGGTGGATCTTCCCCTGAGATCACCACTTCCTTAATCTCTTTATCTCTTTGAACATAGGATTCATCTCCATTTTTATTTCCTGGTGCCCCTTTATTATTACTTTAACCATACATTTTGTATTTTTCCTTTCTCAGCTTGCTATGCTTGTTTAAAATCCTCTTTATGACACTTAACCAGAGAACAAATTCTCTCATGGGCATTAATGAGACTTCCTTTGTCAATGCAACTAATCTGAGTCTCTTCATCTTATCCTCAGGCAGAGTCTTCAGACAAGGGCAAAGGTAGTCACATTCTTCACCAAAATACCACAAAACAGTCTTTAACCCACATATTGAAATTCTCCACTGAAACATCTTGAGCAAGGTCTGCACAATTCAAATCACTCTCAGTAACAAAGTCTTCCACATTTCTATTAGTATAGCCCATTAACCCCATTTAAAGAATTCCATTGCTTTCCAAATCCAATGTCCCCAAATTCATATTCTTCCAAGCAAAAGCATGGTCAGGCTTATCACAGCAATACCCCAGTCCCTGATACCAACTTCTGTTTTAGTTAGGGTTTTACTGCTGTGAACAGACACCATGAACTCTTATAAAACTCTTATAAAAACAACATTTAATGGGGGCTGGCTTACAAGTTGAGAGTTTCAGTCCATTATCATCAAGGCAGGAGCATGGGGGCATCCAGACAGGCATGGTACAAGCAGAGCTGAGACTTCCTTTGAAGGCTGCTAGCAGACTACTGGCCTCCAGGAAATGAGTATAAGGGTCTTAAGCCCTCACCCACAGTGACACACCTACTCCAACAAGACCACACCTCCTAATAGTGCCACTCCCTGGACCAAGCATTTATAAACCATCACAGGGTGAACTACAGCCTGATGAAGTAGACTGCAGCCTCACTGTACTTTTATATACAAATATAATAAAGAAAGCAATGAACCAAGGAAGGTTGTTTGAGTTCAAAAAAACATGATCAGAAAAACATGTAACTAAAGGCCAGGAAGCACACACTAAATATTAATAGCACAGGCCCTTCCTAGAACTTTTTCAGGACAGATCAATTTAAACACAATATCCAGGCACATACTCTAGACATGAAAGAAAGGCAGAAGGCCATATTCAGATTCAGGATATATTGACCAGGTTGAGTTTTATAGCTAAAAACTGACATCCAACAAGAATAAACATATGTTATGAATTGAATGTAAATGTTTGTCATAGGAGGCATGAAAAAATCATGTCTAAGAACAATCTGGGAAACAAAATGCACTTGTTGTAAAAGGCACTCTGCCATTTTTCCTAGAGCTGCTTTCACAGTCCCCAAGGCATTGCTCACTATTGGTCATTCTATGACTATGTTCTGACAAACTACTACAGAAGAGGCCAAATATAAACCTCCTACTTTAGAAGCTTTCTAAAATATTGATAGATATAAAGGGTTAAAACATAGTTACTTCACAACAATGAGACAATCTCTCCTTAAGGCACCATAGGTTACCAGATTAAAAGCTCAGTGCCGGGAGTGGGCTGCCTATTTTTCCGAGTGGTGTCCCAAAGAACCCCAAGCATTATAAGGTATTGACATTTACTCTTGGTTATACTTCAGAACTCAGTGGTAAGACCCTATTGCTAAAGACAGAAAATTAATGAGTAAAAGAACATAGGAAATCAAACTGGTCCTCGCCTGGAGGCATCATGGATAGCTTTCACAGTAGTGGAATATACTAGGAGAACAGTAATTATAAGTCTTGCTCAGCTGTGACTTGTATGTGCTAAAACATAAGCTGTTTATTTGGCAGCTCACTGAAGCAATATGTGGCATGAATGTAATAGGAGTAACCACCTAGTTTCTGATTGGATTTAAGGCCTACTCTCCAAAATAGAACTCATGCCTTTCATTGTTTACAGAGCCAAGGGCCTGAGACTGGGTCTACTATTATTATTCTCCTAAGTACATATAGTATTATCCAACTCCTAATGACATATTGTTACATCCAGAGATAAGTCCATCCCCAACCTACATCAGAGAAACTTCTGTTTGCAAGATAATAAATAATACAGGATCTCATAACGCAACAAGATACAGAGAATAAGAGACTGGAGTGTTAAGACCTAAATGGCCTAAATATCACGTGTATATCACATCCATCCTCCAAAGGTGTGTCGATAAATACAGAGAATAAGCAAAATTTTAAGAGGCAACTACAGCAGAATGTTTTATTAGCAAAATGGAAAGTTTCACATATTAGTCCATAAAACGTCATGGCAGCATGCACAAGTCCTGCAGGAGATCAAGCAGAGAGGGTCCCAGAATGAAAGTGAGACATGAAGCCCTACCCTATTGGTTACTGACAGCTATCTGGAAAGTGAGATGTAGTTTTCTTCCAGAATATTGTGCCTGGGAGGCTACCAATGTTCCAGAAGGTGGTCCTACACCCATGCATACACTAGAAGCATGAGCAATTCAGTAAATTTAAAAGAATTATAAAGAGAATTGTGAAGTTATAAAGAAATAATGGTGAGTGGTGTATGGGAGGAATTTGAGGGAGATAATCCAGAGTAGACACAATCAAAACCATTATAGACTGTGGATATAATTCTCCAAAATTATTTTTGAAGAAGAAAATGAATTTCTTGCCTTTGATTTTTAAGTACTCGGTACTTTATTCATCCACAAATTTTTATATCATTTAAGGAAGTGTAGGTGGGTTTAAAACATGGATTGTACCATGATAAGAATTCAGACTGCACCTTCTCAAGGATCACATTGGCTTCTCAATATAAAACTGAGGTTTGAAGGGAAAATATATAACAAGAAATGTTTGAGAAAAGCTGTCTTCCTTGAGAAATCAAAGCTGATAAATACTTAAAGACTAAGACTGTAGTTAGCTGTTTTGAGCCCAGTGATTCCCAAGAATACTCTGCTTGGCCCTTGACCTTCTCTTTCCTAAGGGAAGATCCTTGAGAAGTAAATGCATCAAGGGGTACCTCCAGCTGTGAGTGTTTGCTCCCCCATGGCATCTCCTGCCTTCAAAACTGACAAATCGGAAAACGCTTTTTTTTTTTTTTTTTTTTTTTTTTGGCAGTGATTATCTAGTCAGATAAAATTTTGTCCAGGATAAGAAACGATATGACAAAAAGCACAAGAATTCCACATGGGAGATAGAAAATCATGCCAGTGGCCAGGAGAAACTAAAGCTTGAAGTACAGTCAGTATGACCAACAGCAAGAACGGAAGGCTGATCTCAGAGAAGCAGACCTCAAAGCTGAACAGGCCATGACAACAGGTCTAAAAGAGTCAGAGAAAACGTGGCTGTAAGCCTGAGGACACTTGAAATCTTCTACCAGTCAAACTAATAAGTAAAAGAATAACAGTCTAACTCAGTGTCAAAACAAGGAAAAAAAGAGTATTTCCAAAGTATTTCTATAAATCAATATTTTAATGAATATGTTTAAAGTTGTAGATCACATAAGGAATTCTATTTTAACTTTCCTGTTGCTGCAGATACAATGTTTTTAAATATATTTTAAACATATATTTAAAACATATGTGTGTATGTTTTAAGAAAACTTTATTTATAAAACCACATTAAGGGACAGATTATTGTCCACCTAGCAATAATTTCCTACTGCCTCAACTAAAATAGTAATTTACTTTTTAAAGTGTATGCCAAGAAATTTTCTGTGCTAATTTTAAAGGTCGGTTTCCTACTTCTTAAAAAGTTGTAAGCATTGCCATGTAAAATGTTGTCTTTTATTATCTAATAAATATAATGTATAGAATATATAGTATAGCAATCATTACCTGAGCTAAAACATAATGCTCAATCAGAATTGAGATTTTACATATATTGTATACAGCCACAATTTTCCCATTAGGGAAAATATAAATATTTTAACTTTTATTAACTATATTCATTGACTAAGTCTTAAAGCAAAGATTTTGTACATAATATTAATCTTAAACTTATGACTCCAGATGAAACACTTAGGTTTTGGTGGAACAATACACCCACTAAAACTGTTTTTAAAATCTGAAGTGAAAAAAAATAATAATCCTGCTTGTGATCATCAGAAGAATGCTCAGGAGAGCAGCTGTTACAGGCAAAGGTTAAGAGTAAATGAAGTAGCACAGAGGTGAGTGGAAATGTCCCAGGAGCTACTCTACTGCTCAAGGCATGTCTATATTTTTGGAAGAGGTGAAAGTCTAAGAGTCTGAGAAACAGAACATTGCTAAGAGGCAGAAAGCCCAGAAGAGCAATTGAAATTCTCACAGGGCTGAGCAGGTGGCATTACTTCAGGGCTTTCACTGGAGTTAGGATGTGGATACATAAAAGATTCAAAAGGGAAATGAGGAGGGAGAAAGGAAGCTCACACAGTGCATTGTCTCACTGGAGGATCCGCTGAATCCTTAACTGCTTAAAGAATGAAGTTAAGAAGCCAAATGGGCAAGATTTGGAAATTCAAAGATAATTTTCAACAGGTTCACAGTGGGGAGAGAGAGAGAGAGGGAGGAGGGAGAGAGAGAGAGAGAGAAGAGAGAGAGAGAGAGAGAGAGAGAGAGAGAGAGAAGAAAAAGAAGATAAAACTACATTCAAGAATAAAGGCCACTTCAACACACTACCACATATTGTGGGCTCAAAAAGACCACTTCTAAAAAGTGGAGCACACCAGAGCTAAAGGCAAATTCTAAAAGCTACAGTTCAGCCTCTACTCTGCTGAATTCCTACATACAAGTTGATCCCACACTTGCTTCCAGTGACAGGACAGAGCTTCTTCAATGAGAGATTTCATGATTGAAAACAGCTGGTATAATTTCCACGGACTGATGATTAATAAGAAATTAGAGTGCAGAACAAGGTGAAAAAATTAATGGGTAGAACTATAAAATATAACACTGAGTGAGGTAACCCAGACACATAAAGACAAATCTTGCATTTTCGTTTTCATCTGTATTTCCCAGCTCCAAATTTTTAGACAGGAATATTTAACATGGAGTAAATGAAGAACCAGGAGCATAAAACAGGAGAAGAAATAGAAACAGGCAGGAGAAATAGGAAGGAGAACACCAGGGAACAAGTCACTTGAAGGGGAAGTGGGGAAAATGGGAGGGTGAGTGATAAATAAAGAAAGGAAAATTGATGTTGGAGGTGTAAGCTTGTAGACAGGAGTCTAGCAAAACTGTCCTCTGAGAGGCTTCATCTAGCAGCTGGTGGAAACAGGTGCAGAAACCCATAGCCAAACATTAGACAGAGCTTAGGGAATCTTGTGGAGACTCAGGAGAAGGACTGAGGGAGCCAAGGGATCAAGGACACCACAAGAAAACCTACAGAATCAACTAACCTGGGCTCCCTGGGACATACAGAGACTGAACCACTAGCCTAAGAACATGCATGACTGGACCTAGGACCCCTGCACATATATGTAGCAGATATTCAGGTAGTCTTCATATGGGTTCCCTAACAACTGAAACAGTGGCTGTTTCTCACTCTGTTGCCTGATTTTTGGATCCCTTTCCCCTAAGTTGGATGCCTTGAGGAGGGGAGAATGAAGGAGGGAGGGTGAGGAGGAAAATAGGGAGTGGGTCTGAGATCTAGATATAAAGTGATTAGATAGATGATAGATAGATAGATAGATAGATAGATAGACAGATAGATTAAAAAACCATTCCTCAAACCTAATAGTAGTTGTTTTACACAAGAGCTACAGTTCAATAACAGCAAGCACACACACATACACACACACACACACACACACACACACACACACACACACAAAGAAATCTCTCAACCAATGCTACCTGGGACTCAATAATACTTGTGCAAACAGAATCCTGACCAGCTGCTATGTCAACCATGTATAATAATATAGTTCATTTCTATGACCAAGCTTCAAACCAACGTTAGTGACCATCAACAGGTGTTCACTGAATGGCTTGCTTTTCCTGACTTTCTTCCTTTCTTTCTTCTAATTGTTTCTAACATGCTTTTCAATCTAATAAAACAGATAGAGGGAAATTTCCAGTATATTGTTTTCCTCTACACTAGGAGAGTTTAAACCACTAAGTTAACAACACTAACGACATGACTGCATCTGTTTTTAGAAGTCTCCCCTGTGCAGGCAGACCTTTTTCCTTTCCCCAAACTGCAAATGAGATGGAACATCAAGTCTCACGAGTTGCTGGCTCTGATGTAGAGAATGTAGAATAAATAGAGGTTAAAAGATCACTGGAATGAGAGCATATGCCCAAACACACTGCATATGCATTGGCAGACAGGATGGAAGTGTTAAAACAAGTCACAATCTGCCAAAAAGTATATAAAAATAATAAAATAGCCCTTATCATTTGTGCCAGGCAGTTTGACAGCACTTCTCTTCAAGTTTAAACTGTACAATTGGCCAATAGATGTACTTGCTTCTTGACCTTTCTTCTTGACTTTTATACTCCAAAGGTCAGAAAAGCTCTTAAAGCCTTTAAAGGAAGAAACTAAAAACTCTTTAAAAGTAAATTCTAATTATCTCCAAATTATGATGCATTGAATTCTGTAAATATATGTAATGTTTACAAAAATATGTTGTTATATTATGCTACATATAATTTAATATTATATATGATTACTGTATATATAACTGAATATTACATATATATCATTGAATTGAAACTGTAGAACCAGTTTTATTTTTCTAAGATGGTTCTAAGATGGTTCCTAAGGAACATAATCCAAGCAATTTTATTTTTTATTTTACCTTTTACTTTTTATTGGTTCTTTGTGAATTTCATATGATGCATCCCAATCGCACTAATCTTTCCCTCCCCTATGTCTGCCCTCCACCTTTATAACCTCCCCTCCAACAGAGAAAAATCTTATTGTGGAAGCTGTAGTGTGTCACAGTGTGTCCCACAATGTGCTCTTTTGTCCACACTGCTTTGATTATAGATATTCATTGCAATGACTCATTGGTTTGATACGAGACTCTGGCTTCTGCTACACTATCAATACTGGAACCTCACTGGAACTCCTCTCAGACAACTAGTTGTTGCCCTGTGTCATGAAGAACCTATAATTTTGGATCTGTGGAGAGCCTGTCCCTTCATGCACTTCAGCAGTTTATTGATTGGGTAGATGTTGTGGTAATCCAATTCAAAGCCCTGAATCTGGGTCTGAGAGTTATCTGAGCTGGTCAATCCACCAGCTCTCCCACTCTCATGCCCATAAGGACAGATCACAAGAAACCCCTGCTACCAGCACCAGATCTACCCTGCTGCCCAGGCAAGGTACAAGGCCTACTTAACCAAGTTATGTAGCCTGCATGAGATATGGCCAGTTCTCCCACTCTCGTGACCCTTGGACACGCTCTCCTCCCTGCCATAAATGGTGATGGAAGAGGGAGGGGAGAAAGACATCTTTCATTCATCTGAGCCTCTGCCCAGCAGACAAGGGCCAGTTCTCCCACATTCATACCCTTGAGGCTAGCTCACCTGAATCCAGGGCCAACTCAATTTGTGTTGTCCAGATGAGAAGCTGGGCCTGTTCTCTCAAGTGGTGCCCCAGGTGAAGATCAGAGTCAGCTCTCCTGGTCTTATAAACTCTGGGCCAACTCTTCAGCATGCCATTGGTGGCAATGGGCAAGGGAGGTCATCTCTCTTGCATAGCAGACAAGTGGAGGGGCCAGCCCTCCCATGCTCAACCCTATAGGGCCAACTTGCTCATACCCCTACACCAAAGTTAGCTCTACTGAGGGGCCCAGGCAAGGTACAGATTGCTCTCTCAATTTCTGCAGCTGGCAAGGGGCAGGGTCACCTCTCCTGCTCTCATGCTTTTGGGGACAACTCTTCCATAATGCCCGAGTGAGGCATGAGGACAGTTCTGCAAAGCCCTCAGACATCAGCATGTCCCTGGGCAAAAGCCAAGACCAGGGACATCCACCTGGCCTTTGGTGGTAACAGACCACTGCTGTTGCAGGGCCACAGATCCAGAAGTGAACCCTGATGGCAGCATAGGCCAGACCCCACCCATGGTCCCAGGTGGCAACAACAGCTACTCACATCTGTTCTCTACTACTCTTGAGCCTCTAGTTCTACCTCTCTTCATTGTGTCTACATTCTTTTTATCTTTCTCTTCCATTTCTCCACCACTTACATGTTCCTCTTAGTGGCTCCTGCAGTCTTTGACTGTCTAGATTCCTTTCAGGTGTGGTCTCAGGAGTGTTATGCCCCACTCACCCATTGTGGCACTGGGTAAGAGTCATCTCTGACATGGGCATGGTCTACCACCTCCCAGTCCTGCATGGTACCCAACTGGTGGCTGTCTCTAGCTAGCTCACGGTTCAGACCTCATGATGTCAGTCTTATCATTTCAGGCTTGTTCCTTACCTGGCCTGCCTAAGTGGCCCCATATGAGGGTTGTATGTCTCAGGCTCGCTACTTCCTGGGACCTGAGGTCCCAGGCAGAGTTCTAGTTTCAGGCTTGTTCCTGGTCCTGGGATATCTTGAGCCTGAACAACTGGACTGATTATCTCAGGGTACTCCCCTGTTCCAGTCCCCTGGCACCGAACTAGTGATCATCTCAGTGTTATGGTTTTCAGATAACATTAAACTACTAATTATTCAGATGTTTATAGGTTGGAGCACTGAGCATAGGAGACACAGCCTCTCTCCTCTCTGCCACCTACTAACTCACATGTGACACAGCAGCCACACCCGCAATGCTTCTAGGGGGGGGGCTTCCAAGGGATTTTAAATCAGCCATCAATAATGATTACTTCTTGGCTCCTTGTCAGTCAGTTATTTTTCAGATTGTGTTATATCTCAAGCTGACAGATCAAATAAATCAATAAAATATAACCAACCAGTGCATCCTAAAATATATTGAGTTTTTTCCTAAACTGTAAGTAAGAAGCTACAATGAAATTGCAGAAGTGGATATTTTAAAATTTTTTAATTAAAAGAGAGAACAGCAAATGATGACGTCGAGAATTGGGTTGGGTGAGGGAATCACTTTGAGTCTACCCTGTCAGTGTATAAAAGGTCAGAAAATAAATTAACTTGAAAACATGAGGGTTGGGTTGAAAATATTTTTGAGAGCTGAAAAATTACTTTCCAAGGAAGTAATCTACACTAAGGATCAAGTCTCATCATGAAGACATTACTACAAAGGCACCTTTGAAACTTCAATGCCTTGACTTTGGAGAATTGACCCAACCTAAGAAAGGCATATGAATGACCATCAAAAGATATTGCCTAGCATGGCATGACATGTTGTTACTACTGACTCCCCTGGGAGATGTATGACTGTGATTTGGAAGAAAAATCATTTTCTTAACTGCTGAAGAACTTGTCTTCTGAAATATTTTAAAATATTCCAAGCAAAGTCAAACAATTTCAAAGTAACCAAAGAAGAGGAGGAAGAGGACGAGGAGAAGAAAGAGGAGGAAGAGAGGAGGAGGAGGCTTAATGGTAAGTAGAATAGGAGGAAGAATTCTATAACTGCTGCTGCTGCTGCTGCTATTTCGGATTACCTACAATGAAATGAGAATATATTATACACACACACACATATATGTATGTATATATATATATATATATATAATATATATATATATATATATATGAGAGAGAGACAGAGAGAGAGAGAGACAGAGAGAGAGATACTACAAAAAGTACTTCTACTGAACCTAATAGAAAAAATGAACGTATATAAATTGCATCTTCTGAAATAGCTGTAAGGACTTTCAATATGAGAATCCCCTCCAACATATAATCACCTGCAGAAACACTGGCTGTTATGTGCCTGTACTGTTTTGAGAGGTATGGTGTGGGACATAGATCTCTGGACAAGGCCCTGGAGGGTGTTGTATTTGGTTGCTTGCCATCTCACTCTGTTCTTGTCTGTCATGATGTGAGTTTCTCTAACATATCCTTCCTACTATGATGTGTACTGAGTTCTCTGAAACTTCAAATAAAATAAGATTTTCTCCTTTAAATTGTCCTTGTATATTTTGGTTACAATGATACAAAGTCTGATTATTAAAGAGATATTTTTCATAGTTACCTGTTGAGGGCCTGATTTATTAGAACAGTTATAAATAAAATTTAGAGTCACATGACAAAACTTGAGTGGTAAGTTTGACTTGTGGTACACAGAACTCCAGATTAAACTTTAAATGAAACTGGCCTTTATAAATAAGTTTCACAGTGGAGCTAATGCAGATCACAGTAAAAGATATAAATTAAGATGTCTCCTGCATCCTTTGGTGAGATATTTTCTCTAACTATTCTGGTAGTAACTTCTATAATTGGAGCAATGTGTGTGTGCCTCGGTGTTTTGTGTGGCAGTATTGAATAATGCTGTTTTTGTTTTGTTTTGTTTTGTTTGTTTGTTTTTTTTAATTGGAACTTTTATTTACATTTCAGGTGTTTTCCCCTTACCCCCTTTCCCCCTCCCTCCCAGGAACTCCCTATCCCTTCCCCCTCCTCCTGCCTCTATGAAGGTGTACCCACACCCACCCTCCCCAGAACCTCACCTCCCCACCCTCGAATACCACCCAAAGTTAAAATATATAGTACTATTTCTCTATCTCATAATTTTTCTCATACTTACAGTTTAATGAAAAGCAATAAAAACAGGCACTATTCCTGGAATTTCTATGTTTAAACAGAATCTACTGACTCTTTACTTGGAAAGTTACATATTTTCTAGCACATTTGAACTCCCATCAGTCTCTGTTGTTTATGGAGTATCATTTAGAGTACTATCTTTCAATTGTCAAAATTCATGATATACTCTTCTCTAACAGCAATTTTCTTAATGTTATTAAACTTAAAATCAAATAATAAACACATTCTCAGTATTAAACATATCCAGATGTTTCTAATGTTCCTCTGTCTGTGCTTTGGGCCCAAGTGCTAGAATTTCAGACACCGACTTCCCTCTCAAAGTTTAGGCATATGAAATGTATTTATATGGATATTGGATTAAGATCTCCCAAAATTGGAGGTGGGGATGTCGCAGAGTTGGTAAAATACTTATTTAGAATGCAGAAAGTCCTGTGTTTGATTCCCAGAACTTCAAAAATTGAGAATAGACAGTGCATTTTTGTAATTTCATAACTCATAGGTTAGGAGTTGGTCTGGTGCTGCAATGTATTCAAATGTTAAATACTGGGCCCCAAAGTCTGATTGTCCCCTGATAATCAGAGCAGATTCTCACATACACCAAGTAATACTGTATAAACCTTGCTCCCCGTTTTAAAGTTATTGGTTAAATAAAAGTGACTACAGCCAATTACTAAGGAGAATAGAGGTAGGTGGGCTTTCAGTTACTGGACTGGGTGTTACAGGTAGGGATGATGAAGAGAGAAAGCAGAAGAAAGTGGAGAAAGTGAAAGAAAAGAAGGAGAAAGAAGATGGAGAGATTAGAAGGTGTACATTACATGTGGCCAGGAGCATGTGGCCAACTGAAATGTTCCCTGAGGATGGACAGATGGAGCAGAGATAACCCTGGAAAGAATCAAACAGCAAATACTTAGCGAGTGCAGCCAGGGAATTAACAGTCTACTGTATAGAAATATAGATTAGGAGTAATTCACCATATAATTGTGCTAAAGCTAATTTAAAAAAAAAACATAGAACTCTGCCTCAATTACTGGGGGACTGGACAAGTCATACTAATAACTAATGGTTATTAAATAATATTTTAAAATATCAACCATTTACACTTAGGTGACAAGGCAAGGAATAATAGAAGACTAGGAAAAGAATAGCAATAGAAACAACATCATAGGGTTTGAAAATTGAATAGTGGGTATATAAAAGTTTATTATAATCTCTACATTTGTCTTGACATTTTATTTATTATCTCTCTTTCTTGTATGTGTGTGTGTGAGTGTGTGTTTGTGTTTGTGTATGTGCATGTGCACACGTGTGTGCATGCATGCACGTGCACATGTATACATGTGCACATACATGTATGTGCACTTTTTTGGGTGCACCCATGTGCCACAGAAGATGACATACACAAACCAGTTTTATTTTTCTACCATATTAGCCCTGGAATTAGAACTTAGGTCATAAAAGTTGGCAGCAAGTGCCTTTATGTACTGAATAATCTTATTTGCTCTAGCTACATGAAAATATATTCTAAAAATTTATAATAAAGTAAATTAAATTTTGTTGAGGAAGGCTATCCTGAAGACTCTCCAAATCAATACAATTTATAGCCACTGATCTTAGCAGTTCACAACTTGATGTTGGGACCTTATTGCTAATAATATCACAAATTTTGTATGCAGAGCTTGAAGAAACCATGTTGGTACTGATAAAGATGGTACAGAACCTGCTGAAGGGGAAAATGCTATCGATAATCTCACCCAGTTGTCACCTCTCTGAACAATAATAATGACTAGTATGCCACAATATACCCATAGGGGCAATAGTGACATGAATATCATGAGGGTAACCCTGCACTTTCTGAATGGATTTAAGACCGGATCCACAGAAGCATGCCTAGTACAATAAGTCTGGCTAAGAAACCTATGGTTTGGGAGGTCATGGGCCCTGAGATAAACTTCTAGTATCATTTTGCTAAATGAACATAGTATCAAAGTGCTCTCTAAATTCATACCTTTCTGCTTCCAAATCAGTGATAGCTCTCAGGCCTCATCAGAAAAGTTTCTTTACACAAAGACAGGTGTTAATAAAGAAACTCAAAACTAATAAAAAGCTAAAGAATAAATGTAGTAGAGCGATCATTCACAAATCGGACGTGCATATCCTGCACATACACCCAAATCTCACAAACTACCATGGAATAGGAAACAGAAGACTTTTAAAAGCCTGAGGTCATAGAGGAGCAGAGCAGAGTGCAGCTCTGTCTTCTGGACATGGCAAGACCACTGAACACATCATGAATCCAGAGCAGCTGTGGTTACCTTCCTAAGATCAAGCCAGCCAGCACTTCAGCACCAAGAAGGTTAGAAGATCATGGACCCCGCTCCTAACGGAGGAGCTATTGATAGTTAATAACTTCTGGGGAAAGGAGAGTCATGGTTATTTAAGGACATAGTCCCTGGTGAAGGCTTTTTACATCCATGGATATATTTATATCACACATTGGCCTAACAGAGAGAGAGAGAGAGAGAGAGAGAGAGAGAGAGAGAGAGAGAGAGAGAGACAAACAGAGACACAGAGAAAGAGATCACAGAAGGAGGGCTGGTGGTTTATCTAAGAGGAGGTAGAAAGAGAAGCTCAAGTTGAATGTGATCAAACTACATTAATTGCTTCTCATAGAATTAATAAAGATTATATAAAGTAGCTTATGTTAATCACGTTCCATGTGATTATTTATTTTCTCCTAACAACTACAGTTTATTTATCACTATCTATCACTAAAGTAGAATATGAAGTTACATAGATTAAAACACATAGTCATTAAAAAAAAAATAACTTGCCTCTGTGTAAAAAAAAAAAAAAAATCCTCTTGGTTATTTGATGCCAGAATATGTCTCCCCAAGTCAGCCTCATAAATAGCCTTTCTGCAAATGCACAACTTTTCCAAACATGAAACAAGACTCAAAAACTGTGAAGAAAAAGATTGATATATTTTGACCATGCAAAACTTCACATTGCTCTATGTGAAAATTACTGCAAATAAATGTCTAAACAAAAAAGACAATCCACGTAAAAGGGACTCAGCTTAAGGTTCAAATGGCACGATCCTAAATGCTCTGATTTTGTACATCTAATCCATTGTGTTCTGCTCCCTGTGAACCTTAAAACCACTATGTTCAGACAGTACTCTGTCATTTCAATCATTTCTTTGTACCTTTTCCCAGTTAATAATGCCTCATTCTGATGATGGAAAATGCTGAAAAAAAAACAATTATTAATCTACTTACTGTTATAATTCAAATTAATATCTACTCTAGGCTCATATAAATAGAATAACATTGGCATCGCCTTGCAATTTTATTTCATATCATTCAAATTCCAAATATTATAAAATATCATTTCTATGCTTACAGACAAGCACATATTCTACTGAAATATCTGATCTAAATATTTGTTAATCATATTATCAAGTGATTCATCTCCTCATGATTGAGCTGACAGAGTTACATACACAGAAAAAGAGAGAGGGGGGAATATATATTTTAAATATATATTTAATATATATATATATATATATATATATATATATATATTTATATATAAATCCTCCATCAGTATAAGCATAATGCAGTATACTGACAGTGTTGGGCTTATATTTTTCATTTTCTTAATGGCTAATGTTGAAAGGGAGGTGTCTAACTTAAAGACAAAAAGTTCTCCTCTTCCTGATAAGCCTTTTATTTGTCATTATGTTTTAATGCATTTTCCCTGTACATGGAAATCTATATTGACAAGATTTTCTTTGGGAACATTAAAAATGCCATTGTGCCAGTTTGACTAAGAATGACCTCCATAGGCTCATTTACTTGAATTCTTAATCACCTTATAATGGCAGTATTTGAAAGGATTGGGAGGTGTGGCATTGTTGGGGGAAGAGTGTCACTGGGGTTGAGCTCTGAGGTTTCAAAAGCCCAAACCAATCCCAATATCGTTCTCTTCCTGCTTCCTATGGATCTGGATGTCAAACTCTTGGCTACCTGCATGTACCATGTCTACGTGCATGCCACCATGTGCCTCATCTTGATATCATAAATTAAACCTCTGAAACTTACTGTAAGCAAGTCCCAAGTAAACATTTTAATTTATAAAAATTGCCACGGTCATGGTGTGTCTTCACAGGAATAGAACACTGACTAAAATAGTCACCCACAGCACTGTAACAGAATATGAACAACAGCCTCCCCTCACTCTGTCCTATGGAGCCCACAAACCATTTTCACCTGGATTCCCCTTCTCTCGCATCACTGTTTGCCAGTTCTCAACTCAGGCAGATTCCCCTGCTCAACCACAGACCACAATGATCAGGTTGGTTGATGACAGATATTTTCTACTCTTTCTGTTTCCACATATTCAATTCTCAGGATTGCCCCTAATACTAACTGGATCATCTCCATCTGGTTTCCATTTTCCCCAGCTTCTAAACCAAAAGCATTCCCCAACACACCATCTGAACAAGTCAGGAAAACAGGCAATATATAGCTATCACACTCTCTAAAATCCAAAGAGAAATTAGAGAACAAGGAACAAAACACCCACCCAGCAAAGATAAAATCAGAAATCAGCAGCTAGACCTATAATGATCTCAAATTCAGATGCCTAGACAGCAACATAAAAACACAATCAATAACACATAAGGCCACGTGTCTCCTCCAGAGACTAGCTAGCCTACCACAGCAGGTTCTGAATATTTTAAAATAGTTGAAGCACAAGAAAAAGACCTTAACACTAACTATATGAATATAATAGAGATTATTAAAAAGGAAACAAACAATCCTATAATGAAATCCAGGAAAATTCCAACAACTAGGGGAAATAAGGCTCTCAAAGAAAGATAGAAAAACACAAAAACAATTGGAAAAAATGAATAAATCCACAAAAACAAGCCAAGAAAAACAAAGAGTTGAAGGAAGCATACAAAACTGTTTAAGACCTGAAGATGTAAATAGAACCAATAAAGAAAACACAAACTAGGAGAATTCTGGAAATGAAAAATTTAGAACTGTGAACAAGAACTATACAGGCAAGTTCCACCAAAAGAATGCAAGAGATTGAAGAGAGAAAATCTCAGGCTTTGAAAATACAATGAAAGAGATTGGTCAAAGAAAATGGTAAATCTAAACAAATTCCTGACACAAAACATCCAGCAAATCTGGAACACTATGAAAAGACCCAAACCTAAGAATAATAGGGATTGAGCAAGGAGAATAATACCAGCTCAAAGGCTCAGAAAATAATCTCAACATTATAGAAAAACATTTATCTAACCTAAAGAAGAGGTTGTCTATAAATATACAAGAAGCCTACAGCACATCAAATAGATAGGACCAGAAGAAAGAGTCCTCCACCACATAATAACCAAAACACTAATTAAATAGAAAAAAGAAAGAATATTAAAAGCTGCAAAGGAAAAAGACCAAGTATAATTTAAATGGCAGTATAATTAGAATTATAGAATGACTCTAAAAGTGAGAAGGGCTTGAACAGATATGATATATCTCTCTAAGAGACAGCAAACTTCAATCACCACAGATGTGGAAATGAGATATTCTAATACAAAGTCAAATTTAAACAATATTAATCTATAACTCCAGACCTACAGCAGGTCCTAGAATGAAAACCCAAAGCAAGGAAGTTAACTACACCTA
Source organism: Mastomys natalensis (assembly GCA_021653895.1). Classification (NCBI taxonomy): domain Eukaryota; kingdom Metazoa; phylum Chordata; class Mammalia; order Rodentia; family Muridae; genus Mastomys; species Mastomys natalensis. The sequence goes on along the minus strand of JAJTUV010001405.1, from coordinate 191,406 downwards.
TGAAAACACAAGAAATAATAATCTCACACCAGCAAACCCAAAAGAAGTGAAACACACACACACATCCAATAATAACAACAACAATCACCACAGAATAACAGGAATTAACCATCATTGTTCATAGATATCTCTATCATTGTCCTTAGTCCCTTCCCCCAAAAAATTGAGGGGAAAATTAATTAACAGAATGCAAACAAAAGCAGACTCAATCATTCTGCTTCATATAAGAAACACACCTCAACATCACAGACAAACACTTCCTCAAGGTAAATCATTGGAAGAAGATATCGCAAGCAAATGGACCTAAGAAACAAGTTGGTGTAGCCACTTTAATATCTAGTTTGCAAAATAGATTTGAAATCAAAACTAATTAAAAGAATTAGGAAAAGACACTTCGTATTCATCAAAGAGAAAATCCACCAAGATGGTCCAAACACAAGCACATACACTTTTATAAAAAATAAACAATACAGCTTAAATCACATATTAACCTTCACATACTGATAGTGAGAGACTTCAGTACCCCACTGTCTCCAATGGACAGGTCATCCTGACATAAACTAAACATAAAAATGCTTCCACTAACTGATTTTATGAACCAAATGGACCTAAGAGATATTTATAGAAAATTTCACCTAAGCACAAAAGAATATACCTTCTTCTCAGGTCCACATGGTATTTTCCCTAAAATTGATCACACATGCAGACATAAAGCAAGCTCAATAAATACAAGAAAATTTGAATGACTCCATGCATCCCATGAAACCACTATAGATTAAAGCTAGGTATCAATAACAACAGAAAAATTATAAAGCTTCCAAACTCATAGAAACTGAACAACTCTCTACCAGACTTCAAAAGAGTTACTGTCAATGGTCCTCAAATTATTTCATAAAATAAAAAAAAAGAACATTGCCCAATTCATTTTATGCAGCCACAATTATGCTGATATCCAAGCAACATAAAGACTGAATAAACAAAGAGAATTTCAGACCAATTTCTTGCATGGACAAAAATGTAAAAATACTCAATAAAATGCTTCCAAACTAAATCCAAGAATTCATAGAAAAGATCATGTAGGCTTCATCCCATAGATGAAGGTATGATTCAACACATGAAAATCAGTAAATACAATCTACTATATAAATACAATGGAAGGGGAAAAGCACATGACCATCTCATTTAATGCTTAAAAGCTTTGACAAAATCCAATACTGCATCATGATAAAAGTCCTGGGGAGATTAGGGACACAAGGGACATATATAAACATGATAAGAGCAATCTATGACAACCCTATAGCCAATATCAAATTAAATGAAGAGAACATCAAATCAATTGCACTAAAATCAGGAACAAGACAAGGTTGTCCACTCCTTCCATATCTATTCTACATAGTACTTGGAAGTTTTAGCTAAAACAATAAGACAACTTAAGGATATCAAAGGAATAAAAATTAGAAAGGAATAATTAAAGTAAAAGTATAGTTAATTGCAAATGATATGATAATAGACATAAGTGATCATAAACTCCTACAGGTGATAAATACTTTCAGCAAAGTACATAGATACAAGATTAACTCAGAAAGAAAGAAAGAAAGAAAGAAAGAAGAAAGAGAGAGAGAGAGAGAGAGAGAGAGAGAGAGAGAGAGAGAGAGAGAGAAGAAGAAGAAAGAAAGAAAGAAAGAAAGAAAGAAAGAAAGAAAGAAAGAAATGGAGGAAGGGAGGAAGAAAGAAAGAAAGAAAGAAAGAAAGAAAGAAAGAAAGAAAGAAAAGAAAGAAAGAAAGAAAGAAAGAAAGGAGAGAAGAAAGAGAGGAAGAAAGAGAGGAAGAGAGAGGGAGAGAGGGGAAGAGAGAGGGAGTGAAGGAGGAGGGAAGGAAGGAAGAAAAAGAAAAAGAAAAAGAAAAAGAAGAAAGAAGAAAAATCAGTACCTCTCCCATATATAAATGAAAAATGGAGTTATAAAGATTTCAGGGAATCAACACCCTTCCCTCTAGCCTCAAGAAATACAAAATATCTTGGGGATAACTATACCCAAGAAAGTGAAAGATTTATATGATTAAAATTCAAGTCTTTAAAGAAAATTATCATAATATGGAAAGATCTCCCAAACTCATTAATTGATAGGATTAACATAGTAAAAATAGCCATCCTACCAAAAGCTTCATATTTGTCACCCTGAACAAAACTCACATCCAAGTAGATTAAAGTCCTCAACATAAACCAAACACATTGAACCTAACAGAAGAGAAAGTATGAAATTGCCTTGAACACACTAACACAGGAGACAACTTTCTAAATAGAACACAGAGCAGACAATATGAGTAATAATTATTAAATGGTACCTTATGAAACTGAAAAGCTTTTGAATAGCAAGGGATACTGTTAGTCAGACAAAGTGGCAGCCTACAGAATGGGAAAAGATTTTTACCACCTCCAAATCTGATAGAGGTCTAGTATCCAAAATATATAAACAACTCAAGAAATTGGATATCAAAACACCAAATAATCAAATATAATCATATTAAAAATGGTTATATATATATATATATATATATATATATATATAGAGAGAGAGAGAGAGAGAGAGAGAGAGAGAGAGAGAGAGACAGACAGACAGACAGACAGACAGACAGACAGAGACAAAAGACATAGAGAGACAGAGAGAGGGACAGAGAGGGAGGGAGAGGAAGAGAGAGAGACAGAGAGGGAGAGAGAGGGAGAGACAGAGACAGAGAGGGAGGGAAAGGGAGAAAGAGAGAGAGAGAGAGAGAGAGAGAGAGAGAGAGAGAATTCTCAGTAGAGGCATCTTAAATGTCTCATAAACACTTAAAGTTAAATTCAACATTCTTAGCCATCAGGGAAATGCAAATCAAAACTACGTTGAGATTCCATCATACACCTGTCAGAATGGCGAAAATCAATAACATAAGTGACAGCTCATACTGGTGAGGATGTGGAGCAAGGGGAACACTCCTTCATTGCTAGTGGGAGTGCAAACTTGTAATGTCACTAGGAGATCAATATTGCAGTTCCCTAGAAAAACTGTGAATTTATGTACCTCACGATCCAGCTATACTACTCTTGGGCATATACCCAAGGATGTTTCACCCTACCACAAGGACACTATGTTCATAGCAGCTTCATTCATAATCACCAGAGACTTGGAACAAAATAAATGTCTCTCAACTGAGGAACAGCTAAAGTAAATATGGTATATTTACACAATAAAACACTACTCAGCCATGAAAAATACATCATAAAATTTGCAGACAAATAGATGCAACTAGAAAAAAAATCATTCTGAGTGAGGCATCCCAGACTTTCAAAATGAACCACAGTATGTAATAATTTATATGTAGATATCAGTTGTTATATAAATGATAATCAGTCTGCATACACAAAGAGGTTAGATAAAAAGAAGGGTTCTAGAGGGGACCAGTGACCTCTCTGGGAAAGATAAATAGCATAGATTTTTGTGGGTAGATTGGATACAGCTGGAGACAGTTGTTGGGGTGATCAGGTTGGGGAAAGAGATGAAGGAAGTAGGTGTGGTATAGGGAGAGATAGCTGGAAATGGGAGGGGGATTGGAGGGGTTAGTGTAGAAACCTAGTACAGTAGAAACTTCCTGAAATCTAAAAGGGTGACCCTACTGGGAACTCCTAGCAATTGAGTATATGGAGTCTGAACTGGCCATCTTTTGTACCCAGGCAAGGATTCCAGTGGTGAGACTAGGTTACATTTGGTTGACTTTTGGCCAAGGGGATCCCATGGAGGTCCTAAACAACTCAGGTGATGTTAGGGGAGGAGGTCACTCTATGAAAACTGAGAATGGCCCTATTGCTGAGGACAACATCAACACAGCACATTGGACATAGGGAAGGAAGCTGTGCCTGCATGGAGCCTGCATTTTTATTTCTTGTTAGTCTCTCTGGCGTGAAAAAGTACTTTATATGCTACAGAAAGAGAAACTTGGATAGCAACCCAGACACAAAAATGTGGACCTATAACCTCTCCGTCTTACAAGATGTATTGAGGGAATGGTAGTGCAGAACGTCTGGGAGAGGTCAAACAATGTTTAGCATGAGGCCCACACAATGAGAGGGAGCCCGTGCCCTATATTGCCTGGATGGCCAGGAACCCAAAGATCTAGAACCAAACAAGACTGGCAAAAAAAAAAAAAAAAAAATCAATGAGATGATTCCTAGTGATATTCTGCTATACTCATAGATAAGTGCCTTGCTCGGTCCTCTTCAGAGAGGCTTCCTCTGGAAGCACATGGGAGTGGATACAAAGACCCATAGCCAGACATTATGTGGAGACAGTCTAAATTAGAAGTCTCCATTGGTTCCCTCCCAGTGGAGATTAGGGAGATCTTGATGATCCCAGAGAAGAGGAGGAGGAAACATTGTAGAAATCAGATATGATGGAGAACATGGCCCACTGAATCCACTAAGATGAGCTCAAATGGGCTCACAGAGATTGAAGTAGCAATCATGGTGCCTGCATGGGTCTGCACCAGGTTCTGGGCATATACGTTACGGCTGTTAGCTTGGTATTTTTGTGAGACTCCTATGGGTTGGAGCAAGTCTGTCTCTAAATCTTTTGCCTACTCTTGAGACTCTTTTTCCTACTATTAAGTTGTCCTTTTCGACCTCAATATGAGGGCTTTTGCTTTGTCTTATTGTATCTTGGGTTGTCCTGATTGGTTGTTGTCTCATGAAAGCCTGCTCCTTCTAAAGAGAAATAAAAGGAGAGTGAATCTGAGGGAAAGAGGATAAGGTACTGGTAAAGGATCTGGGAGGAGTGGAGAGAGAGGAAACTCTAGTCTGGATGTACTATGTCAAAGAAGAATCTATTTTCCATTTTGAAAAGAACGAAAAAATTTAAAAAGTGAAATAATCCAATGTATGCAATCTGTACATTATGCAATAAAATGTAAAATTGACAACAAAACTCTCCCAAGTATATAAACTCATAGAGATTAAACAACTCTTAACTGAATAATGAAATGAGCAAAAGAGAAATCAAGAAGGAAGTCAAGCTAATCCAAAAAGTAATGAAAATAAAAACAAAAGAAAAGTTCTAGTAAAAATTAAAAGCAGATCAGAACAGGAAGTTTATGGCCTTAAGTGTCTACATTAAGAAGAAAAAAATCAAAGAGAGCACAAATAAAGAACTTAATGGTGGAACTAAAGAATTTGGGAAAACATGGGAAAAAACCAACCCCAGCAGATGGCAAGAAATAATAACAATCAGAAATAAACCAGGGCAATAGAAACAAAACAATACAGAGCATCAATGACTCTAACAGCTGGTTCTAAGAAGATAAACAATATTCACAGACCCTTGGCCCAACTAACCAAAAGAACAAAAGAACAAACTCAATTGACATAATTATAAAGGAACAGGAAAAAGTTACAAAAGACACCAAATAAATACAGAATATTATAAGTGAATACTTTTTTCTTCTTTCCAAAATTTATTTTTATTCCCTTTACATTATGATCACAGCTCTCTCTCTCTCTCTCTCTCTCTCTCTCTCTTCTCTCTCTCCTCTCTCTGTCTCTCTCTCTCTCTCTGTTTCTCTGTCTCTCTTTCTCTCTCTCTCTCTCTCTTTCCTTTATCCACGTTCTTCCCTTACAGATTTCTCCCCCATTACTCCTTCCCCTTCTAAGAGAAGGGGAAGCCCCACTGGGTACTACTCCACCCTGAGACATCTAGTCCTAGCAGGACTAAGTACCTCCTCTCACACTGAGGCCCAACTAGGTAGGGAAGGGCATCCAATGTCATGCAACAGAGTCAGAAACAGCCCGTGCTCCAGTTAATAGGGGACCCACATGAAGACTAAGTTGCACATCTGCTAAAAGTATATGTGGGAACCTAGGTCCAGCTTCTGCATGCTCTTTGGTTGGTGTTTCAGTCTCTGTGAATCCCCATGGGCTCAGGATAGTTGACTCTGTAGATTTTCTTGAAGTGTCATTGACCTGTCTGGCTTGTTCAGTTCTATCCCCGGCACTGTTACAAGACTCCCAGAGCTCAGCCTGATGTTTGTCTATGGGTCTTTGCATCTGTTTCCATCTGATGCAGGAGACAATTAGGTTAGGTTCCTGTTTGCAACCACAGCAGAGTATTCTTAACTGTTTCAGGGGTTGGCTCTCTCTCATGGGATGATGGGTCTCATGTTAGGCCAGTCACTGGTTAGCTATTCCCTCAGTCTCTGTTCCATTTTTATCTCTGTGGATCTTAAAGGCAGGGCAAAGTTTGGATTGAAGATTTCATGGGCGGGTTGATGTCCCCTACTTCTACTGGAAATCTTCCCTCGCTATAGAAGGTAGCTACTTCAGTCTCTATATTCCCAAGCTGATAGGAATCTCAGCTAGAGTCACCCCCATTGACTCCCTGTAGCCTCCCTCATCCCAGATCTCCAACTAGTCCCAGAGATGCCCTTCACTGATTTCCATTCCCAATCCCAGCTTTTTCCTGTGCTCACTCCCCTAACACCTGATTGCCATCTTCCTCACCTACCCTTTCCATCTACCTCTGATGACTATTTTGTTTCTCCTTCTGAGTGAGATTCACACATCCTCACTCACATCTTCATTTGTACCCTCCTTATTACTCAGGTTTTTTTTTGGGAGGGGGAAGGTCTGTGGATTGCAGCATGGTTATACTGTACTTTATGGCTAATATTCAATTATAAGTGAGTACATACTATTCCTGTCTTTCTGGATCTGGTACCTCACTCAGGATGGTCTTTTCTAGTTCCACTCATTTGCCTACAAATATCATGATGTCTTTGATTATAGTAGAGGATTAGTATTCCATTGTGTAGATGTACCACCTTTTCTTTGTTTATTCTACAGGTGAGGGACATCTAGGTTGTTGCCAGTTTTTAATATAAATAGAGCTGCTATGAACATAGTTGAGCAAGTGATTCTATGGTATAGTGGGGTATCTTTCGGTTATATTCCCAGAAGTGGCATAGCTGAATCTTGAGGTAGAACAGTTCCTAATTTTTTTGAGAAGCCTCCAAATTGATATCCAAAATGGTTGTACAAGTTTGCACTCCTATCAGCAATGGAGGAGTGTGGTCCCCTTGCTCCACATCCTTGCCATCATATGCTGTTCCTTGAGTTTTATTCTTTTTAATTTGTATTGCTTATTTTGTTTATTTACATTTCAAATGTTATTCCCCTTCCTGGTTTTCTTTCCAAAAACTCCCATCCCACCCCCTCAACCCTGCCTCCACGAGAGTGCTACCCCACCTACCTGCCCACTTCCATCCCACCACCCTAGCATTCCCCTACATTGGGCATCAAGCCGTCACAGGGCCAAGGGCCTCCCCTCCCTTTGATGCCAAACAAGGCCATCCTCTACTACATATGCAGCTGGAGCCACTGGTCCCTCCATGTGTATTCCTCAGTTGGTGGTTTAAGACAACAATATCAACCAACCAGATACTCCAGAGCTCCCAGAGACTAAACCACCAACTGAAGAATACACATGGAAGGATCCATGGCTCCAGCTGCATATGTAGTTGAGGTTTTTTTCTTAACCATCCTGATGGATGTAAGGTGGAATATCAGAGTCATTTTGATTTTTATTTCCCTGATGACTAAGGATGATCAACAACATAAACAGACACATAACAAATGAGATTGAGAGAGTAATAAAAAGGCTTCCAACTAAAGAATACAGTTCTTGATTAACAGCAGAAATCTTACAGAACCACAACCCAAACTATTCAAATTATTCTTTTTAAAAAGGAAATAGAAAGTTCATTCCAAACTCATTCTTTGAAACAAATATTACTTTAAAATCCAACCAGTAAGGAAGCAATAACAAAACCATGATTACAAACCAATACCCCCGATACACAGATATAAGCGAATCCTAAATAAAATGTTATCGAATGTGCAGCAAAATGATATATAGGCATATAACAAGAAAATCATTTACCTAGATTAAGGTGGCTTTATCCCAGAATTCCTGAGTTGGTTGGCTGTGCCCTTTGTACAGCTCCAGGAATTAGAACCTGAGTAGGTCATTGAGGGACTAGAAAGGTCACATACACACAGCTAGGAAAGCTTGGGTCAGGTGGGTTGGTCTCTCAATGAGAAACTGCAACCTCCCTTAAGCTCAATATGTTAATCATATAGAATTAAACCAAAAGATGGGGTTTTTACATACAGCTAGACCAAGCAGAGAGGGGCTACCCAGAACCCCCTCTGACTGGCGATCTGAATTCTTGCTTAGGCTGCGAGGCTAAGCACTGCAAGGGAATATAAATAAAAGTTAAAAATATCTGTCTGGGTTCCCTGCAGGACAAGCCTGACTGCATAGGGGTTGATGTCAAAAGTGTCCCCTCTCCAGAAAAAAGACATCGGGATGGTATGGCCCTCATGCCTCACTGGACAATGACCAGAGGACCAGAGCCATTACAAGGTTCCCTTCAATTATTGGAGGTCAGGCCTCTATCCCCGCCTTCACAAGATTAGAATCGCTATGGCCCTTCTATACTTAGAGAAGGGAGGAGATGTCAGGGACAGCCCTGCTTATACACTGAAGGCCTACCATCAGTCATGGGCCTAAAATCAGCAATAGGCCTGACATACATACATGTTAACACAAAGTCTTGGGTCTCAGTGGAAAATCACTGAAACAAATGGCTATAAGCTATTGTAAACAGGCAGCTTTTGTGGAAATTTACCAGCATGAGTAGTCAAAGACCTTGTAAATAGTTAGCCTCCGCAGATAGTACCAACTTAGATAAGGACAAGTGAATCATAGGCAGAGTCAGAGTGACCTGATCCCTGAACTTTCACCCAGCTGATACCCTGTTCTGAAAGGTATCTGTACTCCCCCTGAACACCTACGCTCCAGTGTCATCCCCTTCCCCACGTCCTGCCTTTTTGTGTTTATAACCCCTGTGTGAATAAGTAAAAATTACGATTTGATTTAAATCAATAAATAAATACAAAAAGAAAAAAAAGAATTGTTTTCCCTATCCTGTTTTTGTTGTTGTTGTTGTTGTTGTTGTTTCATATGAAATTGAGAATTGTTATTTTCATGATTTGAAGAATTATGTTGGAATGTTCATGAAGTTTGTGTTGAATTTGTAGATTGCTTTTGGTAGGATGGCCATTTTTACTATATTAATCCTTCCAATCCATGAGCATGAGAGATCTCTACATTTTCTAAGGATTTCCTTCTTCAGAGACATGAAGTTCTCATGTCTCTCATGCAGATTTTTACTTGTTTTGGTTAGAATTACCCCCAAGATATTTCATATTATTTGTGACTATTGTGAAAAGTGTTGCTTCCCTATTTTGTTTCTCAGCCCATTTACTATTTGTATAAAGGAAAGTTATTGATTTCTTTGAGTTAATTTTAATTTTATATCCAGCCACTTTGTTGAAGTTGTTTATCAGCTGTAGGAGTTCTCTGGTAGAATTTTTGGGGTTGCTAATGTATATTATCATAACATCTACAAATAGAGATACCTGGACTATTTCTTTGCCAAAAAATAAAGAAAGAAAGAGAAGAACATACATTGACATAATAAAGACTATATATGAAGAGTTTAAAGCCTATATTATTCTAAATAAAGAAAAACCTTAAAGCAATCCCAGTAAAATTGGAAACAAGATAGAGCTTCCCACATTCTCCACTTCTTTTCTTTTTTTTTTTTTTTATTGGAAATTTTTTATTGGAAAATTTTTTTTTACATTTCAGATGTTCTCTCCTTACCCCACTTCTTTTCAATATAGTGCTGGAAACACCAGCTGGAGCAATAATGCAAGAGATATAAATAGTAAACAAAGAAGTCAAATATCTCAATTTCTGATGACATATTTTACTTAAAATATCCCAAAAATTCTACCAGAAAACTTCTAGAAACCATCAACAAACTCAGTAAAAGTAGCAAGGTACAGAATCAATTAGCAAATATCAGTACCCTTCCTATACACCACTAATTACAAAAACAGATTGTAGACATCAAACCAGTTACAATAGCATCAAATACAATAAAATATCTTGGAATAAACCTAACCAAAGAGGTTAAAGACATCTACAAGAAAGAAATTGAGTAAGAAGGCACTAGAAAATTGAAAGGCATCCCAAGTTCATGGATTATAACATTAATATTTTGAAAATAATCATACTACCAAAAGCAATTTATAGATTCAATGCAATCCCAATCAAAATATTCACAATATAAAGTGATAAAAACCCCAGTAGAATGCATAAAAAAAATTCCTTAAGAAATGTTTATCAGAAAAGTCCAAGTGACCCCCCAAACCACTGTAGACTGTGGTTGGTGCTCTTTGTTGTTTCTCATAGGTTGAGGACACAGCATACATAGGATACAGGGTTCACATTCAATCTGGGTCAGATCTAAAAAGCTATTTCCTAGAGTCTGGTTTCCATGGTATCAGCAGATACTAAAATGTCAAGGGAGGAAAGTGATTAGTGTTCTATGAAGCCTTGAACTACATCAAAGACCACCATGGTAAGACATCCAGAAAATTGGAGTAAGAGGTTCTAGGTTACCAAGTGGACATAAGAAAGACTCAACAGGAAGAAAACTTTGCCTGATACTAGAAACTAGACCAATTTCATGGAGCTAGTTAGAACTTTGAAAAGAATCTACTACCACTACTTTGTCAGACAAAGTAATTCCTAACTACATTCAAAATATTATCTTTATAACAACAGATAAGTATAGTTATCACCTTCATTGAAGAAGCTTCCGTTTATAGCAAATGGAGACCATCACAGAAAATCACAAATGGATCCAACATAAATACCAATGGATTGTGAAGATCAGCCCCAATAGACACATCTATAGCACATCTCCTATACCTCTGTCTCAGGCAACATCACAAAAGATGATACAGAAAGACTGTAAGAAGCAGAATACTAGAAACTCTGCTATGAAATTGTCTCTTATATAAATAGCTACATAACAAGATCTGCACAATGACAATATCAATAAACATGCAGAATATAAAGAAAGAGCTCCCCAGGTGGTTATTTGAACATTGTTACATTGCCCTGAATGTTGATAGACAGAAAATCAACAGAATTGTGCCATCACAAGGAGACTAGCCATAAAATTCCCAGTGCTATGACATACCAGTCATATTCTATCATGTCAGTCTCCTGAGGAAGATGACCTTGAACCTATAGAGAATAAATGGGTTATTACCCAACCCCACATCCTTTTTCTATCCAGAGTCATTTTGATCAGCCAACTGGTATCTACCATCCTGCCATCAAAATAAAGTTGCCTAAGAGAGAAAAGTGATGATTTGCTCAAATTGACAGACACAAGGTAAAATTAAGGTTGCCTGAAAGTTCCTGCTCAGAACCAGGCCAACCAAGTTGATCAACTTCACAGCGTGTGGCTGACAAGGTGCTAAGCCCTGCTCCCATGTAGTCCTCATACCTTGTCTTAGAAAATATCATTGAAAACAACAAAATGCAATATTATTTTGGCATGGGGTCTGTGTGAAACTGTCTTCTGCAGGAAGGCATGTGTTGCTCCAACAGCCTGCAGTCATTCTGATGTGACTAGCTCATGCTTAAAAGGAATATTCTTCTCAAAGGCAGCAGATGTTGGAGTTTTGTAGTTGGGCTGTATGCTGTCTGCAAACGGAGTTCCCATCAAGTGGAAGATTCTAAGTGTATCTTTCCCAGAGGTTTGAATTCATTTAAAATTTTCTCCTGGCCTTTTTTCCATGAGATTTGGGGCAGTTATAGAGACATGTTATGGAAATTTTCTCCTCCCAACAGATGCCATCCCAACAGATGTTAAGTAGGATGCAAATTTCTAGATTAAAAGACAGATTGGATCACGGCACACAGTTGGGTCTTGTTACTTGAGTCTGTAAACAATCGGCCTTCTTTATTATTTAATCATCAGAAAGAGTTTTTTCCTTTCGTGTAAAAGAACATGAACCTTAGAATAAGAATCATGCGGCCCCATGGGGAGAGCAACAATACCAACCAAGGAGAGCTCCCAGGGTCTAAACCACCAGCCTGGTAGCACATAGGGAGGGGCCCATGGCTCCAGCTGTATAAGTAGGGGAAGACACAGTGTCAGGCATAGGTGGGTGAGGAAGTCCTTGATCCAGTGAAGGCTGGACGCCCCAGTGTGGGGGAAATCAATCGTGGATGGTTAGGTGAGAGTGGGAGGGTGGGTAGGGGCATATCATAGAAGCACGAGGAGGGCGGATGGGCTAAAGGGTTCCTGGGTGGGGAGGGAAGGGGATTACATCTGAAATGTAAATAAAATATCCAATAAAAAAGTTTAAAAAAAAAGAATCTGATGGCATAAAATAACCTAAAATGTTGGGTCAGGACTAATCTGAAAATGTCATGTTTTCATCCTTTGCAGAAGGGAACTAAAATAAACCTTAATGGAACCTCTTCAACATAAACAGTGAGGAGCAGAAATTAAGATTGAGGTTTGGAAAGGCATGAGCCTTAATGAAAGTGTGTGCTGCATGCTTGATTGCTGACTAGTCTTTGTCCCCTGGTATGCTCTCTGACCTCTTCAGGAAATAAATGTCCCCTCTGCTCCTCCACTTTTCCATATGACGCGAATGTCAAGATTGCCAGCAAAAAAATGTGAACAATTAAAGTGATGAGAGGAAAGACAGGATAGTCTCATTAAGCATATTTGCATATATTTCATATTTTGCAGGCCAGAAACACTTACTTCCTTCTTTCCCTACCTTTCCTTAAAAACCCATTCTAAAGATAGAACAAAAATGAAGTAACATGTCAGACCTACGAGATGTATGTCTGTTTCAAATTTCATGGCAACATTTACTCCCTGTTGTCTAGAGCAGAAAGCAACAGTAGCTGCACTCAGAACACCAGCAAGTTAGAAAACTAGCCTGGGGTCGGATGAAATGAATTAAGGTATTCTTTGGGTTATCACTGGAAAATATAACAAGGAGTAACTAATAGATTATTTACTGAGCAAATATCTTCTCTATGAATTCCTCTATACTCCCTTTCCACCTGTTAGAGATAAATAAAATGAGGTCAGACTTATTGAAATAGTAATAGATTGGGGGTTTTAGCTCTTGGTTAAGTTCGGCACTAAAATTTGAATTTGAAATTACACAGACCAAAACTTGATTTATGTAATGCATCAGGTGATATTCTTAGTTGACAAAATGGTTCAAATTAGTACTCTGGAGTGAGTATGTTGAATTTAATTTTTAGTTATTGTACAAGTGAGTATGTCCTTAGTGATCAAACCAAAAGTACTTGATCATACATATGACCAAGCTGAGTTAAAATGACCCAGTTCCCTGCTGAGTTTGTTATCTGAGGTAGAAGACTCTGATGAAGACTGAAGCTCCTCATTCAAAGCTGCTTTATAAAATACTTTTTAAAAGGAAGAGTGAGATACTTCTTTTTCAATTGGGTTCTGAAAACTTCCTTCACCATGATGTCTTCCTTTATGCATTTGAGACATATGAATATATTGCTCAAAAACAAAAACAACAACAGGCTTCCAAAAGATTTCTGTCAAGTACAAGAAGCCTACCACGAAAAAGTTCCATTGTCCCAACTCTATAGTGGTCTCCATTGACATTATCTATGCTATCTTTCATTTCCTTTGCATAGGATATAAATTGAGATGCTGATTTTATACTTCATTTTTGTATTAGAAACCTAAGTTGGTTAAGAGGTTCCCATCTGATACTGACTAGCTAGATGATTTTTAGGAAAGTATTTCATGGCTACGGGTCTCGATTTCCTCATCTATAAAATGAACTGTAGCAATACCCACCTGCCAATCTGTGGAACACAAAGACATCATTGATGTGAAACTGGCTTGTGGAATTAAATCATTTGTGGTGAGACATTGATGATTAACGTGACTACGTAGGCTCTGTGGTTCTTCAAGTATTCAGTAGGATTGCCAATCTCAGGATCATACCTTTTATTTCTTGAACACTTAGCTGCCTTTGTCACTCCCTGAGTCATATTTGAGTCACAGCTAGATTTTATATGTTGCTTCCTGGTTGTTAGGGGCTAGAATCCGTCTTAACTACTAGATTTCTGTGATCACTGTTACAGCTTCCCATCGCCACCCCAGCCCTATCCATCCGGTGTGAACCGGTCCTCTGTTGTAGCCTCAGGAAAGTCTATGAAGCCCAGACTAGATTTCCATGGATACACGCAGACCTTTTGTCCTGCACTGTTTACATTTCTCTTGGAGCAATCAACCTCGATTGACAGGAAGCCTGCTAACCTCCTCCTCCCCCTCCTAACTCTTCCACAAAGGGTGCTGAGGTAAGAGATGACATAAAGACAGGATTTGGTTGCACAGAACTCTGTAACTGTGCTTTGTAAGGAGGCTGAGTCACCTATTTACATTTGTTGAACTGACTGAGAGTACAAGCAAAAGCGCTGTCCATTTATGAGTCAGCTCTGCTCTCTCACTCGTAGGCATAAAAACTCTGAAAACAGGAGTGACCTGTGACGTGAAACAACTTGTGAGCAGAGAGTGTTTTGTGTCATGAGTCTATCCGTTCAGGGCAGAAAGAAAAATGATCAACCCTGAATCCTGAAAACACACGTTTTCCATTTTCAACCCCTTCCAATTTTTATCCATGTGAAGTGCCTATAGCTGTTAAATCAATACTGTCGGATATCCAGAAGACTTACTGGGAAGTCCAGTGACATCAGAATAAAGGCACAGGCTTTGCCTCAAGTCACTATGACTTCAGGATTGAACTTGGGTAAATAACCAGCCTCTTTTCCTTTCATAAATAAATACTTGACTTCAGAAGTAGGAGTGATTTGACAAAACTCTCTTTTCTCCGAAAACAGTTTTCAAAATTCATATGTCAACAATTTGATTACAGGTCAGACATGAACACCTCTTCCACAGAGTGTGTGTATAGCTTTGAGGCTGACGAGAACCAGGGAGCTGAGCAGCTGCTTATAAACAGCTTTGCTGTCTCTGATGGAATGGCACCTACTACCACTGCAGCCTGGAACTTCAGAGTGCTATCATAACCAGCACAGGTGACGGGGTTGGCTGGTCTCTGTAGAAGATCTCAATAAGTAAGCAGTCTCACGTTGTAAACATCCAGGAGGAGAAAGCTGCAGTTGCTAATGTTTGTATACAACTTCAAGTCTGGCCCATAGGGCAAATGCTTTGCCAATTTGCCATGGTTCTGAAGACCTGGACCTTTTCAGGGCTCCACTCAAGCAGAGCTCTCTCCACACCCTTTTCCCCATAATATAAGGTGTATATCACTATTGCCTTAGTCAGTTCTACATATATTTTCTAAAGTACAGAAAGCATGAAAAACCCCAGTATCACTGAAGCCAGATCTTGACTGATGGGCCCTGTAGAATTTTTTATATTCCTATGAGATAAAACACAACAAACACAAATTGTGATAGGAAGTCTGTTCTTTCTTGTCTCAACTATAAATATATAAGAGGTATTAATTTTTTCTTTATTATTACTTTTTTGTATGACTGAAGAAATAGGAGCTTGCATGTGTCACCACACACATGAGGAAACCAGAGCCATTGGACAACTTGAAGGAATAATTTCTCTCCTTCAATCATGAGGACCTCAGAGATGAAACTGAGTTTGTTGGGATTGACTACAAGTACTCCTACTGGCTGAGTATTTCTCTAGCACAACAGGCCTCAATATCTGACTATTCCCATTCTTCTTCAGTGCTGTACTTTGCATACATTAAAGAAATTGGTGCAAACAAATTGTCGTCTCTCATGTCAACTGGAGCATTTAAACAAAGCTAAAACTCTGCCTACATTCTGGACTTGTCTATCAAAGTTAATTAGGCATCATGTTTTTCCTAACATTGGTCTCTCAAAAATCTATGAATTTTTGTATTATATGTAGTATTTGTGTGTGTTTGTGTGTATATATATATATATATAATATGTGTGTACATATATATATATATACAATATAATATAGTATTGTTACATATATTATGTATATAATATAGTATTAAACAAATAATATTTACTTATATTAACCAGTAAATATATAATATGCTTTGCTTTTTCCCTTTGCCTAAAATATTTAAGTTCTGACATTACTTTAAGTATAAAACAATGGGTAATGATTTTGATCTATTAAACAAACAAAACACTTCAAGATGTCTTTAGTTCAACTTCATGCATGAAGAATGTCTTTACAGGATGCACAATGCCTTTTCACTAGGTTTCTTTGAATTTATCCCAAACATTATGAAGCTGGCTTCTAGCTTCCATTCTTTCTGTGATGCCAGATGCTAAGAATTGCTCATTTGAAGTAATCTTCCTTTTCTCTGATTGTTTTCAAAGGTTTTTTTTTTTTTTTTTTCTTAAAAACCTGGAATGTTTAGCTATTTTATTACTGTAACCAGCTTAATTGTGGATTTTTTCCATGCCTTAGTTTAATATGATTCTTGATTTTATATCTCCTTTTCAGAAAATTATTGTTCATTAATTCTTCAAAAAAAAATGCACTTGGCTCATTTTTTCAGTCTTCATTTGCATGGATTCTGGGTTAACACATATGACACCTTCCTTTCTGTGATGTTACCCTTTATGTTTCTTTATTGAAATCTTCAGTTTGAATACTTTCTTCTGTCCTGCCTTTCAAATTAGTAATTTTTCTTCTCAACTGGGTTGAATTTGTCATTAAATCCTTCCATTGAGTTTGCAATATGAGTCGTTAATTTTTTCTATCCAATAATTCCCATTTCTGTCTCTGATAAATTTGGATCTTAACTTCCTTTAACTCAGTAAACACTGCTAATATTAACATTGTCTATGTCTATTATAACTGTGGCCTTATTTCTTTCATTTGTTCTTCGTGAGCATTGTTTATGTGAATTTGTGTTCCCAAATCAGATCTTCTTACATCTTATTCCGATATTTTCTTTATAAATCACTTACAGAAATAATTTGAGATCATAGATGATCTCTTGTCCCAGAGAGTAATTACTTTTGCTTCGATGAGAGCCAACAGGCATTAACTCACTGGTATGATCTTCTGAGGTAGCACATCAGCTCATCTGTTCTGCTAATGCGAGTCTCCTGATATTCTTGTCCTAAGATAGGGAATCCTCCTGCCTCCTGGCCTGGGTGTCAGTCCCCATCTGTTCTTAATGGGGGACAGGGACTGTTTAGTTCCTCATCCTCAGTCTCACCATGCAGTACTGACAAGTAACCACTTCAGTTTGTGTTTTCAAGAGGAAAATGAACCAAGAGCCAAAGATGGTTCCCTACACACTAATATTACCTGGGACCTGGGTCCTGCGTGATAATTTTACTTATTTGTTTTCAAGGATATATTTTAAATAATGTGAGCAATGTATAACATTTCCCTTTAAACAAAACTTGCTTCAAACCACTCATCCACTTTTTTTTAAAATTTGCAAATTAATTTATGTTGTAATAAGGATCATGAACACATGATGTTTAAAAGGGGATACTCTCTCAATATTTTTTATTAATTTTTATATTTTAATTAAATTTTATTTCCATCCCATTTCTTTTTTTTTTCTTACCCACTTTTTAAGATCTAGTTAAACTTAACTTTCCCTGCAAAGCTCTTTCTGGCACACTGTAAGGCAGAAAAAAATCATCTTTCAAATAGGTGCCCATAGATGCCATTGTAAACTAGAGGTCAGAGAATTTCTGGTTATTTACCTATTCCTTTATAAGAGAAAACAAAATTAGTTTTGTTCTACTCTCTTTTTTTTTTTAAGAAACAATGATAACTCAATCTCTGGCCACAACAACTAGAATTCTAATCTTGTAAATCATATAAATCTAATTCCTCCAGTGGTAAATCCTAATGGATCCACTATGAAATGAGGAGACACTAGCAGCTATATCTTGCCCTTATGCTTTCCCCAATCCCAAAAGACCTTTCTTCTCTCCTCTTCCTCCCTTCCCCTTTCCAACCTGGAAGTCCCTCTTACTTGCCCAGTGATTGGCTCCTTTATTCATTAGGGGATGGTTCACAAGTCACCTGAGTAGTGACTCACTCCTTGTCTGCAGCCTCTCCCAGTACAGCAGAATTTACATCAAAATACAAACAGCACCAGGCCAATCCACAACACATCTTACTTTGTGTTCAATTAAAAGACTCTTTTATCTCAAATATAAATTGAGCAGAACTATTACCATTCTGTAACTTATAAAGTACAAGACAGACCTAACACCTAGTCCAACATTTTCATCAATAAAATAGAACACTGTCCTCTATCCTAACTTAAAAGACTAT
This sequence comes from Mastomys natalensis, assembly GCA_021653895.1. Lineage (NCBI taxonomy): Eukaryota > Metazoa > Chordata > Mammalia > Rodentia > Muridae > Mastomys > Mastomys natalensis. The sequence goes on along the minus strand of JAJTUV010001405.1, from coordinate 173,106 downwards.
AGATCTGTACTGACTTATGTCCTGGCTTTAGATAGTATGCCATCTGAAAAACATCCTCTCAAATCTGTCCTCTGTCGGCTATGAGACTATAAGTAATTTTTCAACCCCATTAGAAATCTGAGAATGACCAACATATCTGAAGACATAAGAAGCCTAACATAGCTTCCAGAATTAACATAAATTGTAGAGACAGCTGCCTACCTATACAGACCCAGTAAGTCAGGAAGTTAGAGCATCAGTCTTCAGCCTTCTGGCCCAGAATTATCTGACAGACCTTTGAAAAACAGGAGTTTTTAAGGACTACCTATTCTGTCTCGGCAGAACTAAGCAGTCCTAACCTGTAAATTGTGTTGTTTTCTGGAAAGTATTTTGTCTGTAGATGAAATGAGGCAATTCTTGCCTAGTGGCTATCTCGCCACAACTGGAACAATTCCACTGATGCTCAATTTCTTCTTTGAATCCAAGAAAGGAAATGCTGTCAGCAGACTTGTCCCAACAACAAGTGAATAAATAACATTAAATGTCACATTCTGTGGATTTCTGATGTTTTTGAAAACCATCTATCTATGTAAAGTAAGCTGGACTGTTCTCTGTTAACTACTCTCAACTATTTCTAATTAAAATATCTGAAAACACTCTAACAATAAACTCAGAGCCATGAATTTGGTATTTGGCCCTTAACTCTCAGGCTCAATCATCTCAGATCAGGTTATAATAACAGTTATAGTAGGATTGGGTCTAAGTCCTGTACTTTGAAATATTTTTGTATCAATGGAAGAAATTTATACCAATGAAAACCTAGATTTTGCATGAAGATAAATTCTGTACCAAAATAAGAAATTATGACTTCAACTTAGTAACAATTATAAAGATTTCTACCAAAAGAGATTATGACTATGCAATCTATTCTAGCTGTATCCTCCCTATTCCAGTTATGACCATTTCAACATTTCTTAGAAAGACAACCTATAATAACCACCTCCAGCCCCAAAGCCCAGGGAACTGGGATGCCGACTCTTCATAACTTCTTTAAGCTGAATATGGGCATTGAGATATATTTGAAGGGGCAGGGAAAGGGTAGGGAAAATGGAGAAGTTGGTAGGCCTTAAGGAAGCCACACTAACAATTGATTTAGTCTCTGATGTCTGTGTCTTGACTGGATCAGCTGAAAGTTCAAAAAATCAGAAATTCAAGCAGATCAAATCAGCATGTCTGACAAGGAGACTCACCAAGGCTATAATATAAAAGTCTCAAAACAAAATTTTAGTATCATCAGGATATATTTTCTGTTTGATTCTCTCAACTCTAGTCTTCTGGGGTCTCCCTTCATCATATCTGATCCATATAACTATGGAAGGTATAAAGAAACTAATCACCTTTTCTAAACGTGCAAAGACAAAACCTTTCTCCCAAATCAACATATCCTTGAGCCACTAATTAGAAAACCCTTTATTTAGACCTCTCTCCCAGAGGAATAATATAACCACAAAACTCAAAATCATACCCATTTTGAAAATTAAAACAATCAAAAACAAGTGGAGTAAACTAAAGTACTGTATGTGTCTATTATTAGGCCTTATTTATTTTGCCAAGCAGGAATATAACCCAAGATTCCCATGAAGTCCACGTTAGACAGAATCTGAGTAGTATCCTGTAAGGCATAATAGAGCAGTATATCCTTCTTGTTATACCATCTATCTGTTCGGCTCTCTGCCTAGAGAAGCCATCTTGTTATACCATCTATCTGTTCGGCTCTCTGCCTGGAACCACAGACATTTATTAATTAATATGTGTTATAGCAGGTAATTATCACTGTCTTCTCTACTTGGAGTCAGTGACTAATTTTCATTATCCTAGTTCTGAACCATGGGTGAAAATCCCCATGTGATTCGGACAAAATCTGTATATAAATCTTTCCTAAAAGCAAATCATCCCAATTTTATAAATTCACAGTTCAATCCATCTCTGCCCTAAGAAGTAAGCAACTTCCCTCCTGCTCTTCATTCAAAAGCAGCCACCTTGTCTCTTTTCACAGCAGGGGACCTGGAGCCTGCTTTCTTTGTTTCAATTCCTGCTCTTGAGTCCATGTGACTCATCCAGCTACTCACTTAAGAAGAATAAAACTCTCTCATGCTAATAATCTTAAATTTCTAGTGGATTCTTGCCCAAACATGTTGGTTCACCACCTGTTGCAGGAAATATTTAAAAAAAAAAAAAAAAAAAAAAAAAAAAAAAAAAAACAAACAAACAAAAAAAAAAACCTACTTGTTCCAGCGCTATGCCTAGCACCTAACACATGACCCCAGCTGGGTATTCTTATCTCAGGCAGACCCTCTGGCCCAGGGGGACCCTGAGATATCTCCACCCAATTTATTAATTTCCCTTGGCAGAATCTACGAAGCCAGCCCCGTGCTTCAAATCCCCCACAGCCTTTGTGCTGCATATCAGGCAAAATCATGCTTTGCCACTGTACCTTTCTCTCTTGAATCCAGTCAACTCACCATGAAAAGAAAAGCACCACACAAACTTAGTTTAGAAACAATGGGAACTCTATCTCTGAGCACAGCAACTAGAATCCTAATCTTGTAAGCCATACAAATCTAGTTTCTTCAATGGTGAATCCTGGCAGATCCCCCATAAAACCAGGAGACACTAACTAGAACCTACATCTTGCCCTTAGGCTATCCCTAATCCCAAAACCTTGTTTTATTCTTGTAGAAATTTCTTCCTGACTTTGCCATCTTAATACTTTCTCAACATCCACGCCCTAAGAATCCTACTCAAAATATTTACAGTGGAAACTATAAATGCATATTGCTCTCATTTTAATAACCACTCTATAAGACAATCTTATATCATAAGCAAAGCATTTTAAGTCATTGTAAATTTGTTTTGAATACTGTTGCTTTGCTATATGATTGAAAACATAAACAAAATGAAAAATCATTCAACAAAATATGAATAATATATTGGTAAATATTCCAAAATAAAAAGACATCTTCGATTTAAATGTTGAAAGAACAGGAAGTGAACTTGGGAGATGCATGACATCAACTTCAGGCCTCCACATGCAGGTGCATATATGCATGTGTAACCCCACACACATGCAAACATGCATGCACACAGAAATTTCACATACAAATACTTGTGAAAAATGAAAAATAAGTTCAAGGAAAGGTAGAAAAATTTGAAACTATTCATTGAGATAATGAAGCGATGCTGATTTTTCCTACACATTTAAAATACAGTCTATTTTAAAGTGGATTGATAAATAAACGAGTGAATAGATGATGGATAGATAGATAGATAGATAGATAGATAGATAGATAGATAGATAGATGATAGATCATGTATACATATATATTTAGATTATAGATATATGGATGATAGATATACATCACATATGTTTTCTCTCATAACCCTAATATTATGTCTTATTCTTTAACTTCAATACTTTTTAATTCATTTTCTTCTTCAGCTCTATTCTCTAATTCTTATCATCTAAAGTTTAGGATATTAACAAATATTCTTTTGTTATTCATACCAAATGCCTATTTTGAACAAAAACAAATATTACTGTAGAAGAAGTCACTCTGTACAATACTAAAAGAGAAATGTAAACACAAAGCCAGCCACAAACCCTATATCTACAATGGTATACTATTTGCAAGATATGCTAGGGTGATGGTGGCACAAAGCTTGTGGAAGTAAACAACCAAACACTAGTTTGACTTAAGGCTCATTCCACAAAATGAAACCCATTCCTGATACTGCTTGGATGACCAAGAACTTGAGACTAGATATCCTGGGATCATAGAGTAAATCCATGTAGTACTGGTTTAAAAAAAGGGAAAAAAAAAACAAGTTGTGATTAAATGACTCCTAATAATGTTCTGCTACACTCATAGATCAGTGACTTATTCAGCTATTTAATAGAGAAGCTTGCTGCTCCTTCACAAATTGGAGCAGATATACAGACCTAAGCAAGATATTGCACAAAGAGTGAGGGAGCTTGAAACATTCAGCCCTAAATGGGAGGTCTGCTTCAAATCCCTCCCTTTAAAGCTCAAGGAAACTTGCCCAGAGAAGACAGAAAGAATGTAAGGGTCAGAGGGAGTGGAGAACACCAGGAGATCAAGGCTCTTTAAATGAACATGGACAATGCGAATATGAACTCACAGAATCTGAAACAGCGTACAACAGGTCCTCTGAACTTATATTATGTTTTTCAGTTTAGTACTTCTTGAGTATGTGAACCAGCAGGTGATCTTTGTGTCTTCTCTTGGGCTCTTTTCCTTCTATTGCTTTGTCTTGTCCAAATTCAATGGGATAGATATTGCTTTGTTTTATTATATTTTATGTTTTTAATTTAAAAATAATGAATGAAAGAATAAACTAATGAACAAATAAATAACTAGCCACTATGGTAAATGTGAAAAACTGAACTATCTTGATCTTAGAGCATAAGCCATTGGTGTTCTGTTCAGGAACTTTTCCCCTGTGCCTAGGTATTTGAGGTTCTTCACCACCTTCTCTTCTATTAGTTTCAGTGTATCTGGTTTTATGTGAAGGTTCTTTATCCACTTGGACTTGAGCTTTCTACAAGGAGATAAAAATGGATCTATTTGCATTCTTCTACATGCTGATCTCCAGTTGAACCAGCACCATTTGTTGAAAATGTTGTCCTTTTTCCACTGGACGGTTTTAACTCCTTTGTCAAAGATCAAGTGACCATAGGTGTTTAGGTTCATTTCTGGATCTTCAATTTTATTCCATTGATCTTCCTGCCTGTCTCTGTACCAATACCATGCATTTTTTATCACTATTACTCTGTAGTACAGCTTGAGGTCAGGGATGGTGATTCCCCCAGAAGTTCTTTTATTGTTGAGAATAATTCTCACTATCCTGGATTTTTGTTATTCCAAATGAATTTGCAAATTGCTCTTTCTATCTTTATGAAAAATTGATTTGGAATTTTGGTGGGGATTGCATTGAATCTGTAGATTGCTTTTGGCAAGATGGCCATTTTTATTATATTAATCCTGCCAATCCACAAGTATGGGAGATCTTTCCATCTTTTGAGATCTTCTTCGATTTCTTTCTTCAGAGACTTGAAGTTCTTGTCATACAGAACTTTCACTTGCTTGGTTGGATTCACACCAAAGTAATTTTCTAAGATCAAGAATTGACAAATGGGACCTCATAAAATTGCAAAGTTTCTGTAAAGCAAAGGACACTGTCAATAGGACAAAACGGCAACCAACAGATTGGGAAAAGATCTTTACCAATCCTACATCTGATAGAGGACTAATATCCAATATATACAAAGAACTCAAGAAATTAAACTCCAGACAATCAAATAACCCTATTAAAAATGGGGTACAGAGCTAAACAAAGAATTCTCAACTGAGGAAACTCAAATGGCCAAGAAGCACCTAAAGAAATATTCAATATCTTTAGTCATAGGGAAAGGCAAGTCAAAACAACCCTGAGATTCCACCTCATACCAGTCAGAATAGCCAAGATCAAAAACTCAGGGGATAGCAGATGCTGGTGAGGATGTAGAGAAAGAGGAACACTCCTCCATTGTTGGTGGGATTGCAAGCTAGTACAACCACTCTGGAAATCAATCTGGTGATTCCTCAGAAAATTGGACATAGCATTACCTGAGGACCCAGCTATACCACTCCTGGGCATATACACTGAAGATGCTCCAACATATAACAAGGACACAGGCTCCACTATGTTCATAGCAGCCTTATTTATAATAGCCAGAAGCTGTAAAGAACCCAGATGTCCTTCAACAGAGGAATGGATTAAAAAAAAAAAAAGTGGTACATTTACACAATAGAATAGTACTCAATTAATTCGAGAAATTCCTAGGTAAATGGATGGAACTAGAAAATATCAACCTGAGTGAGGTCACAAAAGAACACATATGGTATGCACTCACTGATAATTGGATATTAGCCCCAAAGCTCTCAATATCCATGATACAACTCACAGACCACATGAAGCTCATGAACAAGGAGGACCAAAGTGTGGGTGCTTTGGACCTTCTTAGAAGGAGTAACAAAATACTCATGGGAGCAAATATGGAGACAAAGCGTGGTACAGAAACTGAAGGAGGGGACAAGCAGAGACTGTTCTACCTGGGTATCCATCCCTTGTGCAGTCACCAAAGGTAAACACTGATGTGGATGTCAGGAAGTGCATGCTGACAGGAACCTGATATAGCTGTCTCCTTAGAGGTCTGCCAGAGCCTGACATATACAGAGGTGGAAGCTCACAGCTAAGCATTGAACTGATCATGGGGTTCCCAATGGAGGAGTGAGAGAGAAGACTGAAGGAGCTAAAAGGAGTTGCGGCTCCATAGGGAGAGCAAAAATACCAAGCAACCAGAGCTCCCAGGATCTAAACCACCAGCCTGGGTTCACATAGGGAGGGACCCATGGCCCCAGCTGTATAAGTAGGGTAGGATGACATTGTCAGGCATAGGTGGGAGAGGAAGTCCTTGATCCAGTAAAGGCTGGATGCCCTAGTGTGGAGAAAATCATGGGTGGGGGGTGGGAGTGGGAGTATTATTTATACTTGTTGGAAGAGAGAAAATTAGTTTTCTCTAGTGGAGTGATAGTGGGTATATCAACAGCTCCAAGGCAGGCCTCATGTTCAGAAGCAGCTGACCAACATATAATGGACTCCACAGTATTTTCTATGATGATGGTGGGGATTCTATTTGGGTTGGGTTGGGTTGGGTTGGGTTGGGTTGGGTTTGGTTTGGTTTGGTTTGGTTTGGTTTGGTTTGGTTTGGTTTGGGAGGGTTGATGTTTTATAGCTTCATTGTTTGGAGTCTTTGTTCTTGTATTGGAGTTTTGTTTGACTTTTCAGAAAGAACTGAAAGGTAGATGGGTAAGGAGTGGGAGAGAATCTGAAAAGACTTGGAGAAGGGGCAGAGTATCATTAAAGAGTATATTTAAAATTTAAAATTTTGTTTTATAATTTAAAAAAAAAAACTAACATTGCATGGTTGGAGATTGATGGGTAGTTCATGTTTGATATGTACTCATACTCAAGATAGCATGAGGCAAATATCTATAAAACTGGGGAAATATATCATAGGACATCACATTTTCTTAAGTCACACAGACAAGTTTGTGGTCAACTGAGACTGTGTATTAGTTCTTTGTATACAGAACTAAGGCGGGACTGTGTTTCTGATAGTATGGGTTCATGGTTGACTTAAAAAGATATTAAAACTCCCAAGAAAAGGCTGGTATGGTTCATCATCCTTCCTGATCCTTGACATTGAACTTGAAGGAATGCTTCCTAGAGTAAAGCATTTCATTTTCTTATGCCCTTCAGACCCACTGAGTTATGTGTCACTGTTGCCAGATATGAAAAGGAAAATTAAGTACATGTGAATACAGGTGTTGGTAGCTTGTGGAAGGTGTCCATGTGTGTGTGCGTGTGCATGTCTGTGTTAGTGCTGTAAATGGAGTCTGCATGTGGGTGAGGAAAAAGTGCTCTAAACTTATGATGAGGAGTTTTCACTTTAGTAGATAAATTTAAGGATTTGGAAAAAAAATGGGGGAAAGTAAATAAGTAAAAATAGTACACTGTAAAAATCCCAAGAACCAGACTTTCAATTTACACTTATATCTAATTAGGAAATCCTAACAGGCTCATCTAAGTACCCTATGGCCCACAAGCAAACAAAAGAAGGAGCACAAATGACCACCACCTGCTGATAGGATATAAGTGGCAGCTTTCAAAAGGAGCTAGACTGTGATGAAGCTTCGTCTCTTGGCCTTGCTGTATCTTACAAAATATATTCTACCCGATTAAAAAGTAGACAGTCTTTGTACCTCCATCATTGTGACCTTGATCTCAGGAATGAGTCTGTGCTGAAGAAAAATTAAGACCATTTTCTTGCTTGTCTCCTCATGCTCTGAGTCTGCTCTTAAATTCTTCAAGCTCAGACCTCCCTATTCTCCCAGACCTACCACTTACATCCTTAACTCTTCTAAGTATCTAAACATTTCAAAAACATCAAATGAGTCATTGGTGTTGACAGAGTTAAATAAACCAACACTAGGGAGAAGCTCACTTCCATTTTGATGGGAAAATGGAAAAGATTCTTTTATTTAAAGATAACATAATTTTATTATTCCATGTTAGTAGTGGTGAGATCTAATCCAACTTGCTGATTATTGCCAATGCAGGCACAGGAAAATTATTATAAAACTAAGGTGGTATTTTTAGAAGTCATTATATTGCTTTTAATTGGTATATAAATAACAGCCCCGCACAATGAATTACCTCATTTAGTTATTTTGGTGCCTATTAGCCAACAGTTAATCTTAGAAGGTTACACTGGGAAATAGCAGTACTGAAAGCTTGCCACTTTGTACGTACTTTATGGATAGTTTTACTCTTGTCCAGGCAAACATGTGATTCCACCTGCACCAAATTTTTTCACATATAATTATTTCCACAATAAAATATGGCATGTAAGTGGAGGACCTTTATTATCCATTTTGGCAGACACTGAAACCAATTTGGACAATTTTGTGAGTACAATCTTGGTTCCCTGGCATGATCATAAGCAAGCAGAGATAGCATGCACACATTTATATTAGATTCCTTAATTTCCCCTTAAGTCAGGAAACTTTCCCCCATGATTTAATTCTTTCTAGAAATTTGTGTACAAATAGGAAAAAAATCAAAGACTTACATCCTTAACTCTTCTAAGTATCTAAACATTTCAAAAACACCAACTGAGTCATTGGTATTGGCAGAACTAAATAAACCAACAGTAGGGAGTAGCTTGCTTCCATTTCCAGTTCCTGGGAATTAAAATCTGGAAGCTAGTACCAAGTATAAAAGCCTTGAAAATCTAAGGAAGGGTTAGGGATGGATTTTCTGAACACTCAGATCAAATTCTGCATCTTCTGTACTAGAAGAGGAAAGACAAGATTCCTGTAAATGTAGTCCTGTCCAAATCAGGAGGAATTTTTGCTTCCATGACACCCTAGAAGGGCCCTCATCTGGGGAGAGTATTTAGAACAGAGCTGTAAAAAAAAAAAAGTAACATACAATTAATTAACTAACATTATCTTGTATATTATTCATTATATCACTAAAATTCTTACTTATTTTATGTACTGATGAAACCCTGCAATTTCTTCTCCATCAGTCTTTTTCAACTGCTTTCTCCCATGACTGTTTTTCAACCTCAAAATGTAGGTGTTTCAATTCTTGGAATGGAGTCTCTTGTTTGCTGTGGCCATGGAGTTCCCACTCATGCCCATGTGACAAGACCATATGCGAGTTCCAGGAGATGCCTTCATCTATGACAATGAAGAGAGGAAGAATCCCCTCTTCTATGCACTCCCCTTCCTTTGTTCCTTGATACCTATGATAATTACTGTGAACGGATAGCTCACTATTAGGAAATGACAAACTGAAAGGGAAAAAAAAAACAATGTCCTAAAATAGAGAGCAAACTGTACAAATATGTGAGTATTTTTTTTCAAATATTGTTTAATATGTATTATCCATGTAGAGTTTCACACTGTATATAAGTCTATACATGTGTGGGGGGACATGCACAAATGACATAGCATGCACAGACACTTTGTGAAGTAGATCCTGTCACCTCTACATGAATTGTGAGGATCAAACTCCATTTGCTTGGCAAATGACTTACCCTGTGAAACATCTCACAGGTACTCAAGCATCACCACAGAAAACCTAATGCATCAAATATTTATTCTCCATTACTGACATTAGCTGATATCCTGTGTTCTAGTACCCACTCTGCTCTAATCCCTCATGGTGGCAGTAGCCTCATGGGTACATAGTCTTAGTGTACTATTTCTTAAAGTTCTTTATCAAGCCCACACTTCTGTAATTGGTTCCAATGTAAATAAGTTTTCTTGGAATATTCCTAATTTATGCTTGACATCTGTTTCCTGTTCAGACTCTGATTGGAAGAAAACAAAACAGAGTATAAATAACATAAAATTCCTAGAGGTCTCTCTCCCTACCCATCGAATTACTACAACAGCCTCTCCTGTATTTGTTGGCCTTTGATGGTTGTTCAGCTTTTGTTTCTAAAAAGAATAGTACAGTACAGAAAAAAAAATGCATCTGCCTTCTTTATTATCTCTCTGATGTTGTATGATTTTTATCTTTTCTCAGATTTATGTAAAGAAGTTCCATATCCAATGAATGGCAACAGGATCTGCAATGATGTTGTTTGATGCTTTTCTTTGTCTTCATTGAAGAGTAATAAGGAATATCTATATAACAAATTTCATTCTTCCCTTTTCTTATTCTCTAAGTCAACAGTTTTCAACCTGTGGGTTATGTCCCTTTTAGGAGTAGCATATTGGATATCCTGCACATCAGATATTTACATTAGGATTCATAACAGTAGAAAGATTACAATTATAAAGTAACAATGAAATAATTTTATGATTGGGGTCAGCACAACTTCAGGAACTTAATTAAAGGGTTACAGCATTAGGAAGGTTGAAAACCACAGCTCTCAACCTCTTATCAATTTGTAAAGTAAAGTAATTGGGCCAAAAATGTCTTCCACATTTTTTCAACAGAGTATTTCTGTTTTTTACTTAGGTCTGAAATATAAATTGAACATATTTACTTTATAATGTTTTTATATAGATTTTATAGAACACTATACATATGAATGAATGTATGTAGATATTTCTTTATTGATGAAGCAGTATGTAGGCATATAAAAAGATTTTTATTTTTATAGTTGGTGTCATAACTGTTTTTGAAACATAGTTTTAAAACATAAAAGAGTTATAGTCCAGTAACATGGCTGCTCTGAGAAGACATCACATCTACAGACCTTCTAGTTGTGATGATCCAGCTGGAATGCAAACAGGCCACATACTTTTAATCATTCAGGCTGGAATACAGACATGCCCTTAGTACACATCTTTATTCCCAAATAATGAAGGTAAAGTTAGTTTCTAGAAGGAAGCAGCCATGTTTAAAAGTGATGTCTTATTGAAGGACAGACAAAGTGATGAATCAGAGAAAGATTTGGCAGTATGAGTCAGATAGGATAAGCTCAACTCTTATAAGAATAGATAGGGAAGAGAGGACCTAAGAGAACAGCACTGAGAGAAAGGGGGATGAGGGAAGGACATTTTACTGGGACAGTTTTACAGAAAGAGGCTGCAGATGAAGACGTAATGAGTGAAAGAATGAGAAGGAGCTAGAAGTTTAGAACATACTGTCAAAGTTTGTATGAAAACAGGCAGAGCAATTCCATCAGAAGGCAAAAGAAGCCAGACTGAAGCAGTCAGCTTGGAAAGGAGTTTGAGCCAGAATAGTTGAGTTGAACCAGAGCCAAAGTTCAGAAAGAACTAAAAAGGATGAGCTTATTCAGCAGTAAGCCTCTGAGATGACAATTACATCTGACAAATAAAAGTTACTTTTAGATACCCAGATAAAAGTGTCAACGTTCAGAAATCTCCTGCCCCATCATGCTATATGAAAGGCATTCACTCAGAGGTCATCTTTAGCCTTTCATTTCCAGTAACTCATCTTTCCATTAATCACCTACTATCTGATTGATAGAGTTTAGCAATCACACCAAAAAGCATACCACACTGCCTTGAGAACTAGAAGGGATGAAAACTAAATGTACTCAAAAATTAAATGGCCCAATTATGTGTACATATGAGTGTGTTCTGTGTATGTGTGTGTTCGTGTGCATGTGTGTGTATGCATATATTTGCAACAGTATGCAGCTGCATATGTGTGGGAGTACAAAGTACGTGTGTACATGTGGAGGTCAGAGAATGCTTTCAGATGTCATTCCTGAAGTGTGATCCTGAAGTGTGATCCTTTTTTATTTTATTTTATTTTATTTTATTTTATTTTATTTTATTTTTATTTTATTTTATTTTATCTGACAGGATCTCTCATAGGCTTGGAGCTTGTCATATAGTCTTGGCTGACTGGCTAGCAAGGTATGGGAATATACCTATCTCTCTCCCTAGCACAGTGTTGGAAACACAAGGGCTCAACACTGTACTTAGATTTTTGTTTGCTTTTTTAAAGTTAAGTGAGCTCTCATTTTCTAGTTTTTATTTTTTCTTCAAAGTTTTCATATCTGTACAAGTTTTTCTGGGTCAAACCATCACTCTTTTCCTTTCAATTCTCCATGTAATTGTTCAAAGATCTCTCCCTCCCAACTTGATGTCCTGTTTTGTTTTGTTTTGTTTTGTTTTGTTTTGTTTTGTTTTGTTTTGTTTATTGTTGGCCTGTGTACCAGAGGCTTTCCACAGAGATCTCTGGCCCTGCCAGGTGCAAAGGTACAGGCAAAGGGGAGAGAATGGGAGCAGGGAGGGGAAATGATGTCTCAGCTACTGCAGCTGCTTCCACCTCTGCCTCCTCAGCTGCCATTGCCTCTGTTGCTCCAGTGAGGGATGTGGGGGAGCTTCTGGCAGTATTTTGGGAGAACAGGTCTCTTCCCTGGTGGTGGTGTTACAGCTCTTAAGACAGAAGCTCTCAGACAAGGAGTAATTCTCACACACCTTTTTTCCTTCTGGGCAGGATCTTATATATAGTTTTGGGGGGGGTCAGGGTCTGACAGTAGGTGCTTCCTATTGGCTTGGTCTGAGAGGTTGAGGATACATCATTTACATGTGAGAGGGCTTGGGGTGCTGCTCCTAGTGACTAATGGCCACAAATCTCTCTACTGGGGGTGTGGAGGCTGTAGGGGATGCTGCAGCTATGCGACAGGGGCCTGGTTCCAGGAGCAGACAAAGCTCCTACTGTTCCTTCAGGATCTCCAGGGCTTCTAACCTTAGCTCAACCTTACCAGGCTTCCTCTCACAGCCTACTGCCCCACAGTTTATTACTCTCTGAACTCACCTAGCTCTTCTCATACATAAATAGGATTTGTTTTGTAATATGCATTTGGGGATTGAGCCCAGGTCTTCTTTGTTTGTAAGGGGAAAAAACTTTATAGACTGAAACATCTCCCCAGTCCCAAATTCCCATTTGTATGATCCACTCCATCAACTGAGTAGAAGGATAAATGACAACTGTCAATGGCCAACTTGATATCACACATAGTGGGAGATAACTTAATGTAGATTACTTTTAAAAATAATGAAAATTCTTTACTTTGCAATTGTCATATAAGACACAAATTGCTACTCCCCTAAACCTCACAGAGCATTATATCAATATTCATGCCTGAATGACTGGTTCATTGGCTTATCAATGTGACTCTATCATGCAGCACTCTGAAGGACCCACAGGAAACACCCAAGGTATACCTGACAAAGTAACACATGAGTAAAGAAAAAAATGTGCCTTTCTCCTACCACTTAGAACAGGTGTAGCATATATTGATCTTTCTACCTAAACAACGTTCTGGAAGTTCAAATTGTTAGTCTTATATAAATGAACATAAAATTAGTGATCAAATTTTCTAAAGTAAACACTTAATTGTCTTCCAAAATGTATATCCAGATGCAACTATGTAATTACATATGCAAAACAATAATTTGCAAGTAAAATTACTTGTGTGCATGTGTGGAGACATATTTTACAGGTACAATTTAGGTGCAAATTTCTGAAATCTTGAACCCAGGCATTCAACCCATCTAATGCATTTTTATTGTGATGTGGGAAATAAAACAGAAAAGCTGTCTTGGTTCTGAAAGTGTACTTGTATCTACACTGCTAGATCAAGCAGATTAATGCCGTAGGGTATTTGGGCAAGGGGAATTAAAAATAATAACAGAGTTATTTCATTTGGGAGCGTGGTTCTGAACTCAGACGTTACTTGAGGTTTAAATTCCATTCTTTTTTCACCAGGTCTATTGTCTCCCAGGGATTATCTACAGGAAAAATCAAGACGGGAGTAAATTTATCTCAGGACCATATTTTGTCTGTTTTTGTCTTTTTTTTTCCTACAAATATCAAGGTCATGCCTCACTCTGAAAAGTTTCCAATAACTAGCTGGCTTGATGAACCAGTTCACACCCATGGCACCTTATATTTCAGGTATTTTGATCCTTGGAGACAAAATCTGAATTGATTTGTCTACAGACATAAAAACAATGCTTTGTCAATTTGACATGGATAAAAAATTGGTGCATTTAATAGTAATACTGATTCCAGAGACCCACTACTAAAAATGCAGATACAGATCCTGTGTGGCTATGATTACACACAAGAGGTGTTGTTTCTAATAATCAGTCTAAGAAACTCTAATGTAGACCAGATTTGAGAAAATATTTCCTTAAATCTTTGGGTTTTACTTTTCAAGTCAATGTTTAACCAAATATTGTGACGTGATCATTAAAAATAGATATTAAAATTTAGTCTATGTTTTAGCCTAAGACTTTATGAAGTACACCACTTTAAACCACATCACTGTGATAATCCAGTGTAGTAGAAGGAACTCAAATATGAAGTCAGGATTTTGCTTTGAAAACATATTCCTCCATTTGGGAAACAGAGATGAACAAGTTCCTGAGCTCCTCGGAACAGCAGTCATCCAACGTGATTCCTGCCCTCTGAAAATGAGGAATAGGGAAGGTCCCCTGAGGAAGACATTGTAGTCTAAAGCAAGGTTCAGTGGAGTAAGAAATCATGGAGGAACATTTCTGACATTGAAATATAACGAAAGGAAGATTAGTCTTGTATATCAGTTTAAAGAAAATGGGGCTACTTCCTGAAAAGCCAGCTGCCACCCCAACAGAACCCCAAAGCTACAAGTAGGTTGGTTCCTCTCCCAAGTGAGTCCCAGGAATAAAAAGAAATGACTCTGAAAGAACAGCTTCCAGTGCATCAGCTGCTTTCTAGGGGACCACTCCTGTGGGCGTGGCTATGAACTACAGACATAACCCATATTTCTTAGTCCCTCAATGAGGATGTTACTGTGCCCATTTTAGACAAGGAAGCCACTATTTAGAAAGTCAAAGGGTATGTATATTCAGAATAATTTGAAGGCCTTGAGTGACCCTGACCCTAGAGTGTGCTCTGTTCACAGCATGCCCATGGCTTTCCATGGAATCTCAGAGCAATCCAAGCATCAAGACACCTACCTGCCTGGCTCAGTTTCTTTCTCATCTGTCCCTTATCTGTCCTAAGATAATCTCTCCACCATTTTTACATAATAATGTATGGTGACATGTATGTAATATATTTATTTATTTAAAGTTAACAAACTAAAAATGAATATGTCAACAATATCAGTAAAAGGTCGGTGTTTTTGTTCATGATTTCTCTTGAATTTACTGGGGAAAAAATAGCCTGTGGAAATGTTCCCAATTTCACTTTTCTTTGTTTCCGTCTTTTTTAGCCTTGAACTCCACAAAGATGTATGTTTGCAATATTTAAAAAAAAAAAAAAATACCTTCTGATACTACGAACACAATGCCAAATATTGTCTGGAGCTCCTCAAAATAGGAGCTTTAAATGAAAACAGCTCTTGCTACACCTGCAGCCTCAGTGCCCGTAACACATTACTGTAGAAACTATGCCAAATTTCAACTGAAGTAACTTTTTCTTTTAGTATGTTATCTACATTGATCTTTCCTTCTATTAGCTTTGCTAACAGTGACCAAATATTATATAACAATTGTCAAAAACATCACATGCTTTTCATCCCCATAGCTGAGCATTTGACTGTCCCAAGATAAATCTGTCTTTTACTAATGAAAAATTGATGCTTAGAGAGGTTTATCCTTCTTGCCTGAGGCCATGCAGAGCCTGCAGTAGAACTACAAAGTTAATTGTGGAATCAAGTATTCTTCTGTCCCTGGAGTTTATGGTTAGGTATCGAGATTCTTACTAGTATTCTAAAAAGAGTCTTTCTTTTTTGAGGGCACATTTCCTCATAAGCCTTGTACATTATTGGAAACTTCTTAGAGGCAGAAAAAGTTCTCTTGGATCATGGTAGCTAACAAACTGTCCCCAGTAGGAATAGTGGGTGATTATAGAGTTTGTCATGTTTCTGTCCCTTCTTAGAATGAGTTTAGAGGAGCTTTAAAGAACACTTAAACTTCTACAAGATACCATGAATTAAAATTAAAAGTGAAAAATTGCCAGAAGAAAGAAGTGAAGCAAGATACACATAAATCCAGAGGAACAGCTTAGTTCTACTTCCTCTCCTACAAAAAGAACACTGTGTGTAGATCCCATATGATCTTTTAATGAGTAAGTCTAGTGAATGAGTAAGTGAGATTTGAGCAGTTACTCCTTTGGGTCTACGGAAACTAACAGCCGCATTTTCTTGATGTTACAGGTTCTTTCCAAAGGATGGCTGAGTATCTGTTAAGCTACTGATTGATATCACTTGGCTTGCTTGCTCATTTCCTATGTATCTCTCTGACTGTAGAAGTTTGACATGTCAACTTGCTAACAAAATTTTAACACTTGAAACAGTTTCTCCAATTCATGAATTTGAGGTTAGCAACATCAAATCCCATGAGAATCGTCTTTCCCAGGATGCAATAATTAAGTGACATCATAACTTCTACATTCTCTGCCCATTCCTTCTCACAATCTGTAGGAGTCCACAGCTCTTGCCTCACCTTTCTTGCAAAATTTGGGTTTCTGGATTGGTAGTCAGTAGTCAGGAGAGAAGACAGTAGTGCCACCTGGTGCTCAAAGAGGTGAGATTTCATCCAAACCTACTGGCCCACCTCCTGCGGGACCTAACACCACATACAGAAGGTTTGTAAAACGACCCTTTCTTATAAGTTCCTCATTTAGCTTTCTCTGAGGCTTCATCTGACACTTGCTTTTATCAGTTTTCATTTGTAAACGGGTCAAATGATAGAAAAGGGGTCACATGATGTGAGTAGCGCCTCAATCCTGGCCGGTACCAACCTCAATGTTAAAGTAAAGATGTACCAAAGCAAAAATATTTATTGCATTTTTGGGCATTGAACATTGAAAGGATTCCAAATATCGAGGACCAGGGAGGAAATGAGCACAGATGCCGCCATTTGGTGGGTTGTTGTTGTTGTACATTTTAGAGACAAAACACAGTCAATGTTTTACAGACGTAGTTGCATTACTATGCATCCCCTGACATATTGTGCTTGTCACTTTATTATTTAGCATTTATGCTGTATTTTAACTGCCCTATATTATTTTTTTCATAAGCCTACTAAATGAATTAGTTTTACTTCTGTACAAAACCTGGTCACAAACGAGCAGACATGCCAGTGTTCCTGCTTCCCACTTGGAACGTTCCTGAAAAGGGTAGCTCAATGCTTTCTCCTATGCTCTCCGCCATTCATACAATGACTAGTCACAGCCTGGTATGAGCATAGATGGGAAACTGAGGTAGAAAACATAGGTAGAAAGCCTTGGAGCTTTCCACTCTGGGGACAGTGACTCCAGAGGTAAAACAATATGATGTGTGCCAACTGGGCATTGTGCAACTGAGGACATTGAACATTTAAAAGATTACAATCAGGATTGAGGTGATCACATATTTGAATTATTATACCCATACCATATTAAAATCATTTAATGTGATTATATACAAATATATACAAGAATGACAAAAGAGAGAGAGAGGGAGAGAGAGAAAGGGAGAGAGAGAGAGAGAGAGAGAGAGAGAGAGAGAGAGAGAGAGAGAGAGAGAGAGAAAACTATTTAAAATGTGGCGTACACAAGTTTTTATGGTTTATCTGAGCTACCCAGGCACATACTGCTTAGGGTAGAGCACTAAAAACCTATCTTGTAGTGACAACAGGATCATTCCTTAATGTGCATGTGTTTGTGGTGTGTGTGTGTGTGTGTGTGTGTCTGTGCACACATGTGTGTGAGAGAGAAGGAAAGAGAGAGAGAGAAAGAGAGAGAGAGAGATTATAAACCATAAGTTAAACATAAGTCAACTGTTTTACTGATGCTTAATTAATGAAAGCACAGACTGCTCTACTCCAGTATCTGAGAAAAAAGGTGCTGTGTTGGACTCACTGAGTAAAGCAGTCAGTCGCTGTTGAGGCATGAATATGATCTTGCATACTCTACTGAGTGGGATTTGTGAGGATTGCGATAGCCATTTTGTTTTCAAGTCTCAATCCTCAGTTCAGATTCTAAGACTCAAGGATATGTAACTCAAATGCTTAAATTGCTCTTGGGAAAGATTAAAGTGTGACTTCTTGCCTGTGGATCAGAAATGACCTGACAAAGGAGATGGCCTTTAAGGTCTGTCTTAAAGGTGACTAGGATTTGTCCAGATCAATGAAAGGAGTTGCTTGCTCCAAACAAAGGACGTACAGAGCAATGTACAAAGGCAGAAATGTACAGCAATATACAGAGACATATGTATTTGAAACAATAGCAATTTCTAAATATTCTAGGTGATTTAGTGTAGTCAAAGATAAAGTCTTAGGCAGACAACCCGTGCTAGAGCTTAATATTTTACACAAGACTTCAGAGGTAATGTCCAAAAAGGAGTGTCATAACTGTATCATGGAACAATAAAAGGCTGTCTGGTGGCTATATGAAGACAACACTTGAAGTGACCAAACAGAAGCTGAGATAAATTTGGAAACTATTGCCGAGGTTTATGTGAGAAACAATAAAAGATTAAATGAAGGCAGCGTTGGCAGCGGGAAGGAGTCGAATGCAATTTTTAAAGCAATGTCGGAGTCAAAAGTGACAGGCTTTGGTGACAGATTGGATGCAGAAGATGGCTTGATTCCCAATTTAAAATATCTAAAAAGTTGATTTAGTCAAGCCTTAAAAAAAAGTGAGTATTTTTAAATTTGCTCCAATTCATAAGAAGAGCTTAGGAATTAGAGATATACACAAAATCCAGTGACCACTTAATGACAAGGCTCAAAATGACTGTGACTGACTTTATGGAGAATATTTATTGGAAACACTTATGCAAAAGTAGCCTGCATTTATTACAAAACAGTAATTCTTTAAAATCTCACTTATAGCACAGGCCAAGATCCTAATGCAGGGTTGTGCTTGAGGAATTATAGCCTAGTTTAGAAATTAATGTGTAGAAAATGACATCTACTATGTTTGTTATCTGTTTTAATAAAAAATACAAGTCATGAAATTTTAGTTCTCTTTTTTTCTTTATCGTCTGTGTAAATTAAATTTAAAATCAGCCTTAGTATGTTTCTGTATATATCCAGTTGAAGATTATTAAAGAAAACGATGGTTTGCCCTATGATTTGGACAATGAATCTGTCTCTAGCCTTTCAGGTTCTCCTTCATGTGTGTGTGTGTGTGTGTGTGTGTGTATGTATGCCTGCCCATATATATTTCTCCCGGCAAGCCCTGATTGATACATTTAGCTATTATATTAGCCCTAATTGAGGAATTTCTTTCCAAATTAGAAAATAAGCTTTGAAATTTGAACCTATTCAAATCTGCCTATGGTAGTTACTTTTTAAAACATGTCACACTTTTTGACAGCCCAGCATGCCAAATGATGTATCCCAAAGTGGCGAGGAGGAAACAGACAAAGATCACTTAAATGGCATGTGTGCCTTGGAAGTCTGTGAGCATGTTTTCTCCAAATGAATCCCTTCTGTAGACCACAGAAACTATAGGGAAAAGCTACACATGTTCAGCTGAACTCCAAAGGCCTATTGTAAGAGAAAACCTCTATGACTCAGTTTATCATTCTGCTTGGAAGGAACAGCTTCCAAAAGAAACAGAATGTCACCTAGATTCCCAGAGCATTGCATATTTTGAATGTCCCAGTGCAGGAGTATAGGGCCATGTACTCTAACAAGATGTCACATAAACAAGGCAGAACTAAAGGACTAATGAAGGATGGTAAATAGCTGTACTTCATTAAGAAATAGGAAAAAGTGAACATGGGCATTAGGGAAGACTAAATGTGGAAGAAAGGGCAAAGAATGGGGTATGAGAAGCCTAGAAATATTCATATTATAAACTGCATCTGGGACACTGAGAACAAAAACAGAAGGAGGCCTACAATTCAGAATTAATATAGGTACTGACCTAGACTATAACCACTTTCCATTTCTTCTAAGGTTTAGTGAACACATTTGGACCTGTTTGCATGTGACACAAAGCAATCTACATTACCAGAAGAGAAAAACCAGCAAGAAGTAGTAGGGAGTGGTTCAACCAGCCCTCACTCCCTGCCTTTGATGGCAGGAAGCCGGGTGGCTTCTGTATAGTTGATAGTCCCAATACAGGGCAAGGAGGAGTGACATCCACCTGACACAAAGCATGGGTCGAAGGAAGAACTTTATTAACAGGGCGAAAAGATAGAATAAGGAAAGAAGTTCTATAGATCTCTGGAAATCTTGTATTCTAAATGCAAATAGCAGCATTTTTATTTACATTGTAAAGAATTAAAGAGAAAGACCCTATAAATATAGAGGGGTCCAAAAAAGAACTGGTTTCTGGGTCTTGAGTCACATTAATCCCAGGGGTAGTATGTGATTTGCAGCTATACTTGCAGCTCTTCTACACAAACTCCCCCTACCTTCCACTTTGTCTTCAAGTGGTTGACTATTAAAGTCTTGTCTCTGTAAATGTTCAAGACATGTGTCCCTTCTCAGACAGGTTTTCTTAGAAATAACTCCTGATCCTATCCTGTTGTGCATACTTCAAACTCACTGATTCTTTATCTCAGAAATCAATCGTAAATATTATTTATTTCTGAAGTTAGTGATATGATATTATAGGATATCCCATGATGCCACCTAAGTCTCTGACTGATCTATAGACGAGAATACTGGCAAATTTTGTAAATAGACTTCAGAGATCAAACCAGATGGTTTGGTCAGAGATCTGCTCCAATCAGATGGCTCTTGTTAAGTCCATTCCCTAAAATAGTATAGCTGATTGTTGGTGCTCTATTTCCAGCCTTTTGAGATTCCTGAACACTGACTTCGATAGTCACTGCTCCAGTTTGTGCTCTCATCTGCAGTGAATAAGTCATTTCTTCTCTCCCATATCTTCTCCAGCATTTGTCCTCATTTTTTGTTTTGTTTTGTTTGGTTGGCTTATTAGACAGTCTGACTTGGTAAAATAAAATTTTAGAATAGTTTTCATTTCCATTTTCAAGGTGGGTAAGAATGTTGAACATGTTTCAAAAACTTGTTTTTAACTATCTGTATATCATCTTTTAGGAAGGCTGTTTTAGTTCTATCTCTGTTTTTCTCTAATTATGTTATTTTTGTTTTGTTTGTATTTTTATTTTTCTTGGTGTTTAGTTTCTTTGAGTTCTTTGAATATTCTAGATGGAAACCCCTGTCAGATGTGTAGCTGATAAAGACTTTTCCCATTCTGTAGGCAGCTTCTTCATGTCAATGATGGTTTTCATTGCTATAAAGACACTTTTAGTTTTATATGATCTCATTTGTCAATTATTGGTCTTAATGTCTGCTAAGTACAACCTTTAGCTGAGGAACTGTTGGTAATTGACAGCTACTGGGGAATAAGCAGTTTACTTTCTTTAGGAGTGTGGACCCTGGTATGTCTAGTAGACTCTAGTGAATAGCCACACACCTAAGACAAAACAGGAAATACTAATAGAACTTGATAGTTTTTTTAAAAAATGAGAGCACAAAGTTGGGTGAATATGGAATAGGGGGAGAATCTGACAGGAGATTGGGGGTAGGGACAAATATGACCAAAATACAATTCTGAAAATCTCAAAAAATTAATAGTATTTTTTAACTGGGTTAACATGGATCATGAAGAGGAAAACACAGAAATCTTGCTATAGATTCTTTCAAAAATTCAAAAACTTTACTTTTCTGTGGACTACATACTGCTCATTTGCCTCAACTGACCCACTTTGCTTACTGAATCACTGCCTGACAAGCAGTTTGAATTTGTCTACTGCACTGACCTCTGCTTCAACAACTCCCATTTTAGAAAACAGTCTGCCCCACAAGGCAACCCCGGCTATTATTAGTCTCTTCAAATTGTTCCAAAGGTTTTCCTCATATTGAATAAATGTTTCCATGAAATATAAATTTCCAAGCTCCCATCTCTCCTTCTCTTTGGACCTCAAAAATCTAAATGGCATTGGTTTTGTCTCTAGTATATCATCACAACTTCCCCCCACCCCTGAACTTTCCCAATCAAACTATTTAACATTTCCACCATCTCTACCAGTGGTTTTAATTCCTTTCACCTTCTGGTTACTTCCTCTGTTTATTATTCACATGTTAGATAATACTATAAGAAAAACAGAACTTTCACAGCATTGTTTGTCCTGATTAAATTCGTATACATATTAAGCTGCTATGAAAATCACATCTCCTTTTTATCCTGACATGTTTTATACTTTGGTATAAATGACTTTTTGATTCCCTGCTTGAGTAATGCAGCTGTGTCTCAGAAATTATAACTGTCAAGGACAGAATCCATAATGGTCTCATTTGGTCCATTCTGCACTCATGACAGAGTCATCATAATATGTCCTTGTATGCAATATGTAAATAATTATGCCAGGAAACATTGCTTTTATATTACTATTCTAAGTAGAGTGAATTCACAAAGCTTATGATAATTGACATAACATAACGTAAGGAAGCATGTGTAGGGTGGGTACAGTCAAATAAAAAAGTAACTAT
The DNA here is from genome assembly GCA_021653895.1 of Mastomys natalensis. Lineage (NCBI taxonomy): Eukaryota > Metazoa > Chordata > Mammalia > Rodentia > Muridae > Mastomys > Mastomys natalensis. The sequence goes on along the minus strand of JAJTUV010001405.1, from coordinate 150,493 downwards.
TTCCTTTACCTTTTGGTATAATTTTGTAGACACGTAGACAATTAAATGTCAAAATCCTGTACGAGCTAGATTAATTAGGAAAACGACAGCTTGAATGAAAGAGTGACCTGTACATAGTCAAAGATAAAGATAATTGCTAACAAAAGCAGATCTAGCGAATCCAGGTTTATTGGCTTCCATTTCCTTTCGTTCAAAAAAAAAAAAAATCTGCTTCTAAGAAGTTTCTCCTACTTTCACAGGATAAAGGTATAGTTAATGTATCTTTAAGTGTATTATTTATTCAGAGAGTCAAAATACAAAACAAAATAAAATATAGCCTTTTAATAATCAGGGCCCATATCAGTAAAGATTTTAATCAAAACAGTGCAAATCATCTTTTTCTTTCTAGCATTCACCCATTCAGTGTTCAAGGAAATAGGTACCCTACTGTATGAAAAAATCGAATGAGGCTAAAATTGTTGATTTCTGGTGCCACCTTTATTTGACTGTACAACATAATGAACATATTAACTTAATCCACTGTATTTCACAAGTTAACAGGTCACAATTATGCCTACAAGGGAGTAAGCCTTACAGTTTTCTAAGAATTGTGTGATTTTGAACATGCTGCACGGAATTCTTGCAGTAAATCCTGCCTAACTCAGGAGTTGATTTTTAGCTTGCAAGTCTGAAATTAACATAAATCTCATTTTTTAAAAATATCTGTGCTAAAGTAATGTATAGCAGAGATTTATAGATGCTGGAGTGGAGAAAACATGAAACAATCAATTAAACTCACTCTGAAATATGCAATTAAAGTCAAGCAAAAGTAAACAGTCTTTTAAAGAAAAAAATATCATCCCGCTCTTCCTTAGTACCTGAAGCCAAAATAAGAATGATGCCTACCGAATAACATTACTGTATTTCTTCAAAGTCCACAGCAGCAGGGACTCAGGAGTTTTTCATCAATAAGTTTCTGTGTGTGGTTTCCAGATTATACAATGGCTTCTGTGAGTTATAATTAGGTTACCAACACAACTCTTGATGGACACTGTATTTCACTAGGTGTTGGTAATAGCTGACAAAATCCTCCAAACTAAACAATAATCTTTTGTTCCTAAAATAAAAATCATGGAGGTAAAAATGTTACTTTGCTTATCTGGTGGTCTCAGCAAAATTATCCATCGGTTAGCAAAATTATCCATTTGGTTAGTCTCAAAGCAAAGCCTGATTTAGAATGACAGTGATTTCTAATTCAAGGTCAATTCAACTATTCTAATTACATTTATGATGCTACATTTTCAACTCTTGATTCTGACTGAATTAATAATATATCAAGATCTTTCTAAGAAGAAATCAGCAGAATAAAAACATACCATATACTGGAAGAAAATGACTACAAATAATATATTCAATAAGTAGTCAATATCTACAACCTATGAAGAATACCTATAGGTCAATAATAACAAAATAATCTCATTAAAAATTATCAAGTGACATTAATAGGCACTTCTCTGACAAAAAAGTCAATCAACTAGTCAATAAGCAAAGTAAGATGTCTTGCATAACTAATCATTAGAGAATTATAAAATAAAACTACAATAAAATACTTCGCATGTATATTAAGATTATCTAATGGTTACTCTTTATCACCCACTGACATGTATTGACAGTCACCTAAAAGAAGAGCAATACATCTCTGGGTATCTGTGAGGAAATTTCTGGGTAGTATTTACTAAAGAGGGAAATTCCACCCTTGAGTGTGGTGGTCCAATCTTCAGAGGATAAAGCCTGTATGAAATATAAGGAGAAAAAAAAAGAAAAAAGTGACCACATTTTCTTACATTTTTTTCTGTCTACTATATAAAAGCTTTTCCAACACATGGCATCACCATCCTGATTTACTACGTTACAACTGACCCAGAAACAGAGCTAAATGACATTGGCTATGTCAAGAAACAGCAGCAGAAGAAAAAGTATACAAAGAAATACTTCTGGAAAAAAAATTATATAGGCACAATCAGTAACCAAGCCTTTACCAATTTTCTGGTATTCAGATACAGATTTTAGTTTCATAAGATAGGGCCAAAGACCAGCTACAAGACCACTGAAATAAATCAGAATGAGTTGGCATCAGTATGAAGCCTGACATTACCAATATGTACAATTTCCTTTTTCCTATTGTCCATAGCAAGAGACAATAGGTCATAGAAAGGATAGTGGTTAGATCCATAGATAGATATATAGACTGACAGGCAGAGAAATAAAACAACCAAAGAAATGATGAAAATTTGCAATCTAGCCATTCCTTGAGCCTGTTATAAAACTAATCAACAAAATGCTAGTAAGAAGAGCAAAACAAGAAGTAAAGGAAGAAGAGGAGAAGAAGGAGAGGAGGAGGAGGAGGAAGAGGAGGAAAGGAAACAGAAGAAAGAGGAGGATGAGAGAAAGAGGAAGAGGAGGGGAAGGAAAAGAAAGAGAAGGAGAAGGAGGACAAAGAAGAGAAAGAGGAAGAAGGAAGAGGAGGGAGGAAGTGAAGGAAGAAGAAGAAGAGGAGGAGGAGAAAAGTAGGTGCGATGAATGGCACTCTCTCAGATAGTGCTTGGTCTCCCGGGACCTGACCAACACCTGCCTATTCTAGACACAAGTCTTCAGGAAATTCTAGATCTTCCTCTCTTTACCACATCCTCACCCATTAATTTCATTTCCTAAGAGAAGGATTACTTAAATATCATCACCCAACTATTTTCACAAATATCCCACTAGGCTATCTATCTATCCCATTCTGTCCATGAAAGCCTTCTTCTTGCTCACGGCACCAACCTTGCAACCAAGTTTCTCACACTCAGCAAGCTTTACAACTAGATTTTTGAATCAACATTTTTGCTCAGCACACAGATTTTTAGATTTGATTGACTTACTTTGTCCATGAGTTAACACCCATCTGTAAGTGGGGTTTACTAATGACAGTGAGATCATCTGATAGTTTGGAAGATGAAATGCATTGCTACCTGCAGAGTATGTTCACATGGCTCACAGATACACAGCAAGCATTCTGTACATGTGAACTATTATCACAACTATCATTTTATTTTTATGGTTTTATCATAAAATATAAATATGCCCCTTCTATTCCTCTGGTTGTTAGATTTTGAGAATCTATATAACTTTCATAGCTCAGGCTAGTTTGGAATTCCAAATATAGGTCATCCTCTTGCTTTAGCATCTTCCAAGTTCCAGAACTGCAAGTGTGCATTCTCACTCTCATCTTCAAATGCAAAAGTAAGTCTGAAAAGGACTTACAAAGAGAGTTAGTTGAGTTTTACTGCAGCTGATATGATGCTAAAGGAACTCTCCATGAGATCAAGGAAAATAGAAGCATGGGCAATGAGGTCTCAAGAATGGTTGGGAAGCATCCCAGTATAAGTAAATGCTTCATACTCTGGTTTCGTTTATAAGCTCACTTTGCTCTGTCCTCAAATTTTATTTCATCTGTTCCATCTCTTCTCTAAACAATCAACTCTCTGCTGAGTTTCCAGACTTACATCAGCAAGAAGTTTTCCCATATTCCTTACATGTGTTCTCAACTAAAACACCTAAAAGAAGTAGTTTCTAAAACATCATTTGTATGACTGAAAAATGGCCATCTTCTTGGAGCAATTGAGAGCCAAACAGGTCTTCAGGAAAGACACACAACAATGCTAATGTCTATTGAGTCCCATACCAATAGATGCCAGCAGCCATACCCTCAACAACTTCTCTACAACAATTTCACTATCCATCTTGGCTTATGCATTTCATACCATCCCTATTATCTGTCAGGGCTCTGATCTTACACACTGGTCCTGTTGGAATGGTCCTTTCTAAACTTTCCTTGAACTCATATGTATCATTCACCTTAACTTTTGCACTGATAATTCCCTTCGACCTTCCTTTGCACTGCCAATGACTTGGTCTCTTTTGAATATTCTCTGATTACAGAGTTGGCTTGTTATACTGGATTGTTGTGACAAGAGCTGACTAAATACAGAATGCTTCTTAACATACCCATTCTTCATGACCTCAAACTATGAAGAAAATATTCTCCAGTTTATGAAGTGGAAAGTAATTCACATGACATTTACATGTGCGAACTTACTACAATTGAGCCTGATCATTCAATATACACTAGGATTTATTTCCAAGAATTGCTTCTAAATCTAGTGCTAATAGGTGAGAAAACTGATTCAGAAGCTACACAACTTTGTCAGTCATACTCTAGCAAGTGGAAAGAACTCAAATCAGATCTATCTCAATGAAAATACATGCATGTCTCCTATTCTCACACTGTGGCTTAATATTCATGCTGTTACACATTAAATTTGTAGTCATCATACTAATGATAACATAGGTACCAGACTGATGTGATATCAGATCATTTCTGTTTGTGGTTGATAGTTGGTAGACAGTAGTTCAGACTCTTCACATGAGATAAAAAGTATTTAAAGCATTTTAACTACACATATTATATAATTTGGCACTTCATTTACATTTAAAGATACTAAGGAATTTGCCCCAGTAGACCATTGGAGAGCATTTACATGTGGCAACACAGAGGTCCAGAGTCTTTAAAATAAAGTTTTCTTCTGCACTTCTCCTATAACATATCCACTGGTGGACATTTGTGTTTCTTCACACGCATCTCAAATTGGACAGAGACCAAACGACCATCATTTTATCATTATAAAGAAAAACATGTTTGAAAACTATGGCATAAAATGCCTCAAACAACAATTTAGTGAAACTGTGGTTGACGGATACCAATTTGGAGTAATTTACTCTGATTTTTTAGTCTCTTTGGCATCCAAACAAAACCTTCTATCTTGGATGTTTTGTTACAGTTTTTATATTTTCATTCAGATTTTTTATAGATATTGAGCTCCCTTAATACAGAAAATATCTAAGAAAAACTGAAATGATGATGTTCCTTGTTTGAATAGCAGGCTTCTGTATATCCTGACAGGCCACAAAGCAGTTATGTAGCAAAATACTAGCTATATGATCCCTCCTAACAGCCCTCTGAAAAGAGGCTTAGTGTGAATAGTCAATATTGCGATGACCCTGCTTCACCTAACCTTCTATTTTTATTAATTTTATGTTACCATACAGACTAATTGGTTTTTATCATGACACACATATATGTCACTGTATTTTGTTTTCATTCCTTCCCATCTACTATTGACTTTTCTGGTGCCCACTGCCCTCACCTCCAATATGTCTTTTTCCTTGCCCTAAAAAGTTAGTCTCTCTTGTTGCTTCCTTATTACATACATTTTATCACCCATTGCATGTCCACCCTCCCTTAAGATCTTTCCCCTCCAATCATGATTCCCTTTCTACTTTCCTGATCTCCACGCACTCATATAAATTTAAAGATACTAGTATTGTTCTGCTAATAGGACTTAATATTAAGCCAAACCCTATAAAGTTCTTGTAACACACACACATTAGCACATCTCTCACACCTCATCAGAGTTGTTTCTTATTATACTAGATAGTGATATTAACCCAGGGACACATTGGTTGTCCAAGATGCAGAAAGAAGTGACTATGGAGTACTCAGTCTAATTGCAACATCAACTGGTCTCCACTTCTTCTGAAGGCTCAGAAATCATTGGGGAAGAGAAGTTAGAATACTGTAAGGGCCACAGATAGTTTACCACTACAGTTAAACAGTGTTAGGGCACAATACAGAAGCTGCACACGTGAACTCACAGCATTATGACAGCATGTACAAAGCCTGTCAAGCTCATGCTAGACAAAATCTCAACATTGAGGAGGCAAATGGGCATGAAGTCCCATCCCTAGACACGAAGCTATGGGTAATTTATTAAACTAGGAATGGGAGAGTAAGGTTATTTTAAGGGTGTGGCCCTTGATAGGTCTAACATGCTCTAATTCAATCCTGTAAATTGTAACTCCTTTCGGGTCAAATAACCCTTCCATGGAGTTCACCTCAAACTATTAAAAACATAGATATTTTCATTATGATTCATAACATTAGAAAAATTACAGTTATGCTGTAACAATAAAAGTAATTTTATGGATGGGGGTCACCACAACTTAAGGAACTGTATAAATGGGTTATGGCATTAAGAAGATTGAGAACCACTGCACTAGTGGGTGACCACACACTTAACATAATATAGATAGCACTAATGGGACATGATGGGAGAAAAAATAAGAACACAACGTTGACTGAGTATGGAATGTGGTGAGCGTGTTAGAGTAGATAGCTGATGGGAATAGATATAATGTAAAAAGTTCTTGAAAAATTAATATAATAGTTTGAATGGAATAAATAAAATCTGGGTTTTGCAAGTGAGAGGAAAAATGCAGGATTTTCTTTGCTTTTGTGAGATTCATCCACTTTTGATGTGCTAAAACACAAATGATGCTCAAGATATCTATATAGTTAATAAGCTACTAAATATGTAAACATTAAGATACCAAAAGTTAAAGTGTCAGAAATTGAAATTTGAGACAAAAATATGAATAAAACTTAGCAATGAAATGATGAATTAAACTGGAGGTTGAAAGCATCTTTAATTTATGGAATGCTAGTGAAAACCCAGGGTATAGGAGTAATAAAAAAAAAGTGGATATTTATATAGAAGTTGATAACTACTATCAAGGCCACTAGATAATTGCAACATCAACTGGTCTCCATCTTTAATTTTTAATTAAAGAATTCATTTTTCAATTAGAACTCAGTATAAATGAGTATGGTGATGGGCCTCGGTTTCCATACCCAACATCCAACATAGTGTCTCAGAAAGAGGGGGTTAGTAGATTCTCTCTATTAGCACTCTGACCCTGAAGTAACAATCATTTCCACTCATGTTCTGTGGTGAGTTACAGAAATAGGGCCCTACTGACTTACAAAAATGCATAGTTAATATGTTTACAGTGAGTAACCATACCCTAATGACAAAGTTACCTTATGATGGGAGAGAATACAAAGTTTAATGAACAATTGGCTATATTCCTTCAGAAAACACAAAAAGTACTAAATTTTATTATGTGTGTCACTCTGTGTAATGGGAAGCACTGTGAAGTGTTTCCTGTTACTTCTAGTAACTTGGAAGTGGCTGTTTAAAATTCAAAAAAAAAAAAAAACAAACAAATTAATGGCATATATAACCACTTACAGTTGTAGGGCAAATTCACAGACCATTTTGAATATAGATCATTATAGACTAGTATTTTGCTTCTGTTCTTTTCAAGCATACTTCAAAGCTGTTTTTTCCCCACTTATGATAGTTTAAAATGTTCCCATCCACTGGTATCAGAAAAGTTCAGACAGCAACACTGTGAAAGACTAGTATCAATCACCTTTGCTACTTATCCTCAGCCTTAGTAAACACTTGACTTGGAAAAGCAGACATGATTTATGGACACTTTTCAAATAGTCAGGTTCCCCAGCCCTTCCTACAACAGCATTCAAGATTGATTAGAATAAAATGGCATTTGACCAGACATGAGACTGAAAGGAAACATATTTGAGATTTAGACAACAGCCTGAATCTTAATAGCACATGCCATTCACAGTGTGTCCTTCCAGACACTGTATTTGTGCTTATCCCTTAATAATCCCATGTCATTCAAATACCGCTTATATTTTGTGATTTTTATTTCATTTTATACTTTTTAATTGAGGAGGAGGAAACTCAATTTTTGTTGCTCATATACTGACTAGAGCATGATTAACTGACCAGTGGCCAGCCCCTTAAAGAAAAATGTGTTCTTCCCAACCATACTTCTACCATAGTCATCAGTTGTGGACAACTATACTTCAGCATTCTTATCACAATTTTTAAGAGTTCCATTTGATGGTTTCTCTCTAGGCTGTTACTTTTGGTACAGGGATAAGAGAGTAGAGGTTGTCACATAGGCCTTCTATGTCTCTTTCTTAACTGTGATTCTGCAATCATCAATATCATGACCAAAGTAGCTTTTTGGCCCTTTACATTCAGCTAGAGCAGGGATTGTGGCTTTACACATCATCTCTGGCATCAGCATGTGCCATAGAACTCACCATGGTCTCTCGTGGCAGTACAGATAGTGAACATCAACACAGCCCTATTCAACAATGTGGGCTATGAACACCATCTTACCCTTGCATGGCAGCACAACCCAAGAATATCAACATGATCTCAGATGGCAGCACAGATCATGAACATCTGCATGGCCTTTGTTGGTAACATGGGCATTGGACATCAACACAGCCCCTAGGTGCAGTAGGATCCAGACATGGTCCTTAGCATCAGCATGGATCATGGATATAGCATAACATCAGGGGGTAGTACAGGCCATTAAAAGCTAGGCTCACAACCAAAAATATAGGATACCCATTCTTATGTGCTGATTTTGTATCCTATTACTTAGCTGAATGAGCTTATCATCTGTAGGAGTTTCTAGTAGATTAATTACAGTTTTTTGTAAGCTGGAAACAATCATTCTGTGTGAGGTAACCCAGTGTCAGAAAGGCAACAAACACATACTTTCCTCATTTGTGGATGCATCTTTCAATCTTCAGGTATTGTCTGTTTCATTTGAAATCTTGATAGAGGTCAGAAAATCTGTAATGGGCCATAGGGAGGCTTCTAGTTGAGGAAAGTAGAAAGCAGTGATAAAAGTCATAAAGAGAGAAATATCTAGCAGTAATGACTTTTCAGAAAACTCATATGTAAGTCTACTATTGTAGAAGCTTCTGGAAATATATACACACACACATACACATATATACATACACACACACACACACACACACACACACACACACACACACACACACATATATATATAAAACTCATTCTATAATGGAGTGATAATGTCCCTACCAAATAATACCAGATAACAACTAAAAACCCCAGTGCCAGTAAAAGGTTACCTCTGTTGGAGTGGGTGACAAGTGATGTTCCATATACCTCCAAGTATTACAGCCTACTGCAAATGTTATGTTACCTTCCAGAACATGATGATAAGACCCAGTTACTGATGATATCACAGAGTTGACATACAGGATGGAGATATCAAACTAGTATTGACTTAGAAGCTTCATCCCTACTGGCTAGTTTCCATGGTACAAAAAAATGTTCTGCATTCTACTAAAGGAAAAAAGCAATAATCCATCTTATGTAGCTTTAAAATTACAAAGATGCAATAGTGACTAACCTGACCAGAAATGGTCCAACGGTGACACAAATATCATGGGAGTAACCAAACACCATCTGATTGGGATTTTATGTCCTGTTCCACAAGTCGAAACAAGTGCCTGCCATTCTTCTTGGGCCTCCTGTGGCTTGGCAGGCAGGTTATAGGCCTTGAGGGAGCACCTGCTAGTATGTGTTTTGCTAAACTGATATGCTAATGCATATATGTGTTATATATTATGTTATATATCATGTATTATCTATTATATGTTTGTATTATATAATATATATTATATTATACATTGTATATTATATATTATATACTATATATTATTATATATTATATATTTAATATATGGACTCAACTTAAAATTACATCAGAAATTAATGCATTTCTCAAGCCTCATCTGATTTTATATACAATTGACCACAGTTAAAACAGAGATTCACACTCAAGAGGCAAAGGCAGGTAAATCTCTGTGAGTTCAATGCAAACCTTGTCTAGAAAGTGATTGCCAGTACAGCCAGAGCTACAGAGAGCAATCCTGTCATAAAAATAAAAAACAAAAAAAACAAAAACAACAACAAAAACACAACCAAACCAAACCAGACAAACAAAAGCAAAATAAATACAAAGAACAAACCAAACAAGCAACAACAAAACAAAACAGAGATTCACATTGGGTCAAAATGCAGGGAATACAAGATTATGGAATGTTTGTCCCTAAACCAGACATGGAAACCACACCCTCTTCCTCTAGGTTCAGCTATCAAAAAAGTCTTAAAAGCATCCTAAATTTTCTATGGAAGCCTAAAACACTCCAAATAGCCACAGCCATCCTGAACAAAATGAGTAAGTCTAGAAGGATTGCCATACCTGATTTCAAATTATGGACAGTGACATTATCTTACAAACAAACAAACAAGAAAAAGAAGCAGGGTCCTAACACAAAAATCAGGACTAGGAGAAGATCAGTGATAATGAAAGTGGAGGAGGGTAAAGGGAGTAACTGAGTACATACAAGTGGTGAACTGATAGGGGAATTGGGAAAGGGGAGGACTCTTAAGAGAGTGAAGGAGTAAGAAAAAATGTACTGCAAGTCAATGGAACAGAAAACCCAGACTTAGGTGCTTGTAATTATACTCACTTGATATTTGACAAAGACACCAAAACCACACACTGTAGGAAAGACAGAATTTCTAACATATGATGTTTAAAAAACCAGATGTCCACATGTACAAATGAGATCAGACCTATATGCACCATACTGCAGAAAAAAAACAATTCCAAATGAATTCAAGATCTCTCTGTGAAACCCAGAATGCTGAAACTGCTGGATGATTTCCATCTCAGACAAACAGTAGACAGATAGAAAAAACAAGCTTCACTTCATACTCTGAATTGTGGGTTCTGATTTACAAAAGAATAGTGCTTTTCAATTATCATTGAGTATTTATATTAATATTTTGCTGCCAATTTCTTGCTGTTTTGTTTATTTTTATACTTGTTATACTTGGTGCTCTAAAGTATTAAATTCTATCTTCATTGTGAAAGATTATCCAGTCTAAGATAAAACTCATAACTGATACCTGGAAAGGAAGAGTGGGCATATACTTCTGGGAAGAAAGGTCAAATACTGAAGATGATTTTAATATTTGCTCAGTATAGCTTGAAACTCTTTATGGCTAAGGGAAGGGCTATTACTCTGGAAGTAGGAAAGGCAGTTAAAATCTTCCTATGAAAGCTAAACTAATACAGGAACTTGAAAAATTCACAGCATAAGACTAGCTTTCTGAACCTTTCCTGAGAGCAAGCTCTATCACTGTGGAGGAGATGGAATGAACGAATTGTTTAGCCTCTGTAACACAGAGAATGTACATAACCTGCCTCCTAATTTTGCTCAGGGCCAACTCTGACCACAGATTCAGCAAAATTAAAACAGTTAAGTCGCAAATATTAATAACACAGACATATAGAGATATGCACATGGTGCTTAGAAACAAATAGATAGTTTAAGTAAGAAACATAGTACAAAAAGACAGTGCTGCAACTTCAGTTTGAATTTAGGTCCATAAGCCATATAACTTGACCAAGAAAAAAAAAAAAAAAACTGGCTCCAGACTGAGTGGTAGGGAAAGTAAAGAGAATATGTTAAATGGATACCTCCTAGCTCTCTCACTACAAAAGGAGATAACCCAAGTAAAATCTAAGTTCATTCCCCTACTTCACAAAGATTTACCATGTGCTGAAGTATTTTAGACATTTCATTGAACTTAAAGATGGGGACAGCAGAAACTTTTCGTTTCTATCTTGTCCAAGGTAGGCATTGCTAATAAAAGTGGGAAATCTTTCCCACTGGTATTAAATGTAGCCTCTGGTTGCTTCAGTGTGTATTCTAGGCAGCCACTGACAATCTATATGTTTGATGGTGAAATGAAAGGTATGTGCTTCCCTGGGATAAAGTAAACAAAACTAATAGAGTCATAGTTTTATCCCAAACAACCACAGATTTGGGTATTAGGAGGGAGGAGTTCGCAAGAGCTATGGGCACTGCTGGCTAACGACTAAATGGATAAAGAAAATGTGATACATCCACACAATAGAATACTATTCAGCTATTTAAAACAAAGACATCATAATTTTGCAGGCAAATGGATGGAACTTCAGAATATCATCACAAGTGAGGTAACCCAGTACCTAAAGAATTTGTATAGTATGTATTCACTTATAAGTGGATATTAGCTATAAAATATAGGTACTATGCTATATTCCACAAACTCAAAGACGCTAAACACGAAGGAAGCCCCAAGCAAGGAAGCTTGAATCTCACTTAGAAGGTGGAATAAAATACTCATAAGAGGCAGATGGAGGAAGGGAACTGGGAAGGAGGGGGCCATCTCAAGGAAAAGACAAAGATCTGGGATAAGTGAGGCACTCAAGAGTCAAGGGTGGTGACCTTAGCTGTGACTCACAGTATTGCAGATATGGAAGCTGAAGAGGCCATCTCCTGTAGCCAGGCAGGAACCCCAGTGGAATGATAGAGGCACCAACCCACCCACAAGACTTGTAACCCAAAATTTATCCTGTCCACAAGAAATTCAGGCATGGGGGATGGAGAAGTTACTGAGAGAATGGCCAACCAATAACCAGCCTAACTTGAGACACATTCCATGGGCAAGCACCAATCCCTAACACTATTATTGATAATCTGTTATGCTTGCAGACTGGATCATGTTGTCCTCTGATACACTTCACCCAGCAAATGACTCAGACAGATATAGACACCCACAGCCAAACAATGGATGGAGTTTGGGGACTCTTATGGAAGAATAGGAAGGACTGTGGATTCTGAAGGGGATAGGAACTCCACAGGAAGACCATCAGAGACAACTAACCTGGACCCTTGGGGTTCTCAGAATCTGAACCACCAACCACAGAACATACATGGGCTGGACCTAGGCCTCCTTGCACTTATGTAGTAGATGTGCAGCTTGGTCTTCATGTGGGTCCTAAATGTCTAGAACAGGGGCCATTCCAAAAGCTGTTGCCTGTATGTGGGATATGTTCTGCTAGCTGGGCTACCTTGTCTGGCCTCAGTGAGAGAGGAAGTACCTAACCTCACATAGATCTGAAGTACAGGCTGGAGGAATATCCAGCCCCCTCCCCACCTTCTCAGAGAAGAGGGGGGAAATGAGGAAAAGATTGTGGGAGGGAGTGATCAGAAGGGAGACAGTGATCAGGATGTAAAGTGAATAAATTTTAAAAAATTAAATTTAAAAAAGTAAATACTCAAATGTACTTTAAAAACAGAGAAAGGAAGGGTTGCAAAATGCCATCAAGACTAGAAATAATCATTGTAATTGTGAACTCAGAAGCACTGCAGTCATCTGCACCAAGTTGTCACAAAACAAGCCCAGTAAACTATCTGTTGTGAGAGGGGAAGAGGCTCAAAGGGCACTATGCTTTATTGCTGACCTATTACCTATGGGTAGCTTCTGACAGAAAGAGTACCATTTTCTTCAATTATGTACATATTGCTAATCCCATAAGGTTCCAAAGTCATAGTCACACAGATGTCTCAACCGAGTGAGTTGGAGAAAAAGAACAAAGAGAGAAACACGCACAGAGAGAAACAGAGACAGGCAGACATTTTTAGTGATAAGGTAAGTAGGAACAATAGAGAGGCGAACATGGGATGAGAGTGGTTAGTATGCAACATTTAGATGTGTGAAATCAAAGAACAAAATAATTTTTTTAAAGAACAAATATTTTATGGTTAAAAATATTCATCTGTATGTGCATAAAATTTGAATTTTTTATATTTTAAAGTTATCATATAATGTGTGCTAGTATGTATTTCTTTGGTTCAATCCTAGTTGGAAGTTATTGAATTTATTGGGTACATATATCATGTATACCAGATGCTGTTAGCCATTATTCCTGTACTTATTCTTAATGTTGCTTTCTCTAAATTATCCTTCTGGATGCTTTTAACTCGCAAGTTCAATGACTTAAGTATGCCCCTCATGATCTTCATATCTTGTTTATCTTTAATTTTTTCTATTTTTATGATAGAATCATATTATTATCAAGTTCACGAATTCCTTCTTTTTCCTTCTCTAATATGCTGGTGCTATCCTCTAGTGTTCAATAACTGTAGCTTTAACTCTAGAATCTCAACACTTCTCTTCCTAATTTTTATCTCATTAATATTTTCATTTTGTTCATAAATCATATTCCTGGTCTTACTTTGCTTCTTTGTCTATGATTTTTCTTTAGTTTGCTGAACATAATACAGACAGATATTTTTCAAAGTCTTTACTAGTAAGTCTTGCATCTGAACATCTTAAGGGGTAGTTTCTTTCAATGTACTTTCTTCTTTTGAACAGGCCACCCTTTCTTCTTTCTTTAGATGGTTTGTTACTTTTTCTTATTGGTCTTTGAAATGCTGCAATGTAGCCACTCTTGAAATCAGATTTTTCATTTTCCTTACCCTTCTTTCCTTCTTTTTCTCTTTCCAGGATGTCTGCATTTCTAGCTAGCTTTCTATCCGTGGTGGAGGCCATGCTGTCTGTTGTAGTGACCTCTTCAAGCTACTTTTACAAACCTTTCCTCTATCGTGTGCATTCACTGAAGTCTCTGCTTACATTAGATTCACTTGTGTTCTTGACTCAGATTAGCTTGAAAAGTCAAGAGCAATAGAAGTTAAACAGCAACATTCTATTTCAGTCTTTACATATGGGCTCTGTGCCACAGTATTCCTTCAACACTTAGCCTTATACTGAGCTTAAGAATTAGCCTGAGGTGAAAGCTTTCGGGCTTCTCTGCTCTTTTATGAGCATATGCCTTGCTCTAGGCATATGCACATCTTCCCTAATTCCCACATATTTATTTTAGACTAACTGTTCTAAAGTAATTCCTTCACTTGTCTGGTTTTAGACATCAAATGTTTTATTTTATGTTTCAGTCATCATCTTTTGCCTGAAATGTTTACAACTGTTGGTCAACTTTATAGAACCTCTAGATAGGACTAACAAAGCCCAAGCTGTGACTTAGGTAGAAATAGAAACCAGTACCATCAAACAATCTTTCCAGCAGCACCCTGAACAGAGTAAACATATACAACAATCTACCAAATCAGGGAGCAGAGACCCTGAGTGGAAATACTAGCTCCATTGTCAAGGCTGCAAACACACCTAAATTTAAAAGTCCATATATTCTTATTCTTTTAGAGTTCCAACATAATCTAAAAGCCCCAAATCTCTTCTGAAACTCAGGGCAATATCTTACCTGTAAACTTCATAAAATTATCAATTAAAATAAACAATTACATTCTTTCAACATAACATGATGCAGAGTATACAGTACCATTCCAATATATAAGAATTTTTGCATAGGAAGGACTATTAGAAACAAAATAATATTGGTCTTGAATGAAATAAGAGGGTCTTATTCCTATCTCTTCAGCTCTGCAGCCACAGCATACATGGCCTACATGTATCTTAGGCTGGTTCCATTACTTACTAATAGCTTCCCTCAGTGTATATCCCATACGCCTGTCATCTCCAGTATCCTGTGGATCCCTCTGCAACCTATGTACCACTGTAGATTCATACAGTGAGCTCTTGGGGACTGCTTGAAGAGACTCCAAACCTGCAACATATCCTATCCTTACTGTTTTCTGCATCTGTGGAGTAGGACTCTATGACTCCATCAACCTTGCACTTTCCATGCCTGCAAAACCAGTACCACATATTTAATGTTGCCAAGCTCTGCTGTCATTTTAAGCTATAATCTGGCCTGCTGGACTATAGATATTCAGCTTCTGTGAGATGACCCCAGGGAAATACTGCCCTAAGCAGTTGCCCCCCAATAGGGTGGAAGCTTTCTTCCTTCAAATACATTGTGTTCTTCCCACGATGGAGCCTCCAGTGCATGGAGTTTTGCCTGTGACACATCTTTCACACTGTCAGAATTCAGGTGGTTTCTCTTCAGTAGTGCTGATCGTCTCCACAATTATGGCTATGTTTTGCCAACATCAAACTGAGTCCTTACCTGTATTCATATTTCCTTTATCCAGCAGTATATTTTATTTCAATTCAACTTTACTGAGTTCTCAGTTCATGGGCAGGATGAAACCAATTATTTTTTTGTCAAAATAACACATGAATGATCCCTCCCCAAGGTCCTGACAGAATCATAATTTCCTTCTGGAACAACATTAGATAATCCTCCAATGTTCACATTTCTCTCATTAGTCTTGTCTTCTACCCTTACACAATAAAGACCTAGTATACTTTGTTTACAGTATCCAAGGGCATTTCTTGTCAAACATTCTACATTCCTCCCGTGAACCAGTTCCAAAAACTTAAGAATCATGTAGTTACATATATCACAGCTATAATGATACTTCTTGATTCCAATATTCTATATTATTTTCCTGTCTCAGAGCATCTGCAATAGAATACTTGACAGAAACAATTTGATGAAGGAAAGCTCTGTTTTGGTCTACATGTCCATGAGGTATGTTTTACCATTGCAAAAAAGGTGTGGCAACTGGGGCAGAAGTGGCTGGTCATGTTGTATTCACAATCAGGAAGCTGAGAGTAAATGGATAGTTGTGCTCAGCTTCTTTTCAACACTTTATTCACATTGGAAGCCCAGCACATAGAATAGTATTGCCCACACTTTGTATCTTTTCCAGCCTCAATCAGTCAAATTTAGAAAAGCACTCACAAATACACCCAGACATTTGTCTCTTTAAAGATTTGAGTTGCTAATCAATATTTTTAAGGTTTCCTTTTAAAGATAATTTTTATTTTAATGTATGTGTATGTGCATGAGTGGATGGATGGGTATGTGCAAGTGAGTGCAGGTGTACCCAGAAAGGCCAGGGAGAATATTAGATTCCCTCGTGCTGGAGTTACTGGAACTCTCACATGGGTGCTGTGAACTGCAAGAGCAGTTCATGCTTTTGGCTATTAAGCTATCTCTCTGGTCCTGAAAATCATTATTAACTATGGTAGGATATAATCTCCCTATGCTCATGCATGCACTTTCATTGATCTCTATATTATGTATGGTATGCAATACAGTGTAAATGTTAAACATAAAAGACTGGGCTGGAGAGATGGCTCAGCAGTTAAGAACACTGACTGCTCTTCCAGACATTCAGAGTTCAATTCCAGCAACCACATGGTGTCTCAGAACCATCTGTAATGGGATCCGATGTCCTCTTCCGGTAAGTCTGAAGACAGGACAATGTACTCAAATACATAAAATAAATAAATAAATCATTTTAAAAACTGACTCCATAGATAAAGTGCTTGCTATATTTACCTTGACTATCTGAGTTTTAAAAAAAACAACTAAAAATAATAAATAAATAAATAAATAAATAAATAAATAAATAAATAAATAAATGATGTTCTGCTTTATTATGGAATGATGAGAAAGAAAAAGTCTGTAAACCTTGAGGGAAAGGTTAAAATGAGATCACCATTGTTAACCATGCACAACACAAACAAGACATGAAGCAAGATTGCTCAAATAATGAGAATGGAAGAGAAACTCAAGACCTATGAAGGCTCAAGAGGCTCCAATAAGGTGTGCTAAAAATCATTTCATTTATTTGAGTTCAGCCTTGTGTTTGCCCTTTGGAAAATTGACATTTTTACATTTGCAGGACTTTCTAGAATTGTTTTCAAACATTTTTTCTTTGCTCTTGTAAGAACCTATGACAGGTATCTCAAAATCTGTATAACCTTCCAAGTACTCATAACTTTCAGAGAGGCAAAAATATTTCCCTAGTAGTGTACCACCCATACCTGTATTCTCATTGTCTATAACACATTCCAATATGGTATATATGAGTATCCATTGGGTTAATAAATTCATACATTCTGATACTGGACAATCAATAGATGAGCTTCTACATAACTCTAGCCTTTGCTTTGTGAGTCATACAAAATCTCCGCCCTCAAGTTCAGTGACATTTTACTGTTCTTTATCCATGCCAAGATTGCACCATTGAGGGTCTGGTACTTCCTCCTTCGGTGTATAAAATGTTTTTCTCCAAGGTCTTCAAATGAATGACTACATCTATCAAGTAACTCTCTGAAATGCTGAAAGGCCTCATGGTATATGAATGATAACATTCAAGAGTTCAGTCTCACATTCAGTTGCTGGTTTCACAGGCCACTCATTGACTAGAAAAAGATAAGTTTATTATGAAGTAGATAGCCTTGGTTCTCATCAGCTTATAGCCATAAGAAACTAAGAGGTTTTTTTTTATCTAATCCCCACAAAAAGTAGGTCCAGTGCTTTAAATAGTTTTTTTTGTTGTTGTTGTTGTTTTTTTTTTTTACAAAATTCTGTTCTTATTTCTACCATGAAAATATGACCAAATTGTAGGTGTTCATTCCCACCCTGATGGTTAACTGTACTGTGCTATTTTCACTTGCCTTTGTGTCACGTGAAGCATAATGCAAACTGAGAGTCATCAAACTATTCCATATACTACTCAGTGAATTCCTAGTGATCAATCTAAATCAAAGGTGTCAAAGAAAACCCTCATATTACTAAAGGCCATCCCAAATCCAAATCAAAGATGTCAAAGAAAATCCTTACACTATTAAAGACCTAAAACCAGTATGTGGTGAGACTAAGTCTAAGCCATTTCCTTCTGAACTTTCTTTTTCAATGCCAGTAAGTCATATTACAGCTAAGTAGCAATATATTACTTGTATAATTTGCTGAATGTTCTCTTTCCAGTTCATTGAAGATTATCTGATATTCTTTTTTAAGGGTTATTAAGGTAGTAAAAAGCAGACATTTATTATCACTGAATTAGTAAGCAGCTGAACTTCAGATGAATATTAAGATCCAACATAAGTTCCTGATCTTGTGCATTTCTAGTATCCACTACACTACAGGTCTTCCTTCTCCATGGGGTCATTGACCACTGTGAATCAAGGATTGCAGAGTTTTAAGGGAGCAGGTATGACTATCCAAGGAGGCCAAAGGTCATTGGCTGAAGGCTAAGGTACTGAAATACCTCATTAGCATAGGGAGGCGTTCCAGGGATCTCAAGTGCTCGATAAACAGGTTCTTTTTTTTTTTTTTTAAATTGGAAATTTTATTTACATTTCAATTGTTCTCTCCTTACCCCATTTTCCTCCCCTCCCTCCCAGGAACTCTCTATCCCATCCCCCCTCCTCCTGTTTCTATGAAGGTGTAGCCCCACCTTCACCCCCCCACCACCACCTCACCTCCCCACCCTCGAATTCCCCCACACACAATGTCCAGCCTTCATGGGACCAAGGATCTCTTCTCCCACCTATAACACCTTTGCATATATAGCTGGAGCCATGGGTCCTTCCCTAGCTCCCAGGCTGGTGGTTTAGACCCTGGGGGCTCTGGTTGGTTGGTATTGTTGTTCTTCTCATGGGTCGCAAATCCTTTCAACTCCTTCAGTCTTCACTCTAACCTGTCTATTGTTCTTATCAGGAGAAAGTAAACTGCACCTGTAATCTAACCAAAGCTAGGTGACATTCTGAAAGTAGAGGGTTTAGGGGTTTTGAGCTACCTAGGCAAGGTTAGAGGTTCTGCTGACAAAGGGAGTCCGCCATTTTGTACCAAGCTCCGGGCTTTCCGATAACGTCAGACTTTCACCTCAGCAGCATGGTAAAAACAGAGTTCTCCAGGTCCTGATCTTTGTTGCTTTGTTCTAGTCTTCCACCGACTATTACCTCCACTACCAATGTATATCCATGTTTCTCCAGCACATAAGGCTTTTCCAGACTCTGTACATGTGCTTACAGTGAAATTTTCATCTATGTAATATTTGTCGTCGTGTGCCAGTTCTTAACGTTATTTTCAGAAAGCTTGCCCTGATCTCTTTTGTATGGGCAACAATTAGGAATGTTCCCCTCCCTTTATCTTTGTCATTTTTAACATATATGGTATGACTATGGTATTGCCTGGCCTGTTGAAGAATTTCTATATAAAAGAACTCATTTATTAACTAGTTAGTTACTTAATGACTGTCTTTTGCTACATTGTGTTGGATTTATTAGATTTTATTTTCTGTCCTTCTTATTATGTAACATGATCCTTAGAGGCATGAAGAGTGTTTATCATTGAGACATTGAGTATCATTGACCCATCATTAAAGACAGCACAAAGATGTCTTATAAGTACTTGTCAACTGAGTCTAAATTGTGACTATATTTCATAAAGTAGGGAGTTCTTAATCTATAAAACTTTCACAGTTGTATTGAAGGAAAAAAATTGAGTTGAATTAAGACAAATCTAAAAGCCATTTGCAAAGCAAAACATTTGGTACAGAAAGGGAGCTTAACAGTTTAAATGTGTTTTGGGTTGAAATGTTTGCTCTACTAACAGGCATTTCTAAAATGTGTTTTTGCTGCTGAGGGTGAAAAAAAAATGTTTTAAGGCATTAGGACACTGAATGATAAAAACATATCCAGCCCTCAGACTAGAAAAGTGATAGTCAGTAGAAATGCTTGCAGGCATGTCTTCTGCTTCACACGGTTTCAAAATATTTCCCTGGGTGAAATGTTCTTAGAGACACTTTAAATTGAAAGAATTATGTTTGCCAGCTTCACTGCTAGCATCATTTCATTAACACGGAGGCCAGCATATTGCTGAAAAATAAAAGCAACATTGATTCTACCTAACAACAAAATAATAATTAAAATTAACCTGATATAAAGATCAAAATAACAAATGAAAATAAGCTTATCACATCTATCCCCAAAGAGAACTGGTCCGTCATGAAACATGATTCCCTCAAATACCATTTGATAAATAAATACGGAGTGACACGTGAAACATGTTAAGATAGGTTAAAGTACCTATAGGTGCATATAGATTACTATACAAATTCAATGTCTTGAAAATATACAAAAGACAAACAATCCTACAGACTCATTCACAAACCACATACCTACTTCCCCTTGAGAAAGAAATAGACCCAGCCAGAAACCTTAGCATTATGCTAAAACTTCAGCATTATGCTAAACTTTCAGCAGTATGCTAAACTCACATTTTATACAGATATATATTACTTCCATTCTTTTCATTATTTGTCAAATTAGAAGTTATTTTAAAAATTTTTAATTACAAAGTTCTAATGGTTTAAAATATGGGTGATTATATTATATAATTTTAAAAATTCTTTTCTGTTCTAAGGTTAAACAATTTGATTAATACTTTACATTACCAATAGCAATTTAAAGAACAATCAATTACATAACTTATAAATCCAACAAAATACTATTTATTTTTATGAAATATCTATTTTCCTATAAATCAAATATAATATAATTCTACATATTAATCTTGCTATATTGAAATTATTTTATTCTAGCTTTTATTGTTTCTTATGAAATAAGAAAACATGACTTAATTATAATTTGTTATATGTATGTTTACCAATTTCTAAATCAGCATCTCAAATACAGAAAATGTGACAATGTAAATATTAATTTTATTATTTACATACTTGCTTAATTTATAGTTTAACTTATGTTTGTCATTGGACATGAATTACAAAGTTAATGGCTTCCCATAGAGACATCTTGAGGGGTTGGAGAGATAGCTCACTCGCTGATCAAGCATGAGGGCCTGAGTTCAGATCCCAAGAACCCAAGTGAAAACACAGAGCATGATGATGATGATACATTCTTGTAAATCCCAGTACTTCAGAGGAGAAGACAGGATGGCCCCAGGTCTCACTGGCTACCCAGCCAATACACATAGGCAAGCCCCATGTCCTAATGAAAAACCCTATCCCCAAAAACAAAACAGGAACAAAACCTGACATTAATCTTTTGTCTCCACACCCATTTATATACAAATACACTCACATATATACACATATACATGTGCACATATATTTGAATAAATTATAGCTCAACCTTATCAGGTGATATTAAATGGCCATTACAAAGAAAAAGAAAGAAATCAACCAACCAATTAATTTTTGCAAAAAAAAAAAAATGTTTTTGAGCAGATTCTGGTAGTGAAATAGTAAATGCAAACTATCATATTAGTAAAATGTGTTATTTTACCTATGGGGCATAATAAATATCAATAACAGCTATCATCTCAGATTTTTAGAGATGCAGAATATAGGCACAGGCTACCATAATCTGTTACTCTGTCACAAGGCTGCTTTTACAGTGTAGGCTGGAGACCCAGGCATCTGATGGGTCAGTACAGCAGGCTCTGCTTCTTAGCCTACTAAGTAATTATGACAGGGGCCAGACCTTTGAGGGTGCCACTTCATCATGTCACTGGGTCCAGCCATATTTCAGCCTTGAGATTTAATAAGGCAGGAATATGAGGAGAAAGAGCCAATAAAAGAAAATTTTCAAAATTTCTGCTTTCTATTGTAGACCAATTTTGCATTTTATAAGCATAATATGAGGAAGAATAGAATCAGAAGATATCCAATAGGAAATCTGAGTGGCCTGTTAGTGAGAACCAAAAAAATTTAAAAAACTAATTACCAATACCAAAACACTTCACACACACACATACACACACACACACACATACACACACAAACACACACACGTGTGTGGGTATATGTGTATCGCTCAGATACTACCAAGTTTTCAATTTTTAGCCAAAGGTTTACAAAAAGATGAGGTTATCTTGTCAGGTAGCAGAATGCTCACAAGTCAATAAAATTTACTCACTCATTTACTGGAGAAGCATCAATGCAGACATTTGACTACTTTATGGGTTCCTTTTTCCTTCTACTTTCTTTGCTCCTGTACTTCTCTTTCAACTGCCAACACTAGGAGGAGAGAAAGAAGGGGAGAGGGGAGAGAGAGGGAGAGAAAGAAATTCCCAAATAAAGTCAGGTGTAGGAAAGTGGCAAAAATATCTTTAGACTATTTCCTGCTGATTATGGATATCATATTCTTTGGGGCTATAAGCTATAGGAGGAGCTAAGGTGGGAGGAGTAAGGAGAGGAAAAGGAGGAGTAAGGAGGAGAGGAGAAGAAGGAAGAGGAGGAGCTAGGAGAGAGGACAAGAGAGAGGGGAACATGGAGGCGGATTTTCACATGTCTGTAGCAGTCAAAGGTAGTTGGTATATCTAGGTTGGGTATTGGGTTACACTTCTGATTGTATGGGCATCTTGTTACTGATCATTACCAAATATATAAGCTTTTGGATAATTTAAGCATTAGAGTCTCATTTTCCTACTGGGCCCACGTGGATGGCGAGATGGTCTGGGCAATGCTCAGCCTTGTGGAAACAGTGTGGATTATTGGCAGCACCATCTCCCATGCTGACGTCTTGTGAGTGGCAGGGCTGGTGTTTCTGGCTGGCCTTTTCTAGCTGCAGCACACATGGCCTCCGGCCGAGAAACATGGCTGCTGAGCTAGGCAGAGCTGCTGCAGCTTGACCAGTGGCCAGTTTTAACTATTTACCTCAACAGAGGCAAGTTTGCATAATAATGTAGGTAAGTAGCAAAATACACAAACCAAGTTACACACACAAAAAGAACATGGCAAGTAATGAGAAATAGTAAGAAGGTGGCAAATTAAAGGGTGTGAAGTAGCTGAATTTGGAAAATTTGGAATGCCAGAGAAAGTATCAGAGTCATATCAGAGAGTGGAAGTAGGCTATGGTCTCTTTAAAAGGTTGGCCTTTAAAAGCCCGGTGGCTAGGAATAGCCACATGGTTGGCCTTCTTTTCATGAAGATTCAAATTGATGTTCTAGGTGGTAGATATTCTGATCATAATAAAATAGCTAGCATAATTTTCCCTTTCGACTCTCCAATCCAACTTGATGGTAGTCTGAAGTAGACAAATCTGTCGAGAATAACAATGACCCAACATGGAGAAGAAGAAGAACTGAAGGTGTTCAGAGGTCAGATCATTATGTCATAATTATAAACATCTACCTTTTGGGAGCAGAGAAGTTAGGGAAAGAAAAGAAAATTATTTGATGGAAGGAATGCCTGATTTAGGATTGATATCGTTTAAGAAAATACAGTTTGAAGCAACTAGAAAGTAGAGCAAAATGGAAAGAAATTAATGCTCAACAAGAAAAAAACAAGACATTTCAGAGGTCACTATGCCCTTGTAAATAGATAACAACAATAACAACAAAATTCATATCAGACGTGCCATGTATGGGGGTGAAGTGACAGAACAATCTCTCTCACTGCATTTTCTAAACAATCCCTGTGCTACTTTGGTTCCTATTGCTATAATACAGAACTGACCAACAGAGTGGCTCATCTCATTTTACAGATTAGAGTTCATCAAGTTCATCATGACAGAAGTCAGGGAAGGACTCATGGGATGTGCCTGGAGGCAGGAACTGAAGCAGAAGTCATGGAGGAATGCTGCTCACTGGTTTGCTCTCCAGGGCTTACTTGTGCCACATTCTTAGTCAACCCAGAACCACCTGCTCAGAAGCAGCATATTACTAGTCAAGGAAATGTCTCCCATATTTGCCTATAGGTCAATGTGAAGGAAATGATTTCTCAGCTGAGGTCCTTTTTCCAGATGATTTTTGTTTATGTCAAGTTGACAGAAATGAAGTCAGCACAATCCCTGAAGATGGGGGACTATTGTGCAACAATATTTTGAGGAGATGACATGAGCATTGTACACCTGGACTCTTCACAGCAGCAGTGACTGTATATACAACACTTGCACAAGATCAAGCCAACCAAAATCCCAGCATGGATGGAAAGAAGGTCTCGCAAATTCCCATAGCTAGCTGAAGAGCTTTTGACAATTACTGCTGCAGGAGGGTGATGTGTCAATTTTCTTTAAGGATAAGGCCCCTGATAGGCTGGCCATGTTCCATGCTCCTACCCAATCCACATATTAGCAGTACCAGGTGTGCTCAGTGTATTTAAAAAGGATTGTGTGAGGTTGACAGAGAAAAGGGGTAGTGGAAATATGGGCAGAGTTTGAGATGATGGAATACAGATAGATTTGATCAAAACACATTGTATATGTTTATGAAATTCTCAAACCATGTTTAAAAAAACAAATCAGAGACTGCCTATAGACGTCAGTCGTCACAGTTTTTGATAAGTAATATGGGCATGTTAGGTAATGCATGACTATTGAAGGCCTCGTTTACCTTTGAAAAATGTGACCTACTAACTACAGAGCAACAAAGAGACAATTACATAACAAATGCTAAGTTCCAAGTAAAGTTCAGTTTCATAGGGAAATAGACTGGATTTTTGACTGCTGGTGAACCATGTCCAGGGCCAACCTGAAGAGTGAACCTGAGAGAGGAGCCTACCCAGGTGCCATGCACTCTATATCTTTAGCTATTCCATGCCTATTTCCTGTTTTGATTGTGTGTGTGTGTGTGTGTGTGTGTAGGCGGGGTGCTGAAGTGGTACAGAACCTTTGACTAAATTTGTTTACTTTTTCAAAAATGCTAAGGTGTTGTGATTTCTTGAAGCAGAATCGATTAGGTATGTTTGTTGTTTGTTTTGTTTATTTGTTTGTTTTGTTTTGCTTGAGAAGCCAGTGGGACTATAGGTTGGAGCAGTCTGTAAACATGGACAAATGATAGCCAAACAGCCTAGCCGCACCGATGAATCTCCAGTGTTAAGTGTAGAGACCCAGATTTCCTACAAAAAAAGCATTAAAGACCCCATCACATTCAGAAGTCTTCTGTAACATCTTATTTTTCTTTAAAGAAACGAGACAAAGAAAGAAGATGCATTAAGCAAAAATAAGAATAATAATGATGATGACGTGCTTGGAAGAATATAAATTGTTATTTAACTAAAGGGTAGAAATCTCCCAGGATGCTCCTTAAAGAACATGTTTACATTCATTTTTTATATAAAAGGATTCGTCCGACAGTGTATTACAAAACAAAACTCACAACACTGTTGATAGTCCCAGCTGGAGTAAAAGGATAGAATGCAGACCAATTTATTACCAACTGGTTTTAAAAAGTTATAGGCCCTGATCCAGGAGCAAAGAGGAGGGGAGGCTTCAGAGCCTAGCAGGTAGAAAACCTGAATTTTCTGATCATCAAAGCATGAGCAAGCTTTGTGTTCAACACTTTACAAAAATGTTATTTTTTTTTTTAAAGCAAAAACCCACTTCAGGGTAAATAAACCTGAGATAAGGTTCAGAGACATGAGGCTCACTGAGCTCTGCAAATGACCTGAAGTGACACAGTTCGTCAAAGGCAGACAACCTTTACCCGACCTTATCCAATGCACAGTGCATGAAGAAATTCTTTGTAGTATATTTACACCCTTTTCAAGTACATGAGAGAATGAATGGAAATGATGGGAAGGCTCTTTCCCACGCTTCTGAAGCTCTGTTTAGAAATCAGACATGAGGATGGCTGAGGAGAAGTGCTGAGGCTGGGGGCCTTCTGTGACTTGTTTTCTGTGACGGAGAAATTCCATGATGACATTTCACCTTCCTGAAAAAGTGATCAGTGCAGGATTAAACACACTCACAGGGGAGACCTAAGGATTAACTCCAGCTTTTATAAATTGTAGCTGGTGCAGGGGCTGAATCCTTCAAGTCTCTTCTCTGTGGTCAGAACTGGGCTGGAATTTGGCAGCTTTTTCAGTCCCTTGCTTCAGGGTTGGCTCTGCTCCTCCCTGTGATCTTAAATGCTCGCATTCACATGTTCACATTATTTCTGACCTTGGAGGCATCTGAACTTGTAATCCCTGGATGTGATGCTCTAGAAATTTTCTTCCAGTTCCCACACTCCACGATCACTTCATTGCGAATTACTGAAATATGTACCCAGATCTGTCAAAACATTAAAGAAAAGTCTCATATTGTTATAAGGGGAAATTATTTTTAAGAGCACAGACTTTTATGATCTACAGAAGACGTCAATCAGCATTTGTGGAAGAGGGAAACAAGGCTGTGATATCTCTCTCTCATTTAACTGGAATGAAATTCTGTGTTCTAATCATCGAGGACTTGACAGATGCCTACAAGACAGTAACACTTGAGCATGGCCCTAAGATATAGCACTGAGTATACAAGGTGAGCTAGT
The DNA here is from genome assembly GCA_021653895.1 of Mastomys natalensis. Classification (NCBI taxonomy): domain Eukaryota; kingdom Metazoa; phylum Chordata; class Mammalia; order Rodentia; family Muridae; genus Mastomys; species Mastomys natalensis. The sequence continues at coordinate 123,760 of JAJTUV010001405.1, read as the reverse complement.
GTTAATCTTTCCTTCCTCAAGAAGAAGAACTTCATCCCGTCTATAAATTAGGAATGCATCCTTAGCTTCCAGACTGCTGTTGTGTCTAAACATCTGAAAAATGGCAGATAAGTGTTCAGAATAATAGACTTTTTCTTTAAAATATAAATAAAATAAGGCATGTCAGAAATGGAACCCATGACCCTCTGCAAAATAACTCCTTTATGAGAAAAGGGAGTTTTATTGCCTATTTACTATGTAAAAAGTTACTCATCATACAACAGAGGCTTATGGAAGATAATATATAATCTGTCATATTTGCACACACACGCACACATACACACTGGTATATAATTTAAAATCACTTTTAAATAATAATGCATTTATTCTTTGTCTTGAGAATTGCTCCCAAGAAAGTTATATTCTTCAAATATAGAAGCTATTCTCTAACTTTATGGATATCATACAAAGTTTGTTTCTCCTACAGCAAAGGTGACACTCCACACTAGTACCTAAAGACTCTGACTCTTATGCGTGGTCAGTGGTGTTCAGCAAACAGGTGTCTGTAGAGAAATGGCTGGGACTTGGTGTTTATCATCCTTGCCATTATTTTGGCTGAATATAAGAACACTTCCCGTTCTGTCAACTGATATTTTCTGATGATTTCATTTTTAAGATAAATGTATGGGACATCAAGTACACAGGACAAAACACCTCAGAATGTTGAAGAGAAGACACGTATCAGAACAAACAAATACCAGAGGTAAAAGGTGAGTTGAATCTTTACACACTAGTGGTTTTACTTGTCTCTAGACTTTTCAACTGCATGCTTTAAATGAAGTAGTTTGTCTAAGTGCTATCATTGTAAAATTAGTGAATAACTCAAATGAACATTAGATTTCTTCATTTCTTTGTTTCTTATTAGTCACCTTCCTGTCACTGTGACAAAAGTCCCCAAAAATCAACTTGAAGATTTACCTTTGAATCCCAGTTCCAGTTTCTAACCACTTGATTTATTATTTCTCAGCCTGTGGCAAGCAGAACATCACAGAACAGAGTGTATACAAGAGTGAAGCTGTTCACCTCCTAGAGCCAGAAACCAGAAAGAGTGGAAAGGGCAAGCAACAAAGTCACCTCTCAGGGGTACATACCCAGGGACCTACTTCATCCAACTAGTCTCCTCCTGAACCCATCAAGCCACAAAACATTAGATTCATTAAAGAGTAGAGTCCTCATAACCTACCACATTATGGACCAAGTCATTAATATGTGGATTGGAGGGATGGTTTTAGATGAAATCTCATTCCCCAAGAGAGAATATTTGATACTAAGCAAACTGGAAACCAAATATAAAGATGGAAGTGAGAGCTGCAGATGTCACCAGTGATCAGGCAAGTATTTAGAAAGTCACTGTGCTGCGAAGCACAGGGGTCTTACTATGCACTCCCAACGTGCTGTGAATCCAGCATCTAAGCAATGTTACTGCCCATGGTTTGCAGTTGCTTACATGGCTTCTCCACTGAACAGTGAACATCCTCACTATACTTTTTACCTGCTGTTAAGTCCCCTAAGGCAGGACAGCAATCCCGGCATCTAGCAGGCAAATATTAGATCACTGCTGGGCAAACTAAGACATGAAACTAAAGGTGATATGTTTAAAACTGAATTGTGACATTGTCTGACCTTGCAAGAATTCAAGTCACAACTTCAGATTCATGATTTGTTGCTGACTGTTTAAGAAGAAAATTCCAATATTTTGATAATGTCACCCTTTATCCAAACTTCCATTTATGAACCCAAAATGAAACATCCTATTCATTTAGTATTTTGAAGATCTTTTCTACAGAAATTTTAAGGAAACAGCTTCATATTATACAGGCACAAAAACTACAGCAGACTCACCTTATTGAAAGGAACTGAGGCTGGCTGGCATCACAACATTCACCCTTCCTGCAGCCCCATGAGAAAAACCATGAGATCTCCATTATGGATGAGTAACTGAAGCTGAGAGGAGAAACAATGGAGTGTGGGCCAGACTTCAAACTCTACCTCTTAACAAGTCATTTTTCATGATACCTTGCTAAATAAGCCAGTGGGAATATATACTAAGTCCTGGTTTATTTTTCCATTAATTTATTTATTCACTCAATTTACATCCTGATCACAACCAAGATCTGCTCCCAATCCCCACTTACCTGGTCTCTCCCCACTCCTCTCCACCTCTTCCCCAAGAAGGAGACCCCTCCTGGGTACCAACCAAGCCAGCACATTAGTGGAACTAGGTACATCCTCTTCCACTAGGGCCAAACAAGGCAGCCCAGTTAGGATCCACAGGAAGTCAAGAGAGTCAACAACAGACCCACTCTCCATGTGTTGGGGAACCAGCATGAAGACCAAGCTACACATCTGCTACATATGAGCAGGGGTGGGGGTGGGAGGTGGGGTGGTTAGGTCCAGTCCATGTATGCTGTTTGGTTGGTAGCTCAATTTCTGGAAGCCCTCAGGGTCCAGGTTAGTTTATTCTGTTGCTCTTCTTTGGGAGTACCTGTCCCCTCTGGGTCCCTCAATCCCTTCCCCAACTCTTCCACAAGACTCTGAGAGTTCCATCTATTGTTCGGCTGTGGGTCTCTGCATCTCTTTCATTCTGCTGCTGTGTGGAGCCTCTCAGAGGATAGTTAAGATTGGCTCCTGTCTGCAAGTATCATTAATAGTGTTAGGGACTGGTTCTTGCCCATGGGATGGATCTCAAGTTGGGTCAGTCATTGGTTGGTCATCCCCTCAGTCTCTGCTCCATCATTGCCCCACATTTCTTGTAGGCAGGACAAATTTGAGGTGGAAAGTTTTGTGGGTGGATTGCTGGTATCTTTACCCCTCCACTGAGAGTCCTGCCAGGCTACAGGAGGTGGCCACTTCAAGCTCCATATCCTCCATTGCTAGGAATCTCAGCTAGAGTTACCCTCATAGACTCCCTGGCAAGTCCTTGAGATTGCCACCCCTACCACCACCACCAATTTCCATTCACTTTCAGGATGGGGATGGGAATGGGAGGGAGGGAATTCTAGTAAACATGAATTCCAAAAATTTAAAAATAAAACCCAGGCTTAAAATATAAAATAGTCTGCTTTCTGTTCAAACAATGACAGTGTAAACGTGAAAGCATACCTGTCTTAAAACCTCACTCTATAAAGAATTATATATGATGCACTAGAAATTTGTTACAAGACTCTCAAAATGTTCTCTCTTCACTTATATTTCTCAAATTGTTCTCTCTTCACTTATATTTCACAGGGATAAAGGGCACATGACTTTGCACAAGGTTTACATGTAATATAAGTCAAATGCCATAATTCTATTGCTAATATTACATCAAAGTAGCTTAGAGACCTATTTCCTATAATATATTCTCCAAAGAACCCTTTCCATTTCCAAGTTGGGTGTTGGGGGTAAAATGAATGTTTTCAATATTGGGAGGAAGGGATGGAGGAGTCATGAAGTCTTTAGCGCCACAAATATGCATGATGTTTGAATGGATAAAGATGTCTACAGAAAGGTGAGACTTGCAACTATAATACTTACTAGAAGATATATATCCTCTTCTACACTTCAGAATTTTCCACTAAAATCTTATTCAGAGAACTGTGTTCAACTCCTCACCTCTGGGAATTCCTGCAGCTACATCCCCACAGAAGGCAATATCTCAATTGTCTACGGAGAAGGGGATGTTAACTTGAGCGGTCTCACAATTCTATAAAAACACCAAATCTCTGACAATGTTGATTTGGGCATGTTTCTATAAAGGTAATTCTTCAGAATTTAACATGGAGAAACCAACGTTTATGGATTTGTTTGTTTATTGCTTTATTTGTTTGTTTGAAGGATATTTTCTTTTTGGATAAGCTTGGTATTTTAAGGATAAACAAGTATTTTTAAATCAGTCCACTAAAGGACAAGCCAACAGGTTTAAAACTAGTTGTCATCATACCAATAATTGGAGCCTGAGATGCTTTCCCTGTGTCCCCGCATCATGACTAGAGTATTGAAAGATGGTAGTATCTTCTCTATGAAGTGGGGCTTTTTTGCTTTATGTTTGGTATATGTGTGATTGGTCATGTTCAGTAAATCAAATTTGTTGCAATTATTTGTAATAAATTCATGGCATGTCATTGTTCTTTCCTTTCCTCAAATCATCTACCTTTCAGTCATAGGTAGAAACAGTCCTGACTCACCTGAGCTCCCATCAGTCTCCACCAGAATATTCCCACTCTGCCCCCTCCACCCTGAAAATGGAAATAATTCTACCTCCTGTTCGTAGATCATCCAGGTTGGCAGTGTTTCTAAGCACATTCTAACAGCAGAAGTTGAGCCTGGATGTTTTACTCTCAACATAAAATATAAAAGACTGTCATCATACAAATCATCTTCAAAGATACATCCTGCATGCTTAAGTAGCACTGATGAGAAGGGGCGGGAAGGACTGCAGCCTTCTGATACCCTGGGCTTTGGGTATGCTGATTCTGCCTTGCTAGCAGAGGCAGTGAATTTAACACTCAGATTTGCTCTGACAGGCTGACAACTGATATCACAAGACCACAGCTAAGAGTGGTTTATTACTTTTAGGGGGATTTATTTAATTCAGTCTCACAGCCTGAGGGTGGGGTAAAGATTTAACTTGAAATTAAATTCCAGCAGGAGACCTTTTAATATAAGAAAAATGGGCAGAAGGATAAATGACATGCTCAATTGCAATGAATTTAGAAAAGGAGGGGGGTACTATATTTAACAAGGAAAAAATTCCCACAAAATCATTTCCGTTGTATGCCAGAAATAGAAAGAAAAAGTACAGATGAACCAGGAATGATGATGGAACTCACAAGATAATGATATGCTAAAGGAAAGTTTCTGACACATTAAAATCTTTTCATCCATGAAGGAAAAAAAAAAAAAACCCCAGTTTATGAATGCTTTCTGTCAAGGTCTGGATAAGCTGATTAAGAAAGAAGGAAAAAAGAAACACACAAAAACACACAAGGGTTTTTTTTTCCTGTTGTTTTAACTTTAAATAATAAAATAAACTGTAGAACTCAAGCAAAGCCATTAGGAGTAATCATTCCTTAACAAAACAAACAAAGCAACAAAATAAACAAACAAAAACAAGGAATGTCTACCCCCTAAGCTTCAGAACTGAAATGAAGCTGGGCAAAGAGGAATTGTGTCTTAGACAGGTTCTGCCAGCAGGAGAACTGGGGAGTTAAAGTGACTGTGCTCAAAATCTTCTTCTTGCTTCTAAGAAAAGAATGTCACTGACACAGAGCATGGGCACAGGAGACCTCTCATGGCTGGAATATCCTGGTTAGCAGTACATCTCATCTTCTCAGACAGTACTGGTTGACCGAGACTTTCAGTGCTAAGATGTACTGCCATAAAAACTATTAATCTTGAATGCTATATTTGAAGGCAAATTTAACTGTCAGGCATTTGAGGCACAAATGTTCAAGAAAAAAAATAGGATTTGATATATAGAAAGACCATTTGCCTAACTCTATCCTGTCCTTACTTGGAAACATGGATGGAGACCTTACCAGCCTCTGCTCCATCATCTCTGCATGAAGCCTGGCACCAGATTCAACTGTGAAGATTTTATTACCTAACCATATGCCATGTCTTTATAGTAGTCTCTCTTTCCTTTGGGAACCCAAGTTGTGATGGTTTTGTTGGACAACTTTGAAATCCCACTCATGATTGTTATGGTCTTTCTTCTCCATCTTTGTACTTGTTCATAAAATCTAAATGAATGTCCTATTCTCTCTCTTCTATGAAGCATACCTCATACTGTCTGGCTTCAGAACATCCATGATTTATGTCTGAATAATTGTTTCATACCATGTTATGTTTTACTTTGTGTTCTTCTTATACAATATATCCCAACCACAGTTTCCCTTCCATCGACTTCCTCCCAGTCCCATCTCCCTCCTGCCTACCATCCCTCTTTCTCACATCCACTGCTACTCTGTTTCATTTCAGAAAAGAGCAGGTCTCTTAGAAGTATCAACCAAACATTGCATAATAAGATTCAATAAGACTAGACACAAACCCTCATATCAAGGCTGGAAGAAGCAACTGAGTAAGAGAAAATAAGTTCCACAAGCAAGTAAAACAGTCAGAGACTCCCCCACTCCCAATATTAAAAGTCCCACAAAAACCTTGAGCTAAACAACCATAATGCAGAGAACCTAGCACAGACCCATGCAGTCTGTGATTGCCATGCTAAGTCTCTATAAGCCCTTATGATTCCTGCTTAGTTGAATCCATAGTCTGTGTTCTCCTGGTGTCTTCAAACTTTCTGGCTCCTACGGTTCTTCTTCTCCATCTTTTGTAGGTCATACCATTCCTTATAATCTATATTAAAGGGGTATTTATTAGATTGTCTTACATGAAATGGTCCAGGTAGTCCAGCAGTGATACTTTCACACAGGACATGCTGAGGATGCAATAACTGCTCAGTCCACAAGTCTCTCTCAGCAGTCCTAATCTAGCACTGGAGGCCACAGGGATTCCTGCAGTGCTGTGGGCCTTCAGTCTACATTAGAATCCCACAGGAGCTGGGTTTCACTGACATGGAATATTACAGCAATGGGAGAAGACCTTCGCAGCAAAAGTATGGCCAAGCAGGCAGATGACATTTCCTTCTTTTTTGACCTTTCACCTAGATTGACACTAGAATATGTTGTTCTCATATAGTTTAGTCTTCTCACTTCAGGGAGTCTGATCAAGAAAGGCTTTCATAGGATTTCACAAAGACTTAATGCTTAGTTGATTCCAGATTCAGTCAAGTTGTCATCCAAGATTAACCATCACAAACCTAAGGAAATAATCAAACATTCTATATAGTAAATACTTGGGTCTAAGTGCTTCATAATCACTTATCACCTACCTAATACTGCTCAACATTCTCAGACTTTAGAATGCTTTTGGGATCTACCAATATCTTTGAATGAATACAAGGATCACAATGATGTGTATGTGTATGTTTGTGTGAGTGTGGGTGTGTGTTCAGTAAGTGAATGTGGGTATGTACTTGAAGGTCAAAGGCCAACTTTGGCTTTTAGTCTTTGCCTTTATTTGTTTTTGAGACAGGGTCTCTCCTCTCTCTCTCTCTCTCTCTCTCTCTCTCTCTCTCTCTCTCTCTCTCAACACAAAATACAACACAATAGCTGGTCCACTTATTTATTAAAGATTTTTCTATTCCTACCTCCTATCTTCCAATAGAAAGGCTTAAAATTATAGATACGTACACTATCACATATGACTTTATGTAAATTCTAGGAATTCGAACCCAGGGTCTTTTACTTGCATGACAAGCACTCCATCTATTGAGTCATATTTCAATCCCCTGAATATTATTTTAAGTGCATGTTGAACATGGGTCGATCATAGCCCACAGATCGAAAGTTCTGTGAGTAAAGCAATAAAGAGAGATCTTCATCTTATCAAAGAATAATTTCCTCCTATCTACCTCGCCACATCGACCACCAACTTCTGAGGAATCTTCTGACTTTTGTGAATTATTATTTTACACTTTAATTAAGGCTTTATTTATTTACTTTAGAATTATGATCTGACACTGTTAGCTTATATTTGTCTTTGTCTATGGTTCGGGGAAGAATTCCTCACATATTGTTCTGTGAAAACTAATAAGACATTATTTTTTAATTAACAGTGTTTTATAGACTGGTGGAGTTTTCAGAGAAGAGTTAAAGTCATTAAGCAAGAGCTGGGTGTGCACTCACAGCAATATTCCTGAGTGAAACGATAATTGAGATATCACCTTGCTTTATTCCACCATAAAGCTGAACCCAAGCCCTGTCTGCTGAACAACATAACCAGATTTCAGGTTAATTAGCTCCCAAGTGCCCTGTATGTATTTATACCATCAATGGATCAAAAGGTCCATGTTTGAGTGTGTCTAAAGCTGGAGCATCCTTCTGTTGAAATCAAGTATGAGCATTTAACTTGGACACTTCTCTGCCAAAGAAAAAGTTAAATGCTTCTGAAGTGATTGTACAGCTGCATCTCTGTGCTGAAACTTCAGAGGGAGACATTAGAAGGTATATTTCCTTATCTTTAACCCAACGATGTTATGTAAGACTCTCTTAAATTTTAAGGTAAAACATTGTAGAGCATAAGCTTCATGAGAGAAAGTAGTATATCTCTTACAGGGGAAATAATCTTTTGAGCAAAGATTGTAATGTAGAAAAGATAGTACTAGTTCAAGTTGGCATACAATCTGTTTATTTAAAGGCTATGTCAAGCAAGCTAATAGGAGAAACTTTTATCTCATTCCTGTCCCTAAGACTGTGTCTGGGTTCTGAGAACTAATTGAGTGTCAAGATACTAAAGAGGAGAAGGTGCCTAACCCAGGTTGTCTGAGCATACATTTCTCCTAGCACTGAAGATATTATACTCCAACTTCCCTTGATAATACATCCCATTGAGGGCCACGGAACTATTCTACAAAACTAAAAGATCCTCAAATCTCACTGCTACTTAGCCCCAGAGGATTGCAACCTACACGCTTGTCAGGATTCCTCTGAGGAATTCATTCACATGGATAAGGACAATGATTATAGCATAAATATACTGAAAAGACAACTATTCCCTTTTGGTATGAATTAGTACTATAAATTACTTTGTCTTTGGAATATACTCAGTTATGGAGAGTAAATATTGTAAAAAAAAAAAAATAGTTTCTTAAGAAGTAGCCCACACACACAGGACTCTCAGCATATAACATGACTTGCCTCTCATTTTCTGTTCACGCACAGTTTATGGTTATTTAAAGCCTAATAAACTGACAGACGATTTCCATTTCCAATCTTCTTGATGTATGTTTTCTAATGGAAAGTTCTTAAGAAGCTTCTAAGTTAAATTCATGTGGTTACTTGGGTATAATAAATCCCCAAGTCATTCAAATAAGAAGCAATGAGCCTCATCAAAATCAGCTTCAGTAAAATGCTGTTCATAGAATTTGGGAGGGGGATGTGTTTGAGCTCTCTTTCTCTGTAAGAGACCAAGAAGTAACCAAATAGAGACAAATGTGAACATGCTCATGTTTATAAAAGGTCTGAGGAAAATGATAAATAAGTAATGCAACTCAACTTCCTTTCAATAATGAACACCTTTTAAGGTACAGTGGGGGAGCAGGTTGTCTCAGTCCCAATAGCAATGGAGAGACAGTAAGAATCCATTATAAATATGCTGTGAAAAATAGAAACCTATACAAAAATAATCCATTTTAATTATATATAAAATTAATATACATTAATAATTTGAATATATATATATATATATATATATATATATATATATTCCAAATTCTAACCAGTTTTTTTCATACTTTGATAAGATGCAGTCACACTATTTCCTCTATCATAGGTATGCCACATTCATGGCAGTATTTGGCAAGAGGTGTGTTAACCAGAAAGGAGATGGCGGGAGGGGAGCGTGAGAAACCTGACTCCCTCTGCAGCTTTCAGAATTGCTGTTGATTGCACATCTTTTTCTTTTTGTCTTGCTTTTGCAGCCCAAAGATTCTTTAGAGCTCCTAAGCTGTTTGCCCAAGGGCTCTAAAATAAACCTTCTATATTCTCCTTAGAAATCCCTTCTAGGATCTTACCTCAAGTTCCTCTCCTTTTCTATTTATGAATAATTTTCAGTATTTGGGGTAAGTGGATAAAGATTGTAAAGCAATTTTAGGAAGTAACTCTGAAATCATGCATATTATGATTTTAAACTCATTGTGATATTTCACAAAGCCAACTTTTGGCTAAATTAAACTATATTGAGAGCAAAATGGAGTGAGACCCAGCTCCAGACTACTCAGAGGCACCACAGGGCATAAGATTCCAATTAGAGGAGATTTGCTTACCTCAATGAACTGAGAGCTATAGGTTGGAGTGATCATTCATTACATCAAGTAAAGTTCAGATTTTCCAAGAACATGAAGTTAATAATAATGACCAAAGCAATTTATTCTCAGTATAATGGCAAGATCATCTTACTCTTTGTTCATAGATGTCGATGGGGAAAGAGATGTTACAGCTTAGCCCTCTTTAAGGAAATGCATGACCATACAGAATTCTGGAATGGAGAGACTTTGTTAATAACGGTACCCTGGTTACTGAGTCAGCAATGAGAAGTCAAGTTGATGGATAAGTGATGGAATGGTTCATTGTATCCCAAGATATTTTTTCTAATAATCAATTGTGGCTAAGTCCTTTACCTGTCTTCCCAATGTTTTACTATGGTTAGTGCCTTCTCATCTCTATTGACCTACTAGGTGCATGATATTGGACAATATTGTTCATCAATCAAAAAGTGGATTTCTTCATTTATAAAATGGCACTAATATTTCTGATTAGTGTTGTTGAATTGAATAATATACAACTTATTTTAGATAGTCAGTGTTCAATGTATGATGCATACCTTCCCAAATAAACACAATTGCTAAAGTGAATTTCACTATTCCTAAGTAATTTAGAGTCCCAATTTCCTTCCTAGCATCCTATGCCCTACTTAAATTATTGCCCACCTTCCCATCCAGCTAAAACAAACTCTTCTGTTTTCCTATTCAGCTATTTATATTCCAGATGGAGATTTGTCATGTCCTATGCTTAACAGTCATAATTTATAGAAGACAGTTTTAAAACTCATAGATAGGAGAATATAGATTATTTTTTCTATATCCCATAAAGGTTACATCTTAAAACTATTTCCAGATTTAAAAAAAAAAACAACAAACAAAAAAAAAAAAAACCTTACCTAGTAACCTAGTGATTTCAGTCTCCAGAATAGTCTTCCTTTCTTGAGTAATTAAATTTACTATCGATTTCACAGTCAGAAAAAAAAATATCTCTTTGGCTTATTTATTGAAAAATCATCCCATTTCTCCAGTTCAATCTGGGAAAATTTAGAATTTTAAGTTAGCATTATAAGGAGAGAAAGCCCCTCTCCTACAACTAAATTTTGATGGGACAGTGTGACTAGTACCCAGTGATTCAGCATCTCAGGGCACTATTGCCTCCATTGCCACTCTGGGAAGAGACAGCACATAAACTCAGTTCACTGTTATGGACAAATCTAACTGTTCTGGTTCCAAGACTGTATTGGATATAAATGGTTGAGCTGGGACATTTCAGTTTATTTAAGAGGCAGTATCACTCATTCTCTATAGGAGGCATTTTAAATGTATAAAACTGCTTATAGAACTCCTAGAGGTTTAACTTAAATGTATAAAACTCTCCTAGGGAACTCCTTATAGTCATAGCAGGTCAGGTAAAAATTATAGACAGGTAGAGCTTTGTAAAATTAAAAGTGAGATATACTTGAGCATTGTATAAAATCTTGAAATGCTCTGAGATGAAAAACGTAGCTGGATCCTCTAAATTTAATTCATAATATCACTGGAGTCTTTGAGGAATGTTGGTTCAAAACTCTCCAATTTTGCCCAAACTCTACCTGCACATCCATAGCAATCAAAATTGCCTGTGTGAAAATGACCTGCGAACTGTTCTTCATGTTTTGCTTCCAGCTCTTTTCTTTCTTGATTTTATTAGTTCATTGATAATTTCCTTAAATCATATTCAATTCCTGATCCCACTCCTCCCAGATCCATCATTCCTCCCCTATCAACCTAACATTGTTCACATTTTGGATGCCATCAAATACAGTTGGTGCTGCCCATTGACTCTTGGATGTATGGACCTCCACTGAATGGTAGTCAATCCACTAGACTATAGAACTTAAATAATGGAATGGATAGGGAGGACTGATATGGTAATATAGAGGAGGTGGAAGGTAGGGGGAAGGAGGTGAAACAGCAGTCAAGATGTAATACATGAGAGAATAAATTAATTTAAAAAACAGAGAACTAACACTCTTCCAGAAGCTATCATTTACTAATAAGCTATCATTTACCTCAAGTAGGAGTAGTACTGTATGCCCCTTATTGCCTCCATGCTGTTATTTTGTCTGCCTTGAGCTTGTGCAGGTCTTGTGCATGCTATCACAACCATTGTGAACTCATATGTGCAACTTTCCTGTTTTGTACAGAAAATCCTGGTTCCTTTTAATCATCCAATGTCATTGATTGTTAGTTCTGCCTCCTTCCACATTTACTCATAAACTTGGAGAAGAAGGAATGGACTATGATGTTAAGTTTAAGGCTGAGAAGTCAACAGTGTCCTATATTCTGTATCTTAAAAAATTGTGAATATCTGTGTTAATCAACATCTTTTACCAAAAAAAAAAAAAAATTCTCTGATATAGAATGAAAACTATCCATGTATATAATGATTAGCCATTAGGAGAAGAGATGATGTAATACTATGACCATTTAGTAGTAGTTTTTCCTATAGGTCCTATGACTTGTCTAGCCACAGGTTCTTGACTCTGAGATCAATACTAGATGTGAGTGCATCTTGTGGAGTGATTGATTTCATTCATCAAAAAATTGGTTATTTATTCCCATGACATTTATGTCACTATTACATCACTGCCACGCTGGTAGTTGGTGTAGCTCCCAGGGTTCTAAGTAGGGTAACTTTGATTAATTCTGTACCCTGATAATGTAAGGAGTATCTTAAAGCACTATAAAAGCTAGACAGTAGAGTGAAGTTTTCAGGTCAGTACAAGCTTTAGTTTCTCCATGTTCTATGATTCAAATATGTGGAATCTTCAGCAATAAGGGTTTACTACTAAGTTCTAAAAAATAACCAACCACATTGACAATAGCCTATAATATTTAATGTCTAAAGGACCTAACCTAACTGGCCAAAAACTCCAAAAGAAGTCACCTATTCCTGGCACTGGGCGTTTTATTTGTTGACTTGTAGTATGTCATAGAAGCATTGTTGCCCAATTATAGGACAACTCCATTTAAATATTTTTACATGTGCTTATGTATTTTAGGAAGTTTCTATAGCAGTAGGTTTCCTTATGACTTTTAAAGAGGTCTTGGATATTAGTTATCTTTCTGCATATTTCTTCCCCTACCTCATCTTTCCATTTTACCCTATTTAACCCCTCTTATTCTAGTAGTTTAACTTTTTATAACACTAAGTTATATCTCTCTTCCCATAAATCCCTTATGAAATGCCTCGTTAGTATCCCTTATGAAATGCCTGGTTAGTACCAGATATGGCCCCAAAATACTGCTCAGATAGTATAAAAAAATTACTATTCTTTATGGATGGTGTGTAACATGAAGCACTGAGGACACACCATGCAGTGCCTCATTCCCAACAGCCGCGTTAACACTAGTCAGTCATTCACTGTGCTTCATCTTGTTTCTTTGTGGTATAAAAGTAATGTCCAACATTCCCCAGAAAAAAAAAAAACAAAACTCTGTTATTATAATTTATTTATTATTGCTTACCCAAGATGTGTTGTCATTAACTATATTCATTAACATAAAGTGTCAAGCAGCAGATTTCATAATCACCCGTTTCTCTTTGAGAAGCAGCAACACATTGGCTTTTTTCCCCTTTTATTTCTTTCAATAAGTATTCTGTCTTCTAAATCAGGTGTACTATTCTTTGCTGTTGTTTGCATAGTCTCTCTTATGTAAACTATGAAACTAATATTTATTCACCTCTGTCACATCACGGAGGATTTTTTTTACACCTCTTTGTATCCACTCTAAATTATCTTTGTGAAGTGCTCTGATAACCCACTTGCTATGTGACAAAGCATTCCAAAAGTTATCAGTTTTAAGTAGCAACCACATCATTGTCTCACAATCTCTGTATTAGAACATTGAACAAAGAACGTTCAGGGAACACTCATGTGTCATTAGCTGATACATTGCAAGCATCAGCTGTGGATGGGCTCTCTGAAGAATCCAGGTTTCCGTTTGATTGTTTTGGTGTCTTAAGAAGTAATGCCTGTAAGGCTGACTCAGCATTATCATTGTCTGGACTACCTGCAAAAAAAAAAAAAATTTAAAAAAAGTCTCTGTGAAAAAGTTTCAGGCTAGTAAAAAAAAAAGTGTTTACAGGAACGTATCAGGGACCCTAATAATTTTTCAAATAGATACAACAAAGAGCTGTACTACTTCTTATGATCCAGCCTCAAAGTTCCAAACACTACAGTCCTGGATTGATCAATCAAGCTATTACAGCCAACAGATTCAAGAAGACAATATTAGACTCCACCTTTTAATAGACAGTGATCTGAAGTATTTATGGTCACCTTTAGTCTACACTAAGAACTTTCATTCATTTACTGAGCACTTTTTGAACCAGTTAATGCATACCAAACACTGAGGTAAACAACAAAAATCTGAGAATGGAACAATGCATACTACAAAGAAGTATCCTGTGCTGCTCTGGAACTTTTTGATACATTTTCTGTTGCATGGGTGGATGCAGTATTGGATGGACGCTTCTCTTCTGCAATGCTCAAAAGATTATTGAGAGGCAATAAGCAGCAGCACTTAGCTACTTGACTTTTTCTGGACAGCTAGTATACCCACAGAATAACAGTACCTGATATGGCTGACATGAGGTCTTTTGTTCTTTATTATTATTATTAGTTTGCAAGCCTCCTCCATTTCAATATAGCATACACCCTAAAACCATTTTTATGCTGTTTGAGTTGAAATAATATTTGATTTCAAATTCTACTTTTTGACAATTTCAAAATATATATACCCTTTTGGAAATTACTAAATCAGAGTGTTTATGAAATCTCACCAAGTATGGAAATCCACTACAGTATTAAATCATAATGACAGTGTTTTCATGTAACCCCAGAGAATAATCTGTGCCTGTATAGCTTATTTGGGTTATTCTTGATGCTTTATCATTGTATTTCTCTGAAACTTGATCAAATGACCTGAAGAAATTATGTGCACTATAGGAATAGCCTATAATTTCAAGTTGTTTCTATACTTTTCTGGTGATATTGTATATTTCTATGTCAATTTATTACCAAAAAGAAAATCAATTCTTATGGAAATATGAACTCAAGGCACAATTTTAATGGTACACCTCACAAAATATGACTGAATGTTTAATAAATATAAAGATGGAAAACTTTATGAAGTTTTTCATAAAAATAACAGCATCTTTATAAAAGATTATTTTAAACAAAATTGCTTTAAAAGAAATTTACAGAGAGTATTTTTTTATTATGATGGTAGGTTTTGTTTTGTTATATAGTGAAATATCACACAATAGAGAAATATTTAGTATAGGGAGAAATCCAACTCGCCTTTATATAATTCAAAACCTTGCAAAAATGTTGACAAGGTACGGTCCCTCTCCCTTCTCTCTTTCTCTGTCTCTGTGTGTCTCTAACTTTCTCTGTGTGTCTGTCTCTGTGTCTCTCTTGTCTCTCTCTCTGTGTGTGTCTCTCTCTCTTTGTGTGTGTGTGTGTGTGTGTGTGTGTGTGTGTGTGTGCGTGCTTGTTACTAAAAGTCATAAGTAGGTGTTGCTCAATCCAGTTAATCATAACATGTCCTTTAAATGTCTTTTTTCTTCAGAAATATCTGAATATTACCAATCTAACAAAGCAAAATATTCTGAAAGCCAGTTGGACATTTAAATAAAATGCCACTGAGTAATGATGTCCTGTTCCAAGAGGAAGTGATATCTGATTTTCTAAAACTTCTCCTTAGAAAATGCCAAAAGAAAAATCTACTGCTAAAAGCAAGATCTGAAAAAAAAAGTCGTGTTCAAAGAGTTGATTTGTAATAGAATAAGAACAAGATTGCTCCATAGACTTTTAGGCTTGTAGTTAATGAAATTGCAAGATGCAATTCATTTCTTAGTTAACAACTATATTTCAATTATTTTATCATCTTCATGAAAATATTTTATGGATGGATAATAGAGAACTTCAAAGAAGAAAAAGTGGTCATTTTCAGATGTTAATCATAACCACAATCAAATGAAAGAAAATATTGATATATTTTGATTTCTATTTTTAATCTCAACTTTCTTAACTTTGAAAATATATTAAGCACTATTCAGTCTAGTTTAGATTTCCAAGTGTGTCACATCATGGAAGTCCTATAGAAATTTTGTGAAAATTATTAGGTTAATTCTCCTTAAACCATTTTGTAAATATGAGTACCATGGTTTGAGCACTTTCCAACACTATGCACTATGTTCTATATACTAGAAGCTTATTCCAGTCATCATCATTTTGGAATGATGGGTCTTCTTAGACATGATTAGATCATGGGTCTATCTGTAGACATGAATATGTTTCTCCTAGTGGTGGATTAATTCCCAAAAAGACTCATTACAAAAGAGCAAGTGTGGTCCTTCTCCACACCTGCATTTCCTGTCTCTTAACTTTGCTCTTTCTCATACTCTCCTATCGTTGGCCCATCACCAGACATTGCCTTCAGAATCATTTGGCTTTCCAATCATCAGCCACATAAGCTTATTTTCTATGTATACTATCCAGTAATGATTATTTTACTGTGCTGACGAAAAACAGCCTGAAAGGGTGATATTTAAGAATAGAAATAAATTTTAAATTGTATCCAAGGTAAATCAAATGCATATTCATAAGTAGATCTTAACAAACTAGGAAAAGATCAGTATACAGATCAATATATATATCAGTTCATGATTGAAATGAAGCTTACATTAAAATATTGGATATGTGGTAACATTTGAATTTCAAATAAAAAATTTTTAGTATGAGTGTGTTCCAATCATATTTGAGTTAAGATGGTTAATCTTGCTTGTCAGCTTGATTGAACCTGTCACCAACTAAGAGACACACAATCTTAGAGATCTGTAAGGACATTTCCTAGAAGGATTAACTGCCCAAAACAGTATCTTCCAGCTTCCAGCCTGTACATAAACATATCCCAGAAGAAAGCTGAGTTACTTGTGGCTGCTTGCCTTTGTCCCTTGTACAAAGGAGGGAGAACAAGTACATCTATCTTCTTGTTGCTGCTAGCATCTTCACTGATATCAGAACCCAACTTTTCAGACATCTAACATGGATTGAAGAGCAAAAGTTCTCCATGTCTTCAGAATGATATTGGAACTGTTGAAGTACCCAACTGAATTAAGCAGATACTAAATTCTCAGCATCTGCAGTGTGCAGAAACACATTGTATTGCTGCCCAATCCATATGTCTTAAGCCAATTTAATGACCCTCTTTGTACTATATATTTATTATATCAGTTTGTATATCAGTATATATACATATACTACAAAACCGTTTATTTAAAAATCAAATTTTCCTGATAATATTCTACTTTTATAGGCAGGCAGATCTCTGAGTTTGAGATCAGCCTGGTCAACAGAGTGAGTTCTAGGACAATCAAGGCTACACAGAGAAATCCTATCTTGGAAAGAAAGAAAAGAAAAATCCTAAAAGTCTAAATAGTCTTTTAAAAATTCAGAAAACCAAGCCAAAACAAAACAGGGACTATGTTAGTAAAATAAGAAGTATATTCAAATATATTCTATTAGTGGGAGATAATCAGGCAAGGGAAAAAAAAGAAGGCAGACAAAGTCTTCAGTTTGTGACACATTCTTGGAAAGAAAGAAAGAAAGAGAGAGAGAGAGAGAGAGAGAGAGAGAGAAAGAAAGAAAGAAAGAAAGAAAGAAAGAAAGAAAGAAAGAGAGGAAGGGTGGATGAAAGAGGAAGAGACTGGGTGGGAGGGAAGGAGAAAGGAAGGGAAGGAGGGAGGGAGAGAGAGAGGGAAAGAAGGAGGGAGGGAGGGAGGGAGGGAGGGGGGAGGGAAGGAAAGAAGGAGGGAGGGAGAGAGGGAGGGAGGGAGGGAGGGAGGGAGGGAGGGAGGGAGGGAGGGAGGGAGGGAAGGGAAAATTGAGTGAAGACAGATGCTGATGATGGTCATGTCTGGAAGCATCCTGACGAATAGAGTGCTCTGAGCAGAAATTGAGGCTCCATTGGGAAAAACAGCTTTGACACTTATGAGGAGCTAGATACCTGGGAAGAACACAGCATTACATCGTGCTCTGTGAAGAACAAGAAAGATGCTATGGATCAAAGCTGCCAGGTGCCTGTATTCTTCATGGCAGGAGTAAGAGTAAAAAAAAAAGGGAGGGAAAACTATAATCAGGATATATAATATGAAAAAAGAATCTTTTTTAATAAATGGGGAATATTTTTTAAATGTACTACTTGGATAAATATATAATATGGAAATTTCTTATCAATTGCTTCTAAATTATTGATTTATATCAGTCCATATTTATGTCCAATAATAGTAAATATTTTTCTTTTCATAAAAAGAAAAGAAAAACTTGTTTTGAAATTTAAGTAATGATATTTTAAATTATATATTTTTTTCAAAAGAGAATTCAAGGGAGTAGATACATAATTTAAAAATTCCTTTTGATATATTAACAATTAAAATTAACATATATATATGTATATATATAATTGCTGAAAAATGGGTACATAAGGCAGCAAACACCTCCAGTAGAATGCATAGCATATTTGTTTCAGATTATTATTAATACAGAGATCTGCTTAAAGGGTTTAAAAAAACAGAATTATTTGTGGGTTCCCTAAATTATTCACCTTAATGACCTGTGATGGTTTGCATATGCTTGGCCCAGGGATTGGCACTGTTGGGAGGTGTGGCCTTGTTGGAGTAGGTATGACCTTGTGGGTGTGGGCTTCAATACCCTTCTCCTAGTTTCACTAGCAGCCTTCAGAGGAAGATGTAGAACTGAGCTCCTCCAGCCCCACATCTGCCTGGATGCTGTGATGTTCCCACCTTGCTGACAATGGACTGAACACGTATGAACCTGTAAGGCAGCCCCAATTAAATGTTGCCATGGTGTCACAGCAGTAAAACCCTAAGACAGACCCATTGTGCAGAAAGTATCAAAGCAGAAAACTCACGCTTGAAGTCACTAACATTTACACTTGCATGCTGTATAATAACTTCTTAAGGAACAACACACCTCATTGGGCCATTTTCTGATGGTTCCATAATCATAGAGTTGTGTCATCTACTTATGTCACTGCTATTCAGTTTGTGTGACTTCAATGGCAGACTCACATAATCGATAAATCTCAGAATGTGTCTTTACCTAGTTGAACTTGAAAGTAGTGTATTTACTCAATGACTGCTATAAGATTTGTGTGCCAGAGATTCCATGTGTGTCAGGGTAAATAGAAATATTTGTTTTAAGATGTTCTGCATGAGTTAAGAGAAAGGAAAACCTTCAAAAGATATATGTAACGTTGTGAATTTTGTTACACTACTGAAGTTTTGAAAGTTTCTTTGAAAGAAGTGAGACAAGGAAACTCCTTCTGTCTGTATAGACTTAGGGTGCTTGTTTAGCACAACGTAGTAATGGCTGTGAGTCACTGCTGCGACCTGTGTATCTGTTATTCATAGTCCTTTTAAAATATGAATGAGAACATTAATTTTCTCCACTATGACTATATTACCTTTGTCATCTCGATCTAATTTGGGATTTCAAATTAGAAAGGAAATGATCTTAAACTGCCAGAGTCAATGGCTTCCCCCATTTGCTCAGTCATAAGCATGCACTGTGCTCACTAAGATCTGGTCTCTGAGATCTGGTCGTTTAAACTTCTATAACTTACAATCTATTTTTCCCTTGGAAAAGAAAGTTCTTGTGAGACATTGGGTTTTAATTAAAACATATTTAACTCCATTTCCTTTTAACAGAAACACTGATTTTTCATTTTAGGATGTTTCTTAAACATTGAGTTTTTATTTTAGATGAAGCTAAGTTAAACCACAGCTCCCAAAACCATTGCTGACTTCACTGTTGACTATTTACCTTCGTAGTATATTACAAATCAATGCTCTTCATTCATTTCCTTTTAAATAGTTTTTTCAATGCTGACATGTTTCGTGACTGATTATGTCTCTTCCGTACATTTTTTCATCCTCCAAACAACCATGATGGTTCTTACTTTGATATTTCCTACAAACAACCGAACTCCGCCGAAAACCAGACCAACCCACAGTATTTCATTCAAACTGGGGTTGGAGGTGGGAATGGTTTGGATTCAAAGTAAAACTGTGAAATTCTTCTATCAGTCGTACACTTAACAGTCACATTAATTAAAACAGACTATTTCTGTGAATTCATCTCCTCACTGCAAGTGGCAAAGATGAAATCGGAAGCTGGTGTAAGTCCCATGCAAATGATCTTTATTGAGCGTAGAACGTGTACTGCTCACATTTTAGGGACAGTATTCTACCTAAATAATGCAGGAGTGTGTGATGCCTGCCAAACCCCACACAATGTTAAAACCCTACTTACTGTTTTATCTTTAAAGAGAGAGCTCTGCATCCTTTGGCAGCTGATGAGTTCAGATAGAAAACACGCCAGGAGTGTGGACCGACGCATTAGCACACACATCCCCCTACCGCATAGCTGGGCCTCATCATATGCCATAACATTGGCAAGCAGAGCCCAGAGCTCTTTAAGAACACGAAGCTCATAAATAATGGTTGAATCACATAAGGGATAATTAAATGAGACAACTGAATGCCAATGGACTCCCTAGCAGAAAATATTCCTCAGTGAGGAGCTTTCTGCCACCGCTTTATTTGTTTTGTTTTGTTTTTTTTCCCTCAGTTTCAGCTCTAACCGTTCATTACTGCCGATACTTTTCAAATGGGAGTGTTTTAAAACTCCTCACACTCTGAGACACATTTTGAGACATATTTAAGCAGCATTTCTCCAGTGTCTATCGACTCATACGTATATCTTCATTTCTAAATATGTTAGCATTAACCACATTAATCTAATAAGATACACCTGTTTGACAAACCAAACACACATAACAATCCTGAAAACTAAATGAAAAATATTCCAGAAGGTACAGAATCTCCCTCAGTTGTGAACCTTACGATGTGACTGGTATTTGTTCATTCATTCTTCTCATTTAGGGTAAATATGCATCGATGTTATAACTGCATCCTCATTCTTAAAAGAAAAAAACAGATTCACAATGAATTTCAATGTTTCTCTACCAACCTCCTCTGAATTCTTTTTCAGAAATACTTAATGTCTTTGGCTTGACAGCTTTGTGCTCAAGGTTGGCAGGCTATTTTTAGTCTCCCAAGTATTTTAAAGGCTTGAAAACACTCTGCTCTGGTTTGCTTGTTTATAAAATACATTTAGCAGACAATTACAGTTCGTTTAATATGCTTTCATCGCTGTCTAGGAAAAAAAATGCCTTTCGGTTTGTTTTTGTTTTGTTTCTTTTTGGAATATGAAGAAAAAATGTGAACCTTTGTCCCATGGGGCCACTAGAATGGGACATGTTTGCTAACCCTGAGCAAAATGAAGGGACTGCAGAAGGAGGCAACCCTATCTCAGGTTTGTGGCTAGAACCTGAGAGAGAGGAGTGAGTGCCTGGGGTCTCCATTCTGACCCATTTTTCCTAGGAAGCTGCAAGATAATCCTGTAAAGTGATGTACAGATGACTCTCAATTCCAGGGAGGCTTTCCAGCTATTCAAATGGCCTCCTGTCAATTTGGTCAGGTGTCAAATGTTCACTTAGCATCTAATAGTGTTCCAGACCTGTGGCCAGTTCTGAAGCTAAACAAACTTTTAAGCTAAATAAATTTTGCTTTAAGCTAAAACAAAAAGAATAAAATCAGTCCTTGCCTGCCTTGGTGGTAGCCATTCAAGAAATTATTAAAAAGGTACTAAAAGGGTCTAACAGATAAAATATAGGGGAGGGGAAGCTCTTTAAAAGATATGTTGTTTTTCAAGAAATATCTTTTGTTTGAAAGAAAGGTATACCGACAGACAGGTAAGCAGGCAGACAGACAGACAGACAGACAGGCAGACAGAAAAAAAAAGGTGTTATGATTTTCTGCATTCAATCTGACTAAACAGGTAAGGTAACTAAATGAGGTTAGACCATAAGCTCTACTGTAATAGGATTTCATGAAGTCACTAGGGACCAAATTAACAAAATATAATGCCAGTAAAATATAAATGAAGTGACAAGATTGTTAACTGAACCCAATTACTCTCTACTCTTAGAATATGGTATTAGCACAGAAAATATGTAGGATGCCTACATACAATCTGCAATCAAATAGTTCAGAAAAATTATTTTAAAATTATTAGATATAACTATGTTATACATTATTGTATATAATTATAGTACAGACTATTATATATAATATAGCTATATATTATATATAATTATATATTATATAAAGTGTTATATATAATATAAAAATGTTTATATTTCCTGTAAGAAGAAGATATAAATGATGAAACTGACAGGTTGAAATATGAACAATAGGTGTGTACATATAAAAGATGTACTATTTACCACATTTACAGCTTATCTGTATATTTAAAAATATATATTCATAATAAAAAATGTGCATTGTTCCAATATAATGAGTTATTTTTTCTTTTTTGTGTGTGTCCATCATTCTTTTTTAAAATCATTTATTTATTTGTTTGTTTATTTATTTATTTTAAACTCCAGATTTAATCCCCTCCCAGTCCACCTCTGACTGTTCCACATCCCATAACTCCTCCCACCCCCTGTTTCCAAGAGGATGTCCCCACCTCTCCACTCCACCCGACCTCTAAACTCCCTGGGGCCTCCAGTCTCTTGAGGGTTAGGTGCATCCTCTCTGACTAAACCCACACCCAGCAGTCCTCTGCTGTATATGTGTTGGGGGCCAAATATCAGCTGGAGTATGATACCTGGTTAAATTTGTGCAAAAAATTAGATACATTCATGAATTACCAATCATCTTCTAAAACTTAAAACTCTGCAACAGTGTCATCAAAGAAGCTTATTTTTGTGTCAGATAGAGACCATGACATCCACTGAGATTTTGTGTTCTATATGACAGGAAAGCTGCAACAATGAACTTCAAAGGTCTAGTCACCAAACAAGACCTATACAATGCGAACACCAGTTGACATGCCAGTGTGAACAGGAGAATCTCACAAGACCCCAACTCTAGATGAATAGCTGCCTACAATTAAGACTTCTAAAAGGGAATCACTCTTCTCTGAGGATGAACTCCTGATATCTAATACCACGTGCCCCACCCTAAACATGTATATATACATATATGAGCAATATTAAATAAGTGCAGCAGGCTGTATTCACGTGTGCACATGCATTAGCACAGCAATGGGAAAGAAGATGAGGTCATGAATATGAGAAGGAGAAAGAGTAGGGAGAAGTTGGGGAAAAGAGGAGGGAGTAGAAATGATGTAACTACAGGACTCCATTATAGAATTCTCAAATTTTTAAAAATTTAAATTAAAAATTAATGCAATAAAATTTGCAACAAAGTTAGCAATATACAATTTTTCTAATGAGGGTTTTGCCCCATAGTGGCAAAGTGAATAGCCTGAGGAATGTACACAACTGTGCCATCAACCACGGAGCATCCTTGAACATACCTAATCCATTCTCCACTTTCCTCTATAGGCACAGAGGACTCTAAGTGAGGATAGTAGCCTGAAACTGCTAAGAGTTCAGATAACCAAGTTTGCTATGTATTCTACCACTACTAGCTCTAAGTAAAACTCAGGAAACACTACATATATGCTTGATTGATTCTTATTCAGAAAATAAAAAGATTTTTATTTACATATGGCTAAAATCAGTTCTTTTCAAATGTTGTTTTGTTATGTTGATTCATCATATCAAAGTGGGTTAAGACAAAGGTTATTAGAAATTCCCTATGTTCTCAGAGGGTTGAATTCAAGAGTGTAATTAAAAGTCTTTATTTTTTTTTTCATGAAGAGTATGAAATGTGAGAGTAATTATGATAAAATTAACTCTCTCTGTGCAGTCACAAGACTCAAAAATTTATTTTCCATTATCACTGGAAGCTGAAACAAACACATAAATTATCAGCCATAATTATGATTATGTTTAATTTTCCTGTTTCTCACCCCTAAAGTGCCATTATAGATGCATTAAATAAGAAAGTGCAGGTCAAAAATGTGTTACTGGAGGTCAAGGATTTTCCTCTAAGAATTTCAATGGCCTGAAAATTATTCAGTTCATCCTCATGCCTTGACTTTGAGATAAAATAAGTATGATAACTTCTAACTTAAAAGGCAGAAATCACAAAGCCACAGTGAAATTGGAGACATGGCTGCAGAGTGGCCAGTGTCTGAACAGAGGCTAACGCCCAGCTCTCATTTTCATTTTCCTGTGCAATTTTTGAGTATTGAACTTTAACTTTACCCACATTCTTACAACTAGAATCTCTGCCCTTGTCTAAAAAACAAACAAACAAACAAACAAACAAACAAACTTCCATCTCCATGATGATTCACACAACCAAAACTGTCCTACCACAGGCTACTTCATCCATTCCAACCGAAAATCCTTTAGGATACTTGCCTCATCTGGAGAAATGAGCAGTGTTGTGTGCAGGACAGGTCACCTGACATTGATCAGCATAGACTGGGATTAAGACTTGCTGCAGATGATATACTTAAATACATCCAAGGGAATCTTCCTTTTGAAAAGAAAAAAAGAAAAGGTTTTAGCACTTAAAGTTTACTGATTCACTCAACTCAATGCTTCTTAGAATGGGTTGCCTAAAATTAAGGGATAGCAGAGTTGTTCCTCCTCCCTCTCAAGATTCTGAAGCAGATTCCATATGGTACTTCCTCCACTCTAAACTTCATCCTCAGACCAAGACCCCACACTTAATGCTATGTTCCTTTCTGAAGCTTTAGTTTATATATAGATATAATAGATAGATAGATAGATAGATAGATAGATAGATAGATAGATAGATATAATATATTATATATATACACACATATATATGTGTGTTTATGTATATATATAAAATATGTATAATAATATAATGTATATATATAATGTATATATATATAATGTATGTGTATTAATATAATATAATGTATACATTAAATTATCATACATATTACTATGTATAATATATATTATACATAATATAAAAATATAATTATACATATAAAAACATGAGCAAAAATAATTGACAGAGGAAAGGATTTTAATTTAGCTTACAACTCTCAGGTCATTTTTCAACACTAAAGGAAAACAGGACATGAACCAAACATTCCTGGAGGCAGGAACTGAAGCAGATGTGATGGAAAACCATTGCTTAATAGGCTTGCTACGAGTGGCTAGCTCAATCTTCTTTCCTATACAGCCTAATACTGCTCGACCAGGGCTGGCACCACTCACAGTGAGCTGGGCCCTCCCACTTTAAACATTAATCAAGAAAATGTCAGAGAGCCTATGCCCTCCTCCAGCCTTGAGCAGGCCTGAAAGACCTTGTTTACCACAATAGACCTATTGCAATAGGACCTAGGTGGAGTTATCTGCCCTGGCTGCACATGCAACTTCCTACAGGAACTTAGAAGAATAGACTGCCCACTGACCCGCTGACCGTGCCTTGAGACATAATCCAGCTGAAACAAAGGATGGGTTCCATGGGCTTTCCCTGTATATACAAGTGCTGAATATTAAACTTTGAGCCTTGACCAGAAAACTTTGTCTTGGCTCCATGTTTCTCTTGCCCTCTCTTTCTCATTCCAGTCTCTTTCTCATTTCTAGCCCTCCTTTCAGGTGAACCAGTTCGTCCCTGGTGCTGGGTGGCTACAAAAGCCCTACCCATAGGTCAATCTGGTGGGGATGTTTTTCCAATTGAGCATCCCACATCTCAAATAATTGACAAAAAAAAAAAAGAAAGAAAGAAAGAGAAAGAAGGAAGGAAGGAAGGAAGGAAGGAAGGAAGGAAGGAAGGAAGGAAGGAAGGAAGGGAAAAGAAAAGAAATGAAAAGAAAGAACAAAGCTAACCAAGACATGAGGACTACCATTACAAATGACCACATACTGAAAGAATGACAAAGTACTGGTTCCCTTACCTTCTGGAGGCCAGGAAATATGATAGTAACAGTTGTACAACTCTTGTTGTAATTGTTGTCTGGGAGGTTTATTGCCTCCATCTGATAACTTAGTCCTAGTACTAAAATCCTCCAGCCTCCATACAATCTCACCTAGGCCTAGAAGGTTCTCAGCCTCTGAGACTTGCTGTTGAATAAGTTCATCCCTTCCTAGCCCTTTCTGAGCTATAGCTGGCTGGTTCAACTCAGCTGTTATTGCTCATACTCCTCTCCCAGCTGACTTATTCAATCTGACTTCTCTCTAGACTTCTGCATTGCTCTTCTTGACCTCAAACTAACTCTCACAATCTTTCCTAATCTTCTTGTTCCTTCTCATTCTGTCTCTACCTCTTTAATCTTCTCTGTAAAACTCTCCTGGCCAAACTGCCTCCTTCTCCCTCTCTGTGCTCCTCTACTCTCCCTCTCAACTCTACTCTGCTGCTCTTCATGAACAGTATCTCTGTACTATACTCTCTTCTTCCTGTAAGGTCTGTCTCTCCTTTAAGTAGCTTCCCTTTCCTCTTTCTTCTTACGAGAGTTGGGCATAATCTATTCTGTCAAATCTTTCTTTGATTTGTCGCTTTTTCTGACACTCAATTAGACATCAATTTCCGAAATGAGTGTTTCCTTCTACAAACTAACTTCACCTTCTTGTTTGGGATTAAAGGCAAGTACTACGGGAGTTGTCTGTATTTCAGGCAGAGATTAAAGGCATGTGCTAAAGACTGAGCCACACCTTAACTAGAAACAGGTTTAAATATCCTGTAACAAAGACATCCAAGGTCAAGGGTCAGTTTCATCATGAGGCCTCTTTCCTTGGTTTCTTGTAAGTTTTATCATTTTCTCGTGGTCTTTTCTCCTAAGTTTCTATATCATATCATTATTTTTAATTTTTGATAAAGGTATAAGTCATACTGTATTAAGATCTATCCTAATAGCCTTCTTTAAAGCTAACTTTTTAAGGAAATTCTCTTCAACTGCAATTCAAATCTGAAGTACTAATGGCTTGGCCTTCAACGTATTAATTTTTTAAGGATGTAAGTTGTACTTATTACAGTTACTATTGCTATGATGAAACCCCCAAATCATGGCTACCTCTGGAACACAGCTTCTGGGTCTTCTTAATCACCACTAATTTCTTAGCTCCAGCTCACCACCATCAATTGTCTGAGTAAAGCAAAGGTTTTAATTCAGTGGTTCTGGACTTTCATTAATCATGGCTGATTCTTCAACCCCAGCAAACAGAACCAAATTCTCAACTCAAAATAACAAATACTTGATAGGATCTTTAAGGGACTTCAAACTTCCCTCTAGAAATTTAAAGGCCAGGCCTCCATCATCTGCTATCTGCAGTGCTCTCAACATTCTTATCTCTCAATCTCCCACAGAAAAGCTCACCAATATTTGACCACTCAATGGCTTGTCTGGCCCAAAGTTTCCAAGTGCTTCCACAATCTGCCCCAAAACAATATAGTGAGATCTCTCACAGAAATACCCCATGATCCCGGTACTAATTTCTGATGTAACTACTATTGATGTGATAAAAAACCATGACCAAAGCAACCTGGTATTTTTGGCTTAGAGTTTCATATCACAGTTGATCACTGAGAGAAGTCAGAACAGAAAGAGCCTGGAGGTAGGAGCTGAAGCATAGTCCACAGAGGAGGGTTGCTTGCTTGTCAGTTATGGCTTGCTCATCCAGTATTCTTGTTGAACCCAGGATCCCTAGGCCAGGTTTAGCACCACCCACAATTGGCTGGGCCCTCCCACATCAATCATTAAGAAAATTCTCTACAGCCTGATCTTGAGGCAGGATGTTCTCAATTGAGGTTCCCGCCTTTCAAATGACTCTACCTTTGTAGCAAGTTAACATAAACTTAGCCAGCACATAGGTCAAACCCCAGTTTGATGAGTTGAAACAGCAGGAACTTCCTAGAAAAGGGTACTAGTTACTTCTAGCACTTCCCCTTGCAGATGTCCCTGCCATCTTGTTGTCCCTGTCTTGTCAGTACTTTAGAAGTCATGTTTCCATTACTGAAAAAGGTGAATGGGATTAGATTGTTGTCTTAGTTAGGGTTTTACTGCTGTGAACAGACACCATGACCAAGGCAACATTATAAGGACAGCATTTAATTGGGGTTGGCTTATAGGTTCAGAGGTTCAGTCTATCACTATCAAGGCAGGAGCATGGTAGCATCCAGGCAGGCATGGTGCAGGCAGAGCTGAGAGTTCTACATCTTCATCTATCTGAAGGCTGCTTGTGGAAGACTGACTTCTAGGCAGCAAAGATAAGGGTCTTAAAGCCCACACCCACAGTGACACATCTTCTCCAACAAGGCCATACCTACTCAGACAGGGCCACAATTTATAATAGTACCACTCTAAACAAATCGTGTATGTTAGATTAAATCACCAGAAAGACTGGCAAAGTCCTTCAAGCAATAAAATTAGAAAATCACTCTCTTGGATTAATTTTACTAATTATTAATCCAGGCAATAAAAACAGAGGATGCAGAAATGTGAAGAAATAAATTATTCAGTGTGTTTACTTATTGTTTTTATAAACTAAATGTTAATTATAATGGAAAAGAAGTCTGGCAGATGATGACTTTAACCAAAATGATCGAATATAGCAATATGTTCAACATGAAAATAGCTAAAATATCTGCAGTCTGTGTGCTAATGTATAACTCAGATGTGACAATGATAAAATTCATTCATATTATGAGACACATTTCAGCCTGGCTAAACAGATGTTTTCAAAGATGTCAAAACCATGAAAGATGCAAAAGGAAGAAGAAACCACTCTAGAACAAAGAGAGTATGCAAACATGACAAATTAAATGCATCCTATTTCTTAGTTGAATACTGAATCAAATAAATAGCAAAATAGTCAGAACAACATGATATTAATAATACATAATAGACAATAATTGTTCACATAGTATAATACTTTATTAGGCTGATGGTCAGGGAGAATACATTGCTATTATGCAGCAAGTGCTAAAACTTGTCAGTGTGTTTGAGTGCTAAAATCATGTGTCCTCATACACACTTATTCTTAGGAAGCAGAATAAAAGCCTTTCTGTGAAAAAAATAATAAAGGCTTTGATGTTTACACACTCTTGAAATGTTCAAACTTTTCTAGTGTTAAGCAACTCCTGGTACCAGATAGTTACATGAGTTTTATTTAGTTTAATAGGAGTAGGAGGTGAGAAAGGTGTTATTGTTAAATGTCTATAACTTTCACAATGAAAAGCAGAACATAGAAAAAGTTAGGTCTTCATCCAATAAGTAGCAGTGGTGGAATCAGAGGAAATATTGGGCACACTATGCAAACTGGCCAAAAAAGCTAAAGACCCACCATATTTGCAGTCATTGACTTTTAAGATTTTTCATTTCTTTCATTTCCTACTTAAATTAAACCTCTGGTGTTTTTATGCCAGTTTTAAGGAATAATTAATGAAGAAATTTTATTAATTTTATTAATTTCCATAAGAAAGAAATCAAGACCAAAAAGTCTTTAATTGATGGAAAAATTATTTCATTTAAAGAAGAACAAATTGAAAATGATTGAGAAATTTAAGTCTCATTTCTCACACCTCTTAAAACTGGAAGGACTTCCCTCCTCATAGTTGGCATATATTTATAAACGTCAGGAAAAAAAGATTATACCTAATTTCCTACTTTTCTTAGGAAAACTGCAAACCAATGATGGTTTTTGAGTATCAAGATGCTGCCATGCTTCTTAGAGGTAATTCTTTGTTTTTGAGAATTTGAATTTTAAAATAGGGACTTTAAACTACAGCTGAACTTCACTCAGGCCCATTTCTGATCTTATAATATGTGCCAAATAGGCTACTCCATGACCCCAGTGACTTGCTTCTAAGAAAACAACACGAATGCATTTGTAACAACTCTACATTTCCATATTAGCTCATGAGAGAAAAGTAATACAATTTGTCTTGGAGACCTCAAAGGTAGGTCCAAGTTTCTACTCTTTTGCAGCAGTTTACCTAATTTTCATTAACCTATATTTGTCTCTTTTGTTCTTCTTATCAAAAATGTATATGCCAATCACACTTTATCTTATCACTGCTTTAAGGCCTATATTGATTAATTCACTCAATTCTTGTGCTAGTATCATTTAAAAATCTGTAAAATACTAGAATACCAAGTAAAAATAAACTACTTTAAAGAAACACAATACTTTTTCTTTATTACCTCCTACAACTATGAAATAGAATCTGAATTAAGCCAGTCAAGGTTTTGGTTATTTACTCTCAATAAAAGTACCAGTTGAAACTGCAGTCATATGGTCAACTGGGCTAGTTGGATATCCAAGATGATCATTCACTCACTGGCCAGTTGTGCTGGTACCTTCAGGAACACTGAGTCATTGACCAGAGTCAGTGACTTGAAAGATCATCTTCCTCCTACACCAAACTTCTCATGCATCCTTGACTCAGTATGGTAGCGCTTCCAAAACTAGATCCAATTTTGCATGTTGTACAACATCATGATGTCACCATATGTAATCAAAGCAGCAACAATAACCTACATAGAGAAGGAGTGCAGAACAAACTACCATAGTTGCTACTTTAATTGTGCTCTTAATACTGTAAAATAAACATTAGCCACATATAAGAATCTTAAAAGGAGGTTAATACAATTAATATTTTAAAGCATTTTCATTATGGATCAGCTCAAGAAAAAAATATAAAGCACATCAATTACCCTAAGTATTCACTGCATAGAATTGTTTTTAAATGTGTAAGTTATAGTGAAAGCTAACAGAAATAAAGAAAAATAATGGTTAGGTTTAAAAATGGAAAATAAATGTAAAGCATTGATGTCAATAAAGTGAAAGTAGCTTTCATGAAAATAATATAAAATTTATGTTTTTCAGAAAATACTTCTCAAACACAAACAGGCAAAATAAATCACAAATTATCAGGATCCAAAATAGAGAAGGAGCCAAGACAGAGCTTAAACATGACAGCTCTGGACTGGGTGTGGTTTAGGGCAGAGTACTTGCTTAACTCCCACAAAACCCTGAATTCGATTTTTTTTTTTTCACAGCAAGCCCTGGAAGGGAATTGTGAGAGCTCCTCTCAGAGCCAGAGAACACAAAGCTTGGCACTGTCAACTCCTCTCCTTCACATTGTGCTACAGTGCCTAGCCAATGAACCGTGGCTAAATTAATGAATGGGTAAGGAATTTGGAATGAAGATTTGCAATGTTTGCAAATGATATAATGGCTTGTATGGAACATCCATGGGAACCTACAGAAAAACAGTTCAAATTAATGCATACATTTGGCACAAATTCAGGACACACACACAATCTAAATAACAAGTCTATTTGAAATAATAGCCACAATTTTTTGTAATTATTGTTACATTTGTATACGTATATATAAGTAATAAATGTACCCCAAATATATACCTAGCTACAAATACATCTGAAAAAAATATTATTAGAAAAACTTTAAAAAGTTGATATGTATATTATGATTAAAAGCAATATGTTTATAGCAGCCTTATTTATAATAGCCAGAAGCTGGAAAGAACCCAGATGTCCTTCAACAGAAGAATGGATACAGAAAATGTGGTACATTTACACAATGGAGTACTACTCAGCTATTAAAAATAATGAGCTCATGAAATTCTTAGACAAATGGATGGAGCTAGAAAATATCATCCTGAGTGAGATGACCCAATCACAAAAGAACACACATGGTATGCACTCACTGATAAACGGATATTAGCCCCAAAACACACAATACCTAAGATGCAATGCATAAACCTCATGAAACTCAAGAAGAAGGAGGAAGACCAAAGTGAGGGTGCTTTTGTCCTTTTTAGAACGAGTATCAAAAGATTCAACCAGAGCTCTCAGAATCTAAACCTCCAGCCTGAGAACAGACAGGGGCAAGCTGTCCTCTGAGAGGCTCTAACCAGCAGCTGACTCAGACAGATACAGACATCCAGAGCCAAACAGTGGATGGAGCTTGAGGACTCTTATAGAAGAATAGGGGGAAGGTTTGTGGGCCCTAAGGAGATAGGAACTGCACAGGAAGATCAACAGAGTAAACGAACCTGAACCCTTGGAGCTCTCAGAGACTGAATCACCAACCGTGGAGCATACCTAGTCTACACAGATCTACCTCCATGGGCTGGACCTAGGCCTCCCTGCACATATGTTGTAAATGTGCAGCTTGGTTTTCATGCAGGTCTCAAACATCTGGAGTGGGGGCTATCCCAAAACATGCAGCCTGTATATGGAGTATGGTCTTCTAGCTGGGTGCCTCATCTGGCCTCAATGGGAGAGGAAGCACCTAGCCTCTCAGAGACTTAAAGTGGCAGGGTGGGGGATACAGGAGGAGGGGTACTCAGAAAACAAGAGATGGGGAAGGATTGTGGGAGGGGGTGACTGGGACGGGTTATAAAGTGAATAAGCAAAAAAATAAAATTGAAAATAGTCAAAAAAAAAAGCAATATTGTACTTAGTTCAGACAAAATTTATGTATAAATTCAAATCAATTACTGTAAAAATCACAATAGGATTTGTGACTCTCTCAGTGTGTATGTGCATGTGTGTGTGTGTGTGTGCAAATATATGATGAAACTTGATACTATAAGAATTCAAAAATATGGACATCAACATTTTTCATATAAGAATGAAATATTAACTGCATAGATATTAGGTTTTAAAGCCAACTGAAACAATAACAACTATGTACAAGGAAAGCTCCACCCATACCTGATAGAGAAAAGAGGCTAGAAACAAACACACTCATTTCTGAGTACTTGACTCATGCTAAGTGTGTCCAGGGAAAAGAATAGTGAGGGACAATCTTTGATTCTATGGTTCAGGATCAATGTACACATGGAGAAAGGAGAAATGTGTTCCCTGGTTCACACCATACACACACAAAAAAAATCAATTTCAATGATGAGAAGTAAAAACAAGCCATACAAAATAAGCTTCTAGAAAATCACATTTCAACGTCTTCATGATCGTGAGAGGAGAAAAAATTCTTTTAAAACTTTATAATAACAATTAGGTCTGAAATGAAAATTAAAAAAAAATATATACCCAGTTCCCACTGTGAACTTTTGGTTATCAAAGATCTCAAAAGAGTACAAATAATAGATGACAGGAATTATTTGCAACATATGTAACCATGGAAGGCTTTGAATCCACAGTACATAAAGAATCATAAGTCCTTGAGTTATGCTTGGAGAGGCACTTTACATAAGAAAATATAAAAATGACCTTTGAACATTTGTAAGAATGCTTATCTTAACAAGTTAAAGAAATGCAAATGAAAGCTACAAAGGAATAACAGACCATAGGCATTTAAAGACAGAAGTTAAGAGGACTAACAATGTTTAGTGTTGTTACAAACAAGCACTCTGAACTACCATGAAAGGTTGATAGTTAGGTTTTCATCTTTGAAAATTGTTCAGCCATGTCTGCTAAGATGTAGCACTCCTGGTGACTAGGAACTCCACTACTAGAATATACTAACATTAAACCAAAGAAATCAAGGGGATAGTAACTGAGTCTATCGCTACACTTTGAGTTACTACATAATAAAACACAACCTACCTAATATGCTAAAATAAATAAATATCTTAGTATGTTTTTCAAATAAAATATCAGCATTGGAAAGATGGCTCAGGCAAATGCTCACTACACAAACATGATGACCTGTGTGACTTCCCAGCACCCTTGTAAAAAAGCCAGGGACAGAAATGCAAAAAGGTAATCCTAGCCCTTGGAAGGCAGAGACAAGAAGATCCAGACTCAATGACAGAAAAAAAGAAAACACAAGGGACATGAAGTTATGAGGGAGGTACATATTGTGGGGTATCTAGGAAGAGATAGAGGGGAGAGCAGAGGAGAGGGGAGGTTTTGTATGCATTTTTTTCTCTAAAATAAAATCTCCACATTGGAGAGAAGCCCCTTAAAATAGAGATGTTTTATGAGGAAGTTAAGAAAAACATTCTATCCCCCAGGCAAGCTTACTAATTCCAGGAAGTCCCTGAAACTGTCCAGATATACTAAGTCACTCTGTCCCCTACTTTATATGAGCAGTGAGGACATCTGGGAGACATGTGCTCCAGGTACCCAGCTTTCATGGATGTGACTCATTCTGGAATGCACTTATTAACAATGCAGCTGTCTTTAAGGTGTCTTTACTCCTGGATATAGCCCCTCACCCATAGTCCTATAAGTATTCCCAATTAAACTCACTGATTTAACAAGCTTCTGGTGGTATTGCTACGTCTGTCTATCATCACTTCCCTAGATGACGTGAGTAGAGATTTCTTCAAATCTCCTTGGGAATAAAGCCTCACGATTCGGGGATATAAGCAAAGTACGTTGGATAAATGTATGAAATATATATATGAAAGTACAAAATGTACATTTTATTTTTTTTAAAGTGGAGAGCAATTCAAGAAGACACCTAACGTTAACCTCTGGCCTCCTGAATGCACCTGTGTTTGCAGAGCATATACCCAAAACATGGTCACATATGCACATAGAGATAAATAAAGATAAAAAGTCAGCAGTTACACATAGCTAAGCTTCAGCTAATCACAGCCAGCCATTTAATCAGATCCCATCCAAATGATGTATCTCAAACATTCCAGATTAACTGAGACAGATACCAGCTATCAAAAGTCAGTGATTTTTCCATGTTGTGTCTCCGCTACTCTACAAAAGCTTGCTGTTCATGCAGCAGGTCAGAGTCCTCTGAACCTCTTCTGGCCAGAATTTGTCCAATTGTGTTTCATTTCTTGACCAAATAAACTCAGGTAAAAGTATTTTATCTAATGTTTTATTGTAAGGGCAGTGAGGTGTCTCAAGAAGTAAAGGCATTTTCCACCAAGGTAGATGACCTGAGTTTGATCCCTGAGACTCACATGATGGAAGAAGAGAACCATCTCCTGCCACATGTCTACCAACCTCCACACATGGCATAGACACATGAAAAGACACAGTGAGGGGAGACAGAGAGATACACACATGTGTAATACTTTCATCTATGTAAAATCATTAAGACATATATGTCTTAGACATACACACACAGATATATATATGAATCTTGTAGTTACATAATCTGCAAGAGCCCCAAATACGAAACAACCCTAATGAAAACCAGCAGTAGAACTGTCATGCAAATTATAGAATATTCACTTGAGTGCTATATAGCAAAAGAATTTGACAATATTAATAATACCAAAATTTGGTTAATATGAGAGATAAATATAGCTGTTGTGGAGATTAAATTATACTATTCCTATAAAGAATATGAATTACGTTGGAAAATCTTGAAAGATGTATCATTGTTTTTGCTTACATTTCTTTAACTTTCATACTGGAGAGGTCCTCTCTGATAATCATCCTTGCTCATAAGTCTATGATATTGATGCTTTTCTGAGCTTTGACAGAGGTGGTATCAAGGAAATACAAAAGACCCAAGAAATGGAGTACGAGACAGTCCTGCGGGCATATTGAGGCAATTGAAAGTCTAAGATCAAGCAAATGAAGTTTTTTTTTTCCCATGGGAACAGTATGTTGTGAGGATGAAGGTCCTTGTGCCAACAGATAACCAGGGAACCCAAGAATGTTAAGCACATATGGTTGTCTTTTCAATGGAAAATATGTAAAAACCTGTTCTTCCATCCAGAAACCTGAGAATTGAAGTTAATTAATAGCCTGGTGATCTGTGAGATCTGTTGGGCCAGGCCACATCAAATTTCTACAACCAGGACCAGAGGTGGCTAGTAGTTAATGGCCCTTGCACTATCTGTATGACCAGTGGCTTCCCTAAGCTCCCACACCACAACTGGAGGTAGTCCAATACCCCAAGTGATCTTTGTGTTATCTGTATGATGAAGACCATTCCAGATCCTTTCTTAGGTCCTTAAGCTATTACAGGTAGCCTATCTCTAGAATGTATCTTTTTAGAAGAAATGGCATGTACCCTGAGTTGAGTTTCAATGGCTTCCGTGTACAGTAAGGATTGTGTTACACCAGGAAACTTTTTTCCAATTACATTGTATTTAAATATGCTGGCAATAAACTACCTGGCATTAGACACTCTAGAAGTTTGATGCAAGGTGGCAGACTAAGTTGACCTGAACCAAGTTTTCATTCTTACTTCCTCACGGATCACTCCCCTAACTACCATGAAACCATCAGGGACTCTTTTATCAGGGGATTTATTCATAAGACGGTGTCCCATGCCACTGAGTAGTCAAAAGACAAAAGGTTTTTGCCATGAATGACAGAGCTTCAGCTCCTGCAAAACACCTGAGAACATTGAGAGGAACATGTTTCTATTCTATAACTTTGGAAAAGGTGTCATACCCAAAGACATTTTGGAAGAGAGCTTTCACACATGAATTTCTGTGACTATCAATTTCTTTAAATGTTATTCAAACCATGGGTAACAAACACAGCTTGTCTTCAATACATGTCTGGGAGAAGATTTGTGGTGAGAGTTAGCAGCAATTCCTGGTGAGGATGTATATCGTATATTTATGTGTATATATATTTAACTAAAAACTGAGAACATAGAAATGAAGGCTTTGTACCTTGATGTCACAGTTATAGTGAGTCGGCAAGTGACACAGTTTAACCTTGACCTCAAAATCCTCAATCACCTATTCTTTTAGTGCCCAACCTCATGTCTAAGCTAGTGTTAGAATATATATCCAACAGAATTCACTTAAAGATTGAGAGCTAATACATATAAAGTACATATCACATACTTTAGTAATAAACAATTACTACTAAGTAATGGTCAATATCTAAAAGCAGACACATAAAAACAGATGTAACTCTGCATGTTAGCTAAGGAGAACTATTAGCAGGAAGTCCTATGAAGAGAACAGAACTTTACAATTTTCATTGACCCAAATATATGAAATAGGGAATGAGCATCAATTATGAATTACAATATTGGGCTCTGGAGACATGACTCAGCAGTTAAGTGTGAGTACTGTTCTTGCATAAGACCGAGTTCAGTTTGCAACACCCACATCTAGAGGCTCACATTTGACTGTAACTTGAGGTCCAGGGTTTCAGATGCCTTTTTCTGACCTCTGTGAGCACCTGTGCTCAGATTCATGTACTCATATACAGACATACATTTATATGCAATTAAGAATAAAACAAGAATGAAGTCATAAATGCTCCACTATATTCATAGCATCCTTATTTATAATAGTCAGAAGCTAGAAAGAACCCAGATGTCCTTCAACACAGGAATGGGTACAGAAAATGTGGTCCATTTACACAATGGAGTACTACTCAGCTATTACAAACTTCATGAAATTCTTAAACAAATGGATGAAACTAGAAAATATCATCCTGAGTGAGGTAACCCAATCACAAAAGAACAAACATGGTATGCACTCACAGATAGCTGGATATTTGCTTAAAAGCTATGAATATCCAAGATGCAATTCACAGACCATGTGAAGCTCAAGAAGAAAGAAAGACTAAAGTGTGCATGCTTCAGTCCTTCTTAGAAGGGGGAACAAAATACTCATGGGAGCAAATATGGAGATAAAGTGTGGAGCAGAGATGGAAGGAAAGGCCATCCAGAGACTGCCCACCTGGGGATCTATCCCATATACAGACACCAAACCTATGCACTATTGTGGATGCCAAGAAATGCTTGCTGACAGGAGCCTGATAGAGCTGTCTCCTGAGAGCTCTATCAGAACCTGACAAATACAGAAGCGAATGCTCACAGCCAACCACTGAATTGAGCACAGGGTCCCCAATGGAGGAGTTAGAGAAAGGACTGAAGAAGCTGAAGGGGTTTGCAACCCCATAAGAAGAATAACAATATCAGCCAACCAGACTCCCCAGAGCTCCCAGGGACTAAACCACCAACCAAAGAATACACATGGAATGACCCATGGCTCCAACCACATATGTAGCAGAGGATGGCCTTGTTGGGCATCAATGGGAGGAGAGACCCTTAGTCCTGGGCTCGATGCCCCAGTTTAGGGAATGCCAGGATGGAGAGGCTGGAGTAGGTGGATGGGTGGGTGAGGAAACACCCTCATAAAAGGAGAGGGAGAGAGAATGGGATAAAGTGTTTCCTGAGGGGAAACTGGGAAAGGGAATAACATGTGAAATGTAAATAAATAAAATATCCAATAAAAAATAAAATAAAATGAATTATCCTGAAGATAATAAATATTTGGAGGTTCAGATACGCTGTTATATGACAGATACTATGCATTATCACGATGCCATTGAAATGTCCTTTGCCAACTGACAATACAATTGTCTATTTATAAGTGTGCAAATGTCACAGAATCCCTGTTTCCATAAGGTATTTTTCTTATTGTTTTGTGAACTAATTTTCAGACTTCCAAGTATTAATGTTTAGGGTTAAGGGTTAGTCACTTTTATGATTTTAGAATCTATTTAATGAATATCATTATAGAGCCGTTCTACTGAGCCAGTCAGTTTTACACTGGTATAGATTGATGAGACTGGTCAAACAAAGAATAGAAGGGAGAGTTAGAAAGATCTGCAGTCCTCCAAATGAATAAATACTTAATCCAGACCTGAATACAGTTCCAACGCTTCTCACAAAGCACTAGAAATTATCAACAAAATGTCCCTTCCCAGAGCGTTTTGAAAACTCAAAATTGGGGCCTATTTTCACACTCCCCAGTGTTTTCAGGCTTTCACTGGTTTTTTCTAAATTAATAGAAAAAGTGTGACAAAATAAATAGAATTATTCCTTACAAAACCTATTTGAATGGCCATTGTCCTTTTTGACAATAAACACCAGGTAGGCCATTGAAAGGCTACTTGATGTTAGTAAACACAATTCTTATTTACTCTTAAGGAGTAATTTGTTTAAATAGTAATTTCTGTAATAAAATATGCCTAATAATCTCATAAATAGAATAAATATGACAAATGGCAATTATCTGAAAAACAGATTAGATATGAGGAAATAAAGCTAAATTTAAACAGATTTCAATAAGACATTTTCTGAAATATCTCTGATTATATACTCACACATGTGAGATATGTATGTACATATACCTGAGTGTATGGATGGATGGATATCCATGTAAAAAGTAAGTTATTGTTAGCTGTTACTAAAACTACATGTATTTACATGCCCGTGCATAAATAATCATGCTGTGATAGTTTTTCCTTTTATTATGGCTCAAGGCATATGGAAACATGTACACATACCAAAAATGCAGCAATTTAATACAAGGCATGATGGTTCGTCCCTTTTATCGAATGGTAGGCAGATCTATTCAAGGTCAAAGTCAATCTGGTCTATAAAGAGACTTCCAGGTAAGCCATAGCTACCGAGTGAGAATCTATCTCAAAATGTAAATTAATTAATAAATAAAGTTTACAAAATAATTGTACATGATTTTATATAAATGATTGATCATTGTGAATTTCAATAATCATGAAGGAGATGCTGGGCCAGTCCCCTAAAATATACCAAAGGAAGACTATGCTTACATAGAGTTTTTGTAACAGCCAAAATTGAAGAAAAAATTTTAGATTTTGGCTATGTTCACCAAAATGTTAAATTGCAATAGATTCTATAATTTACTTCTAATTGCTGGAAAACAACTTGACTATCTAAAAGAGAATAAGTTAACACACATACATACAAACACACACACACAAGAAACTAAAATTATGAATGTAAGATTAAAGGTTATTTGAAGGATAAATTTTCTAATATTTTAGCAGTGATTATAATCAATGAGAGAATACTGTAAAGGAAAACATGGAATCATAATTTTTAATTTCTGCCCTCTCACATAATTTGAATTTTCATAATATGTGTTTATTTATTGTGTGTGTCCTTTCCTTTATTTCTTTTTTGATTTCTGAGAGTATAACATAATCATAACATTCCCTCTCATTCCCTTTCCTCCCTTCCAACCCTCTCATATACTTGCCCCTGTCTCTGTTTTCACTACTTGTTATTACATCAAGAAAACATCAGGATCAGGTTTTCCCATTTGCAAATATTGTGTGAGCTTTTTTTGAGGTAATTTGAACAGTTGTTTACTCACCCTAGACAGGGCACTAAGGACGAGTTTATTTAACCTAATGTAGATTGTTGAGTTCATATATTTAACTGGGTTTGTGCATTTGAGCACTGATGAGGACTTATGTACAGGTATATGGACAATTTACTGGCAGCTACATTATGGAGGGAAAAAAATCTCCTCAGACACAGTTGTCTCTATATCTTAGGGGTAGTGTATGGCCTCAGCAACTCTCTCCCCTTGTAATGATTAACTATTTACAATTCCTTTGGAAGGACAGGTACTCAGAAACCGACCCCACCCTCAAATTACTGAAATCCTGCGGGTCTATTTTAATGCCAGTCTCTTCCAGTGATCACAGCAGTCTGTAGTTTCAAAAGGCAACAGCCGAGTTATGACCTGAGAGACAACAGGGCAAATATAACAGAATTCACAGCTTTGCCGTTTGCTCCTTCAGCTTGCTTGCTCTCAAATTATTCACATCATCAAGACAGGGAGTTAATTTAGGTCTTTGGTTTTTTTGTTTTGTTTTTACTATATTTATACTCATTTAGATAAGGCAATGTAATGATATGTCAGACTTAATCAAACTTAGGAATAATCAAAGATTTTTCAACTTTTTCTTTGCAACCTTCTCTATAATTTTGAGATTTCTAATGTGGCCTCTTGAGTTGCCAAGATGAGGCTATGGGTGCCAAGCTAGCTCCTAGCAACATGGTCTGTGAGAAAACAAGGGCAGTTCCTGTTTGCCAAGACCAGACCAGTCTCTCTCTCTCTCTCTCTCTCTCTCTCTCTCTCTCTCTCTCTCTCTCTCTCTCTCTCTCTCCCTCTCTCCTTTCTCTCTCCTCTCTTCTCTCCTCTCTTTCTCTCTCTTCTCTCTCCCTCTCTCCTCTCTTCTCTTTCCCTCTCTCCTTCTCTCTCTCCCTCTCTCCTCTCTCTTTCTCTTTCCTCTCTCTCCCTCTCTCCTCTCTCTCTCTCCCTCTCTCCTCTCTCTCTTTCTCTATCCCTCTCTCTCTCATCTTCTCTTTATTTCTCTCACCTCCCTCTCTGTTCTGCCTACCACTGCTCCTCTCTTTCCTCCTTCTTTCTAGCCAGCATGTACCTCAGTCCTATGTCTCCCACTTTTTCCAGATAGGCTAGATAAATGAAATATCCTGAGAATTCTGGGGAAGAATTCTGAGAGAGCTGTTAATACCAGCTTGAACTGGTCTTTCAGTACTCCAAAGAACATACCACAGGTAAACTTGTCTCTCTGTAATTCATAAGGAGCCTCTGTACTTGTAAATGGGAATGGAAGAGTAGCTACAGCTCTACCTGAACCAAAACCACAGCTTCGCTCTATTGTAATCCCAAAGCCAGTCTATTGATTGGAAAGTTCATATTTCCTTCAGGAGAAAAAAATCAGAATACAGGAAAAAAGTTTATCTTTCTTTTCTCTTATAATGACCCTTAAAGAGGCTCAAACGAAATATTGCAAGAATGAATAGTAAATTATTTTGCCTGTCAAAGTCACAATACAAAGTCAACTAAAATGTCTTTAAAATGATGAATGGATAATTAAAATATGGCATGGACACACAATGGGATATTATTCACCCTTAAGAAGAGTGATGTAAAGTCATTTGTAGCAACATGTATGGAAAGTAAAAAAATTATGACAATAATATAAGCAAAATGCAGAAAGACAAATACCACATATTTTTTACTCACATGCTGAAGCCAAAATGGTTAATATCAAAGATGTAGTCAGTTGTGTAATTATCACTAAGTGAGAAACTGGAGGGGAAAGAGAAATAGAAAGGTAAATGACGGATGTTGAAATGCAGTTGAAGAGGCGAAAAGAGTTCTTATATTCTGCAGCTTGCTTGAGTGGTTACAGTTCACAACAACTTACTGTGTTTTATAAAGAACTAAGAGAGAGGAGTTTTCAAACATACATACATACATATTATATTTTTTTCAGCTTATAACATTGTACTCAGGAATATAAACATTTATTCACTATTAGTGGAATTCCAAACTGGTGAAGATAATACAGAAATCAGGGTGGTCGTTTTCTAAAAATAGATTCTGGGCATCTACGCAAAGAACTCTACATTCTACTACCCAGATCCTTGCTCATCCACATTTATTGCTATTTTTTCACAATAGGAAATTGAAACAACTTAAATGTCCCTCAGATGACATGAATAAATGAAAATATGGTACATATACAAAATTGAATTGCAGTTATTTGTAAAAAAAAAAAAAAATTAAAATGTTCAGGTAATTGGATGGAGCTAAAGATAATAATTCTGAATGAGATAGCTCAGACCTAGAAAAAAAAGACCTATGTTCTCTCTCATATGAGGATCGTAGCTTTGAATCTTTAGATGTGTGTGTGTGTGTGTGTGTGTGTGTGTGTGTGTGTGTGTGTGTGTGTGTGTGACAAGATATTCCCACTTGTGGAGAAACGCTTTGACCATAACTAATTACTTTCTGGTTGAATTTAAAGGACTTTTTAAGGTAGAATTTGTGTCTGTTACTTTTAACATGGAACAAGAACCCATGGCTTAGTAGGTCATAGGTCTGAGATAGGACCTACTACTCTTCTGCTAAATGGACATATAAACTATCTGCTAAATACTCATATTTATAACTACAAATTAGTTTCTCTCAACTCTCATCAGAGATTAATAAACTCATAATTAAACAAATGGAGACAATAAGAGACTGCAGGATTCTCAGCTCTAAATGAGACTCATTTACCATGCTTTTTGCCCCAAGACTCAAAAATCATCAGAGAGGAGGAGTCACAAAGCATTAAGAGGCAGAGGTGCAGAGGACAGCTGTGAAACAGTGTTTTCCAGATGGGACAGTGCTGTTGCATGCAGGCATTGCACCTGGGACTGCATGCAGAAGACCTGTACAAAAATGAAGCCAACCAAGATATTAGCATCGATGAGGAAGGGCTCAAAAAGTCCCACTCCTAGCTGAGGAAGTATTGGAGATGGTTCCGGGGAGAGTCAGTTTTCCTCAGATGAGGTTCCAGCTGGATCTCCATGTTACAGTATATGGACCAACACCAGGCACATGCTGTAAGCAGTCAGTAGACTCCGAGAGTTTTAAAGAGGGTACACGGAGTTGGGAGGGGAAAGTGCGTAGGGGCTGTATAAAGAATACAGATGAAGGCTTTGATCAGAACACATATTAATGTATGAAATGTCCAATAAAATTTTTAAATAATAAAAGCAACTGATATGTAAGTAATGACTATTACGTAAATCGTTATTCATTTAAACAAAAATAAAAATATACAAATAACAATGGTTTTGTGTTCAAAACAATTATAAATATATTTTTGTTTTCCTCTATGCTTCCTATATTGATTATTATTTGTAATTAATAAATTTTAAATGTTCACTTTTGGACAGAAGATCTCAACAGACAAGAAAATATACAGATGGAAAATAGACATTTGAAAATATGTTAAAT
This sequence comes from Mastomys natalensis, assembly GCA_021653895.1. Lineage (NCBI taxonomy): Eukaryota > Metazoa > Chordata > Mammalia > Rodentia > Muridae > Mastomys > Mastomys natalensis. The sequence goes on along the minus strand of JAJTUV010001405.1, from coordinate 80,285 downwards.
GTCATAAGTCATCCTAGAATTAAACAGTAAACAAACAACAAGACATCATAGAGACATGATAAAATAGGCACAATCCTAAACAATTTCTTGGGGCTTTGGAGTAATAGGGATTGGAATGTCATTCAAAGTTGATGGAAATTCAAAATGACACAGCCACTTTGAAAAATAGTTTATGTGTTTCTTCCAAAGCTGATCCAGAAATCTCAAACTCCTTAGTATTTTCCCAAGTGAACTGAAAATGTGTGTCCACATAAAACTATGCACGTGGTTGTTTATAGCAGCTCTATCCCTAACCGCCAAAACTCGAGAATCACCACGATGTCCCTCCATAAACAAACAGGAAAATAATTTGGAATATCCAGACAATAAGCTATCATTCACCCATAAGAGAAATGAAGACCCAAGACATGAAAATCATGAATGGAACTTACAAAATGAACGAATCCAGTCTGAAAAGACTCCAGAAATCATGAGAGCAGTTGTGGGATCCTCTGGGAAAAGAAAACACGTGAGTGCAGTAAAAAGATGAGTGGTTGCCAGAGTCTCAGGTGAGGCAGTACAGAGAGAGCACAGTGGCTCTATAAGAATGTGATGGTACTCTGTGTGATACTGTCGTGATGAAACATGTTGGATTATCGAAATCAACAGACTACCATATAAAGAGAGAACAGCTAATATAATGATGTCTCAATACTAACTCATCAATTGTCAAAGAATTGTCACACTATTGCAAGATGTTATTATAGATAGATAGATAGATAGATAGATAGATAGATAGATAGATAGATGATAGATGGATGGACAGATAAATGGATGGATAGGTGAATGGATGGACAGAAGGATGGATGGATGGATGGATGGATGGATGGATGGATGGATGGATGGGATGGATGGATGGATGGATGGATGGATTCATGGATGGATGGAAGAAAAATGGATAGATGGATAGCTAGATAAGCCTTGAGAATATATATATATTTTTTTTAATTTTTTTGAGGTTTTAATATAATTCCATCATTTCTTCCTTGTCTTTCCTTTTGCTCTTGGACGCCCCCAGAAACAAAATGTAAAACCTTATAGCTGAAGAAACCATGCACTTTAGACACAGGTCCAGAGGCTCCTGTGGCCTGAATATTTCCTCCCTGATGGCTAGAATTCAGTGTATCAAAAGACACTATGGAAGCTTCCAAAGGAGAGAAGCAACTAACAGCCCTGCCTAGCTACGACGTCTATGATCCACAACAATGACCAGCATGACAACATAACTCTAAGGGTGCAATAATGACACACATACCTTGGATATAACAACAGTTCTGTAATTGATATTAAGATCTACTCAACTAGAAGGCTGTCATGCCTGGTACAGGGAATCTACCCAACAACCCAGGGCTATGGAAATCATGAATCTTGTAAGAGAATTTGCAAGATGTTAGTACTAATAGACACAGGAAAGTAGGGGTGGGACAGAGTATATGAGGATTTGATAACTTCTGCTCAATTTTGTGTATGTGTGTGTGTGAGCATGCATGCGTATGTGAGCACATCTGTAAACAGTGCTCTGAAATATATTTATTAAAACACTCATTCAAACATAACCCTTAAGAACATCTTATCAGTAAATTCTAGTTTTATATTTTGTTTTGTGTGATTCTGTATTTGGTTTAGAGGTTCTTCTTTTATTTGCTTGTATATTGTATTTATATAAGAAGATAACTTCTCAAGGTTGTGTATAGCTTGAAATATTTTCTATTTAAACAAATACCTGATTACTTCAGAATTTTTACAGTTTCCATCATCTTTGATATTGCTGTTGCTTTGACCTCTGTTAAAATATGTTCGTTATTGCAATGGGTGGTCTCCTCATTCAGTCTATGTTCATCGAATGAGTAGGAATAAAACGTCCATCTGTAGACATCCAATAACTTTATCTTTAAAACAAGGTTTTCATAGTCAGTTCCATTCTTTCTCAACCTTTTCTCAGTCACTAGTAACTGCAACCCCACATTTTTCCCTCCAGGATCATTGCCCAGATAGTGAATTAACCTGCTCATCACCATCCACACAATCAAAACCCGCTTGCCTTTTCCTCGGGCATTCTAATGTTTCCATTTACTGTTCTTTTGTTATTGCAAGTTCTCTACACCTTTAGGGGGAATAAATGTGGTTCCTTTTTTTTTGAGCATTCTGAGAGCTCGTGGAGAAATGTGCTATTCCACAAGAGAGACAAACTTCCAAGGTAAAAAGACAAAGTTGCATGCAGAAGCAGGGACTTGCCGGGGGAGGAATGGTTGTATAGACAGATTATCTGTTGGAAAAAATTCCTATTCTTTGTTTCTTAGTAAAAGTACATTTTAAAAATAAATGCTGATGTCACTTTCTAATAGCTCCTGTTCATTCATGGTCTACTTTAATAAAAAATAGAATAAGATAATTGTTCTGATGGCTAATTAATATAGTCTGTTATGTTTGATTTCAAGCTCTGTGGTCCTGGAGTTGAAATGTTGACTTGAAGGTCTCCAGTTAGCTCCTCACAGGAAACAAACGGTGCTATGTGTCCTTCTGTCTGTCTGATCAGCTTCTCTAGATGCAAGACAGACTCCTGGTGCTTGCTGATGGTGTCAGTTTCTACCACCAGCACTGCGCCCTCTGCTGGAAACTCTAAATACAGAATGTTAATTAAAATGGCCCCTGTGGATTAGAACCCAACCCAAGCAGGTTTGTGACAGCCCCAGCTCTGTATTTCTGGTTTCCTGTCTACGTTTTGTACACTAACCTCTTCCAAGCAGAATAGCCCATTGCTCTCCTCCCCAGATAGACCATTGTGGTTAAAAGACAAGGACTTGGTGGTTAAAATATGTCATTGTGAGGACACCATAGGGACTTGATTGCCAAAAATACAAAGAAACAAACAAACATGTAGGTACCACTCCTCTGGGTACCAGGCATTGGATTCTAGCCTTAAGTGATACGTTGTCCCTTACAAAGCCAATAAGCATAGTAAGCTTCCTCCTGTTGTACCTCTTTCTGATTTTCTCCTTCTCTTCCTTTGTTCCTCTTCATCTTCTAGCCCTAGCTTCTTCTTACTTTCTGTAGAATGGATAGGCACATCCAATTAAATATATATCCAATTAAATATACATTCACATTAGCTATGTCCTTTAAAGACAAGGGAGTCCATGCTCTCTATATCTTTTTAAACCCTTGTTCTCATTCTCGTTCTCTTGTTTTTTTCTGTTACTTTTCATCTCTCCTGTGCTTTTTGCTTTGTTTTTCAGGTTTTGTTTGATTTATCTTGTTAATTTTTTTTTCTGTGCCCTTCTTCTGAGTCCTGGTTGTTTATTTAACAGAAGTTACAACTTTTCCTCCTCCACATGTTTATATAAACATACTAAGATTCTAAGTACCCCAGTAGGGCGTTCATCGATTCATGTTCCAAGTCTGTAAAACAGCACACTGATCTTTTTGCTCTACACTCAGTATCCTTCCAGAGAGGAAGATAAACTCCGAAATTGAGTCAGATTGATAAAGTGCATTGCCACGGTACACCTTACATTTATATCTTTGCATTCACCAGACAGATTATGCAAGCTTCCCTATCTGAAGGAATTAGGTCTTTCTTGTCAGTTCCAATCCAAAAAAACATGCTGCATTCACACAAACATCTCCTGGTCTCTGCCAATGAGTTTTGGGTATTTGTTTTGTTTTGTTTTGTTTTGTTTTGTTTTGTTTTGTTTTGTTTTGTTTTGTTTTTCGAGACAGGGTTTCTCTGTGTAGCCCTGGCTGTCCTGGAACTCACTCTGTAGACCAGGCTGGCCTCAAACTCAGAAATCCGCCTGCCTCTGCCTCCCAAGTGCAGGGATTAAAGGCGTGTGTCACCACTGTCTGGCCAAGTTTTAAATTTTCAAATTATATATACACATATATTTCCATTGCCTATGGAAAGGCTGCCAGGCCTCATATATGCCAACCGTTAAGACTGAAGTCTCATCATGTTTGTACACTTTTCCTACAGAAAACCTGGTTATCATAATTTGGTTCTTCAGGTGGCTTCACTTAGCCTTCCATTCTCTATCCCAAAGAAAGAAATCAGGACTGAAAGTCACAAGGACGGGATTTCACAGCAGTATGAAATCTCAAAGGAAAATGGATTCCCATTGCTGCACTGAGCAAATAGCAAGGACGAAATATATTATGTTAAGAATTGGTCTGATTTAGGCAATCGTGTTGGAAAAAAAAAAAAAAGAAATGAATACTTGTGATTATATAAATGTAATTCCACACCAGTGTCAGTTTTGATGTTTGAGACGTGTGAACATACACATACACCAAAAACATTTTCTCAAATCTTAGCAGAAAATGCTGAGTTAAATTGTATCTATGAACCAGTATTTCAACATTTTTTTAATTCAAGTCTTCAAATTAGTCTTCATCTCTCCTCTCATTGATCATTCCATTTTTTCCCTCAGAATTGAGGCAATCCCCATTGTTATGGGCTTTGTTCAGTGGTTCATATGTAGGAAATTTGTCAGCATCTGTGATGGAGTTAAGAGAGGCATAAGCTTGGATAGGTGATGGAAGAAGTTAATAAATCATGAGGACCCTGCCTCCAGATTGGATAAGTGTGGTTCTTGGCTGGCCAATTCTTTCCTGAAGAAATGATGTGTAAAAGAGCCAGTTCTGCTCGTGGGTCCATGTTTCTCCTTCACACACCCATCTCCTTCTCCCCTCCTCCTCCAGTCACAGTACAGCTAGATGGTGGCACCATGCACAAAATTTGAACTTTGTGCACGTAAAAATTAAGAATAAACCACCTAATAAACCACCATTTTTGAAAATCAGTCAGTTAGCACAGGATAATCAAACATACCAACACAAAATCTAATCGGACAACTACCATAAAAAGTAGAGTTTATACCACTCCAGGATATTTTAAATTTTATAGATTGTGCCTATGGTTCAATAAAAGACTTTGTCTAATAAACGAATGATACACAGACTGAAGCAGTGACTCAGCTATGAATTATCAGTCAGGGGATTTAAATTAATTCAATGCTCATATGTTAAAGGGAACAGATGATGAGATAAAAGATTTCGCCAGATAACTGGAATGTGTGTACAAGAAGCAAATGAAAATTCTGATATTAAAAAAAATGAAATAACTAAAATAATTAACAGTTATATCTATCAACAAAGTGTAAAACAAGAAATAGCTGAGAAATATTAGTTGGATAATAGTTATGTAACTAACAAATGTCGTGGTGCAGTCTGAGAAGCCAAACAGATATAAGTTACACTGAAACATGAAAGGTACATGAGGCAGGATGAAAACCTTTAGCAGGCATGGAATACCATATTCACCCTGGAAGGAAAGCCAATGAATGGGGCAAGGATTGTGTGAAGAAATGAATATCAAGAACATCCAGCTGATGAAAGATTGAAATCATAAATCACACCCATATTGTTCTTCCACATGAACTAAGTTTGGTTCCCAGCACCCATATCAGACAGTTCACAACCACCTGTAATTCCAATTCTGGAGAAAATGATACCTTCTTTGGCCTCCAGAAGCACCTGCATTTTTGTGTTCAAATACACACACACATACATACACACACATGCACACATATGTTTAAATATAAAAATAAAATATTTCAAAGGAATATTCTCTTACTAAAAAATGAAGAAAAGAGAAGGAAAAAAAATCATTCCTAACACCATCACAGTAGAACAGCCAAGAAACAAGGACAAAGAAAAAAGTCACAAGTGGGACCATAAGAAGATACATTCTCTTCAAAGGGACAATCTTACACTTGACTCTTACTCAGAATCATATAAAACAGAAGACAACAGAATAGTATAAATAATATATTAAAAACAAAGTTAGTAGGAAGGAAAAACATATTTTAAAAGTAAAGTAAAGCAATAAAAACGTTCCTATGACATCAGTGCCTAAGAACACTTAAGAGCATCAGTCTACCAAAAAGGACCAAGAAACAGCAGCTTGAAAAATATCCCAAAAGGAAACATGAAAATGCTGGAAAAGTAAAAACTTTAAAGTTGGGGACAATCAAAAGGAATATTTGTGATATAAATTAATGGCAAAGCTATTTTCAAGAGGCTTATATATACATAGAGTTACAGTGAATGGCAGTGAACCCGGTGAAATTCTACAGGTCAAGTTTGCTTACTAGAATTTGATGCTTCCAGTCCTAGTGTTAGCTGGGATGTAGACATTTGCTAGCTGATATTAGTCTTAATAAACCACAGACATATGATTATTTTCTCTAGGATCGTGTATTGGACCTTCTGTTGCTGTCCTAATCCTGTGAGAAAAACAGCTTAAGGAAATTTATCTTGGCTCAGGTTTTCAGAGGGTTCTGTATACTAGGACAGGAGAGTGTAGATCACAAGCAGCTCATGCGATGGGCAGTCCAGAAGCACAGAGAATGGACTGATGTTGTAATAGGTTTTTTCATTTCCTTTTCCATCATCTAGGTCCCCAGTCTATGGAATGATTCTGTCCACACTCAGGTCAGTTCTTCCCCAGTGCCTTAATCATTCCTGGAAATGTTCTCAGAGACACATTAGGAGATATATGCTATTAATCTCTTTGGTGCTTCTTAACCCATTAAATTGGCATTCAAGATTAACTATCACAGGGCATTACAAGAACAGTGAGAGTTTACCAAATCAGGATATTAACAGAAGGAAAAGAAGATATTTCAAAATTACTGATTCAAATAATAAAGAAAGGGGGTAGGACAGGAACTACAGTAATTGAGGGAAATCAAATTGAAAGAAAATAATGTAGTAAACATTAAGGAGGGTAACATGAGTTGTTTTCATTAACTTCATGGAAGTAGTTGAGGAGTAGGACAGGCAAGTCAAGTTTTTAAAATGCTCTAAATTAAAAGGTTGGCTGCTATCAATTCAGGGAACAAATAAATGATTTGATTATAAAGTTTTGAGCACTATGTCATTATATCTCCTTTAATCCTTTTGGACTTATTAGCCTTAGCTTGCACACTTCTTATCTCCCTCCCAATACACATGTGTATATACACACATGGAACTCCAGACAGTGTCTCAGTCAGCTCAGCCCATTATACCAAGACAACAGATGTGATGGTTTAAAGTATAGACATTTTTTTCTTACAGTTTAGGAAGCTCAGAAATTGAAGTTCAAGACACTGGCCAGACTCGGACTCTGATGAAAGCCTTCTTCCAAGTTTACAGACAGCTGCCTTTGCTGTGTTTCTACCTATTAGAGAGGAAATAGGTACAGGAGCTTTAAATAACCAACTAAAGCCTTCTGGTCTTAAACTCTGGGTACCCACTGAGGGTTAGAAAAATCAATGTAAGACTGTAACATAAATATAAGTACAGGATACATAATAAGTAACCAGATAGCAGTTATACTGCTAATTAGATGTGAGACTTTAAAAAGTGTTTGCTTTTTATTTTACTGTTTCATTTTGCTATAAAAAAATGCACTTTAAGTGTTACTATATATTTCAATTGCTTTGAAAAGCACAACTTTTGTTCCTCATGGCTTTTAAGGTAACTATGATGTAGGGAGACATCTTAGCCAATGTGTGAAACAATGTTTTAAAATAGCATGGCTTGTGTACATTAATCCTAGTTTAAGTTAGCAACTCATTGGACAAAGTTTTAGTAAGCATACTAAGAATCAGTCATCATATAGTCGAAAGTAAAATAATGCTATGTTCTCTCTGTGTTGTGAAATTAATATTGGTTAAAATTTATTTATACCTTTGATTTAATGATAATAAATGAAAGTACATCATCAAAAACTCTCTGCTATAGAGAAGGCAAACATATGCTCTAACAAAAAAATCACAAACAAATGCACTTTGAATAGAGACATGAAGGAAGGACTATTACTGAGTAATGTGACATTTATGTCAACTGAAATTCAGAATTAGGGTAACGCCCTTATATGTTACCTAGATAGAAATAAACCTGAAAAGGCTCAGGGCACTTTAAATAATGAAATAGGGTTTCAAGGCAATCCCTAGTGCATACTATAAGCCAAGATAAGGGGTATGGATTATTCTTTTAATGGGAAAACTATACCAGACTTATATCATTGAAAGTTCTTTTTAAATAGCTGGAAGATTGATGGAGTAGAAGCAAGTATCAGGGTAGCCAGATAAAACCTGCAAATATCCTCCCATGCAGGCAGGAAAGGTTTACTAGCTTGGCTGAATGAGGCTCTGAAGGAAAAGAAGAATAAATAATTCGAGATAAACCTTGGAGGATATCAGCCATGATGAAGTTTTATGAAATATTACATTTATATATTAATTCATATTTTACCAAACATGCTAAAGTTTCCTTAAAGTTTTGCCAAGCAATCTGGGAAAAAAAAAAAAAACATGCATAGCACTAGTGGAGCGATAAATGAAGGATAAAGTCTTAAGGACAAAAAAATAAATAAAAAGACTTTCTCAGTTATGACCCTTTTCTCCTCTACTAACGACAGTTTGGATAGTTTTTATTACATTGTACTTTTGTATTGATTTGTTTATGAAGGCTGTTAATCTTTTCCTGTCAGCTACATTACAGATATTTCCTGAAGATTGTTGATTTGATTGGGAATCTTCTGCCATTCAGTGTTTTCTTTTTGACTTATATATAAAAGAATACATGTTTTTCTTTATGTAGCATAAAGAACTAACGTTAGAGAAACTTGACTCTGTCCACAACCTTAGATAAGCATATATAAATGTAATTCTAGTGATTTTTGTACTTAGTTTCATTTCAATTGCATAGTGTTTGCATTTGCCTTGGTTTTGGTTTTCCCTTTCACATTAACCAGCTTTTCTCCCTAACTCTGTATGCACAGCACTCTCATAGATATTATGAGTGATGTACAGAAGACTCAAGCTTATCTCAACGTAACCTATTTAAAGACCTCCCCCACACACCTTGCTTATTTCTGGGTAATACTCATTCTTCCCAGGCTTCTTACTCTTCTGACTCATGAAGCTGTGGTTTCACTCCCCCGCCCCAACCACCTTGTCCTTTGTAATCATCAAGAGACATCAGTTTCCATCTGCAAAATGTGTCCTGAATCAGACTTGCCTTTTCCCCACTCATTACTGTTGCAAGCTTAATTCTGGCTGACACTATCTCTGATATGAAATATTTATTACAAATTTATTTCTAAATTGTGTGATGAACCTGATATGACTATTATTGTTTGATAAATTTTTCACCCTATCCTTTTATTTTTCAAATCAAGATTCAATGTTCTGCATTCACGATAATTTAGTGAATAGAGGCTGTACTGTGCAGGGCTAGGTTCAAATGTCTGTTTCTTGATTCACTTCTGTGTTTCAACAACCGACTTTTGTCAAGAAAAACACTAAACTCTATTTAGCACTAAAACAAATAATATCAAAGCACTCCTCATACTCTTGGAATTTACATTTTAGATGTTATACCTTATTTTGAACTGTGGATCCAGCATTTTCAGATTTGTGCTCTTTGACAGTCCACGTAGCTTTCTAAGCCTTTGTTACTTTATTGGGTTTGAGGTGGGGTGATATAATACATAAGAAGCAAGCTCTAGAAAGGGACGGACATTAGATGATTAGACCTATAAATCAAATACTAGCTCCTTTTCTCTCTTCATTTTTTTAACATGTGCCTGTTTTCTTTCCCTGTGCCCATCTTCCCCATTTCTGCTCTTGATATTGAAATTAATTTGTGTTTTATTTAGCCCATGCTACCTTCTCTAATTTATTATAAAGCACAAACTACACATTATATTTATGTGTGTGTATATATATATATATATATATATATATATTTCCTTTCTTCACTTTGCATACTTGTCAAATCTATATGCTTACTTTAAAAGAAAGTAGAATTGAAAATACTAACAGATTATATAAGATTCTGTGAGTAAAATAAATATAGTAATGAATATAAAAGAAGGTAGATTTACTTTTATAGTCATTTAAGTAATCTCAACCTTTATATTTTCTTCCCCAAATTTTAAAGAGTTTAAAATACAAGAGATTCTTGTCTCCATTTGCTCTAAGCATCCACTGGAAAAGGGGATGCTGTAACAGCCCAGGACCTATGCCATCTCAGAAGTACAACTTGACTACAGGAAAACCCTTGCTCCTGTACCCTGAGAACTTGCCTTCTCAGGTAGAAAGTAGATCACTACTCAGAAGCCACATCTAAAGCAGTGCAGGTCTGGAACCCCAAAGGCTCTTTAGAGCTATTCCAGAGAATATCCAACCTAGAACAGAAATTTATACCCAAGCATCTTCATCAGAACCTGTTCATCCCTTTCTTCAATGCATTCATAAGCATGAACATCAGTACTTCATTTTTGCATATTCAATAGACTCGTGTGAACCTTTCTTTTTGTTCACTGTCCTTTATAATATTCAAAGGTATCTATATATCTCTTTTATAACTTTCCTACTGACACAGCCTCCTGAGATATGCTAAATAGAAGCAAACTTTCAGGCCATCTAGCAATCACCCCACCTAGGGATCCATCCCATCTGCAGACACCAAACACCAACACTATTGCTGATGTCAAGATGTGCTTGCTGACAGGAGCCTGGTGTGGCTGTCCCAGGAGAGGTTTGGCCAGCACAGACTAATACAGATGCAGATGCTCACAGCCAACCATCGGACTGAGCCCAGAGACCTCTGTGTAGATTTTTTATTTGTATGTGTATGAATATGTGTAATTGTGTCTAATATTGTCTAGTGTATACATTCATGAAGCTGTCACTGCTGTTAGGACCCTGATCTGTTCAATTGTCACAAATGACACCTTCATATCGTCCATTCATGTCAGCACTGCTACCCAGCCCATATTTACCCAGCTTTCTTCCGTGGAAACACCAGTCTGTTCTCCTTATCTTTGCTTTGTTGTAATTGTTGGACATTATATAAGTAGTAATTACATAAGAGATAAAAAATTAAACTTTTTTTTTTTTTACTGAGAATGCTACCTGTGAGACCTATGAGGATCAACATTTTCGTTTCATCACTGCTGAGTAATATTTCATTATGGGCATGTGTATAATTACGTATTCAACCATTGATGGGTATTTGGGTTTCTTATAATTTTTACTACTATAAGTAAAGTGGCTATAAACATTCAAAAAAAAAAAAAAGAGAGAGAGAGCGAAATAAACTTTCAGTCGTTCCTAGTATAAATGCCAGCATTGCCAACATCCCTCCAAGATTTATAACTATATAAACATTCTCTGTGTGCAGACTAACCAAGTACCGAATATAAAGAATCACTACATCTTTTTTTCCCAAGCCTTTTTGGGTTGCCATCATCCTAAATGCTCTCTTCACCTTACATGGCTGACTTATATTACAGCCCTGTTTCCTTTAGGACACAACCCTCCATTAACACTCTGAGGCCTTACCTGAAGAGTGCCAACATTACAGACAACAGATTCACATACAATCCTAAGTAAAATCATATCTATGCTTGATATTGAGAACGGTGTCCTGCGACTAACTACCATTGAAATTAATCAAAATTGATACACCAACAAAATGTCCTCAAGGCCCAGAGCCAAAGCTGAGCATAAAGCCTATAATTACTCAGTTTCATAATCATTCTAATAAAATTACTCACACTCTATTTTATGTGAACAAGAATATTTTATGATGAAATTATTGTTATACCACTGTAAATATAAACGTTTGTTACTAGATATGTTATAAAACCATCATATGATATATAAGTATTGTCTATGTTCTTAGAAAGTGCTGTCTTCCTTAATCAGAATTTTGAATATTCAGGATTTTTCCTAAATGGGTTTCATTCAGTTGAGTTAAATGTAAAAGTTATAGACACATTGAAAACTCCATTTAAAAAAAAACTTCAGCAGGGCCCTAAAGGTCTTTTAGATCACCATATTATAAGCAAAGATCAATGCTTATGTTACTATAAAAAGAAAATAAATACTTTTGTATCACCATGTGTAGAGAGTTTAGAAATTTGAAATGTCTTGATTTATAATTAACATGTTTTCAAAAATACTTGAAGAAAATCAAGAAATATAAATAACGCAGCAAATGTGTAGTATTGGATTAATGAAACAAAAATCATATAAAAATGTGAACAGGGGAGTTATTTCCATACATGTGTTTACTGTCTTTTTTGAAGGCTAGAGATATTTCATCAATAAAAATGTATTTCAGGATTCAATAATTTATTAGAAACTTAAGAATACATAAAAGAGTTAAAATTTTTGGAGTTTTGAAATTCCTCTTTAAGGAGAAATAGAAAATAATAACAATAGCAATTACAATGTTTACAAAGGGCTTTAAATTTTCAGTATTCCTATGACTCTGCTTGAAGCTCATAAAATTAAAATTATATAGTCACAATTTGTTTCTTGACTATTTTATATGCAGTAATTTTTAATGAAGCAACTAAATTAGGCATAACTTACTGCAGCTTTAATGTAGTTATGATGAATATATTTTACTTGATTAAAAATGATAAAAACCAGGGAGCCTTAAATATTATCTTAAAAGATTAACTACTGTGTCAATTAAAAATCTAGGAGAAAGGTATTTATGAGGAGTAGCTTTCCTGAATAGAAACTTCCTTTGTTCATTTCATTTAATTAATGACTCAATCAACTTTTGCTTTTTCCACAAACTGTTCCTAAATTACATATTGGTGTGCAAATGGAACTGCCCATAGCAGAACTGTTTTCGTTAAACACTGACAGAAGATTCAGAAAGTAGTACATTTCTTATTGGAGAGGCAACTAGTTGACAGTGTTCAGGTTACAGAAGACTGAAGGACCCCAAATTCTACAACATATTATGTGTTACCAAAAGCAGTGTGAATAAATACTGACAAAGGAAACAAAGTAAAGTTATTTGGGTACGGAGAATGTTAAGGAGACCCACTTTTCGAATGACTGTGACATTGAGTCCTGTCTCTGTGCTTTCAAAATGATCAAGCAAACTTTTACACTTCCTGTCTTACAATGATGATCAATTAACCAAATTTTTCAAGCAGTCCCTAACTACATGGAAGGAAATCGATGTCACGCATCTATATTGTGTTGTTTGTTTCATCTACAAAGAATGAAACTGTTCCAAAAGAAAAGTTTGATACCTGTGCTTCATTTTGTTTTGTTCTTCAGAACACAAATAAATTGTCATAGGTGACAATTTTCGTATAAAGAATACAGTAACATGACCGCTCTTTTAGTACCAATGTCCCTAAATGTCCCTGGAGGCTACTAACCAAACGTCTTCCTCTTTAAACCGGTACCACAGTCTTGCCTTCTAGTCTAGGCTCTTTGCCAAGTGTCCAGTCACTAAGGTGACAAAAAAGCCAAATGAGCCTGTCCTTAAGTCCTGCAAGCAGGGTCAGGGGACTTCCAAATGCTAAAGAAACCCCTGTCCTTGACAAAGGAACCTGGGACTGCTGAGAAAGAGAGAGAAATAGAAGGAGAAGAGGGAGAGAGAGGAAGGATGGATCTGAGGCTCAGCATTAGTTATCAAAGAGTGAGGAGTGGGGAACGTTTCAACAGTCTTTAAAAGAAGCTGCACGAAACTAGAGGGGTGTGGTTTTGTAGTCGACCTCTAAGGCAGAAGCGTCCTGACAAGGTAAACACCCTGCCAAAGGAGCGAACGTTATGGAAAAGGGACTCTTCAAAGCGCTCCTATAAATACAAAACTCTTTCAGGACTCTTGCAGTGAGAGAGGGAAAGAGGGTGCAGTTTAGCGGCTCCCCTAGACTCTTTCCTCCAAAGAACTGACTGGCCAGTGTCCCTTTCTAACTACTGGAGTCAGAAGTGAACGTCACTCTCAGATCTGTCTCACTCTCCCGGGCGCACTAAGCTCGGCCCAGATCGGACCTCAGATAGGACCTTCTCTAATTCCCAGTCTGGGTCCGCACATCCTGGGACGCTAGAGTTCCTAGCCCCGCCCCCTGTCCCCAAGAGCATCCCCTCCCCCGCCTTCCCATCCTCTCCACGCGCTGCAGGACGCTGATTGGCCCTAATGCTGACAGGAGGCGGGGCCAGGAAGTCCGGCCAAACCCGCCCTCGCGTATAAGCCTCTTCTGCGCTCGCTCTCTCCACCTCTCTCCTCTTTCTCTCTCGCTCCCTTCCTCTCTGCAACTGAACAGTGAAAATTTACATTGTGGATCCGCTAACAGGCACAGATGTCATGTGAAAACGCACATGCTCTGCCATCCATGCCGCCTTTCTTTCTTTTCTGTTTCCTTTTTTTCCCTCTTGATAATTCTCCCTCTTCTTTGTAACTAACAAAACCACCACCAACTCCTCCTCCTGCCGCTGCCCTTCTCCTCCTCCTTAGTCTAAGTGATCACAAAAGAAATCTCCGAGCCGGAGGCGGTGGCATTTTTTTTAAAGCAAGCACATTGGAAGAAAGAAAAAAGAAACAAACAAACAAACAAAAGCAAAACAAAACCCAGGCACCAGCCAGCTAGGACATTTTTTTCCACCCTGCCTGAAAACAAACAAACAGCCATCAGAAACAGTCATCAGCAACAGCATCAAAACTGTTAGCATAGCGGCGGCGGCCACCGTCACCCTGTGGCCACGACGTCTGCCTAAAGGGATGCTTCTCTCAGCGGAGCAGTTCTTCGCCGACCGCCTTCTTCCCTCGTGCTGAGCGGGATTTTTGGGTTCTCTGGGGTTCGGGCTGGGAGCTTCATGACTACGCGGAGCAGGACAGCGGCCACATCATGCGAGGTAAGCGAGCCCGCGGGCGCCCAGAGCAGAACAACTCTAGCTAGACCTGGAGCTTTGGGGAGGGGAGAGCTCTTGGTCCAGGGGAAGAGAGATTGGCTACGCGTAGCTCCCCGAGTTCGGTGTCGCAGGTGGGACTGCAAATGGCCTGAGCTTGTAAAGTTGAGGGAAGGTGTGGAAGGCTCGGGGATTTCGGCAGGACGCCGGAGGGCGCTTTTTGGAAACGGGGGACAGTGCTCATCGCATCTCCCAGTTCTGGATTTGCTCTGAAATCTTTTCTGCGCGTCGCTCTCCAGTGCGCCACAGGACACCGGATAGAGGGCAGGAGCGGGGTGACTTGGGGTAGTGTCCTGCCGTGGTTGCTAGCCAGAGGTAAACTCCCTGGCGTAAGTGGGGATCACACTGGGCCAGGCTGCCAGATGCAGGAGCATCCCAGTCTATAGGCGCGTCCCTTCCCAGAAATAGTAAACACGGTGTGCTCGCGCGAACTGGAAGCAGATGCCAGGACTTTCCTTGGGTCCCCTGTTCCCCGTTCGGTTCCGCTACAATCTGGCTGGGCCCTTCCCCCCAACCCCCCCCCCCTCCAAGAAAAAGTTGATAGGAGAAAGTTCTAGAGAGTGAAGGCCGCATTACTCACATAGGAGAAACCAGGGGATCAAGTTCTTTTGTGAGATAAAGAACCAAAACAGTAGTTAATGCTAAGTGCACCTTCTGGACAGGACCACTACTGTCACTGTCAGTGCGACCTCAGGGCCAAGTGGCCCGCGGGGAAGACATAGCTGAGTTCCCTGCTCTGACTCCAAGACTCAGAGCTACTTGAGCAGCTGGCCAGAGGGCTTGAGGAGTCAATTTGTAGATCTCTGTGGTACAAGTTTCTTGCTCTGTGTCGCAGACCTTTCTCACTTTACAGTAGGGCACAATTTCCCTCTTTTCTTAAAGAGGCCACTGGTGCCCTTCTGATTTGGACATCTGCGTATGTCTGGACATCCAGCCCCTACATCTAAGCTTCTCTTCTTTGATGTATTGCGTTCCTATGGTGGCTTTTCTCTTATTCACAAGTCCCTCCAGAACAAAAATAGGCGACAGTCAACTCCAGACCTCCTTGCATCTTGGACAGAAGTGCTTTTGAGCAGGACACGTTTAGAATAGGGCCCCAAAATACCAATCTTCATCCACCCGGCTGCCTGCTCTGATGCATTCACTGTCCATACTCCCCTTACGGAGGAGTGGGCATGACCTACACCCTGGCCATTCTTGAGGAGCCTAGGCCTGTCTTGACCTTGAAGGCATACAGATGCTGGGGCCATCAGCGTTAGCCCTGGTCTGTGTAGGACAAGGCAGGACAAAAAGGGATGGAGAGAGCTGTTCATTACCCATGGGAATAGGGGATCAAGGACAAAGGTGTCTTGGTGAGTGTCTTGATTGACCCGCGCACTGGAAGTTAGGATCTCTGTGTGCTTGTGCACAGTGACAACAGCTGATTGTCCCAGTCACAGGATAGTCACATGCTCCACTATCCAGATTCTTTCCAGAAACTGTAGTACAGAAACTGGTGAGCAGAGCGCCTTTACTTAGTGAGAAGTTGGATTTTTGTTTCTCTTTTTCTGGACTCACCTCAGGATCTCACACACTTTCCTTTCGGTTTCCTTCACTTCCATCTGAAACTCCCAGTAAGCAGTTTGACTTTTTCTTCTCCCTCCTCCGCCCCCCCCCCGCCGTAATACCCCTCCCTCACGACTAGGATCAAGCTCTCTGAGGGTCAGAAGCCAGGTGCCACAGCCGTTGGTCCCCTGCACTAAATGCTGGAGAAGAGGTGCATTAAACTCTTAAGCTACAGAGTGTCAAGTGCAGCTTCCCAGCACTTCACCTCGATCGCAGCTGCTCCTGTGGCTTCACTGCCAGGCTCCCGAGACCCCTGGCTGTTGAAGGATTTAAAGCAAGGGCTAGTACCCTGTTTATAAGTTAGATATTCAGTGTGAATCCACACCTTTGTCTCAGAGAACACCAGGCTCGCCAGACTGCCCAGGATAGTTCACCAGCTGTAACCCAAGATGACTCTCCTGAGGCAGGCAGCCTGGAGGGAACTACTGGTAGAGAAAAAGTCACTGGTCTCTAGCCCTTTGCCTCTCCTCTCTTGACCTCTTACCGTCACTTTCCTCACTTTCGCATTCTCTGCTGTCAAAGAATTGTCCCATACCAACCTCAGCGGCTGTTCCTTAAAGATGAAAAAAGAAGTCCCTTCAAGGTTCAGCGGCCAGTATTCTCACTGGGAAGGGGTATAGAGTGAGAGAAGATCCTGGCTATCTAGAAGTCTTCTAATGGTTGAACTTCAATTAAGAGGTGGGGGGAAGGGAGCATCAAATCATCTTTCTCTTTGTGTGGGGGCTGTTAAGCTGAGCATATTGGAACAGACTCTGCTGGGGGAGGAGCTGCCATTAAACTTGGCTTTGCCCTTTGCCTGTAAGCATGTCACCTACCCATACACCATGCCCTGCCCTGCCATACACTGTCTCCATTTCCAAGTGGTCCTGTCAGAACTTTGGCTCCAAGGTTTGCTTCTGGCAATGGCAACTGTCCTGAGTCGGGTCAGTTTGGCAGACACAAACTGTGTCTAGGATTGAGCAGTCTCCCTGGGGCCAATCCAACAACATACCCCCAGGTCAGACTATGCCACCCAGTAATGCCTCTGCTTGAGGTATTTGAGAGACTATTTCTGGGGAAGCTCGAGGGTAACAAGGGTGTTAAGAGGCTCTGATATTTGAGTTCATTGCTCTGTCCTGAAGCTGAATCTTCCTAAAGAGGACCCAAGTTTCAGCCACAGTCCCCTCTCCCCTAAAGTGGAGGAAGGTGGCCCACAAACTTTGCTTCCTTTGTCTGGTATGTGAGTGTTTGTGTGTTGGTGGGGGTGGAGGCGGGGATCCTATGAGTTTTAGGGGATGTTTCTTCTCTTGCATCCTAAAAGGAAACTGCTGGAAAGGGAAGAGGTAGGTAGGAAAGGAGTGAGCCAGCCTGGGATGTTTTTTGAAGGCTCCCTGTTGAGTAGTCTGTCTTGTTTATTACAAAGGAAACATAAATGGTGGCTTTTCTCTCCCCTGTCTGCATAAAATCCCACTTTCCCAAACAGGAGCACTGTTGCCTTGTTAATCAATAGGTGACTGCAGCTTGGGAAGATTTAACTCTGGTTTTATTCCTCCTGCAAACAAAGAAGTATCTTGGCTTTTTTTAAAACTATAGATTCTATCTCTTATTTACAAGTAGTAAATTTCTATTGCCTACTAAACTTAAAAAAAAAAAAAAAAAAAAAACTCAGCTTGCTGTCTGAGATGTAGCCACCCTTGAAAGTAAAGAGATCGAAATATCCTTGGATTGTTTTTTTTTTTTTTTTTTTTTTCTTAAATAAAGTTGTTGCTCTAAATTTTCTCTGCGAGTTCCAATTAAATTACTTAAGTCAAATATTTCCAACCAATAGTCCACCTTTCATACACAGAAAGGAAAAAATGAAATCTTGCTGAAAGGGCATCTCTGCCAGCATTCCGTTAATTTCTGCCCACTCAGAAATCACCAATGAACTGTCTTTCTAACAGGAAAATTCATTCAACAGCTTAAAGAAAAATCTTAAAGCTGTGTCTCAAGTACTGAGGAAAAATATATAACCAAAAAAAACCACCCAAAATATTCCCCTAAATGACTATTAGAACCTCCACCCACCTTGCTCCTCCCTCGACAGCCCAGCCTTGGTGAATTGTTAACTATTAGGAAACAGAAGTGTTAGACATCTTGGAGCTGAAGGTTAGGCATAGGTCCACTGCAGCTTTTATACTTTCAAAAACATCAGTAAATGTTTTGAAATGTTTGAGTATCAGACTTCATAAACAAGAGTCAAAAAACTGTAACTTCTTTGTCTGCATTCACCTAAAACTTGTAAATTTTTATATTTTCCACAAATGACAGTAACTTCTAATCATTAGATAATCCTTTAAGGTAGTCTATTCTATCACTGTCAAAGTGGTTTTATGTTATAGTACAATGTAAATAATTCATCATGTTATATTCTTAACCAAATATAAATATTAATGTTAATATTTATTCATCTTGGTGTTGTGTCAAAGGCCAAATTATTAATATTGTATTTACACATGTTACTTCAAATATAAGTGTTTCCAGTGGACACAACATATTTTTTAGAATAAAAGGGTATCAAGGCACAAAGAAAGTATAGAAAAAAATAGAATTGGTCTTCATTATAACAAACGCTTGTAAAAAGTACTTGGTTTTCTAAAAGTAAACAGGACAATATTTCATACAGGTAATTTTTCAACATAAAATGACAAAAATAAGTGTTTCAAGGTTCGACTTCCCATTTTATAAGCCAGTGTTCACCATTTAGGAAGAGAAGATAACCTATAGAGCGTTTATGCTTCTTACTGCAGTAGTTCTTAGAAATGTAAGTGTGACTCACAGCACACTAATCAATTTACGTAAACTAATGAAGTAGCTCTAACTTAAGGTGATCATGGCAGCTTTTGATAAATGAATAGTTTAAAAATATTCTAGCAAGCAATCCAGTTTCGAAACTGTATACATGAAGCTGCTGGGGTTCTGAAATTTTATAAAGTATAGGTTTAAATTATGCGTGGTGACATCAGTGTCACTGTGCATTGGCAAAATCTGTGACTTACAGTTACGCGTATCCAAAAATAAAATAATACCATTCAATTGAAAACAGATTAAAGGTACATGAGTATGAACACTGAGTATAAAAGCAACTGAAATAATATGAAATACTATTTCACTCTAGGAGTATAAAGATAGATCCTTAATGTTACTCCATCTCTGTTTATTCTACAAACACAAAAAGTAATCATTTCTAATTATATTGGTATTAGGTTGGTTGATGTTAATGAAGTATTATTCTGTGGTAAAGTATATAGAAAAGTAGATACTAGAGAAGAAATTGTGCCTAAAATTAAATGTCTTTTTTTTTTCTCCTGGCTATAGTTCTACTCTCCACCCATTCTTGGCTAATAGGTAAAAATTAAGCCGACTAATGAAATAAGTCTTTAATGATGTAATAAATTACTGCCTTTGATAAAATGAACACTCTACATAAAAAAGTATTATTCCTGTAATTTTACAATCATCTTCCAATTACAGCTTCTTGCAAATATTTAATCTGACTTTGAATAGAATCTCTGACTTAACAGAATCCCTAGCAGATAATAGCAGTCTTCGGAGGCGTCTGTTGATGCAAAGTGATACGCAATATGTATATGCATGTGCCTATAACCACCCACTCAGACAAAAAGAATGAATATTTGAGAGCGAAAATCATTTTTATCTTTGCTTGCACAATCTAGACTTCAAACTCAAACATATTTACAGAAACAGAAAGACTTCCCAAAGCATTCAGAGAGGAGATATGAATACATGTGGCACTTGAGCCGCATAAAGAAGAACTGCTAATAGCATCTATTTATAAATAATCTACACAAAACTCCATTATACTACCTAATGATAATTAGAGGGAAAGGGAATCCAAGAACTGAGGATTGCCAAATAAATAAAATATTCCCTCTCAAATTAAGCAACAAATTCATAGATAACAAGGCTTCTGCCATGAATTTGAAGGATGTCTCCTTTGTAGCATAAGACAAAGGGAGCACAGAGGAATAAATATTGATTGAACTAATCATCTGATGAATAGAAATGAGATTTACCAGTGCACCAATATAATAGACTATGTTAACTAGTTCTTTCATGGCACATATGCTGCCCTTTCAACCCCTGACCTCTCCCATTCAGCTCTTAATGAGGGAAACCACAGGTGTTATAACGGTATTTATGGTGAATCTAGCTAAATATGATAACATGTGGTTAGGAAATGGCATTGTGTGTGTATTCTTATAAAAGGAAATACTGGGTTAATAGCATCACAAAAATTATAGTGTACTTCAAACTACATAAAACTTCGGCTTGCCTGGGTAACCTTTAAGATATACTTACTACGTGGTCATCAATATTTCAAGTGGATCTATGATCCTTGCAAGTTATTAATGCTTATCTGAGGAGGTAAAACGATTATTTGATATATATTTGTCCACGTGGTTGTATACTATGCAGAATAAACCTTTAAAATAACACTTGGAAAGTGTAGCATTTTATAAATATGGTGTACTTTCTTCTTAGTGTCTGTATTAGAAATATTGAAAATAAAAAAAGTTCTGTAATAATAACTGTATAATATACTTTATTTAAAATTAAATTATGATATTTTTGGTATAGGCATATTCTTACAAAAGCCAAAATGAGGACACCAACTTCTGCCAAAACTAGGCTAAAAACTTACTCGAAACTGTGCTCTGACCTTAGGAAGAAATCATTTTGCTTTGACTTAGACATGTGCATCTCTGCTTAATGAATATTACACTAGTCAGTTAAGTATGTTGACTGTGTAAGTTACTTTATCAAAACGGGTACTTGCAAATGCCATTTTTGTGTGGTTGGTTGCTGTATTGTGTGGTCTTGGGTTGTGTTTCTCTAATTTAGTGAAACTCTTCACTTCAGCAAAGAAAGAGCAGTTTAGCCTGGTTGTTTATCAAATGATGCTTTTGGTGATGAGCCTGCTTATTGTTAAACATGCACGTAAACAACCCAACTGTCTTGCTATACAGAGCATGCAGATGATCTGGGTTGTCTCTAGAGAATAGTTATACAGATTTTACCTCATGCCAAAGCCTTTTCATTATACATTAAAAAAAAAAAAAAAACTAAAATTTCAATTCTATGGATTTTAAATTTTGTAAAGTATATAATCAATCATCCTTCTTTTAAATGCTGGTACCCCATTACCTATGTCTATGCTGTTACTGTGCTGTACTCACAGTACAGTATGCCATAACTGTACAGACACAGTGATATAACACCGAAGAGAAAAGTAAAATAAGTAGTGACCCCAGAATTAGGGGCAAAAAATAAGATCTTATTATTTTTCTAACCAAATTTTTAAAATATGTTTTCAAATGGAAATTCACTTCTCTGCTTCATACCTCATAAGCCTGAGTCTCTTCTGCTGTGAAAACTGTCAAACCTGCTGGTCATTCTACTTCTAGAAACTTAAGATAAACTTCTCATCTATGAGAAGCAGATTCCTTTCTCAAAGTTGTGTCTGCTTTAATTTAAGGGGCAAAGTTCAAATCTGTCTTCTTATATATCCATGTCCATATCAATAGAAATGAATATGCCTTCCACACGTACGATTTATGTATTGATCATATACCCAAGACAAACGACAGGACTAGATCCTGAGAATGTTCATGTCTATAC
The DNA here is from genome assembly GCA_021653895.1 of Mastomys natalensis. Lineage (NCBI taxonomy): Eukaryota > Metazoa > Chordata > Mammalia > Rodentia > Muridae > Mastomys > Mastomys natalensis. The sequence continues at coordinate 58,200 of JAJTUV010001405.1, read as the reverse complement.
AGTGGGCTGTTTGCATGGGCCAGGCCTTGCTCTAGGGAGAACAGAGACAAAAATCAGAAAGAAAATAGTGGGGAGTCCGCTTGGTACTCAGGTCTCACAGGTGAAGTAGTCGGTACTTGCGTGTGCTGGAAAGATGAGTCCAAGTCCCGCTTTGGGTTGATCTGTTGATCTGAATGAGGCCTATGAAACTGCCATCAGGTATATTCCCCAGTTGCCATTGTGAAAGAACTATTGAGAAAAATCACAGTCTGCTGTAGAACAAGCAGCAGCAGCATTGTCTTGAATATCTCAAGCACTGAGTTAAAAAAGAAAGCCTAAACTATTTCTTAGTAATAAATAAAATACTGGGGAAAATTTTCAGTATAAGCAAGGTTATAATTTTTTTTGTTGTTCTTTGTTTGAAATGTTTATATATTTTAATTAAATAGAATCGTAACTCTTCCAACCTTCCCGTTGCTCTTGCTAGCCCCACTCATGCAAGACCCCCCTCCTCAAATTGAATGTCTCTTTTTCTTTGATTATTATTGTTACATACATATGTGTGTATAATATGATACTTTTTTTTAAGTACCACATGGAAAAAAGATAAGCAAAATACTGTAATACAGTATACATATACTTGTTTTTAGTAAATGAAATGACTTTTTCCAAATAAGGAAATAGCTGAATACATTGAATTTCATTTTCTTTAATGTTTAAGCTATTATCTGAAAGTAGTGATACCCACTCTAGGGAGTATCTTAGATTACCAGATACCAAGACAAAATCCACCTCCATAAGAGAGTTTTGTAGGCAGTGGCTGAACCCACCCCCCACCCCCCGCCCCAGGCAGGCTTCACACAGTCAAGGCTTCTCATTTTGAAATGACAGTTTGGTACTTCTTATCTTACGCATTAGCTCTGTGAGCTGTAGTTAAGTAATTGTGAGTCCTCATCCCAGTGTTTAGTCCACTCTGAAACACGGGTGAGATCGAGTTTCTGAGCCATGAAGCTGAAAAGCAGGTCGGCCAGGCTGGGGAGAATTCACCACAGTAAATGTCACCATTTCAAAGCTGCCAAGCAGCCGAATTCGCCCCATTGTTGACCATAAACCCCTGAATTACCAAAAATGTTGTTTCCAAATTTCTGCGTAGAATTTTGGAATTCTTTGCAGCCCTGAGAAACAGTATGTAGTTTGATACTGTTTGTTAGCTAGAATTTATTAGACTAAGGAAATGTGGTCTTCTGTTTTAGCACACCCAGACGCATGATGACTATAGCTGGTCTTTGGTCTGATTATTTCTTGATATTAGAAGAATTCAAAAACTAGTTTAACAGCCCAGACTGATTTTTTGGGGCTTCTCTAAAAGGGTAGAAAGTTAGAAAGCCACTCTAATTTTTAGTATATTTGAACAAACAGTCATTTCCTAAGACAACTGATTTTCTAGATACTTAGTGCAATTTCTCTCTGGTCCACTTATGTCTAATGACAGTGGACATACGTTCATACTTGACATACTTTCTGGCCAATATTCTCTTCTGGATGGTAAATGTAGAGTGAGTCTTGATAAAACAATGAATTTGTCTGAGCTTCTATTTGTAATAGAAATCTCATTTGTTTGTTTGTGTATTAAACTTATAAGAAAATATGCCTAGTACTTTCAACTAATTAATAGGACCAAACTAATATTCTTATCTTTTCATTAAAAAGATTGCTTAAAAGGCAATCTTATTAAATAGGATCAGAGTGTGTTGTTCTTTGTAATTAATGCTCAAAACATCAGATCACTGTGCTATTTTTATTTGCCTAAATAGTATAGTGAAACTAGTTATTTGAAAAGCACCATTTAAAATGTTAAATGGAACATGTCTAAGGAATGAACTACAAGAGTACTTGTGTAGTTTAATAGTACTTCATTAACTTGAAGTTCAGTATTGGAAAATTTCCATTTTTACTCTATAGCTTAAGACAGAACAAACACCCAAATCATATTTTTCACCCAGCAGCTGTTGGTCTAGATTTTAGAACCAAACAATAACACAAGTTGAAAACATTTAGACATGTTGACTTCCTAATGAATTACTTGCTATTATTATCATTGTTGAATCAAATAACAACATTATTTCACAGAACGTTTTCTGTTAACTTGTACATACGTTGTGCCTGGCACGTGCAGAGGAATTAAACACTCTTAAAGAAGAGAAGAAACCTCGGTCCAAATTCCCACAGTCGTTAAATATGAGCAAATGCCGCACAGTCTGGTAGAACAGAGGAACATTTGCTGGAAAAACATGTCATATCTTTAAGGTATGGTGCTTCCTGGAAATAATTTTCTTTCTACAAAACAAAGTATTTTAAATATATTACCTGGAGGATTTAGGGTCTCAATATGTTAATTTATTAGTTTACTCCAAAATTAAATTGAAACCAAACCATTATATATATTAGATTTGCTTCCTTTCAAAACTGACTACATTTTAAAATGAGATTAATTCTTACCACTTTGGTCCTTACATATGTTATAATATATTTTCCCTATTAAAAAAATGGTTAGATACCAAAGAAATGGGACTTTTGGAATTAACCTTGCCAAGGACAATTCAAAATGCAAATGTTAGGAATTCAAATAAATTTGTGTGATTCTCCATCTCCATCCCGGTTTTGTTTCAATTCATTCACTGTTACTGAAGATTAATTCTGGCTGATGCTCAAATCAGAATAAGTGAGCATTTATGTTGTTAGTTTTAGAACATGTTGTTTCATAAATAAATCGATCCTGAGTTATTTCTACTAAAATGATGTTGTATCCACTTTCCCTTTAGTGATCTTTACAGTTGTCTAACACAATTCACTTGAGTGTTGGTTTAAAGTCAGAGAGGAACCTTTTTTCTCATGATACAATAACTAAAAAGAAAACAAAACACACAACAAAGCTACATGTGGTACTTCCACATTATAAATCAGATTACAGATTATATGTAAGACTCTCACCAGCCTCCAAGTAACTATCTCAAGCAGAAAGAAGAAGAAAAAGAAGAAGAAGAAGAAGAAGAAGAAGAAGAAGAAGAAGAGGAGGAGGAGGGAGGAGGAGGAGGAGGAGGAGGAGGAGGAGGAGGAGGAGAAGGAGGAGGAGGAGGAGGAGGAGGGGGGGAAGAAGGAGGGGGGAGGAGGAGGAGGAGAAGAAGGAAAAGGCAGAGAAGAGAAAAGGAAGAGGAGGAGGAAAGAGGAGAGGAAGGTTCTTTAAGAATCATCAGATAATATTCACAAGAATATCTTTGTTGTCCACTGTTGATTATGCCCTTTTTTAAATACAAAAAAAAAAAGATACTTTGTCTCTGGTTGCTTGTTTTTAAAAGTTATTTAAAATTACCTTGAAATGAAGGCTTATGTTTGAAAAAATAGTTCTGTTTTTAATAATCTGCACTATGGTCTTATAGGCCATTCTGTTTTTGCCACCTCTACATGTTTAGTGCATTTTACTAATAAATTATGCAAAGTATTAATTACTTGCTAGGTATGAATGTAAGCTTTACTGCCATTGGGTTACTATATCCGTTAAAATGTTTTCATTAAAACTCTGGCCAATGTTTGCATCACATGATGAAGAATCACATAATAAAGCTGTCTGTTCAATTACAGTGTACCCTTGAGAAAGCATAGTTCTCCAAAGTTTTTACTTGCTGAGTAATCATTATGTTATTTACCAATATGAGGAAGAATTAAACTAAGTATTAAAAAAAAAAAAACCCTTCAGTTCTGACTGGACACTGACGAGCCAAAATCATAAAGAATCCAAAGTGTCAATAGTATTTTTCTTTTGATAATTATTCCATAGGAGTTTTTGAATATATATAATTTCATAAACTCAAAATATAAATTAAAAATATAAGATTTTAATAAAATTGTATAAAATTTACCCCACTGAGAATCTATACTGACTGTAAGGAAGCAAACTTGGCGGAACTATCTGTGAAGCTGTTGGTGACTGGTTTTGACATACTTCTCTGCTCAATTCCCAATGTCTCTTCCAGTCTGAGATAAATGTGCTTATTTGTTTCCAAGCTCATCAGTTGTCTGTTTTTTAATGCCTATCAGCAAGGTAGTAGTTTCTCCTCAGACAGAAATATTTCCAACAAAGCAATGGACTGAAAAGCCTGGCGTACCACCACTTACCCTCCTGACCTGAATTCACCTTGTCTGATCAACTAGTATAGGCACCAGGGGCCCCTTCCTGTCTTTCCAAGCTTCTCTATACAAGATATTTCTTCAGGAAAGAGGCTTCGTGCCATTAGGAGGGTGCCATATCTAATTGTTCCTACCAATATAAAAGGGAAAGCCAATTACATTTGATATTAATTCTGCAGAAATGCAAAGTTCCACTCCTTCCGAACAACATTGCAGTTTAATTTGTTTTGCATTCTGGCTGAGACAGAATGCACCTTATGTGAAGCTATCATTTATGTGATTAATTTTTACGGTTTCAAATTAAGTCCATTTCCATTTCTTTAAAGGCATGATTCTTAGCCCGCTGCTATTGATTTTTTTTCAGGCCTCCTCAGTGTAAACTGTACTGTACAAAGAGTAGTGTGAAATGCTAGCGCTGCCCTGTTATTTATTCTTCAGGACGGTAATTGATCACATTATATAATGATGCTGACTCCTGTAGCCATCCTAATTTACCCAGAGATACTATTCAAAAGAAACCTGCACACACTGGGTCATTTTCATCTCCTATTTGCTTTCTACTTTGTTTAATAGTATCAGGTTAGAAGACTATAGCCTTATCTCAGGGGATCCTCTTTGTTTTGCTTTATGTAAAATACCCTCTGAAATAGCATCTCTTTCAAAAACAGTGGCACTCTTCCTCCAAATCATTAATTCTGTCACTAGACTGAGGCTGCTATTAAGGAAAGTTCTAGAAACGTTTTTTAAAAAGGAACTAACTATGTAAAGCTGAGAGGAGCTGACAGATGCAGCCTCATCCCTGTACAGATGTAACAGCAGGAAAAAATAGTATAATAATATCTTGCTTGTTTCTTGCTCTATAGCTCCCAACCAGCTTATGTAGATGCTGTCTTGACAGCCCACTCAGCAATATTGTGAGATGTGTAAGACAGGTATGCAAAATAATAGGTGTTGGGGAGAAGAGCCTAAGCAAACTCTCAAATGTAAATAGAATGCTTTACAAAACAATTTAAGCCTCCAACTATTACATTTCAAACTAGCCCTAAATTTTAAAAAGTAAACATCTGGTTCTTTAAAGAAAAAAAATGGCTAATGAACATTCGGGAAAGAAACTCAGATTCAAGTACTAAAGAGATAAAGCAGCAGAAGCCTCCTTTTCCCCTGTCAGGTGATAGGTGTGATGGCTTGAGAATCAGTGTCCTTGTGTGCTATGGTGGTGGTTTAATTATACTAGCACAGCCTGTGACATCAACACTTACGATATTCTAGTCTTTCTCTTGCATTCTGTTAAATTATATTCCATCCCCGTGCTTTCTGCCAGTGATCTTCATCCACTGGTCTGATGGCTCAGTGACTTCTTCTGGGCCCCTCTGACAAAGTGATACGCTGGACAGCTTGGCATTTGTAGACACTGCTCTGAAGTGTCCTGATAACTAAGCAAAGCTGATATATCCTGGAATTTTTTTTCAAAGTTCGGAAGTATAAGTTTTGTTAACTCACCTTTGTAGGTGGAAATGTGGAACAGTTATAGATATCTGAGTGTTTGTGTGTGTGTGTGTAGCCACATGCGTAAAAGTTATTAATATTTATTTTTTTAAAAACATAGTCTTTGCTCCAGCAATTCACTCTTTTGGAGTCTTTCCAAGAGAAAATAAACTTCAGGGCAAGTTACTTCACTAGTCATGGTCATCGCCTTATCATACACTTTGCAGCGATTTGGGGAACATTTCTATGCACCGCCATTATGACTCAGCCTTCCTTTATGTACATGCAATCTGCACGTGTATGTGTATGCATTTGTCATACAGTCCATGTACCTCACTAGCATTAACTATGTATGTGTAACTAATAACATGCTTTAGAACATGGGTTAAAATGGCAAGAAATAAAAGTCTCTTTGACCAGACTAAACCTTAACACCAGTAAGAAAAGTTGTAATGCAACCGTTTAAATATCATAGTATCTCACTTACACAAAATGCCTAAAAAAACAAAATAGAAAAAGAACTACATCTGGATACTAAGATTTTATTTATTTATTTTTGTTTTCTTCTTTATGTTCTTTTCTATACCTTCACATTTTACATATATAGTCATTGTGGATCATTTTAAAGTGAGAAAGTAAGCACTCTGGGATGGTAATAAACTAGTATTCTTTCTCTGAGTCACTGTATTTTAGCTTAACTGTTAGCCTGCAGTACCTAGCAGGTTGATAAGATTAAGAATGAATTCCTAATAGGTCCTTCAAGAAATTAACTCCCTCATTTATTTCCTAACATTTATCAAATAACTGTAACTTAGTGAGGTATTACATGCTAGGCACTTTACTAAATGCTGATGTATATGCAGAATAGAATCATCCCATGCTCTAAAACACTTATTCAGGACTTCTTGAAACACATATGCTATGACACAAAAACAAGTGCTGGAAATAAGGAAACTAGGAGGGAGTCAGGAGTGAGGGGAGGGGGATGAAGAGGAAGAGGGCAAACTAAAATGTCCTCAGTCTGTAAACAAAGCCCTATTAAGCTCTTGATGGAGGTGAATTAATATACCTCTTTATATCTCTCAAGGTTCATATTAATTTTGAAAACACATTCCAGCAAATGCAGGTGCAAAGACCAGGATCTTTGCATATCAGCTTTCCTCCACTTCTGTCTGTTGGCTTCCCTGTGATATCCCAACAACACAGGCAGCCTTTACAATTCTAGGAGTGCTAAAACGGCAACCAACACTGACAGGCTTAAATATCAGAGAATAAGAAGACAGAAAAGTAAATGATTCCTACACATGGCTCTTGGAAAATATTTTAAATATTCGTGCACTCTGAGGTAGTGAGGAATTCCAATTCACCCTTAAGATGGCTGGAAGCTCAGTGGTATTTAGTATTTAAGGCCATATTCAATGATTTTCACCTCCAAGGTAGTCATCATACATGAATCATAACACCTCTACGACAGTGGTTTAAAGTAGGATGCAAATTTGGGACCAGGGAAAACTGTTGGAAGAAGGGTACAGACTTTGCCCCACTCCCAGGAAACATGTGGTAATGCCTAAAGATGAATTTAGTTGTGAGAGCTAAGGTGGGGTTCTGCACATCTCATAGGTAGAGGCCAGGAATATCAATTAACATCACACAACATACAGGAAAGCCCATAGAATAAAGGATCATCCTGCCATAAAAATGGCCAGTCGTGACAGCAAACAGCTACAGAAGTCTGGAAAGGGTCTCTGAACAGTGTGCCTTCCCACATCGTGTTTCTTGGAAAAGCTGCAACTTTTCCACCCCCTGTTCCTGTATAATAACCCTATTGCCACCCCTAAAAAAGACTGAGCTTTGCTCATTTCTAAGAATTTAAAAATGTGAAGCCTTCTACTGCGATAACAAGACGGGTCATTCAAACATTGATTCCGGTGCTGAGATAATGAATGTTTTAACAAATGAACAAGATATTCTTTTGCAAGTCAGATGGCTTTTATTTCTTTGCTTCTCACAAAATTGAAAAGAAAGTGCTAAGAATGTCGGTCAGATCATTCAAAATAGCTTTTGGTGACAGAATACTATATAAGTTGAAACATCAACTTTAGAAGGGGCTTAAATATACAAGTATATGAGTTCAATTATGAAGATTATACTTTCTTTTATATATTTATATAAATTGGGGTTTTAGTAGTGGGGTTGATGATAAACTCCACTATTATTTTAGTAGTAAGAGTGAAATATAAGTACCAGAAATGAACAGAGGAGAAAGGTCCTATCTAACCTAAAAGATTGATTTCCTTTAAAATTATTTTTGTATTTAATAATGTAAAATTTATTGCATACTCTGCCATGTTTGTCAGTTGTATCTAATGTTAATGATAATTATAAGTTTTCAATACAAAGAAACTCTGTCATCACTAAATCCGTATTCACAGTGAAAGTATGTTAAATTAATGCATATTTTTATTACAATAAAGTACAACCTATTGGTTAAATAAAAGAGTGTTAAACATGGAAGTTTTGACAAAATATATATGGTTTGAAAGTATGACTTCCAGAAGAAAAGTAGATATTATGTGTTTTCTCCTCAAATCTATGATAAGAATATCAAAATATTGTGAAATCTCGATTTCACTGGTATATTTAAAGAATAATTCATCAATTTTACTTCAAATTGTAAAACCTAAAATTACTTGGAAACTGGATTCTTTGAACTCGTATTATGAAGGCCATAAAGTTTGCTTCTATGATCATACCAGGTTGAAAAAGAATGTCCTGCCCTAAGGCCTAGAACTATCCCATAGTCTACTGCCATATTTTCCCTGGTCCTTATAAACTCAGCATCCTAATTCATCAATGCAATACCTGGGCAACTAACTATTTTACCCTTTAAGTGATTGCCCATTTTGAAGGGGCTAGCATTTTTTAACCCGGCACAATCATTCAGTCTTTGGATAATAAGCAACTGTTTATTTTTACTCATGTATTTAAACCCTATACAAATTATGAATAATCTCCAACCATAGAACTGTCAACGATGAGCTAGAAGAACCACTATACTCAAAGAGTAGGAGCCAATGTATTCTAGACCATTCTGAATATCCTATGAGTCGCATTAGTCAATACTTTAGACTCAGGGATTCATGAAGCCCCTATGGCTCTCATCACAGCTCACAATGTTAGAATGTCGCAAAGTGGCCATAGACCAAGCTCAATAACTTATTTATTGTGGCTGTGTCCCAATAAAGTATTATTTGCAAAAATAAAGTGGGATATATATATATATATATATATATATATATATATATATATATATATAATTTATAAGCAAATACTATACAGCACTTCTTACCTTCAGGATTCTGGTGCAATTCCTGATGTAGTTTTGATGTAATTCAGCAACAAATAGTGACTGAGTTAATTATTGTAATATATATATATATTGGTGTTCTTATCTTCTGAATCAATAAATATTCAATGGGTACAAAAATTTAAACCTTAAGAAGATATTCAGAATATGTTGACATGCAATGAATGATTGGAAATAAGGGAAAAAAAATCACAAACAATATAGCTTAGACATTCAAAAGTGCTTTGTTGGCCGCAGGCAGTGGGATAAGCTTGACATGAATTATTTACGTGGTTCCCCCATAGTAAACACTCAATTATACCACAAGAATAATGTTTCACATATTTTCCTTGATTACATTTTGCATCATTTGGACCAGCCCCAAGACTAAATCCGTACGTATCTATAATAGCTAACTGAGACATCACATTAATTAAGGTTGACTAAAGCTAAACAAAATATCAGGCAATTAACAAAACAATTACTAAATATTTGGCAGATATAGAATACTTTAAATCATTGGAGGCGATCCACTGAAGAATATTTGTTTGTAACCAAATACTATACAGCACTTCTTACCTTCAGGATTCTGATGTAATTCCTGATGTAGTTTTGATGTAATTCCAGCAACAAATAGTGACTGGGTTAATTAGTGTAGCAAGTGGGCCATTAAGAAAAGTATCTGTTATTGGTTTATCTGATAGATGAAGAAGCTGAGTTAAGGAAAAGTCAGGTCACTTGTCCCACGTCACACATCAAGTAAGTGCAAGCCTGGGTTTCAGGGCTACTACCTCTTGTGGCTTTATTCTTATCCTTCACCAAATACTTTTCATGATAATAAATCCCCAAGCTTCCAAAATAACAGGTATGAATGGTTATCTCTAAGTACAACACAAGATGGCACTGCAAAATGATACCTATAAACTTTATAATCTAGAATAATATAGGAAGTAGGTAGATGCCCCTATAGTTAGGGAGAAGGTCATTGGAAGCATCCAATATTCAGTTATGTTCAATCACCATATATATATATGTGTGTGTGTGAATGTGTGTGTGTATTCATGTTCAGTAAAATATCATATTGACTCCCTATGGGGCCAAGAATAATCCCAGGCATTGAAGTGGAGTTCTAATCTTCCACTGATGTGCCAATTTTCTGAGCTTCAAGGGTGTGTGTATGTGTGTGTCAAGTATATATACATAATAACTCTATTCTAGTGGCATTGTTAGGGGTAAATTAATTGTAAATATTATCCAATACAGAGGAAGTACAGAGACTTCATACCTTATTAGAGAGTTTATTGTTGCTTTTCAGTTAGTATCGTTACACACAAAATGTGAAGTGCTGTAACCTCCATACACTTATGGGAACACTTAGTCTTGAATCACAAACTGATGCTGCTCAATTGGGTAGTATTTTCAAGTTGTACAAGTTTTCCAAGGGTGGTCTCAGGAGGAAGTAGAGAGCTGCATAAAGAGTCTAGCTTAAGGATACCAAAATGACAAGATAGGAAGTTATTTTTGTATGTGCTGGGACACATTTCAATTGTTGTTGGAGATTAATTTAATGTGCAAACTTTTTGATTGGAAAGGAAATTTATGCCTACGTTCAAGTGTAAAAGACAAACTCTTTAAGCCTCACGCATTATTGGAAGAATCAAATAGAAAGGCTTGGAGCCTTGGTCTACACAGTGTCCACAGGCTGAGCTGTACAGCCATTAGCCCCTCAAAACCCAGCTTTTACCAAGCATCTTACTCACACATAGCAGGTCTAAACAGAAAAATGAAGGTTTATTCTCATGCTTACTTATATTATTTTAACATTCTGCCTGAAAAAAAAAATTAGATACAACATTAACAGGTAAATTGCAGCTTGCCCACATTGAATCACAGTGAATGTTAGGCCTGGAGTGTGTGTGCATGCGTGTGTGTGTGTGTGTGTGTGTGTGTGTGTGTGTGTATGTTTTATGGCTGTGGAAGACTTGTTGCATCTTTCTGGGAAGCATTTTCCATTTTTCACATGGAGGGATATTTAGTATTTTAAAATATTTTACACACAGCCTTTGGAAAATCCTCCAAGAATTTAAAACAGCTAACTTTTTTCTCTTGCTCCTACTGAAAAACATGATTTTGATTAGAAAAACTCAAAATTTTCGTGTAGGTCTACTTTGAAATATACACTTGCAAACATACAATTTTTTAAACAAAACTTCAAAATTTCACATCATTTATTCCTAAAGTAAGTAACATAATTTTTACCTTTTGTCTTTCCCTTTCTTTTTTCCTTCCTTCCTTCTTTCCTTTCTTCCTTCCCTTCTCCTCCTCCTCCTCCTCCTTCCTCCTCCTTCCTCCTTCTTCCTCTTCCTCCTCCTCCTTTTCCCTCCCTCCCTCCCTCCCTCCCTCCCTCCCTGCCTCTCTCCCTCTCTCTCTCTCTCTCTCTCTCTCTCTCTCTCTCTCTCTCTCTCTCTCTCTCTCTCTCTCTCTCTCTCTCTCTGTAATGCTGAGGATTAAACCCAAGGTCTTCCCAAGCTACATACACAGTCTAACAGAGCCCCAAACAATATCACCTTGATTTTGTTTTGTTTTGTTTTGTTTCTGCTTTTAAACAAAGGAGACTAATATCAACAGATCTAAGTTGTATAAGTTATGTTACATACATACATGTGCCCTCTGCCTAAACTTGTTGTATAATTATGATCAAATGGAAACAGTTAGGCTGATAATATCCTGACTAGTTCAGATGTTAGCACCTTGTGAAGAGTCACCAAACCTTCCTTTTCAAGCTGATCCTATTTTGGAACACAAAGTTTTATACAGATAAAAGTCACAATGCTTATATGGACTTTGATAAACATAAGTTTGTCATCAGAAATAAAAATAGTTACTGGACATTTTTAATATAAAACTTACTATCCCATTTTCCTTAAAAGAAGTGGAAAATTTCCCAGAAACATTATTTTATTTTAAAGCGTTTAATTTCTAAAAAGAAGAGGAGTAGGGACAGGGCAAATTTTTTTATTCAAACTGTACTTCAAAGTTAAACGAACTTAAACAAAATCTTAAAAACGTGTAGTATAAAATAAAAATAAATTTTAAGGTACAAGTTCCGCTGGAATTTTTTCAAAACTTTGGTTTTATTTTGATTTTTTTGTTCTCCTCACCACAGCTAATGATAAATAAAGAATTACTGTAAGAAACATGCTGTGGTCTTTGGAATGTGTGTTCTCAGTTAATTATCAGAAAAAAGGCCCCTGAAAAAGTAACATTTTAATCCATCTTACCGCTGAGGAAAACCTACAGTAACCTGTTGGAGATCATACCCAGCAGTATTTGGGAAGCTAGGACTGAATCTCCTCACAGCTGAGCTGTCCATATCACTGAGACATGGCCTCAAGGTGTTTCCAGCTCCCATCCCCCAGCCCCGTGGATCTTCTTGTTTTAGTTGCCCTCCCAAGGGAACAGAACCCTGATTCAACCCCGGCTACAGCTAACGCTCTGCTTCGTTTTCCTCCATGAGTTGTGTGTAGGACTAAGGGCTGCCTCCTCTGTACCTGTAAGGGGTCACGTGGAGTGAAAGAGAATGAGCATTTAACACCACCAAAAAGCATATATTTCTGTTTATTTTACATTGAAACAAATATTAGCAAATAACTACTACCCACTAAATCTGGCCCCGACAAATTGTCTTGAGACACTTTGCCTCATACTCAAGTGTAGGCAAGCTCAATACACACACAGTATTCTCACAGGAGACTCAATGGAAAGACTTCTGAGATTGAAATCAATCAGCATTTTTGCTAGCTGCAGGTAATACATCCTGGGTCCCACCTTCTCATTTCAAAGAAAATTGGGGTGAAATTATCCCCAAGCGCTCTTTCAGATATCAGTAGAATCACACCCCCTCTCAAAGATACATATTTTTTATATGAATGATTTTCCTGCATGTATGTTTGCTCCCATGTGTATGCCTGCCTGGTGCCTGCAGAGGACAGAAAAGAGCATCAGATCTCCTGAAAGGGGAGTTAGAGTTGTGAGCTGTGTGTTGGGAATTGAACCCAAGTTCTCTGGAAGATCAACCTGTCCGTGCTCTCAAACACTGAGCCACCTTTTCAGGCCTAAAGAAAATATTTTAATTGCACTGTTACAGGGATTTGGTTTTGGTTGATTTGGTTTTTTAGGACAGAAATTTTTTTAAAAAACTGTTCCAATCCAAACAAGCTTCTACAGCCCTAACACTGTAGGATTCCTAAATTCTGAACTAGAGTATTAATTCTTGAATCTATGTGAAGTAAGCCTACTTTCTGCCTCGTTAGACTCACGATGAGTTCTCATGATGTCAGACCTTTCACTACATCCGTGTTTGTTAAAACTACAGAGAGGTTAGGACCACATCCTAGTCCTGAGGCACACACCACATTGAGTTTCGCATCCTTTACAGCCTCATAAAAGATCCTAGAGTTATTTCCCAAGAATACATTTTCTCAGGGACAGAAGAAAGCTAGATGGCCAGAGCACTCGAATGATCCTTTTCTCCCCTCTTGACAGAGAGCTAAGATAGGACAGGCATAGAAGGGTTGTGCTGATTAAAGATAAACGTCTAAGCCCCTGGACGATTTTGCTGAAAGCTGTCTGGAGCGTGGTATGCGCATGCGTCTGTTGGAGGTATTTAGAGACAGAAGTCAGGGTGGATAGCCTATGCAGGAGACAGGGGAACTCAATGAAGGGAGACACTTTAGCCTCTCCTTCAAGTACATCTCCCTCCTGAGTGCATTTACTTCCATCACAATGGACTAGAGGAGATCCTTGCTCGGTGGTGCAGAACCCTTGAGATCTAATTTAGCTTTTATAGGAAAATCAAAAAGAGAGAGACGGCACAAGAGCAAGCGAGCAGAACAAAGGTATGAGTTTGTACGGGGAATATTGATACTTGTGGACTGCTTCTGTAACTCCTTTGAAAGAAATTGTCTAAGTAAATGCTGACTTGGACTTTTCTGGAAGCGGAAAGCAGAGCTCTGCCCGCCCAGCCACGCAGGACCAGACAGGTTCAGTATGAACAGCTTATGCTCCCTGAGGCTTGACTTCGCTCATTTTGATGCTGTGAAGGTCAGAAAATATTTCAGAAAAAAATAAAATTTCACTTTTAATTTCTTAAATGTGTCCTTCCAAGGATGCTCAGAACTAGGTAGGTTATAAAAATGCAAATCGAAAACACGCCAATGTCTGTACCCTCTGGAGATGGATGGATAGATAGACAGGCAGGCAGGCAGACAGACAGACAGACAGATACATATGTACACACACACGCACGCATGTGTGTGTTGTGTGTATGTATGTATTTCACATTTCATAGCAATTTTCAAGAATACCACTGCATCCTTTGTTTGCTGCAGGTCAATTAAAATATCTCTGAGAAGGAGGAACAATCTTCGCTATGTATTGTTCTCAAAGAGTGAAAGGCCATTGTTTGATAACAGCTATTGGAAAGACATTGATGCTTAGGAAAGCAGAAAAAAAAAAAAAAAAAAAACTTCCATTTAAGGATTTCACAGACAATAAAGAAAGACATTTTTTCTCAATATTGTTTTTTTAAAGTGGCTTAACCCAGCAGAGAATGGAAGAACCAAGACCAGAACCCAACATTCTTATTCTTTCTCATGTATTGCTTGAAGTCTAATAAACGGTTGTTCACAAGCAATCTTTGCCACACAAATACAAAGTTGTTAGTGCAAAGAGCCTAAATTACTTTGTGAGTGTTAGGACTGTAGTAGAAGATGACATTTAAAAAATAAATAAATAAAAGGGGCAAGAACAAGAAGCCAAAACCATGGAGTTTTGAAGTCGGATGTTCTTGTGCCCCTAAATACATTCTGGGTGCACTTTGCTGGGGTTCCTAGCCAATCTCAGTTTTCTTGCTTGTCCTGTAGGAGAATGAGACCTACTTCAATGGATAGATGTAGGAGTTAAGTGGACCAATACGTGTCAAATTTAGCAGATACTTCATTGGTTGGGATATCGTGTGATAGGCAGCACTCATGTATGTTTGCACTTTCCAAGCTGGCCTGCAGTAGCTACCTGGCATCTAATCTGCCATTCACATTACGCGCTGGCTGCCTCCTGCCTATTGAGAATCTGCTTGCAGGTTTGTTGATTATGTATCTTGCCTAATAGCAAGCTGAAGCATTTTCTCCTAGCTTAAAGCATTTCGAATCCTAGCCTACTTACTATCTATAGCTACAGGTCTGTAGGACACACACACAAAAAAAACAATTGGTAAAGTTTTTGTGATTTGAATAATCAGGTTGAGGTGTTAAACTGAGCCAATAATCTTCATGTTGCAAACCTATATTTAGTTTACTAGACAACAGGATGCTAAGTGGCATTCTCTAGTTGCTAGAAAAACTCATGGAGCACTTTCCAAGTCTGAAAATCCTGCCAGAATGACACCTGAAGTGTACCTGTGCATCACTCATCAAACCCAAGCTAAAACTCTTGTTATGATTCCGAGATAATGATTTATTCAGAAAAATGTTTCTCCTAAGGGTCTAAGCATAAGCCCAAGATGATCCACCTTGTCACGTCCAGCTGTAACAACATTGGTACCCTCCAGAAAAAGAACCACATGAATATTGAATCTTTTGAGAATTTTCCACAACAGATCTAGGGGTGATAGATCAGGCAAACTCAATCTATAATTAACCTAAGTGTTCCCTTTCCTTCGTCAAAATCCGGATGGATTAGCCCATGACCTTTTGCTGGGTAAATCACAGAGCCATGGTTTACTCTGTGGTACAAAATTAAATTCAGATTTTAAAATGCAACTCAGAAAATCCAAACACACATTCAAAACTGTAATAAACTAAAGAAGGGAAGAAGTGTTTTGAGAATAGAAGCTTCACTGAGCTTCACTAAGAAAACAGAAAATGAAGCAAATGTGAAGAGTATATAAGCACCTCCTTTCCAGTTCCCAGTTCCAATGTTTTCAACATAGCAATGTCCTACCAAAAAAGAACCAACCAAACAAAAACAAAACCCCAAGTTTCCATTGCTAACCCAAGAGCAGAGGACAATCTTCACCACAAATGCAAAGTTGAATAATGGACATATCTCTATAGAGATGCTGCAGCTTTCAAAATATATCTGAGAACTTTTCTATGTGTATCTTCCAAAACATGCTCATCCTATCATCTGGTAAAACTGCTGAATTGATGAGACAGACAAACCAAAAGAACCAGACTTGTGCAGTTTGGTCTTCATCTCAGCTTGTCACAAGCTACATGTTCACCAGTCTACCACTACTAGCTAAGGTAGGTCCCAATACCATATGGACTGTCACAGTTTGAATTAGAAACATCCTGAACAGGCTTATAATTTTGAAGACTTGGTCTTCACTAGCCTAGCCTCACTTCCTGCTCTTTACCTGATTCTTGGATGTGGTGGAGAGATGTTGCTCGGCTTTCTGCTCCTGCTGCCATGCCTTCCCCATCACTGTAGATCTGTAGACCCCTCTAGAACTGTAAGTTAAAATAAATTCTCCCTTCTAAAATTTTCTTTTGGCCATTGTGTTTTATTGCCGCAACTGAAAAGCAATTAACACAAATGATTACTTAATGCATCGAGGAAGTGAAGTCTATCTCATTTATCAATCTGTACTAGCATGGAAGCACAGCGAACAGCCTTTGGATAGTTTACTACAAAATTGTAGGTGTATAATTGATAGGTGGAATGGATGGATAGATAGATAGATAGATAGATAGATAGATAGATAGATAGATAGATAGATGATAGATAGATGATTGATGATAGGTATGTAGATAATTGATAATTGATATATAGGTAGACAGACAGACAGATAGATAGATAGACAAACAGACGATAGATGATAGGCAGATTTCTTCAGAAAATATTTGTAATTACTTAATCTGAGCAGTACATTTAGTAACATTATTGAATTTTAGCAAGTACCAAATTTCAAGTTACATTCTAGTCATCTCAAATTTGGCCGTATCTGGAGAATTGCAATGCCTTAAAGTTGTTGATTTCTATGGATATGTTGAAAAATTCCTACATTGCCTTGACCTCATAGTTGATATGAAGAATTTTTATCTTCAAAGTAGCTGCCATCAAAACTTCACAAACATTAGAAAAACAGAAGATAAAATTTATCTTTTGCCAGGAAGTATTAACTAGACTAATTCAATATTGTGGTGTTTCTTTATTATTTTCTAAGTTATGTCTATATATAGGTCAAATAAAGGCCAAGAAATAGCATTTGTGTTACTTACCAAATCGGTGAGAGCAAACAAGCAATAAGGCAGTACTTGTGTATTTGCCTCAACAAAGGCAAAGTCCAAATCTTTGATTTTTTCCTAAAATGAATGATTTACGGTGTTGTCTGTCCCTTGCTTCCCTAGTGGATGGTATTGGTGTTCTGTAAGTTAATTATCTTTAATATAAATGTAGCAGTAAATTAATCCTATAGCTGTATTTCTTCACCTTATGTTAGTCTCCAATAATCACAAAGAGAAACAATATTGATTGAAAACTGCACCTCAACAGCTGAGCATTTAAATGATCTACCTTAGCCTTCTATGGTAATCTGGATAACTCCCAGCCCCATCCCATAACTTACATATTACTATTGATCTGGCTCTTTGGGCTTCAGGAGTATTTCTATAATCTCTCTCCGGACCCCTTCCTCATGGCTTCAAATCCTCCTACCTCCTGGTTGATCTGACTCTCCCACTCTCCCTGTCTCCTTTCTCTGGTTGGCAGAAATCCCATCCAGACATTGGGTGATCAGCATTTATTGACAAGGCAACAGTTCTAAATGGTAAGAACTGTTTACACAAACTTAAGACAGGAGATTCTTGGTATAAACATTACAATGCCATGTCCAAAAACAAAATATGAGGGCAGAAAAATCAGCATTTGAATAACATAAGGGTAAACTTTACACAGCACACAAAAACCTTATGGCTACCTTGTTCAGTTCTCAAACATTTCCCAAATGAGGAACGACAAATATTGCAGCATGTGTAGGCTTTTCTGTAGTACCTATACACTGAAGTCATTCTTCACTCTTCCACTAGACCAAGACAATAAACTAAAGACTGGAAAGAAGCATATTTGCCAATAGAAGCATCTGTGAAATTTATTTAGAAAACTGAAAACAGAAGGGGAATGTAAAACATGTGTGAGTTCTAGCTTCTAGCTCCGATCACTTCCAACAGAACACACACGCCACTGCTTTTGGGTTCAGGGGGATTCTACTTGAGTTTAACTGATTAACAGGCACATTTCCTAAGATTTGACACCAATTGTTCACTGTGGAGTTTGGGGAAATATTTTATTTATTTTCTTTCCTAAATATGTACCCTTTTATTTCTATTGTTTTTTTAGTTTCTCCATCATTTTATATAGCTCTAAAACATAAGGGTTAATTTCTTTCTTTCATTAAACTTCTCTTATCTCTCCTGTTTCTGTGGGTTTTGTTTTTCACTCATTTTATCTCACTGGTCTTTTAATATTATCCCTACTTATTTTGAAACTGTTTTTCTCAGTTATTTCATTTATAATATTAGACATACACTTTTAGAAACTACTTTGTTCCAAGACCTTTGTTAGTTCTGAAGAAGAAGAGTAAAGATCCTTCCATATACAAAAGTCACAGATAAACCAAACAATAATGTCAATACAGTAGGAGACCCTAGGCATGGGATTTTAGTCTGTCCTGGATAGCAAGTGATAGAGTAGAGTGGGCCTGAACAAAGGTGGTATTCCTTCAGAGAGATGTGATGGATAATGAAATGAACTAAAAGTTTGTTATAAAAGATTGATGCTACAGCCTCGTCATTTTCATGTTCTCAATATTGAGTCTTGAGAGATCCTGAAGGAAATCAGAAGGTCTTGACTTCTGCTGAAAAGCTAATTAACTTTATTTCTGGTGACCTTTTCATTCTCTTCCTATAAGATGAGCTGTTGCTTTAAACACATGCATGAAAGGTTCAACTAATTTATAGGAGGAGATAATGTTTAAATATTTATCCTGTTGTTTGCTCAAGCTATCTCTGTAGTCAGTCTCTTCTTTATTTATATGATATAAACACTTTTCTTAGTCAATATTGGCTGTTTTTTTTTTCTTGTATAGTAGCCAAAGCTTAGGCCAATCATTATAACTCAACTCTAAAAACAAATCTAAATATGATATCGTATTTTAAGTTGAATTATGAAAATATTGTGGAATAATGTGTCATATTGTGTGTTAAGGTCACATCTGTAAAGACAATAATTTTTCTTTAAGATTCTAAAATGTTTCTTGGAAAGTATGTCTCTAATTCCAATTACAAAGTGCTTCATAGTCTAATACTCTCATGGTCTAATATGAAACAAATTTAGAAAGAGAAATCAGTATCTTCTGCTTGGATTTGCTTGTTATAGAATAAATCTAAGGGGAGAGCGAGAGAGGAGGGGGAGAAAAGGGGGAGAGAGAGACTAGTCAAATTTACTCATGAAATTATTAATTTTACATAATACTAAGTCTACCTAGCATCCTACATTCATAATGCTAGTAAGTAAATACAAAAGACTAAGCTAGGCCATATAATCTTTAAATCAAGACTAACCAGACTAGTCTTCCAATTTTCAGAATATAAGCAATATTTCATTTTGCCAACTGAATGGCATGTGAAGAAAGAAGTGTGTTTGTGCTCCATAATCCCTACTGTGACTTATTAATTTCTTTGTAAGTAAAACAAAGAACTTTAAAGGGGTGAAGGTTATATTGATTTTTCATTACCAGCTAGAGGCTTGCACACTGAATAAAAGAAATTCTAACGTGAAGTCGGGAAGAAGTAGTGTTCCTAAGGTCCCTTTAAAACCTCAGTAGAAAGTCAAACAGCGGCATAGCTGAGTTAATAAAGTTAAATGGGGGGTTGGTAGAACTTCCGAAATCTAGGAATATAGCAGTGACCGAAAAGATCAAGAATGCTTACTCCAATAAAACTGGCTTTCCAGAAAGGGGAGGCAGAAATCATTTTTAATAAGTATAGTATAGTATGTGTGAACCTCATCAATCCTGAAGATAAAAGTTTAAGCAAGGAAAGGCTAGCGAGTGGCAGCATGGTAACTTGTGGGAAGTACTCCTTTTCAGTATATACAATGAAAATAAAACTACATTTCCTATTGCTCAGAATAATATTCAAAAGCACATGCTCCGTGTCATTTACCTTGACCTTTTGGTTTTCCAGAAGAAAGAACAGAGCCACAGCAGTTCATATTTTGTCTAAGGTTTGACACTGCGAGTTCATGCTCGCCCACAGGTGGCCAGTAGTCTGCATTGTATCATCCACATCTCTTAGGAGCAGAGTTGCCTCTTCAGATCCATTGTGTTACTGCAAACAAGTTCGTAATAACTAAAAATGTTTCATTCTTCCCAAGCATTTCTATACATCTCATCAGCATCATGATTATAGATTAACACATTGACTTCACACATTTAAGGACAGATGGCTGTTATCACCATAATGTAACTGATGGCATAGTCAAACATGGTCTCCAAGCATGGTCTCAGAGACCCTACCACAGAGATCTATGCAGACTATCAGCATAGAATTAACTAAAATTTATTTTAAAACTTTCATACATTTTAAAAATAAACTCAGAACCTCTCACGTGTTTTCCCACAAATCTAAGTGACAGAAAACCAGAGATCATTCTTCTGCTGTATCAAAGACCAAAGGGCCCCGAGGGGAGAGGAGCTCGAGATTCCCCAACTTGAGCCAAACTGTGATCCACATAACTGGAGTAAAGGTTCTCAGAGCCCATGTGTTGGAAACACATTGAAGTGCAGTTATCGCTAGAAGTAACTGTGAAAATGGTACTTTGCTGGTACAGCTGCTCCCATCGTATTTGGTTTACTGAAAAAGAAAATGTTTATTATGGTTAGGACTGCAAGCCTCAGGCGTGCACGTCTCAAGTGTCTCCTAATCTCTCCTCGAACAGTCGTCCGTCTGGCGGCAGAAGAGCAGGCAGCTCTGTATGTTTGAATGCGGGATTTAGTGTGCCAGGCCAAAGTCTCGTTACCCTTTCTATTTGTAAACTGTGAGCAAACTAGATAAAGATGGATATAGGCTGTACGGGTACCCACAATTGTTTTCACAGTCTCACTCTGAATATAAGTAGTTTTTCAATAACATTTAAGAGTAACCTGAAAATTATCTCTTTTAAATGTAAAATACTTTTTAAATTATTATTTTACTGGGATCATCCCTTCTTTGTTTATAGTACTGCACTGATTTTCGATAGTTTACCGATTTGTTTCTTTCTTTTTTTTTTTTTTTTTTTTTGGTTTTTCGAGACAGGGTTTATCTGTTTAGCCCTGGCTGTCCTGGAACTCACTCTGTAGACCAGGCTGTCCTAGAACTCAGAAATCCACCTGCCTCTGCCTCCCAAGTGCTGGAATTAAAGGCGTGCGCCACCACTGCCCAGCTACTGACGTGTTTCTTACAGACAGTTCTGTACCTTTGCTGATGGACTTTCTCACAAGTGGAAAGAGTCACTAACATTTGTTGTGTGCCTACCTATTCGCCCTAAGTTTTAGATTATTTCATGTAATCTTAATGAAAAACAAATCTTGTGAGGTGGTCACTTATGGTAATGTTACATTTTAGATGTGAGAATGAGGCTAAAGAAATTTAATAACAGCATCCCCCCCCCCGAATTTTATGTTTAATACCAGACTATGATTCCAGACTCTAGGAGTTCCAATCTATGAACCTTCTTTCAATATAATGCTGGTGGACCTCTCTGTTTCACCCCTGTTCTACCAAGGGATACTGTATTTTCTATCCATGGGAATACGTAGGGAATCACATATTTGTTGTAACCAGCAAATTTTTCATAATTGAGAAAAAATCCTCCTGCTATTAGAGAATGGGTAGATGTCAACTTTTACATGACAGTTGGTGACCCTGACTTCATGAGTTTTGGGGGACATGTTGATACATAAGCAGGGCTCACTTCAAAATGTTTTCAGTCAACATCAATGAGATCTCCTCATCTAAAAGATGGAAACTGCGAATGATGGGAAATCCCTGATTAGATCACAAGGACTGATCAAGATGAAACCCTAAGTCAAGCTTCCGCTTCTAAGATATTCTCATAACCCCAAAGTACCCAGTACAGAAAAGGTGAAATGATCCCCAGGCTGTGGGAAAGTGGCTCACAAGCTCCCTTATGAAGGGGCGATCTGGAAGCTAAAATGCCTTTTTAAGCGCATAATATTCTTATTTCAGGAATGCCAAAATTGTGCTCCCATGCAATTTTATTCCTTCTGTATGAGATTGATTTAAATGGCTCTGATACCTTAAATTCAAACATGAGTCCACATGCCCATGTACGCACACATAGAAATATTCATTTCACAATTGCCTTCCTAATATACAAAAAAAAATAAGCCTTCCATATTGAGTCTTCGATTTAAAAGAAAAATGAGCACTGACCACTGCAGTAACTTTTCTCTCTCCATACTTCCCCCGACCCAGTAAATTTCAAGTAAACTATTGCTAAACCTTATATGAGAACTTTTTCTAACGAGTGCTAAGCCTACTTGCTGATGGGGCACATGATGAGGAATGGAAGGCTGATGAATTCCTAGTCCTGAAATTTATTGTCAAAACTATTGCCATCTGAATTCATATCGTGAAAATTTTCACGAGAATTAACGCTGTGAGGTGTCAGAGGCCTATGGAAACCTTCAGTGTTTCTTCTCATCTAAGTTGACACACTGTCACTGTGAATAAAAATAAAGAAACACATAATTTTGTGAAACTATCTCCAATACAAATGGTTGCTACAAGCTTATCTATCCTGGAATTTTAACATCGGTGTGAACTCCTAGGTCAAAAATCTCAAGTAATACTGTATTCAAGAAATTAATCCATTACTTTAAAATTTAACCTTGAGTGAATTCTTAAGACAAGGGTAGAAAGCAACCAGATTTTTTTTTGCCAGAATTACACAAGAACAGTCTCTAGCCAGGTTGTGAATATAGTTTCCCTTTAAAACCTCTTCAGCTGACTCTCCACTATCCACATTGCTCTATGCACTATCCTTTAGATTCCTCTAAGATAGCCTTTCAACCCCCTTTCTAGGTCAAAATCCCAGTCTTCAACATTCCTTCATAAAACAGCATGGTCTGATTCCTCAAAATAATAGTCCACTTGCCAGTACCAACATCTGTGTCAGTTACTTTTCTATGGCTATGATAAAAACACCTTAACCACAGCAACTTCTAGAAAGAGGGGTTTGTTAGAACTTGCAGTTCCCAGGGGGAAAGGGTCCATCATTGCCCATCGTTATGGCAGGGGAGCATGGGAGCAGTTGGGCATGTTACATAAGCACCTTGCTGAGAGCTCACATCATAAACTGTAAGTAGGAAGCAATGAGAGTTAACTGTGAACAGCACAAGGCTTTCAAACTTCAAATCCCGCCCCAAGTCACGTGCTTCCTCCAGCAAGGTCACACCCCCAGCCTGTCCAAACAGCACCACCAACTGGAGAACAAAAATAATTCCCAGTACTATCTGAGACATGTCTCCCTTAAGCCATCACGAGTTCTTTTACTATTCTTTCCTGTGGTATTCTATATGTAGAAAAATGACCAAGTTATAAATGCAACCCTATTTCAAGAAAAATCATGCTACCTGGACAGATATTTTTGAAGATAATTTAAATCTAACAGATTCTTCATCCCACCTCTTTTTTTCAAAGTGCGGGTCTGATATTCAGCCCCAAAGAACCATTCCAACCTTAGGTTTTGTTTGTTTGTTTCTTTGTTTGTTTCTTTGTTTGTTGTTTTATTTCCAGTTTCATTGACTCGTCACAGACCTTATTTCTTATGAGGTTTTAATGCCCATAAAGAATTCTTTATTCCTTTAAAAAAGATGCAGTCTATTTATACTGTGACTATTTATAGCACTGGTGGAGAGCTGTTCACTCCTTGACTCAGCTGTGCATCTTGCTCTTTGTAATACCCGAGTCATCAACATGTTATGTTCTTCTCACACCATTATCCTTCTGAACGTCATTAGTGAGTGACCTTAGAGCTCAGATGATGCTTACTTTACGAATGGTATAATGTGCTGTTTTGGTTAAACATCACAGATGGTATAATGGGTCCTCTGTGTGTGTGTGTGTGTGTGTGTGTGCGCGTGTGTGTACACGCATGTACATGTTGTGACAGAAAACGTAGAGCACCAATTGATTTAGTTTATTTCTCTTGGTCATTTTACAAACTTTTCTTAAGTGACTAGTATTTGCCAGGGGTTAGAATACAGGCTTCACTGTCCTTGAAGGAAGAGATAGAATTGTTCGGGCAAAGTGTCCATATGGTTTTCTTGGACTCGTTTTGAATAAGTTGCCCTTCATTTTGAAACTTTGCACAACATTAAAAAAAAAAAAAAAAAAAAAAACACCTAAATTTCCATTTCTTTTGTTAAGAAACCTTTGAAAGCTAGTAAATTTGTGTCCATGTCTGCAGAACTGAAGCTGAGAACTGGTCTCCATCTTCTGAAGGCCATGCCCACTGTGTTTCCTGTTGTCTTCATCCACCACACCCTACCCCCACTCCCCACACTCCACCTCGTACTCCGTACTCCCATACTCTGTACTCCCCCATCCTTTCGGCCTTCCTGCCTGGGCTCTCAGGTTACTTGAGCTTGCTGCCTCTGCTTCAGAGAAACATTTTCTGAAAGATTTTCCAATTCATTTTATAGAACTATCTCACAAATGCCACTTCCCCATGAGGGAAAATAAGAGATGCTTGCCTCTGATAGGATCCATTCAGTGTCAAAATGTTTTTCCTGTGGCTTTCCTCATGTGTATGCAAAATTTTGCCAGCTTTTCGATCTTGTTCCTCAGGAGCCCTCATTCAGTTGCTTCCACTCTGAGAACATGATGAGATCTGCATTTCTGAAATGTTCTGTAAAATGTCCTGAAAAATTACTAATAGTGGCAGTGACAGTCCCATCCCTGACCTGGATAGGGCTAATGACAGGAAGCTAGAGAGTGGAGTCCCTTTGACGTGTGTATTTTTAATCACAGTGCGAGTCTCCAAGGGCTAACACACTCTAATGCTTATTACATTGCTGTATTTTTTTAAAATCCACTCCCTTTTCCTTTTTTAAAAAATCAATTTAATATGGACGGACCTGTCAAGTTTATTTAAAATGATTTCAAGGCTGAACATCAGTCCAGAGAGACAATGGTGCCCGTTATTACCCACATGCCTTTGTCTCCCCAGACCTGTGAGCTACAGTCCTTGTGGTGCTTTTACCAGGCAGAAGGCAGAGAGGTCCTCTGACTCTTTAAAGTATGCATTACTGCTGAGATCCTGACCTTTAAGAATAATGACTTACAGAAGAGCTGGAATTTGGTGACTTTAAAAAAAAAAAAAAAAGACAAACCACCTGTTGGGAAGTAATAAAGAACCTATTAGCAAAGGACGTTATACCTTTGACTCCTTTATTTAATCAAGTAGAGAGGAGAAAAATAGTTTACTTAAATAATAGGTGGCCAGAGTGGTGTCAGAGGGCAATTTTCAATGACAGGATTACCCCTGTCTACACTGGGTGTTCTGCAGTAGACTCAATCCAGATGTCACTTCCCTCAGGATGTTCCTTCCCTTCCACAAGGACCTCTTTTCTGTGTTTTCTCTTCCTTTCCTGTGGTAAGAGTTGCCAGGTTCCTATGGGAATAAGGAACACACAGAACACCCTTCAACTCCACTCTCCCAGGGGGAGCTGGGGAACAAGTTTCACTCAGATATGGAATTCTGAGTGGCAGCTGCCTGTTAAAGGGGCACTCGTTAATTATGGCTGATGACTGCCTAATAGGAGTTCTTGATCTTTCTCGCTTCTTCAATCTATATGAATAGTCATGAACATGGCTGAGGAAAAAGACACAAGAACTGAGAAGCCACCATGCATTCTTTGTACCCTCCTACCTAACAGGCACTCTATCTTTTATGCCCTTAATGTTAATGAGCTTTGAAAAATCTGTAGTATTTTTCATGTAATGCCAATTGCTGCTTGTTCAGGGGTCATTTGACCATATGTTACCCTTGGTATCAGATTGCCTTATTCTTAATGTTAGGGGCTAATTCTAATTAGCAAGCCTTAAAAAAAAAAGCCTAAGTCTGCCCAAATACTTATATCTTGGACCCCCCCAAAATCACCATATATAAACTCTTCCACCATACTTGAGAAAGTATGCTGAAGCTACTGGAGCAGCCCTACAGTTGGAACAGTCAGAAAATACTTTGACATACTAGTTACAATAATATTTTCACTCTGCAGATCCTGTATCCCAAAGTGGCTATGTCAGGACATAGTTCTTTCCTTTTCTGTTTCCTCAACCACAAAGCCAGGCTCACAATTGGATTTGGCAGCTGCAGAGCTACCCTAATATAGCAGCAGATGAATCCAGGCAAAGAGCAGATCTATCACTGTATCTGACTGATCTTTCTGCTTATGCACAGTGACAAATTCTCACCTCTCCATATAGATCAGCGGGCTCTGTAACCAGTCAGTCACGCATAAGTTGTGACAGTGTATCACACGACTGGCAATTCAGAACCCGGGAGAACAAGGTGAAACATGCAGTTAGCTCACATGAAACCTGTGCCTTTCCCAGAGCAACGCAGGGCAGGAGGAGAAGGGGAGACATCAACACAGGGGTGAGGGCACATCATTTTACAAAAGGAGAAGCGGTTCTATTCACTTTATTAAAATACACGGAAAGAGGAGATGAAAAAGCAAATCTTTGCACTGTGGAGGAGGGATGTGCATTGCTCTTAGGATAAAGCCTGTGCAGATCTCTGTTTCCACCAGCTTCTAGGTTACTCAAAAGGAATAAGACAAAGAATGTCTGGCCAATGAGATCATTCAGACAATCACCACTTGGATCACAGGGCTCCACCTACAATGCCCAAAAGAAAAAGAAAAAAGAATCTACATAACCTTTTCCAGCCTTCTCCTCCCATTCCCAGGAAAATACGCTCCCTGAATGTTTCTATTTATCTGACAGAAGTGAAAGCTCCTATTTGTATCTGTTGATTTTCAAAATTTGAGAGATACCTTGGATATCGAGAAGGATTTTAGAAACTTCCTTTGTCATTTCATGATAAGCACACCCACAATAAGAAGGCATGGCTGCTTTAGAATGTTTCAAGGCTGATTTGAGGATCTTCCCATGTGCAGTCAAAATTTATAACATAGGAAGAACACATCATAAAGAGATACAGCAAAAATGTTAATAATGGGTAGGTTAGTGGTATAAGATTAACGGTATTTTATCTTTGCTCATTCATAAGAATTTAAGTGGGAAAACAAATTTTTTGACAGTAACACTATAGGGGGCTTTACAGGAGCATTTTTTATTTTTACTTATGAAAAATTACAAAAAGCTGTGTGACATGACATTTTAAGACAATTATGGGTCGCTGACTTCCCACATGGAAATAAAATCAAATACATAACTAACTTGTATAGAAACTTTTCCTCTTACACAAGCCATTAATTTTTTTATATCTTTACATATCAAACCAAAACAAAAACCTTCTCAACTGATGGTCTGTCCTGGTTTATATAGTTGAAATAACATCTTGGTTTTTAGGTTTAAAGCAGGGAAGCAGGGCTGGAGAGAAGGCTCAGCAAGGAAGAGCACAGGATACTCTTACAGAGAACATGCATTAGCCCTAGAAACCATGGCTCATAACCACCAGTATCTACTGTTCTAGAGTTGTTTTCTGACCTCCACAGGTACCAGATATGCATGTGGTACACATACATACATGCAGGCCAAACACTCACACACATAAAATAAATAAATCTAACAATTTAACAGGAAGGTCCATAAAAATGCAGAAGAAAAAGAGAAAACTGAGAGAAAGAATAGTAAATGACATTTTCCTGTAACACAGCAGAGGCAGGTGCTGTTTATAACAAACTAGCTGTGTGAGTTCACATAAGACCTCAGAAATACATCAACTGACTTTCTTTACCCCTTTTTTTTTGAGACATTAAAATACCAGCTGTTCAAATATTTGGATAATTGAGGAGATAGAATTCAAAATGTCCCTTTCTCTCAGTTTTCTGGAAGACACTCCACTAACTCTATAATTCCAAACCAGCTGCTCAGCCTGCCTGTTCTGTGATGATAGGACCAAGTCAGTAAGTCTATGGTTCCCTCGGTGGACTGTAGAGCTGGAGTCATTTATTATGTTGTTTCTGCAGCTTGAAATGAGAAACTACAAAGCAGAGACACCAGTTGATGGGCCCAAGGTCATTTGGTGAATAGCAACAAGGACAACAGTTTAACACTTGCCATCCAAAAGGCTTTTAACTTGCTAAAAGAGAAGGATGCTTGAAATCCCCAAGATGTGTTAAGCATTCCCAGCATCCCCCGGGAACTATTCTCACAACCAATCTTGAGTTTTGATGCTTTGCACGCTGCTCACTACGAAACTGATTTCTAGCAACCACTTAGTAGAAACTCAGGATTGATGCTGAGCTTACAGATAGAGAAAGTGAGTTCCAAGTACTTTAAGCAACTGACTTCAGGTTCGCCAACTCCTTGAGAACTGAGCTAGGAACAGGAGCACCTTTGTCTCCCAAATGTGATGCTGTTTCCAGAGTATCAGGCTGCCTTCTTCATCACTGCCTCTACCCCAGGCTTTTTGCCACCAACTCCCTCCCCCCAAAAGTATTTCTGTTTTGGAGGTTTGAAAAATAAAGTTTAGATTCTCTCATTCATTGAGCTAGCAGAGCCAAAGAGAGAAAAATGTAGGTAGTACCTAAAAGAAGGAAAAGACATCTTTCTCCTCTGCTGGGCTGTCTTGTTTCTAAGTGCTGTAGTTTCTCCTTTTCATGTTTTCCCACTCAAAGAAAAAAGAAAAAGAAAAGAAGAAGTCATCCTGTATTTCCTGAAACTTGAAAAATCTCATTTTTCTCCTTCACACACAACCCTCGGTTCTAGTGAACTATAAAAGAATCTTCAAGCAGGTGTTTGTTTTCTTTAAAACAAGAATGACATTTAACTTTAGTCATTCTGCTTCAGAAGTAAGCATTTTATTCATTAGTTCAAAATGAAACATTTTTCAAAGGGTTTCATTGCTGACTAGCTTTGAGCCATTTGAAGTTGTAAATGTCATTTGATGAAGTTGAGAAGTGCGGATATAGAAATAACAAAGATCATTGTTAACTGATGAATACACAGCATCCTTGTTTGCAGGAAGCGCCTTCAATTATCCTGAAAGAGCTCAAAGAAGTGTTACTATAACGTTCTCTCATCATTGCTCGCGGTTTACCAACTTGATCCAAAAATCGAAGGTGAATAAAATACTACATTAGAACTTAAAGAACAGGGAAGAAATTTGCAAGAGTTTACCTATGTGGTTATGTCATGGATAATGGTATGCTGGTTTAATGAAAAATATGTTGTACATCAGTTACTGGTAATAACTATTAGGTTCTAAATGATTGTTACAGAATCATTAAAATCAGTGTGCAAATACAGCCCTGAGACTGGATATAAGCATTATGTTTGATATGCTTCATAAATTAATTCTGACTGGCTCATGGCAAAAGACAACAATGAAAAACACGCACACACAATTAAACAGGACTACAGGAAAGAGTTAAATAGTAAAGGAAAATGTGTTTTTTAGCCATGCTTAATAGCGTCATCCTCAGAGTCAGATGAAAACTGGGTAGGAGTCCGAGCTTGTCTTAGCTGGGTGACCTTGAACAATTTTTTCCCAAGCTCCCTGATCCTGCCACCATGAATGAAAAAGGCATAATAAAGAACAACTACCTCAAAAATGATGGTGTCTGCATGTCTCTGTCAATGTACTCTAAACAGACACAGAAACAAAACCCTGCCCTACACGCTCCTTCCCACTGGCGATTGTGTGGAACTGTAAACACAGAAGCTGAATTGAAGTTCTATGAGGCTAGGAAAGCCAACTTACATTTAAAACAAATCCTAGAGAATGGGGAGACAATGCCTCCCATGTTTATTCTCTAGCTAATAGAGAAGTGATCCATTAGGACCCAGGGCAGAACGGGACCAAACATTCTTGATAACATGCATTTATTTTGGATTTTATGTTTTTATTTTGTAGCAGAGGGACTGGAGTTGGGAAAACAAATCAGAGAAACAGAAATGTAGTGGGTTTGTTGTTGCTGTTGTTTTTAAGGTACTCACTTCAAATTCAACTGAAATTTTCTTTTCTTTTAAGATTTATTTACTTTATGTATATGAGTACACTGTAGCTATCTTCAGACACACCAGAAGAGGGCATTGAATCCCATTAGAGATGGTTGTAAGCCACCATGTGGTTGCTAGGAATTGAACTCAGGAACTCTGGAAGAGCAATCAGTGCTCTTAACCACTGAGCCATCTCTCCAGCCCCAACTAAAATTTTCTATGAGTAACTCCCACTAGAACTTCTTGCAAATGGGTCCCACAGAGCATTTTCTTTATTAGTTAAGCCTAGGAATAAATCAACAAGACCCTGTACCATGAGGGAAGTCCTGGAAGGGTTGGTGTGTCAGAGGTGCAGTAAGATGAGACAAAGGGAACCAGCACCTGATTTCAAGCAGAGAGAGGAGGAGCCACATCAAGCACACACATCCCCAAATCCTTAAGTTTTGTAGCTAACTATAACTGCCTCAGCCTACTCCACCCCAAATAAATTTTCCAAAGGAAAACAAAGTTTTCTTATTGCCTTAGCCCACTTGGATCACAAATAAGAAAGGTTATCTTAAAGGAACTGAGAGCAGCTTAGTTTGGTTTGCGTCCCAGCTTCTTTGAGTCAAGTGGCCAAAGAGGGATCCTGGGATAAAGGCAAGTTGTAATCAACTCCACATCCTTCATGCAGCAGTATGGCAAACCGGGTATCTTCTACTGAAAAGAAATCTCAGAAGTTTATATTAACAAACAAACAAACAAAAATAACTTTATTTATGTATTTAATTCTCACATATTACAACAGGATATGTTTTGAGGCTTTTTTCAATATATGCTTTTCATTTCATTTCATATGTATGGGTGTTTTCCCTACATGCATGCTGAGGAGGTCAACCGGAGTCACAGATGGTTGTTGGAGCTGCCATGTGGGTGCTGGAACTCGAATCTCCGTCCTCTGGAAGAGCAGTGAGAGCTCTGAACTGCTGAGCCATCACTCAGGCTGCTGTATTAAAGCTTCCTGTCCACGCCCATACTCATGTTCCCTCTGTGACCATGCTAAGAACCGCTAATTTAAAATGTTTGTTTGTTTCCTTCTACTTCCTCCATGTGCAATCTCAGGCATGTTATCCTCTCTGTAATTTAGTTTGTTCATAAGCAGAAATGAAGATAATTGTATCCATAGCAAAGGTGTAAATGATTATTATATGGGTTATTATCCATAATAATTCATATGAGTTTGTAACAAATGTGTTTGTTTAATCAACAAAGCAGACCTTAAAAAAGAAAACATACTAGAGATTTTTCTTTTATATGCAAAAATTAGAACATAATATATCATTATATTATTTGTCTTTTGTCACTTAAAATAATTTACTATTGGGCTGGAGAGATGGGTCAGCAGCTAAGAGCACTGACTGTTCTTCCAGAGGTTCTGAGTTCAATTCCCAGGAACCACATGGTGACTCACAATCGTCTGTTATAAGATCAGATGCCCTTTACTGGTATGTCTGAAGCTACAGTGTACTCATAAAATAAAAATAAGAAAAAAAATAATTCACTATTTTATTTTCATGGCTATTTTCATTGTCTAAATCTACAATAATTGACTATTGAGAATCATTTGAGATTTTCTAGTCTTCTAATTTTATTAACAAATGCCTCAATAAAGAAACTCATAAACATCCCACTTTGATGGTATTCAGAAAAATCTGCAGGACAGATTTCCCTCAGTGAGACTGTTGATTAAAAGGCAAAAGCATTAAATACTTAGGCCAAGCTCTTGTGGTCAGAGATCACCAAGAGTTTGGAGAAGCATCTGAAGAAACATTTTGTAAAGATATATTTACTGACTAAAGATCCAATATTTCTGAGTGGAAAAAAATTGCATAAAATCTAGAATTAATTGCCAGACAATGCTATTATACATTTGTAAAGACAGTTGAAAAACTAAAATTAGTCTCATAATTAAAATCAACAGTGACACTATTAGGAAAATTATATTCATCTGCAAACAACCATCCGCTCCTTCAACCAGGCCTCATATTCTACATAGTATGTATTTTAACAGACTGATTCTTCTCCTCAACTAGAAAATGTAGTGTAGAGCATTTCAGAACACTGTGAAGTAATTTATTCAGGCTTTGATATGTGTTTAGTTTGTGAAGAGTTTTTCAACATTTATCTTCAAAATTGATAAGCTATGACCAGTTCATAGATAGGATACAAGAACAAGCATTTAATGATGTCATCCCTGTACTGCCAGTCATTAGGAGCTTCTGATTTGAAGCCTGGGGAAGGTGGGCCAAGGAGACAGGACAGGGATCTTAGGACCCTCCATAAACAGGATGATACTGTGGAGCCTACATGAAACAGGAAGGGCAGCAATGTTGCTATATTGGCTGTAAAGGAAGAAAAGGCCTTCTTGAGAACTAATAACTACAAAGTCGTCTTGTTGCCTGGCACCCAAATTTATACTGTGCACAAAGGGGAGCCCAATTCAATCCCTGATTTGAGACAACAGGCATTCCCTGAAGTTACTTACTGAGTACAAATGTAATTCTCTTAAGAAAATAAAATTGAAATTTCAGTCTTGACCTTAATTTGCACAGATAAATCGACTATGAAAAATAACAAAATATTGACAGGAATGAGATACACTGACTGAAACACTAGATAGGATAACAAGACACATCGAGACTTCAAGCATTAGGATTACAAAAGGAAAGTATAAAATCAGCATTATTAGTATTAAGTCTCTGGAAATACAAGGCACAGCACACGTGAATGATAAACAGAAGAAAAAAATACTTTTCTTTGAAGCAAAAAACTTTTAGAAATTAAAACTATCTTAAGAGCTGAGGAGATGCTCATACAGAGGACTCAGCTCATTTCCATCTAACTCCAGTTGCAGAGAATCTGACTCCTCCTTCTCTCCACGAACACTTTGTATGCATGTGTTACACATACATACACACACACACACACAATATATATAATAAAGAAAACTTCAAAATACATTAATAGATTAAAATTAAATGTCAGCAGATGTATAAATAGGAAAAACCACAAGTAGGGAATAACTAAAGACAGACTTGCAAACCTTACCCACTGTGACATACAACAAAGAGATGGGAAATGTATAAGACAAAGGGAAAGAAATGGAGGTAAAAAAGACTAGCATAGGTCATTGGAGTCACGGTAAAAGACAGAGAAGATGGCAGTCAATGTGCAAGATTCTGCTGTGAGCACTTTTTCATATCTGGTTTAAAAACTGTTATTCCCTACAATTTAACAAAGGTACCACTTCCCTGCTTTATCCCATTTTTTTAAAAAAAAGGTGTGTACTAATTTCACTCATAATGTTTATAATGCTAAGATGAATCACTCAAGGTTCCTAGGTTTCCTAGAACACAGTCCTCACACTTCTCAATGTGCATCTGGACACTAGTGTGAGGAAGTCAGGGACCAGACCTGAGGCTGGCATTTACAGACCCCAGCTGTGTAGGGCCAGCAGCCTAAGGCTTCCTGAGCACGCTTACACTTAAAATGGGAGAGACAAACTCTTTCTTATGAAGGTGGCCCATGACTGGAGAGATAAGTTGGTAGCTGACAATGTGTGCTGCTCTTCCAGAGGACCCGAGTTTGATTCCCAGCACAATGTCAAGCAGTTTACAACCTGGAACTCTAGTTCCAGAGGATACAATATCCTCTCTGGTCTCCACTGCCTCACACACAGGCATATACTCACATATACACACATAAATTGAAAAAAAATCTTTAAAAAAATAAACATGTATACACATATACATGCATAATTAAACTTTAAATAACAATACATAGGCTTTTTCTTTCTATAGTCTACAAGAAGATGTAATACCAAATGGTTGAATGCTACTTCAAAGTAATTGTGAGCAAAAGAGACATTATGAAATTACCTTCAATTATGCAATGTGATATGAAAATACCTATAACCCTATGCTGGCAAAGTCACAGATAATACCACATTTACTTTCTTACTAAGTTTAGAGAAACTCTGAATTCCAACCAGAGTGATTTGTGCCCAGTGGGCCCTATTTAAGCACTGTCTTGTTTTAAAGTGAGCAGAGGGAGTAAGGCCAGGAGGAATAACGGAAGAGCGACAGAACGCCCCATGGGGTACACTTCTGTCTTTATGCTTATAAAACTTCTATGTGGTGTTTGTAAAATATGATTCTGATAGAAAAAAACCTATCCTTTGACTGCCTTTTTTCACCCTTGTTTGTTTATCTAAAGGTATACATAAGTTTATATCTATTTTTCCTTTTATTCAAAAGTGGGATCCTGTATTTAGTTTGGGAAGTCTTTCTTTTTTTTTTTTCAATGTATTTTAATTAGATAGACAGCAAATAAATGTATGTTCTAAAAACATTTTAAATGATAAGGAAATACCTAGAAGAAGAAGAAGTTGTAATCCTCTTTCACGCCTTGCCCGGCTCTTCCCCAAACTCCCTTGAAGTAACTATTTCTACACACTGGTCTGTCTAGACTATTCATTGTGTTATTTGTAACAAATGTTTACGTGGTTTTTTTAAAAGATTTTATTTTTAATTACATGTATCTATGTGTGTCTGTGTGAGGGTTTGTGCCTATGAGGGGGTCCCTGTAGAGGCAGGAAGATGGTGTCAGATCCTCTGGAGCTGAAGTTACAAGCAGTTGTGAGACATTTGGTGCTGAGAACTTAACTGGGATCCCCTGGCAGAGCAGTAAGAGCTCTTAGCTGCTGGGTTATGTCTCCAGCATTTATACTTTTGTATTCTGTGGTTTGTTTGTTTGTTTGTTTGTTATAACATTATATAATGAAAATCCCTTATTAATTAAATATTTTCTGAAATCAAAAAAAAAAAAAAAAAAAAAGAAGGTGGCCCATGAAAATGAAATACCAAAGCATGTATGAATTCCTGCCACACTGCCCATGCATTTTGGGTGCCAAGCATGTGTTCACTCCATTTCTACACTCTCATAATGACCATAGAGTCTCCAACACAAGAGCCCACAGATACCCTTCTGTCAGGTACAACATACTGAGGTTTGATGCCAACCATACCTGTAAGATCTATGGTGTCAAAATAACTCCTTCTAGCCAATCCAGTGAGTTTACAGTACCAGCTCACCTATGGATGATCCCCACCTCCAAAGGAATATGTCTAGATTGAGCTGTGGGGCAGGTAGGAGCTCCACATAATATAGCTTGTCCATTAGAGAAGCCCCACCACCACCACGTTCATGATATGTCACACCTCTATTCACATCTTATGGAAAACCAACAGGCTGTTTGCTCTGCTCATTTCTGAGAATCCTTTTTATTGGTTATTCATTATCTCAGTCAGCAGATTTATTGAGCCATTTTTTCCCCTGTGCAAGGTCATGACATCAGGACCACATCAGATCCAGGAAGGCACAGGCTGTTTCCAAAAGAACACTCCAGGTAAATTCAGGAGTTCACCGAATTGTAGCTTCTAAATAAAAACCTAAGCTTCAAAAACAAAAAAGAAAGGAGCCAGAAACTATCTTGAAATAACACAGATGTCTGAAATGGAAACAAGTCGAGTAGGTAAATAATGTGTCCCTAATCAATTCTATCAAAACTAATATACTCCTCTATCAGCAATCTTGAAAAGAGAGATGGGAGATATTTTCCTCTGCCGTAATACAGAGGAAATTAATATCACTTCATCAGGGTGGGGGAGGAAATTACTGGAAACACAGTCTCAGCTAAATGCATGCAATATGAAAGCTGGCTTAATCTTGGGATATAAAGTCAAAAGTGATTGGGCTTGTGTTAAAAAGAACATCTCGAAGCCAGACTCCCACTGCTTATGGGTGTTCTCTCCAGTCCCCCAGCTAAGGACTGAAATTAAATGGAATCTTTCAGGAGATTGTACCAGGGACTCTTCTTCGTAGAAGAAAACAGCAAAGGCTGCTGCTGTCAGTACACACAGTGCTTTTTCTCCTTATTTTGTCTTCACCACAGAGCCTCATATCCTGCCTCATCCAAATACTTTCAGGCTTGTCTTTGCCTCTGTTTGCTCCATTCTCTATCATTATCCTACTGATTGGAGGACTCAGTTATTGATGTTGATTGCTATCTGGCCACATGAAGGAGGCTGAAGTGGTCAATGCCAGTCAAACCAGACCTCTTTTCTTCACTCTCACATCCTTCAGACAGACAACTCTGTATGAAGTCCAGTGACCCCCAGCATCCTGAGGTCCTATACTTAAATTTTGGCTCAGAAAAATGGTTAGAACCAAAGGTCTGGAAAAGATCTGTGCTCCACTAATGGCTGGATCATTTTCTCATTTGCAGACAGTGCATTTAGATAAATAAGCGAATGCACAGCAGGAGAAGCCATCTCTATGTAGAGGTCCAATTCTTATGAAATAATAGGCCAGTCTGCAGAGCCTAGAGATCTCCCTGCTTGTCACCTTATACTTTTTTTCTTCCTCCTCACTCCTGCCTCAAGGCTGTTGTATGATGCTCAGAGAAGCCAACTACTCCAGAGCCTAGTCAAACCACACTCTGCCCTGGGTTTACAGATCCTGACAGAAACTGGTGCACAGGACCCTCCCCAGGCAGCTGGATCAGCTGAGCCCAACCTACTTGCTGAATGACAATAGATGCCAGTCAGGTCCCTATCACATCCAAAATAATGAAGACGAGCTTCAGAAGCAGGTCATCTGAGAACTCAGTCTCAGATTGATCATTAACTATCTGGGTGCAATCAGCAGAGACCTTTCACCTCGAAGAAGCTCTTCATCTTAAGTTAAAGGTTCAGAAAGTAGATACTACAATGCTTAGGTATGGGGATGAATGGGAAGACTTCTGTGGGTTGTTATTAGGTAGGCAAATGTCAAAATGTTCTTCCCTCAGTTTCCATCATCCTCAAAATTCTTTACAGCCCTTGCTGAGAAAGAGGATGCTCTAATCCCATCCGGTTGGATGAAGCTCAAAATTTAACTTACTTAAAGACCCTCTCTTCAACTACTGGTATCAAAGAGATCTAAACATAGTGTTATAACTCAAAAGGTTGGTTCCATTGGAAGAATTTCTGATAATTTGGTAGGTCAAGTTTGAATAATTTTTATCGATAAAATATTTCTATCATTTTTGCACAAATAACTAAGTTGGCTTTCTTGTGATACCCCAGGGTTGTTTTTTATGGGAGATATTTAATAGTTAATATTATCATTGTGTTTCGTGGGAATGCAAATCCAATTATCCTGTTTATGTGATGGGAAAAATACTCGTGGAATAAGCAGCATTTGAAAAGGGAATTTGAAAACAGGAATGAGAAATTGGAAACCATCAAGGAACAAGAAAGGACAAGTGTCAAGAGTTGAGTGATCACAGCATCACAGAGATGGTTTAGAATTCTTCTGACACAGTCATCTCAGCACTCTACCCATCCATTTCTGAATTAGGCCATATTAGGACACAAAACAAATCTTAACAAAGACAGGGAAATCAAAATAAAATGTCTCAGATTCTACCTTCCCCAATGGAACACAACTAGAAATCAAGAGTAAGAAAAAATGCAGACACACAGAAAATCATAGAGACCTAATGGCACACTATTGAAGGGTGAAGATATGATAGTATAGAATTAGTTCTTTGAAGCAATAAATGTTAAGATCAACAAATGCTTAGCAAAGGTGATC
Organism: Mastomys natalensis; assembly: GCA_021653895.1. Lineage (NCBI taxonomy): Eukaryota > Metazoa > Chordata > Mammalia > Rodentia > Muridae > Mastomys > Mastomys natalensis. The sequence continues at coordinate 20,262 of JAJTUV010001405.1, read as the reverse complement.
AAGAGAAAGAATTAGAGATAAAAATGTTGCTATTACAGCAAATGCCAAGTAAATTTAGAAAAATCTTCATGACACACCTTAAAAACTTTCATTTCAAAATTTTGGAAAAAATCTAAAAGAAATGGATTAACTTCTAGATGCATATAACCTACCAAAATTAAATTAAAGGGAAAAATGAGCGTAAGCAGATCTATAACAAGCAACAAGATTGCAACACTAATTAAAAAGTCTCCCGACTGAAAGTGCAGGCCCAGATGGAGACACTGGTAAGTTTTACCACACATTTAAAGAATTAACAGCAATGTTTCTTGGCCTATTTAAAAAACTAGAAGGAGGTTTGTTACCAACTCTCTTTATAAAGCCACTATTACCCTGATGTCAAAATTGGAAAAAGAAAAAGAAGAAAGGAAGAAAGGAAGAAAGGAAGGAAGGAAGGAAGGAAAGAAGGAAGGAAGGAAGGAAGGAAGGAAGGAAGGAAGAAAGAAAGAAAGAAAGAAAGAAAGAAAGAAGGAAAGACCAATCTCCCTGAAGCGACAGATGCAAATTTTCAATAAAGTATTTGCAAACAAAACATTAATAAGATCATTCTACCTGACCAGCTTAGCTTTATTACAGAGATTCTTGACTGATTCATTATGTTTAAATCACTAAATATAATATATAATATTAATGGACTCAAGGTCAGAAGTCACATGACCATCTCAACAGATGCAGAAAAGGCTTTCAACATCTATTATCAATTCACAGTAAAAGCCCCCAAAGAAATCAGGACCATATCTCCAAATGAACAAGGCTATAAATAACAAACTGATGGACAATATTTTAATAAATGAGAAGAAAAATCACATTTCTGTTACTATCAGTAATAAGACAAGGGTATATACTCCCTCCATTCTCATTCACTGTGATGTTTTAAATCTTAGCTAGAGCAATACAGTAAGTAAAAAGGATAAAAATAAGAAAGGAAGAAGTCAAAGTATCTTTCCCTTCAGGTCCTATGAGACTCTAAAGACTGACTGCCCTAAAATACTTTTATAACCAGCAAATACTTTCAATAAAGTGATAGAATACAAAATTAACAATCTGTAGATTTCCTATATACCTATAGCAAACATGTTGAAAAAGAAGTCAGAATAACGATTTCATTCACAATTGCTTAAGAACGCATCACAGAGATAATCACATTAATGTTTACTGAAGCACTGTCCACAATAACTAAGTTATGGATTCGACTTGGGTGCCTAGTAACAGAAGGTTAGATTAAAAAATGTGATATGATATACACAGTAGAAGATGGACTGATAGAATGGTTGTTTCTAGTAATCCAGAGGAATGGCAGTAATGAAATGTACTCATTACAGAGGAAAGAGCTGTTCTAAAACTGTATCCAACAGCAAAATACTGGGCATGATGTAGACAAGCTACATAAATTGACTTTGGAGTTCAAAGTGTGGTGGTGATGGGGAGAAACAACAGCTTTGGTTTAGACACCATCATTTAGAAGTATCTTTGGGAAGATGGAAAACAATGGATTTATGTCTGGAAAGAGGAAACATACAGGAGTTTGGAGAAACTGACTCTGGAAATTATTGTAGCTACAGATGTTTTACAAAATGTCAATCCCCATCTCTTATGGGGATGAAAATTGTGGAGGACTACTTGCATTCAACTGGCAGAGGAAGGGTCCAGCATGGAAGGCACATAGAAGAGAACAGGTGTAGCCATAGAAGGTGATAAGAGGACGTATTTATTCCACAGCATCCTTAGTTGGTGAAGGACTCAACAGAAGGAGAGGAGAAACCATAAGAGTGGTAATAGAAATCTGCAAGACACTGAGGTGCTGGCTCTATATAGTTCTTGATTCTACTAGGCATCAGAATCTCCTGCAGAGTTGTTGGAGGTGAGATTGGGTACACCATAAACCTACACCTAGACACCCTGATGTGATAAATTTAACATGGAATCTAAATCTCTTATTAGTGAGATTAGTGTTGATCAAAACTGAAAAGAGCACTTACTAATTTTGACCATGAGAGTGAAGATACATCAGGATTAAAATATGTTGTGTTGTTTTGAGTTCTTTCTTTTAGAAGTGAGGTCTAAGTACATGTGTGTGGAGGATGACATTCAGAACAAATGCCTTCCCACTGGGGAAACATGGTACAAGGGAAAAAGATGGGTGTGAGATCTGAAGTGTAGAGAACCCAGTTTTAAATAAGGAAGAAGTCTGGTCAACCTTGGAGGTAAAACAAACAGATAACATGCGCTGTGATTTAGAGATAAAGTGGAGGGCCCCACAGGTGACCTCATCTTCATTAGTTTAAGACCTATCCATTGAAGAAGGATGGAACATCTTCCACTGACATTAAAGGAAACAGGCATAGAGGAATCAAGATGAGATCTGTCATAGCTGACTTGAGAAATTCTAATATTGAAACTGTAGTGGAACAAACAAGCTACAGTTTTAAATGAAGTTTGAGGGACCTCGATGTAGCTTTTGCCCAGACTTGAAGCTGGTGAGGTTGTCGATGGTTGAATATCTGCAGCAGTCTCCCAGGCAGAAGGGATAACAGATGCAAAAGCCCTAAGATGCTAGACCCTCTGGTATTAAAATAAAAGCTGGAAGCAAAGAAATAGCTTAGAGAACTATCAGAAGAGAGGAAGAAGTTCCATGGTCCTTGGTTGTAGAAGGTCTCCTGTGTCTTTGTGTCAGTGTTCATTTTACTGATAAATTTTCAGTGTAATTCTCTCTGTAAGAGAAAGAAACACTGCTACCAGTTTGAATATGAAATAGAAAATTAGTTAAGAATGATTACCCCCTCTTTTTGTCTGTGCAGCCAAAGCAACAGATTAGCATACAGGGTAGGGGCTGGTCAAAGAGCTCTGGGGAAGTGTATTGTGGGTACTGAACTGTTCTGATAGCTGTTTTATCTATTCCTCGGCATTCCCATGTTGCATTAAATGGCAGGCATAACCTTTACTGAACTAACAAGTTAGATTTCTGTTTATGTTTTGAGTAAGTATATTGACAACTCTGGCTATTCCAAAACAGTGATTTCTTTGGGCTGAAATGTTTATAGAAAATGTACCTCCAAAGTTGCTCAGAAAAACACCTACCCTGGAAATTAGCTGCCTGGTGAGAAGGTATTTCATTTTGTCCAGGTTAGGTCTTTTTCATGTTTTTTATTTTGCACTTGGCTTTTTCAGTGGATTTGCTTGGTCTGGGCTGTGCTTCCAGGTGCATGTACAGTGTACTGCGCAACTCCAACCACAGCCTGGCCTCTTGTTCCCTGGAGGCATGATACAGTCACCTTTAAATGACAGTGAGCATCCAAAGGACAACTGGCCCTTGCAGTGGACATGAAAGTTCAGAATAACAAAAACATTAACAGAAATGCATAAACGCTTACAAATATATTGGTGAATTCTCTTCTTGTCTTCCTTGATACATACATATGTATAAAGATTCTTTGTTTTTCAAATTTGAGATTATAGTATGAACAAATTTAGACTTTTTTTTTTTTCAACTAAAACATTCTAAATATTTTCCCATAATCTTATCCCTTTGCATAGAATTGCATGGTGATGCAGACTGGAGATAATGAATACATCATTTGCTCAATGATTTTGTATCATCAATGGATATATATAATTCCTTCAAGTGAAATAAGCTACAGATAATTATTCTAATAGTTAATCTTTTACCTAACTTTATAATATTTCATTTAAATTTTAACCATGTAAAAATGAGAACTATAAATCAAATGATGTCAGTATTTTCTGCTGTTCACCTGGCTTCCAGAAAAGGTGAACCATTCAGAGTCTCATCCACACCCTTAGAGACATCTTGTCTCATCTTCTCCTAGGTTCCTGTATTTTTCTAAGTCCCCTTTTCTTCTGGCCATACTAAGCAATTGTTTCTATTTATATTATGGATACAAATTCAAAACTATTTGTTGATATTTCACCAAATATTGTAAAATGTTTGATATGTACTCTCAGTGAATTTATTTTTAATTTTTTTTTATGTCTGGCACATTTTAACTTAAAGAAAAACAAAACCACTAGTCTATGTGTTTCAAATGAGATTAAGGGAAAGTCTTTTACAAATATCCAGTAAAAAACAGGATGCACTCATGAAGGATAACATGCTTTTCCAGCCCTAGGTGACTCTAATAAGTGGTTCATAACCTGGAATGCAGACTTGGGCCACCTGTATGTCTCCAGAAGTAGGACTTAGGCAGCTGTAAGCTTTGAGAGTTCTATGAGTGGCCTTACAGACTAGCTCGGGCTGAAAAGTAATTTTCTATTAGCTTCCAATGGAAAAGAAGTCAGTCGTTTTGATTTTTAGCTCTCTACAGCTTCCTCTTAATTGGTCAATGACAACTTTGGATCCTTCCACCTTTCAATTACCACTTGACAGTGTATTTGTCAGAAGAGGATGTCACTTCAAAGTATTTCTCTTCTCTAGCTACTCAGTAGAAAGCAATTGTCGGGTCAGCTCCATTTGCTGGCAGTCATAAACAAGATCTAAAAGGCAGCCCAGAGAATGAGGATGTGCTGGGGACTTTCTCTCAGTGAGCATTGAGAGCTCCAGGGGTCCAGTATGGCACGACCAGCCACATCTGCCTATTGAGCAATTAAAAGCTGGCCACTCCAAATCACCACATCCTTAAATGTAGGGGAATGTTGAATAGTAGCTACAAAAGTAAAGATATTCCACCAATTACTTTATATTTATTACACATTGAAGTGAAATGACGATTTGGAACGATGAGTTCAGTAAACTCATTTTAAAATTTCTCCAGTTTCTCTACTTTGTTTTTAACTACCACAGAATTTTAAATTGTGTATGAAGCATGTACTAGATAGTCTCGAATGATGCTAGCTAAAGACAAAACATTCCCTCTGAGGCAAATTGAATTCATTATTTTCACATTATTGGAAAATTAATTTAGGGGTCTGAAATTATACAACACCATTAGAGACTTAAGGTGGTTTCATCTCAGTATACACAGAGGTCTTCACTGACATAATTGTCACCATGTGTTTGCCTTTCAGAAAAGTCTTCTGGAGTGCTCTCTGCTCTTAAATGACAGGATCACACCAGACCTGTGATTACTGGAACAAAAGTTAGTAGGACAAAGACTTGAGGAGCTTTCCGAGAGAGGAGAGACCAGTATGTGAGGAGGCTCAAGGATTACTCTACAAAAATCCTCAGAAAGAACAGAGAAAGTCATATGGGAAAGAAAAGATTCAGAGAGACAATACTAAATAACTTCCAGCTGCTGGAGAGCATCGTGGAAGAAGAGCTATGCATCTCTCTAGGCTTCATTTTCCTTTAAGACAAGGTCTCACTGTAGGCAGCTGTGGCTGGCCTAGAAGGCACCCTGTAAATGGGCTGGCCTCAGTGGTACAGAGATCTATTTGTGTCTACCTTCTGACTGCGGGGATTAGATCTGTGGACTTCCAAAAGTAGAGCGCAGGCAGTCAACAATGAGGGAAATTTGGAGGCAGAATAGGGAGAATTTATTCACAGTTTTCACTATAAGAAATGGGCTGATCTGGGGACGGCGAGAGTTTTATATGTGGAAGTGATCGAACCTAAATGAAGAGTTCATTTAGCATGAAGTTCTTGGAAAGGAGATGTTAAGAGTTAGCTCTTACCATTTATAGCACAGTACTTAAGAGCATACACTCTGCAAGTGTGGTTGTATATCTTACTGTGTCATGAGTCCTGACTGTTAATGTTAGTAAGTCAGATAGTTTCAAAGATGTTTAGGGTAAAAGGAACTCATAGGAGGAAAGGAGAGAAAGAACAGGGCAGTGGGCTATGGGGAGGGCATGCTTGGAGTACATTATCTAATTCGCAAAAAAAATGGCCTTATGTAATCTGGTATTACATATTTATATAAACACTTAGCTTGTAATATGCACAATATGTTCAGCTAGTGTAAGGAAGACATGTCTATTTGGAGCAAAAAGATTTTTCCCATATCATATTTATAATACTCTCTTACTCATTTAGCAAACAAACAAAATGAACATATCAGATTCATGTATACTGCTAGGTTCCAAGGACAGGACAGCCAATACAGAGAAGAGTGCAACCATCACAGGACCTACATTCTCCATAGGCAAAGCTCAGGATGAACAATAAACATGCTATATGGATAAGAAACAGTATAACAAATACTGTGAAATTAGCATAACATGAAGAGGCAGAGAATAATTCTGAAAGGTTCTCTCAGAAAGCCAGAATCCAAAAATGTGTAATAGGCAGAAGGTTTGAGAGTCAGAAGGGAAAGTCACATACAGTGTAGGAAGCCACTGGAAAACTACCTGGGCTCAAACAGTCATGTTGCTGAGTTCGAGGCCATAGGAAGCTGGAGATGTGGGGAGTGGAAGTTGAAGGGAGAAGAGCGATTTGGGGAGGTCCTACAGGAGCAGATGGGCTGGGACAATTTTGTTCCGAGTCTAGAGCCTCCAGATGAGACTTATGTACTTTGCCTCAGTCTCGTTTATATTTTGGTTCTGATTCAGAAACCAAAAATTTCATTTACTTACATATTTAGAAAAGCATGATTCTAAATAAATACTGTTAATTCTGGAGAGTGTTCTTTTTGCAGAGTAGAATTTTGAGACACAGCTAGTGAAATTACTTCCCTACAGCTACAATAACAGAACAATCACCAGAATTAGCATCATACAATCGTTATCAAATAAACTGACCTCCCAAACACACACTTATATACTAAATGCTTACAGAAACAGTCCAAGGAAGGCAGAGGAAATGTATGTCACAGGTATGATTTTGAATGAACAGAGTCAAAAGAAAGCTGGGTGTTTCACTGACATGAAGTTGGCAAATGAATTTCCCAACAGACAAAATTTGTTGAGACTCGGTGAGACACTGTGATTACTTGCCGGACAACAGTGCTTTGGGGGCACTCAAGCAGACATTTGTTACCGTCCTCTGCTCTATACAATAAGTGGATGATGTCAGATCCAATGAACTCCTATGTATTATGACCATTCCTTCATCCCCTTGAGCCAGCATGGGCAATCTGCAGCATATGAGTGGAGCATATCAAGCCATGTACCTCAGAGGAGGTGAAGAGCCTTGAAAGGGCTGGGCATGTAGATTAGAGCTTGGAGCCTAGGGCTTAGACTAGCATGGTCCCCAGAGTCCATCCCCAGAAACCTATATGTTCCAAGATCTCTTGAAAAGTAATCTATATATTCCAAGATCTCTAGAAAGTGATACTAGTCAGTAGTTCTCAATCAGTAGTCTCCTGATTCAAAGTATTATCATGACCTGGGAAATTGTCAAAAATGCAGATTTCTGAACCCCACCCACATCTGCTGAATCAGAACAAGAGATGGATCCCAACAAAGTGCACATTAGTAAACCTTCTAGATGAAATTTACAGGCACTCAAATTTGAGAAGAATTTGCTCACACTTCACTGCACACGTGAGGCAGGTAAGAATCCAAGAAATAATAGATTTGCTGAGGATAACCCAGCTGAGGGCAGGACTAAACCAGCTCCAGAGTCAGGCCTGCTGGCTTCCTGTATTTGCATCCCAAACTGGATTTCTTCTCTCTTCAAAGCCAACCAGAGAAGCCCAGGTTGGGTCCTATCACCATGGCTATTTGTGCCTCCTGTCCTACATCACTGAAACACCTGGACTCTTTCCCTTTCGTTTCAAACAGTTTCTGGAGTGAGTTGCTTGGAAGCTGCATAAGTAATGAGCAGGTACAGGCAGCCCTGTTTAGTCCCAGCTAAGCCTTAAAAGGGGGTTAGAACTATGGAAAAATCTGACTTCTTACAGACGCAATTTGAATAAAAAAAAACAAACAAACAAAAAAAGAATGGAACCTCACTATTTTCACAAACATTAATCTGATTATATCTTCAGCACCAGCTTTCTGTTTGTTTGTGTGTTTGTTCATTTGTTTAAGAATTAGTCGATACAGAGGTATGCTTTCCTCACAGATGGAAGATAATTGAAAGACTAGCTTAAAAATTCAGAGGACTGGTTAATTTTTGGTAGCTCCAGACTACAACAATGCACTCTTTGCTGTCTTTGCTATAAGAGGGCATTACAAATTCAGTCTCAACCAGCTAGAGATCTCGTCACCCTAGAACTTTGCCTGGCATCTCCTTTCTGTGATTGTGAATGTGGCCAAATATGATGCAGTTAACCCTAACATTTGTATGCTGCTTCTGGTGTGATTGAAAGTGTGCCTGTATGCAGGACAGGACGCAAAGAAAGACTTGTAGGGAAGAGAAAGCATACGAGCAAAATCAATCCTGGGAAATCCATCTTTATAATGAAGTACACACTAATTGCCTGGTCTGGCCCTCTCTCATCTTCTCTAGTGACCCTCTACTCACATCCATTTTATTGTCCTAGGCACTGAGGCTGCAGACTAGCTGGCTTCTTATGTAAGTCTGAAATCAGATCTGGCATGCAGTTTGTTTTAGCCTGTCACAGACATTGGGCACTGCATTGCCCTCAACAAGGCTGTTCAGCATAGCATATGACTGTAAATCTTCTTTTTCATGCACCACAGTGGAGACCTTTGTCCTAGCTGTGATTTAGCGGCTTTTATTAGCCTGAGAAGCAGCCAGTGATCAGGAGACATTTAAAGGAGAGCTTGCCCATTTCAATGAGTCCAAAGCCATGAGCAACTTAAGAAATTATGAGTGGTAGAAGAGAAATAAAAACTTAATGAATATAAATATATAGTATGTGCTCATATTAAATTAATGATAGTTCAAACATACCCACTTATAATCTGATAAGAACTGGAAGCCACAACTGTTTAAGTGTCTTCAAACACTCTGAATTTAGCATGTCCTAAAGCACAGGATCAATTTAACTGAGTTTTCAGAAGTATGCATTTCGAAAAATGCAGGTCTTAGACAGCATGGCACTCCTGCAGTGGCCACTGCTTTAAATTCACCGCTACTCCAATTAGGGTCTGCAGCGGCTGCAAATAAGAAGGAATGATGTTCATTCTGCTACTTGAGTATTCTGCAAATGCCTTCTGGATGTGGCAGTTTGCATATGATGTCAGCGTGGGAAAATAAGAAGGTATTAGCATCTGTAAGACCAGCCGGAATTTCTCAGCAAACCTCCACAAGCTGACTCCACAATTCAGGCTGTATTTCCATTTCCAAAATGTATTTTGGTGGCGTTTTTACTAGTTCTGCGGCAAAGTAATAATGTCTATCTGGGTAAAGGGGTTCGGTTCATTTACAATAAGAGCAAGTGGGTTTTATTTTTTTATTTTATTTTATTATTTTACTTCTTACTGGAAATCTGTAGTCTTGTTGTTTTCTGCCTGCCATTGTAGTCTTTGAACATATAGAATAGTTCCTGTCAGTAATTTCAACGTGTATAACCTACCACCAGTGCAAAAAAAGCCCGTGGTTGGAATAATTTCAGTGTGTTCCGGATCATTTGTAGGAAGATGGAAGCATTACATGATTTTCATTCATTATTTCACATACTTATTGATATATTATTGTAGAAGCATAAGAACCTCTGCTGTAGGTCGAGGGACCCCCTGGGCAAGTGCAGTCTCATATGACGCTAAAAGAGCAAACTGAGCCTTTCAAAAGAAACCTTTGCTTTTAAAAATGTAGTATAAATGATCTTATCTCGAAACCAAAGAGTTTGATCCTCAGTCACAATGAGCTGGAGTTAAGCAACCAAAGAAAAGTGGAGCCATGTCCCTTTATCTGAGGATTGTGCACCATCCACGGTGACCCCACAGATCATTCAGGAAACAAAGCCCACCTTTACCTGCATTATCTGATGGCACAGGCTGTCTTATATTTCGCAGATAATTGCACCACACACTGTCATGCTTTGCTAGGTCATAACGACTGGCTGATGCCATGAGATAAATAGCATACACATATCAAAAAAAATTTTTTAACTGATAAAGTAATTCCTTTAAAGGTATTTAACTATACACATAAAGTGGGTACTTTGTGTATTAGGGAGTGTGTTGCTGGGTGGGAAAGGGGTAGAAAGGAAGAATCTGATACTAGAGCTCAGCAGAACTGTAGAGATATTTCTCACTCTCTTGTGTTCCTTGTTGATACAATAACTGAAGCCCACAAAACATTGTGACCTGTTACTCAAACAGCAGCTCCTGGAACATATTCTGGATATCTTGACTCTTGTTTTGTTGGTTTGTCCTCTTTCTGCTATGAATCCACTGTCACCCAGTAGATACTTCCTTTACTTATTGTCAGTATTTTCTGCTCATTTTCTTCTATCTGTTAGAACACCCCCATTCTTTAATTATTTTACAGGAACAAACTCACTCCTCATGTAACTCAGAAATTGCAAAGTTAATTGATTCCCACCCCTGTTATAAGGTTGAATCTTAGTCTGTCAGACTCAGAATAATCTCTCTTCTTTGTCTGGTTTTGGTCTGAGAAGGTTTAGCCTAACCATCATACAGCATTCTCTGACCAAAATACTGTGGTCCACACGTGGAAGGAAGGTTCTCCTGCCCTTCCACAGCCTGAATAGGGAAGGAGGTGGCCTCAGTTGCTAGCCAGCACATGCCTTGAAGCAGTACAGAAATCAAACTTAAGGAACTACCCCCCTACACATTAGAGAGTGCCAGAGAATGGCCTGAATTTGACTTGTGTTCTTGCCTGGAATTCTCTCCTGCCTCTGGAGGATTTTTAAGGGGTTAATACGGCTGTATGATTTTTCTAGTTCGAGTCAGGGATTTGTTGCTGAAGTTGGAAACACTCCACTCTATACATCTAAGGTATTCAGATGTATAACATGTGCATATATATGATCTGAACTAAGGACATGATTTTATTCTGACAGAAAGTTCCACTGTAGTTGCAAACTACATGCAATCAACATACAAGTTGTAAACTCTGCACAATCTTGGCTTTGTGGTCATGGCCATGAATTATTTGTGGCATGCTTTACAACTCAAGTCACCAAAATTAGATTGTTCAGGGTCTCAGCATACAAAGGAACAATCCAAACCACAGAAGCTATAGTTCTGCCTTATTCCTTTTGGGGGTTAGTTGGTTGTTGTTATTATTATTGTTTGTTTATTAGCTGGCTTGTTTCTTGAGTGAGGGTTTCTTTATGTAGTCTGTGCTAAACTTAACCTCCTGATCTTCCTACTCCCTTCACCTCAGTGCTAGAATTGCTGGTGTGTGCCACCACATTCAAATAGTTTGGCTTCACCAATAAAGAGAAAGCATCATGTTTGATTTCCTTCCATTAGCTTATATTAGGCAGGCACATTTATTGTTTCATGTTATGTTTTTCTATAAACTTAAAAGTATCTTTTATTGTAAGATATGACAACTAATTACTACATAAAATTTAGAAGGTATTTAAAAGAAGGAAATGAATATGACATCACTATAGCTTTTCACAATCCCACCTTAGAGAATAAGTGATCCATGTCAGATGATTCCATATGCTTATCTACTCAGGAAGGTAAACTTTCATTAGTATTTACATGTCCAGTATTTTTCAAACAATTGTGATTTTGATATACCACGAACATTTTGATTGTAGTAGTATACTAGTTACAGTGTCCCCAGAGCAATCCTTCCTTCCATGTCTGTTCTTCTGGGCACTACTGCCAGCTCGTAAGTCTATGGAGTATAAGTAGGAGGGGTGAGTGGGAGCTTGATGATGGTCTTATTGGTCACTGAGAATCTGTGGTCTTCATCCTGGTACCTGTAGGAACTGTGCTGACCACTTCTGCCAGTCTTCCTCCTTCTCTACCTTTTGTCCTAACTGTCACAAGCCCTTTAAGACTAACTTTAAAACAGCAGACACTAATCAAATCCAAAAGACCGTACAACTTGAAGAACTCATATAGAGTTACATATGAGCAATCACATATTGTTAATTATAGATGGTTAATTTGGGTGGGCAGTGTTTTTGTTTATTTCCAAGTTTTTATAATAAGTAAAATATCAAAACTTGACATACATGCTAACTTTCTAACTCCACAAACCAAAGATGCTATTTTATCAAATACTGCATTACCCACTCACCAATCACTCTAGTACATAGGTACAGAAAGTCTGATAGGAAGAGACTCTACTAGATTTTCCGTATTGGAGGAGATATATACAGTGTGAGGAGACTAAGAATGAGATGCTGAGAAGTAGACAGGAGAGCAATGAACCTCACTTCTCTTTGGGAGCTTTTTCAACTTACATAATATTGTTTTACATAAGCCCCAGGACTGGTTATTTGCCAGCTATCCTGGTATTTTAGCTTCAGAAAGATCTTAGCTCTTGTCTACTAAAATAAAAATCCCCCTCAGAGAGCGTTCATTAAAAAGCCGACACATGTACATGGACATTGTTAGCAACAATTATAAAATCAAAATTCTAGAGAGAGCATGGCTGACCCATTTAATTAACACTTGAATGGCTTTAATTGAAGCTCCACTGTCCACTTTAAATGTCATTATTGATAGCAATAACTTGCTCAATATATAGCATCTAATAGCTACCATAGATTTCCGGAGCAGAACTGAGGCAAAAGATTTCTTTAAAGTGTATTTCTTTGTATATCTCTGCCCTTTCCCTGTGGCAGTGGGGATCAAACCCAGAGACCAGCTGAGCATGGTGGCACTCAGGAGGCACAAGCAGGAAGATCTTATGAGTCTGAGACGACCTTGATATACATAGTAATCCCCAGGATAACGAGAACTACATGGTGAGACCATGTCTCAAAAAGGCAACAAACACAATCAAACAAAAATGTCCAGGACCCATAAATGCTAAGAAAGTGTTCTTCCACTGAGCAATATCCCCAGTCCTTATTTTTGTCCTCCTGGACAATACTTTCATTTATCTTCTATATCAAAATGCCTTTCAGGATACTAATACCCTCAGAGAATGAGCCTTCCAAAAGGATCTCCTAAGCTCCAGGATAAAGAAATTAATCGAAGAAAGACAGTTCAGAGTTGGCTGCCACTTCTGGAAAATGTGAATAAGACTTGCATAGTGTGCAGTTACTGGGTGACAACCTGACCCTGGCCCAAGAAACTCCCTCCCAGTAACCTCATCCACTATATTCCTTTGCCACTTTTTAAGTCTCTGTGGGTTCCTTTTTTTTTTTTAATATAGTTACAGTCTCACCTTTGACTTCACACATTATTGATAGAGCTAGACATTTGATGAAATTTAAAAGCAAATCCAGATATTTCAGACTGGATTATAAAACTCACAAAGACAAGACCTTTGGGTTCTGAAGTTCACTGAGGTTAGATGGGATAATAATAGTAATATTCTGGTTTTCTATGACATCTTCCTACCAAAGAGATGAATACACCTTGATAGCAACATTGAAATATTCATAATGCTTCCATCCAAGAGATATAATACTGTTATCCTTCTCTGTTTATGAAGAACCAAAGTCTGCTTCTTTGAAAAGTATTGTAAAAAGTCATAGAAAAATATGAGTGAATTGGCTCAACATATTGTAAATACATAAGGACATTAAGGAAAAATCTAAAAGTTTCACCCAAATGTCATACAACCACCTTATAAAGCATCTTCAAAATCCTATTTGAATCTATTAATAATGAACAGTCAACTAAAACATACCCTGCTTGAGATTCACATCTCTAAAATGACTGGGTTATTCAGGAATGTAAAGAGAATTGGAGCATGTGTTGATTCTTCTGTTCTCCATGTCTAGTCACTATTCTTCAGTGGCATGTGGATACATCAAGGTTCTCCTCGCAGTGTGTCATTTGTGAGTAAGACTCTATCTATAGAAGCATCCCTTTGGCTGTTTACCTTGGAATCTAGTCTACAAATTCAAATTGCAGATCATATCTTGAAGTGTGAGAGGTTTGTGTGTGTGTGTGTGTGTGTGTGTGTGTGTGTGTTTTGGTTTGTTTTAGTGCTCCTGAGAGTGATTTAATGTAATGTACACTCTCAGAATTTGAGCAAGGACAGAAAACTAACAGAGACACATACCATTGTAATTTTCATCTATTGTGAGAGTGTATTACCCACATAGAGCATGCCAGAGATCACGGTGGTTCTGTGTGCTAGTAATTGCTATGTGCTTATCACATGTACTCTGTACAAAGTTACTGAATGAAAAACACCAGAGTAAAGAAATAAGATGTAGTTAGGATTGCTTACCCATAGAGTTAATGAAAGACAGAGGTTTCCTTCAAGATTTTAGCATTGGTGGTTATTCCAAAAATACTAGAAACTCTGGGTTAAACCTTAAATTGGAGGCTGGGGGATGTGGTTCAGTAGGGAAAGTGCTTGCTACATATGCATGAAAACTGAGTTTGGTGCCGCAGCACAAATGTAAAAAGCTGGGTTCTGTGATATATATAATTCCATAATCACAGCACAGAAAGATGTGGTTATAACAGGATTCATGAAACTTATAGGCCACTACTCTAGCAGACTTGAGAGCTACAGATTCAGTCAGGGACCCCATCTCAAATTCTTTGGTAGAGAATGACTAAGAAAGAAATTTCCTGTAAAAATATGGCCTCCCCACAATCACAGGAACCAACGTGCACATATACACATGCAAGCACATGAACCTACATGCATAGGTACACACATATACACTCCAGAGGAGAAAGAGAGAAACAGTAAGTGAGAGAGATAATGTATAAACATCGACACAATTTATCTAGTAAGAAAATAATAGTGACAAATCTAAGTAGTTTTCAGTGTTGATAATATAGAAATTATTATAACTGGTTATTGCTTTAGAATTACTTGTCCAAGTAAATATCAAAAGTAAAACATATAGACTGTCCTTTCCTACAACCATGTGGACATCTGCACTTCTTACATGTGGCTCTCAGAACAGTAGAAATGTATGCTTGGCCATTGTGTTTGGCAAGTACATTTGTATCAGAGCCAGGCCTTCAGCGCAAGCTTAAGGCAGAGCAGGAGTCATCTTTCAACCTTAAGAGCACAGGAACAAGTATTCTTCCAAGCTTCTGGGTCACCAAAAGATAGTGTTCCTGACAAGAAATTCAACTTCCCTTCAATTCTGTATATCAGAGAAAAAGAGTCACATTCTTCTACATATTCCCAATGAATAGAAAATGCAGAAGAAATATTAGAAGAACACTGTAGCAACAGAGACCTCTGGCTTGCTGAAGTCTGCACTGAGGCTTCTCGAGAGGTGAGAAATGGATGTTCTGAGCTCACCAACCTGCACCTCCAGCTCATGGGCTAAATGTCAATCAAAAGGAGGATGAAGTACCAGGAAAATGTTCAACACAGTATTGCATTTCTTTAAAAGATATTCAAAATATCTTTTATAACTGGTATACACCTATGAAATTATCATTTAATGTTTGTCCTTATAACTGAACATGAGTTTAATTTTTCAACCCCTTTATTTTACTGCAAAATAGCATTTTTTACTTTATGTTACATAGTCTTTAAATAGGAAACATCCATATTAAAATTATCATAATTTCATTAGTGAATTAGTCCTAGACAATAATTTTTATTATGAAAAAAATTAAGACTGGCAGGCAGGTGAGAAAGCAATGCAGAGGTTTCACAGATAGATATTATCCAACTTCCCTTAACAATGTAAAGAATAGAGTGATTGGAAGAAAGCCAGTAAGTTGGCATTGGTAAAGTGTTCCCAGTCTACCTACCTTGTACTTCATTAGCTCTTCCTTAATGCTTGTTTGCCCTTCCAGGATCTGATCTAGAACCCCTCATTGTATTTAGTTGATGTAATGTTTCTATAATCCATGTGATTACACATCCTTGCCTTTCATGGCTGCAGCCTTATTGATGAATATTGATCAATCTTCATAGAGGATGCCACACAACATGGGTGGGCTTTAGTTTATGTTTTCTCATGAACAAATTGCTAATATGCAAAATAACAGAAGAGCCATGTCATGTGCTTTTCTAACATGTTATATCAGGGATGATGTATGTTAATAATATAGTACATTGCTGATGGGGCTTGCCTGCATATTTGCTCACAGTGCAAACCTCCATATCACAAATAATCTTGAATCTGTTATCAATGAGTTAGTCAATACTTTGATATCTAAATTTCTGCATCTATGAGTCTACTATTCCAACCTCTTTTTCTATAATATGAGAGGTGTGATTTCACATTTTACCTGTATAGATATGCCAAAATATTACTATTCACTCCTCAAAATCGAATTCAGTGAGGCAGAGATTTAAATAAAAGACTACAATGTACTATGATCCCTGCAATCTTCTGTGTGTGTGTGTGTGTGTGTGTTGTGTGTGTGTGTGTGTGTGTGTGTGTGTGTTTTAACAAGTTACTGAAATGAATACTCAAGATTACAGTGATTTATTTCATGTCAAGAAATGTATAAATTTACATTGACTTGGGAATCCCATCTGGGAGCAAGGCTGGGACACTGAACATTCTAAAAGGCTTCTGATGCTGGCACGCTCCCTCTCAGAACTATGTCCTTCGCATCCTTACCCTCTGGTGCCCAGGTGGCTCTGAAGCAATAAAAGGGTTAAATAATAGGATTCTTATTTCTTTTTTGCTTCCGGCACCAGGAACCAAAACCAGGAAAGTTTGTTAAGAACTGTACAAAAATATTGCAGTGTCTGCTTTCCCCAGATTTCTCAATTGTTAACATTTTAGCACTGTTATGACTTTCTCAGTCGGTGACCTTCTTTCCTTATCCTCTCTTATCTGAGTATGTGTGTGTGTGTTCAAATTTTTCTGTTCTATTAAAAGTGAAGACGTTATTAATTTTCTAATTTAGTTCCTTAAAATTTTTAAACAACACTTCCTAGCAATCGGTCATTATTTCTTAAAATCAGAATTCAGTAATAAAAATATAAGAAATTAGTATCCATTACTTCAGTACACACCCTTTACATGAATTTCAACTACTTTTATCCAAAATCCTCTTCACAGGAAAAGTAAGTCTTGCATGGAATCAGTTCCAGATCATGTCCTGCACTTAATTGTCAACTATTTTCCATTTCCTTATATTTGAAATGTTTTCTTAGTTTGTCATTTACAACATTGACATTTTGAAGTAGAAGGTCCAGTTATTTCATACAAGGTCCCTACATTTGGATTTCTTTGATCTTCCCAGTGGTTAGATAAAAGTCAAGAATTTTTTTTTTTTTTTTACAGTTATGGGTCTTGGGAGAGAACTTTGTTCACAGGAGTGAGCAAGGCAAAGTAACACAAAAATAGCGAACAAGAAGTCACTGTGCACCAGCAGTAGAGGAAGAGATGTGACCTCCGACCTGTCCATTGTGAGATAGAGCCTTAGAGGAAGATGTGAGGAAGAACTGAGGGAGTCATCACAAGGGGATGGGGACTGTTGGGGCTATGGTGATGAGCCACAGGAGCAGATGTAGATGCTTTCCAGTACTAGGAACCGGAAGTCATGGAACACCATCACTGTAGCTCATAAATGCCAGTCCCCAGAGGACCAAATATAAAATCAACAATGGACCTCGTAAGTCAATGGAGAACAGCTCCTGCAAAATTATTTTTGCTGTGTTTCATCGCTTGTACTCTATAGCTGCATACCATCCAGCCGTAATATATATGACTTTACCACAAAGATAAAAATAAAAAACTCTACAGGATGAAGCCAAAAATCTATCCTTAGTGTCTATTGCTTCGGCTATATCACCTTGGGACACATACTTAGGCTCTCTGAGTCTGCATTCACAGCATCCTAGTATGTTTATTTCTTTCGAGGAACAGTCCCAAAGATTATTGTCCTGTTTTGGACTGGGTATATTGCCATATAGTCACTCAGTTCATGAGCTGAGAGTAAAAGTAAATGAAGAAGAATGATTCGTGTTTATAACTCATGTACAAAGTCAGAATGTCTCTTTATTAGAGTTGTTGTTCAAGGAATCTATTTTCCTGTATAGTGTTGTTCTGGGGTGTCTCCTTCAGTTCTGCTTCTGATGAGGAGCAGAAATTGTAACTGTAACTTTACGTGTAAGTCCACGATTTGATACCATTTGGAAACATTTTTGAAAAGAGTTATAGCTGTTTTCACTCTTGTATCTCTGCTAGTGGTTTGTTTGGGTTTTGTTTTATTTGTTTGTTTGTTTGTTTGTTTTCTGGGGGTGTTTTGTTGTTGTAGTTGTTGTTTTGGTTTTGTTTTGTTTTGATCATTTGATAACTTAGATCCAATCATAGCTCTTTTAGCAGTTATTAAAAGCACACTGGTAGAAAGTAAAGAGGATATATGAAAATATGGTTCTTCTAGGTCTCATTTTCAAAAATACATCCTCTACTAGGACCCCAAGGAACTGTAGAATGAGAAGGTTTTCTTTGTTGTTTTAATTTAATAGGATGAGACAGAGCAATATCATGCTGAACTTTAGTGGGGTCTCAATTCCAGAATCTTAAAAAGCAAAACAAACAAACAAACAAAACATGTAGAGTCCAGGACGGTGTTTTTCAATCTTCCTACTGGTGCAACCTTTTATTACAGTTTCTCATGTTGTGGTGAAAACACCCCCCCATGAAAATTATTTTTATTGTTACTTCAAAACTGTAATTTTGTTACTGTCATAATATAAATATCTTAGTTTTTCGATAGTCTTAGGTGACCCCTGTTAATGGGTCATTAGATCCCCAAAGGGGTTATGATCCACAGGTTAAGGACCACTTGTCCAGGATATTAGCTTTACATTAGTAATGTTGACAAAATATGTTTGGGTTTTTTGTTTCTTTGTTTGTTTGTTTTGTTTTAATATGGTGGAAGCTTAGTGCTAGAGCCCTTGCTTCAAAGGTACAAATTCCTAATTCAATCCCCAAGAGAAAAAACTATGAAAAACCTTCTGAGTTAACCACATTGGCTCATGTCTATAACCTACTGCTCAGGAGGCTAAGGAAAGATTATGGGTTCGAGACCAGCTTGGGCTATATGGAGGGACCCTGCAGAGCAGGTGAGGAGGGACTTTGTGGCCCACAGCAAACATTAAGGACACTTTTCTCTTTTCTATATACACACTGTGAATCAACAACATGTGGATTAAGCAACATCTTTGAACATTGGTGGTTTCAAGAGATGTCTTTAACACTAGTCTACATGAGAAAGGAAAGCACATATCTCTATTTAAATGTCTCATTGTGTGCAAGATCTGTTTCAGTGGTGGTTTCTATCTAGTGTAACTTGGATCTAGTACTCAGGACCTAATGGCACGAATAGCAGATACCAAGATAACTCTTAGCAGGAAAGATAGATCACACAATTTCTGGAGGTAGCTCTCTATGCACAAGGCATTTCTTTCTAAATGTGTATGACTAAGTTTGCTGTATAAATTACTCAAATCTATGGGCTGCTTTCCACTGTTCCTTCTTTGGCTTAACTTCTGGTTACCTCTCATGGTTACACCTACAACAAATGTCAGAGATGTATTCACATCAAACGGTGAGTTTAACAAAATCACATAAAATGGCGGGGTCTGGTCACTGCCAGACCTTGCTGACTGATAACATCACCAGACTTTTTCACCAGTATTCTTACCTTACAGACTGGCATGAGTTTGCTCATTCCAAAGACCCTGTACTTGGCAATGAGACATATGGCCTCTGAGCAGTTAAATATAGAATGTAGAATTAAGAGGAATGTTAACTTTACATTTATTCAAAAAATAAGATGTAGACAGGTGTTTGTTTTTTAAAATGACCTTTTGTAAAAAAAAAAAAATCAGCTTAATATTCATGAGTTCTTATCTGAGTCTTTCTGCTTGTGTGCTGGCTCATGAGTTCTTTGGGATCCTGGGTCATTCTGTGGATGTTTGTCCAAGTGAGATTTTTCTAGTTTGTCCTAGTTTCTTCCTGTCTTAGTCACACAGTCTTTTTTCCTGCCTGGCACATGAACATCAGAACTGCCTAATTCTAATGTAACTGTCCTGATTAGAGATAAGTGCTCTTTAAACAAGATGCTCTGATGATCTCCAATCCTAAAATTTCACATTAAAAAAAGATATGTAAAAAGCATCATATGTAGAAGCTTGCTCTCACAGACGGACAAAGGGTTAGTGAAAAGACCAGAGTCATTTATGCACTTGCCAGCTCTAGGAGAGATGACAAACCTGCTCTCCTCCTCCTCCTCCTCCTCCTCCTCCTCCTCCTCCTCCTCCTCCTCCTCCATTCGCCATCTTTGATCCTCTCTAATGATGAAAGGATAAGTGGGGGATGATAAAATCCAAGAGCAGGGAAATCAGTTAGATAG